>CM053592.1:68681205-68724159 GCA_028646515.1 Pseudochirops corinnae | reverse complement strand
GGAAGGGAAAGGGATGTTCTGTCTTTGACATGAGACCGGGGGAATTCTATACTTTTTAATTCTATCCTTAGAGCCCCACATACAAACAGTTTAATGGTTTAAAAGATTTCTAAGAGAAGAAGCAGAAATTTCAAAGTGGAGATACTGAAAATACTGAAAAATCAACAAAGTGCAAAGAACTGTAAAGTGTTTTGTATAAGAAAATTAACTTTCATATCTTGAGCATTTCCAAATCTCTTGATTGGACTTGATCCCCTAACCTGCTGACTTAGAAATACCAGCCAAATTACACTGACAACTGATTTAAATATTGCCTTCATCCTGTGAACTTTGTTCACGGGTTCTAGAATTTTGATTTTCTCTAAGCATTATAATTTTTTATCTATATTTAACTCTTGAGAGTGACGTAGTCTAAAGAGTCTAAATATATAAAAATAACTTTATATTTTTACCTATATTTAACTCTTAGCAAAATTTATATGTAACAACATAGGGAATCAATATATAAAGTCTTATACTTGGGTTAAAATAAATCAACTTCACTAATACAAGATGGGTAGAGATCATTCAATCAATCGATAAACATTTATTAAATACCACTATATGCCAGGAATTGTGTTAAATACTGGAGGTGGCTACAGGGTAGTTCATTTCAAATAAATCTAGGGATTTTAACTTAAGGAAAGGCAGAGCAGTGTAATGGAAGGAAACCTGACCTTGGAGTCAGCAAGACCTAGGGTCAAGTCCTTTCTCTACCATGTATTGCCTGTGTGATCTGGGAAAGTCCCTTAACAACACTATCTAGATAGATAGATACATTGCATGGACAGATAGATAGACAGATGGATAGCTAGCTAGCTGGCTGGCTGACTGGCTGACTGGATAGATAGTTAAATAGATAAATCCAATGACTGATTGAGGAATGGATAGCTGGCTGAGTAGATGGATACACTAATGGATGGATAGATGGATGGATGGATACATTGATGGATAGATGGACAGATAGAATGATACATCAATAGCTAGCTGAATGGATGGATAGATATATAAATAATAGATAAATAAAGTGTTTGTTAAGTGCTTCTCTCTGTCAGACACTGTGTCAAGTGCTCAATATACAATTATGAGCAAATAAGTTACTGTCTTCCCTCAAGGAGCTGAAGTTCTAATGGGCAGAGGAATGAAAAAATATAAAAATGTGTGAGAGAGCAATGTGGGGGAAGGAAAACTGTATTCATAAGAGAACAATGTAGTAGGAAAGAAGGTAGAGTCTTGAGAGATGGTTGAGAAGCACAGTGATTGTGGCTGGGGCCCATTACATAATGGTGGCCTGGAGTAGACACTTGCCAGTTAGGACAGCAGGCATCAGGGTGGAGGTATCTCCAGGGTGAGGAGATGGAAAAGTCCCAAGTTGAGTGATAGCACCACAACAATCTTTCCCAGTTAGCACAGTGCCTGGTATAAATAAAATGTTTAATAAATGTTTGCTAAAATATTGAGTAAAGTTTTAAAAGTGTTAACTGTATTTATTAATATTATATTTATGTTATATACTTTTATGTCTACTTGTTTTTTCCATTAGAATGTGAGCTCATTTTTGAGTGGGGATTGTTTCATTTCTGTATTTGAATTTCTAGTACCTGGTATAGTGCCAGGCACAGAGTAGGCAGTTAATAAATACTTGTTGATTGATTGATTGGTTAGACCATGTCTGGAATATTGGGTTCAATAAAATGTGCCATTTTAGCATGGGTACTAGTAAGCTATACTATCTCAGCCTCAGTCAAGAGGTCATGTACTAGATAAGACATATAGTAGAAAAGGAGCTAGCCTTTTAGCCAGGAAGACCTGAGTTCTAGTCCTGTCTCTGACATATATTGACTATGTGATCTGAGCAAATTACTCAGCCTCATAGGGCCACAGGCAGCTTTCTAAGACTATACCTTAAAGAACAGGTGCAGATCTGAGTTGATAGAATGAATTTCCTTATTGGAAGTTTTCCGTATTAGTGAAATCATAGGTTGGGTCCAAAAAGAAACTTGTAAGCTGAAGAGTATTCAGAGTATGGAGAATGACCTTCAGCTCTTTCCATAGGAGGATTTCAAGAAAGAAATGGGGATATCTGGGATACAGGAGAAGAGGCTAAATGGGGACCTGATACCTGTCTTTAAGCATTTGAAAGATTGTCATGTGGAAGAAGGAATAGACCTGTTCTTCTTGGCCCCAGAAGGCAGAATTTAGAGCATCCTGTATGGTTGAAATAAAACAAACTGAGGTTTGATGTCAGGAAAAAATGTCTTAACAGGCAGCCCTATCCCAATGTGGAATGTGTTCACCCAGGAAGTAATAGGTTTCCCTTTACTGCAGCCTTCAAGGAAAAGTTCTATACTGTAGGGGGAATTCTTATTCATGCAGGGGTAGGGCCAGATGTCCACTAGAGCCCTTCCATTTCCATCCTTGTTCCAGCTCACCACCTGAAAGGTTCAAATTCATCAATCAGTCAACAAAGATTTGTCTAGCTTTTACTCTTTTCTAGGCACTATGGGATACAAAAGAAATATATCACGCTCCTTGCTGCTAACAAAGCACTAGATGGTTGAGAGACAGAGTATTACATCCAGAGACAGGAAGAGCCAAGTGTGAATCCTGCCACAGACAGGTGCTTACCTGTGTGACCATAGGTATATCATTTAACTTCTCTGGGTCTCCATTGCTTCATCTGTAGGTGATACGAAATGAAAGTAATATCCAGGTATAGAGAGTTAAGACCTTAATGACAGTCATGGGAGTAGGAATGGGGAGAAAAGAATAACATCTGGAAACACTGAGTCAGAAGAAGCAGTAGCATTTGATGACTGATTGAGGGAAGGAGAAGGAAAGTTAAAGATGGTCTTGAAGTTTTGAGTTGGAGAGCCGGTGAGCTCAGTGATGCCATTAATTGAAATAGGTAAGTGAAGGAGTAGTTAGAGAGGAAGGGGGAGAATGAGAATAGCATAGTATCCTGGCTGCCAGAAGAGCGTTTCAAGAAAGTAGGGTGTTCAACAGTGCCAAGAGCTGTTGGTTAAACACCAGCCATTCAAAATTCAAAATGATTCATTAAAACTCATTGTTACATTTATTTTTATCTCTACTTGTTGAAACCCTTCTCTTCTCTCAAGGGTTTCTTCATGAAACCTTTCTGGATCTTCCCCCTTGAAAATAAACATCTTCAATATAGAGCTCTCTTTTGCCTTTATCACAATCTTGTACACATTGTGTGTGTATAGTGTGTGTTTGTGTGTGTGTGTGTGTGTGTGTGTGTGTGTGGTGAATCCCTTCTCTTTAGACTGTATACTCCATGAGGGGAAAGGTTATGCTGTTTTCATCTTTGGGTTCCCAGTACTTTGTACCAGTATGACTCACAGTAGGTGCTTATTTGTGGGATTGTACAAAATATTTATAAAATTTTTCCTTTGTTTTCAAGTAATAAGTATTTTAAAAGTTAATGTGTCCCTCCTACTACATCTCTCCCCTACATTGTGCAAATTAAAAATACAAAACAAAAACAAATCCCTCAAAATACATATATTCAGGCAATTAGCCATGCCTGAAAATGTATATTTCTTATCTTTTAAGTTTATTCCTTCTCTGTCAGGAAGAGTATTTCACCCTCATTCTTTTAACTTGTGGTTTATCATTACATCCATCAGTTCTAAAGTCTTACAAAGATTTTTTTTCTTCTATAACATTATTATTATATAAATTGTTCTTCTAGTTCTGCTCACTTTGTTCTGACCAGTTAATAAGGATCTTCTCAGATTCCTTTGCCACTGTCAATTCCATCGTTATTTATGATGCAATAATATTCCATTGTGTTCATATACCATGGTTTGTTTAGTCATTCCCCAATAGGATACCCTTTTAGTTTCCAGTTTTGGACTGGAATTGCATAGAATATTATAGCATGTCAGACAACAAAATTCAGTGGCTGGTTTATGATCAGTGAAAGGCACAAAATGGATCTTGCCTTTTCACGAAGCACAACAAAGCTGTTTTAACTAAAACTTATCCCATTCTTTCAGTAGTGTCTGGATTACAAACTTGGAGGTTTTGTGGTTACATATTTCACAATTCTAGGAAGTATCTTGGAATCCTCTGAAACACTAAGAATGAGTAAGGAGCCAGACCTGAGACTCTGAGACAGCCTTTGCCAGGGTGTATTACATAACTTAGTCTCTTCCTGTCCTACATCGCAGACTTTTGGTGATGGTAGTGATTCAACACTCTTTTGGGGGAGACCATGAGGACTCAGACTGCAGAAAGGTGAATGAGAGGGTGAAGCTGGAAGCCACTGAAGAAGCTTGGGCTTATTATGACTTCCCATAGTTCCTGGTATGGCAATTTCCTTCTAAAGTTGGATTAAATATCATGGGAGCTTCCCCCAAGTACTAGGGAATCCAGGTATATATTAGCTTTGTCCAAAGCATGGAATGAGGGTATAGCAGGTAATTGTAAATGTCTAATTGCTTGGATTTTTCCTAGGATTGTTGAGCACAATTTTAGTGAATATCACTGTGGACAATGTTCAACAGTTTATAGCACTCTATGACTTGGATGTTTTAAGTAGAGTTATAACTAGAATTGATTGACGAGGGCTTTGCCCTAGAGCACTGAAATTTAGAGGATGCTTACAGTACTTCCAAACCTTTAGAAGGATAGAAACAACTGAGCTGAGCTTCAAATGAGTAAGAATAACTCGTTAAAATAGGAAGCCACACTCCTTAATCTCTGATATGCCATATTCACATAAGACTTATATAAAATTCATTTTGAGATCTTCAGAAGAAAAAGAGGGAGAGTGACAATAGCTTAAATGGATTGTGCTCATCTGCTCCCAACAACCAATATTTGCAGGGGTTTCATGGAGGTTGGTATACAAGAGTTAGTCTTTCACAAACAAATCTATCTTACAAAGTTGATTTGAGAATGTGTTTCATGGTGTTTATCCTGAAACTTTTAGCTATGGTTCTGGGTTCATGTTCCAGATGAATTCAGCTCCTACTAATTAAAAATAAAACAAAACAAAAAACTAAACACACATATACAGACGTGTCAAAGCTATCAAAGGTATACTCTAAAATATCCTGTTCACAATCAGATAGAATCAGATATCCTGGTAATTCAGATCTAAGTGAAAAACATTTCTTCTTGTTGCTTTAGCTTCTCAGGATGCAGCCTATGTCCAGTTATTGAAGTGAATGTTTCCAATGACCACAGCCGTGTAGCTAACACTCCATATGGCACTATAGTGAAGTCACTGGCTTGGCTTGGGCATTTTTGTCTTTGGTCATTCCAGAGTGAAAATACAATTAGACTTGGCTGTGAGACAGATGAAATCTGTCATATCCCCCCCCCCCCCCCCATCAGACAATGTGCATTCTGGCCAGATCAATAAACACGAGTACACTTGTGCATCAGTCCCAGGCTAAGCTTTCCATGCCAGTGTGTGCAGGTCTAAATTCACTCATCTCTGGCACCTATTGCTTTCTGGCTGAGTTTGTAGTTTCTGTGATTAGTGCAATTTCAGAACTGGACCACAGAACCAGTCTGTAGACCATCACGATAAAGCAGCAGATGGCTTTGCCATACCTTCCCTGTAAAGGCAGCTCTCAAAGAAGAAGGAGGCTGAGTTGTTTGCTCTACAGAAGGTAACTTTATAGGTGGTATGAGGTCAACTCATTTCCGGAGGACAGTTCCATAAGAATATTATGATTCTTACCCTCCTCCCAAGCCTCCATACTTTCTCATCATTTCAAAATGATTTTGAAATAATTCTTACCTGAATTTAACTTATCATGGGAAGAAGTCATAATTTGCGCCATGCAATGGTTGCTCATAATGCAAAGAGTTCTAGATGAACCAGGTTAGAAGACCTAGGTTTAAATCCTGATTCAGTTACTACTTGTGTGAAGTTGAATAAGTCACTTGGCCTCTTTGGGTCTCCATTTACTCATCTGTAAAATGAAGATTCTCAGTAGGACCCTTCTAGCTCTAAATCTATGAACCTATACTCAGGAATACTAGATTGCTCATCTACATTTTGTCGTGCTAGCTTTGGCTCAATGGAACACCTGGCAGGAGTGAGACAATAGCTTTACATAGACAATACATAGATACAACCCATGCATTTATTAAGCACTTACTACGTGTTGGGAACTGTGCTTAGCTCTGGGAATATAAATTGAAGCAAAACAGGGGCAGTGCCTACCTATCCTCAAGGGATCACCTGGGACTTTCTTTAAATAGTAGTCAGAATAAATAGTTCAGAGGAACAGTAGGAATAGACTTTTGGTGATACGAAGGTTCAGGTGGACCTGGGAGAAGAGGGCATGGAAAATGGGTTGTGAAACTTAGTTATTTTTTTCTCTAGAGTATGTTAGCAAAAATGACATTTATTTTGAGGGAAGGTAAAGAGGTGGGGAAATGTGGGGAAAAGAAATATATAGGAGTTCCATGTTTATTTAACATATACTTCATCCTCTCAAGATACTGCTCAAAGATTCAATTTTTTAACAAAAAAATCCCCACCTCCTCTGCCCTCCCCCAAGACAGTAGTGATGTTAAATTAGGTTGTAGAAGTTGCTGCTACAGGATATTCAATGAAGCAATTAACCCAGGCTATTTAGAGAATGGGATTAGACATTTGGTGTATCTGAGTTAGAAGAACATCTACATTTACAGTAATTGCTATGGAGAAGAAACCTTCAGACTTCCATATACTGCTAGACATCAGCACTATGAATCAAGTCAGGAAAGAACTTCTCCAGTAGTATTGCAAAGCAAAGTCTACCCTATGGCATGGCTTATTCTTGTGAGGAAACTAAGTAGTTTGAAAAGAATTTCTCTAACATATTAAATAAAACTATATTCAAAAGAGAAAGGGACATTCAGTAGAACCACTTGCTCACTTCCCATAAATAAAACTCCAAGCTTCCTTCAATGCCCACGTCAGGTGTTCCTTCCTATATGAGGCTTTTTCGTGATTTTCCTAGTTGTTAGTACTTTCTTTCTTTTGTGATTACTTTATTTTTATGTCATCAGAGACATGAAGGTCATCCCTGCATCCTAGGCCCAACATCACCAGACATTTTGAGTTTTGTCTTGCCACTGGACTTTGACTCTGGAAGAGAGAACGAGGTTAATAACTTTGTACATCTATCCCTCACTTAAATCCAGTTCATACACAAGTCAAGATATCATTGTGTAAAGTTGTTGGTCCTCTTTGAAAATGAAGGATGAACAACAACTTTCTTTTTAATGTGTCTTTATTCTGGTGAATCTGATAAAGTTCAAAACTGAAAATGGAGACAGAGAAAAGTAGACATGCTGAGCCTGATGTTATAAATAGGAGCAGGTAAAAAAAAAAAAAAGAAGTATATTAGAAGAAAATGAGCCTCATAAAAGTAAGCAAATTTGATCTTTTCAATATTACTCAACCATCAAGTGTCCTTTCCTTCCTTCCTTCCTTCCTTCCTTCCTTCCTTCCTTCCTTCCTTCCTTCCTTCCTTCCTCATCTGTCTGTCTTTCTGTCTGACTGTATCCATCTGTCTTCCTATCTTGCCCAGACTATAACTGCAAGGATTACTCATGGGTGAGTTCCATCGCTAGCCAGCATGGGAGTTCTGACCTGCCATAGGTCAGGCACTCTTTTGGATGTTGTGGTTACAAATAAAAAAAGTCAAATAACCCCTGCCCTCAAGGAGAATGCATTCTACTATGTTATGGCTGAGACTTGGTAGGATGCCATTCAAGATTATAATACGACTCTGGAAAGGTATATTGTATTTAAAAGAAATGGAATAGGTAGGAGGGAGCATTAGAGTAGCATGTTTTAAGATTATTTAACTGTACCCATAGCTACAGATGTAGCTATACTTAATACAATGTAAACTCCTGGAAGATAGGGACTATTTTTCCTCTTTTGCATTTATATCCCCTATGCTTAGAACAGGGCATTGCATGAGGCAGGACCTTAAAATATACTTATTTGATTGGATTGGAAATGAAGAAATAAAAAAACAACAACACTGTAGTAGAAATATAATGGAGAACATTTGGGTGAGGATAAATGAGGAAAAACCAGAAACGACACTGTCTTGACAGTGTCAAGTCTCAGCCCAAACCCCACGTTCTGTAGGGAACTTTCTAGTTTTCTTAATACTAGTGACTTCTCTCTGCTAATTACCTCAAATTTTTCCAACATAGATTTTGTTTGTATGTGATTGTTTGCATTCTCCCTGCATGTCCATTAGATTGTGAGGTCTTTGAGAACATGAACTGTATTTTGCCTTTCTTTTCTATCCCTAGCACTTAGCACAGGGTCTGATACATAGTAAACACGTAATGAATGTTTATTGGCTAACTGAATTAAGAAGAAATCGTATAGATTACCTGGAAAGAACAATTTATTAGACAAAGAAACATCACGAAACTGAAATAAAGGTATGATATAAAAATAGGGGACTTCTATTATCTTGACATCTGTTAAAACTCTCTCTGCCAAAAGCAGAGGAACTCATAAATTCTTGACAGCTTTTAGTGATAATTTCACTCTTCAAAGAGAAGGCAAAAAGGGGAATTACTTTGCTGGACCCAAATTTTGCAAACCAGAAGGAAGATAGATAAAAAAAAAAGGCAGGAACTCTGGGGGCAAGTATCTATTCCTTTCAATAAAGAACTCAAGATAGGGAAGGAGAAGAGATCAGAGATTCAAAGAGAGGATTTCTTCCTCCCTCTTTTTCTCCCTCCTTCCCTCCCTTCTATCTTTCCTCCCTCCCTCTCTCCTTCTTTCCTTCTTTCCTTCCTTCCCTCCCTCGCTCCCTCCTCCTTCTTCTTTCCTTCCTTCCTTCCTTCCTTCCTTCCTTCCTTCCTTCTTTCCTTCCTTTTTCATCTGTCTGTCTTTCTGTCTGACTGTATCCATCTGTCTTCCTATCTTGCCCAGAACATCACTGCAAGGATTGCTCATGGCTGGTTCTATTATTAACCAGCATGGGAGTTCTGACCTGCTCCATTTCTGATCTGGGTCAAATTGTTCCTCCTTAGGCAATCTGCTGGTCCCTGTTCCTGATTCTTATGTATTAATGTTACAGTTAGTGCAGTCACTCAATTAGCTTGACCCTCTGTAGCTCAGAAGATCATGAGCTCAAGATCAGCCAGCCTCAGTCTCCCCATTAGTAGGGATTACACAAGCATGTGCCACCACCATGAGCAACTAAAGAAGATTTTAAGGTTCAGAGAAAGGAAATGAGCCTAGTATTATATGGAGGAAATTTGACATAAGAGGGATAGGAAACTTTCAAGACTGAAATTCAGAAGAAACAAATTATTCCAAACAACAGGAAAAAGATGAGCTACTGAAACGACCAATGTGAATTCTGAGAGGAATTATCGAGCAAATCAGATTAAAAAAGACAAGATTAAAAAATGAAAGCAAAGGTAGGTGACTGAGGATGGAAACTTAAGTGTGGTAGTTTAAGAAGAGTTTTACAATCCAGGATGAACTGAGACTGGCAATAAATGTCAAGGGCAACACCAACATTTATTTTTTAAAGCTATTTTGGGGGCAACAATGAATGAATGAATGATAAAGCACTTATTAAGTAGTTACTATGTGCTAAGTCTTGGGCACACATATAAGAAGGCAAGACAGTCCTTGTACTCAAAGAGTTTATTTCACTGGATAGAGACAACAATAAGGAGAACTTGGAGGGGTCATCGGGAGGCCTGTCCGTGGTGGCATAGCTTGGAAATAGTCTGGAGTAATATGGAAGTTTCAGTCTAGGAAGACAAGGCAAAAGGTCATCTATCAGAGTCAAAGTCAAGGGTGGGGAAGCAGGAACAGAGTTCAAAGTTGTGCTGGGAGGGGGATGAGGAACATGAGTACGTGTGCAGAGTATAGGCAGCATTGTTTGGAAATGGTTGGGAAATGTTCAAAGAAGATCGAAGAAGAGATGGGACTGCTATTCACAGGTGGATAGAAAGCTAACCACTGGAAAGATGAATGACAACTCAATTTTGCCCCAATTGTCTCTGCCAAGTAGAATGATCTTTTGATTGGAAAAAAGAATAAAAATAGTAGCAAATTGAAACCCAAGATAAAGGGGAAGCTGCTCACTTGAAGGGCCTCTCCAGATGTCCACCATGTTCCCATAGTGATTTGGAAGCAAAGATACTTACTTGTTGAAAGACTGGCCGACATATCCATTCACCTCCCCAGTGCATTCATCAAACATGTATCTTTTATCTTAGATTTCAGCTAGCTGCTGATCATTTCTGCTCAGAGAAAACAGAAGTAAAATTGAATTGAGCTGTTTATCTATCTCATGGTTATCTTTCATCTGCCTATCTCTTCTTTGATCTTTTTTGCATATATCCATTGTATCTAAAGTCTGATTAAACAGTAGTCTTTGAGAAAAAAGATTTGGGAGGAAAAAAATAAAAAAAATAAAAAAGTGATGCTGTTTTAGGTTATATTAAGAGATTCGCAGCATCCAGAATTAGAGAAGTGATGGTCTTGTCATACTCTGCCCTTCTCAGACCACATGCAGAGTGTTGGCAATCACATTTTAAGAAGGCGATAAATAAACTGTAGTATATTCAGAGGAGATAACTAGGATGGTGAGAAGACTGCAGCATATATCATGTGAGGATTTTGCTTTTTAGTTTTGGGAAGAGAATGCTTAGGAAGTAGCTGTCTTTTCAGTATTTGAAGAGTTGTCATGTACAAGATTTCTTCAGCTTGGTCCCAAAGGACAGAACCAAAAGCAACAAATGGGTATTACAAAGAGGCTAATTTAGGCTTCACATAAGAAAACTTCCTAAGAACTGGAGTGGTATAAACATCAAATGTCTCAGGAGGTATCTGGTTCTCCCTTACTGTAGGTATTCAAGTTGAGGCTGAATGACAAAAACAAGAAGCATTTATTTTTATCTATTTTATTATTTGTTTTATTTTTATTTTTAATTTGTGGAATAACATAAGCATTTCCATAACATAGCATAACAAAAAGATGATTGCATGTGAAACTGCAAATCTATTATGTACAATTGCTATTCCTTTTAAATGTATAATAAAATTATCATGTAAGTTTCTTTTTTCCCCCTCCTTGGTTACCATTAGACTTAAATATGTATATATGTGAAAAATCATTCTATTCATATTTTTATTTATCAATTCTTTCTCTAAATGCAGATAGTGTCTTCCTTCATATCTCCTTTATAGTTAATTTGAGTAGTTATAATAGTCAAAATGACTTATTTGCACAAGAAGTATTTATTAAGTATTTGATAAAATACTGATTGATTGAGTGAATGAAGGAAGGGAAATGATCACCTTTCTCCTCATCCTTTGGCTGTGAAACTTCTAAGTTCAATTTATATCATCTATATCCTCCATTTTTCTGTGTTTATCTAATTAGTTGCTAAATCCTTTTACTTCTTCCTTCAAGATTTGTCTCTCATTTATCCTTTCTTTTCTATTTCCCTGGCCACCACTCCAGTTCGGGTACTTATCTACAATTGTCCATCTTCCTGCCCTATGACAACTGGACTTCCAATGACCATGCCCACAAGGGGTTAAACTACTCATCTGTGTAACTTTTACCCAGAGACTGTGCCTTGATTGGTGAATGCTCACCCAGCTCATTTTCTCTAGCCAGTCCTACATCCCTGTTCATGCTTTTCCCATTCATCTTCCTTCCCGGATGGCTGCCACTGAATGCAGCCTTTGCAGCCTCCATGGCTACTGCTTCTGTGCTTTCCAAAGAGGCTGTCCCTGCAACCACAACTTTATTCTAGAGAAGCCTCGCCACTTCCCAAATAGGAGCCATGCTATCTTGCTTGATGAGTGCTCATATAGGTCCTATACCCCTAGACTATTCTTCACCTTGACCATCATCCTACTAGACGCACATTAATGTACTTTACATGTTTCCATCTCTGGCTCTCCCAAAACCACTAATCTTACACACTTTACATACCTTTCTCTTGGAACAATAATCAAATTAACATTATCATTGTTTCCAAAAGCTATCAATTAACTGCCCTATGATATCACACATGGGCAGTCAGGTGGCATCCTGGGTAGAGAGCCTGTCCTGGAGTCAGGAAGACTCATCTCCTGAGTCCAAATCCAGCCTCAGATACTAACTAGCCCTGTGACCCTGAGCAAGTCACTTAATCCTGTTTGCCTCAGTTTCTCATCTGTGAAATGAACTGGAGAAGAAAATGGCAAATCACTTTGGTATCTTGAAAAAAAAAATCCCAAATAAGGTCATGAAGAATCAGACACGACTGAAAAATGACTGAACAACAAAACAAAATTATTTCACTCCCACCCTGCTGAATTCCCAGATCAAAATACCCTTCCTTAGCTACCACTCTCCCTTATGTATCATCAACCCTATTAGAATGTAAGTCCCTTGATGTCAGGGATTAATTTGATTTTGTTTTGATATCTCTGCCATGACATCTGGTACATAGTAAGTGATGAATGCTCATTCATTCATTTTATTCATTCACTTATTCCTGGATAACTTCAACAACCTTCTTGAAGTTCTCCTTGTACACAGGAATATAGACAGCAGATACATGAAAAGACACATCATTCCTAATATGAGTGGCTGACATAAATGGCCAGGCGGCCAGATGGAAAGCAAAGTCTTCCCTATGTGTACATAGGCTAGGAGAAGGATGGGTGGTGAAGGAGGAGCAGGCATGATCTCTTTAGTTCGATAGCTGCACACCTATGCCAATGAGTTCATAGTACTCCCTGGTCTCTTGTAGTGGGGTCCCAGAAGCAAAGGGCAGAAGTCAGGAAAAAAAAAAAAAAACAAAAGAGAAAAGTAATTACTTCATTCGAAAACTCCTTTACCTACAAAATTTTTACAACTTAGATTCTCAATTTCAGGTTGAAATGTGTCTATGTGGTTTTTTGGGTTGTGTGTGGGGTGTTGTATGTGTAAGCGAATCCCTAGAAAGTTTATAAATAGAAAACAGGATTATCTAGCACAGAGTTTTGCATATAATAGTTGCTTAATAAAGGTTTCTTGAATTGACTTGAACTGTTTTCAGGGGGACAGAAAGAGAATATATAGTACAAATAACAATACATGCTGTATTTAACTTACAAATTAAGCATAGAATTCAGTCACCTCCATGAGGACTGAACTGTTTTCCAGAGTATCCCAACATTATAGTGGGTATCATTGAAGAACCCAAGTAGCAGTGGCTAGTGATGGATTTGCCAAGAGAGATTTTTCAGATCTTCAGGCATGGCCAATTTGCTTTCCTGACTTGTGGATTTCTTGTTTAAGTCTGGAAAAGTTCAGTAGCTTGCATGTCATAGGCACTTAATAAATGTTTGGGAATTAAAGTTCTTCTTTCTGTTGTTTTGTTAAAGTTGCCCACAATCAGAATTCTGGGGAATTCTCTGTGTAGTGCTTGCAATAAAGTCTGTCTCCAAAAGCAGTTCTCACTGAGACACTGAAGACCTATTGTATTTTTTCATCCATTCATTCAACAAGCAGTTAATGAATGTCTAATATGTGTCAGGAACAATAGTAGGTGCTGGAGATTAAAAAAACAAACAAACCAACAAACCCCAAAACACATCAAATCAAAACCAAACCAAAATAGTCTCTGCCTTCTGGAGTTTACATTCTACAGGCAAAGGGTGGTGGTGGGGCAGAGAGCATATAAACAAGTAAGACTATGAAAATATACATCAAGTAATACAAAATTATTTCAGTTGGTGGGAGAGTATTGATAGCTGAATGGATTAGGAATGACTTTCCATAGAAGGTAACGCTTGAATGAAGCCCAGGTGGAAGACAGGAATCCTTTTTTTTCCCAAATTAAAAAAAAATTTATTCAAAGTTTTGAGTTGTCCTTCCCTTCCTGAGATGGTAAACAATCAGATATCAGAGTCCAGATGTTTTGCAATTATGCAAAACATCTCCATAATAGTCATTTTGTACAGACGACCTGAATAAAAGAAAAAAAAAAATGAAAGAAAGGAGATGGAAAACAGAATATGCTTCAGTCTGTATTCAGACAACGTCAGTACTTTCACTGGAGGCAGATAGCATACTTCATCATTAGTCTTCTGGGATTGTCTTGGCTCTTTGTATTGCTGAGAATTAACGAAATCATTCACAGTTCTTCATCAAAAAATATTGCTGTTACTGTTTGCAACATTCTCCTGGTTCTGTTCACTTCACTATGCATCAGTTCATGTAAGTCTTTCCAGGTTTTTTTGAAATCACATTGCTTGTCATTTCTTATAGAACACTAATATTCCATTACAATCATATACCATAGCTTGTTTTGTCATTCCCCAATTGATGGGCGTCCCTTTGATTTCTAATTCTTAGCCACCAGAAAAAGAGGTCTCATAAATATTTTTTGTACAAATAGATCCTTTCCCCTTTTTGGGGATGTCTTTGGGATATAGACCTAGCAATAGTATTGCTGGATCAAAGGGTATCCAGTTTTGTAGCCCCCTTGTGAACAGTTCCAAATTGCTCCTCAGAATGATTGGATCAATTCATGATTCCACTAATAGGGCATTAGTGTCCCAATTTTCTCAGATCCCCTGCAACATCCAACATTTTCCTTTTTTGTCATATTAATCACTCTGATAGGTGTGATAAAATAACCTCAGTTATTTTAATTTTCATTTCTCTAATCAATAGCGATGTAGAACATTTTTATTTTTATAAGACTATAGATAGAAACTAGTAATTCTAAGAGGCCTCTTTGAAGAGGGAGAGGATTTCAGGCATGGAGAACAGCATATGAAGGAGTCCATAATAGAAATGAAATGCCCAGTGATGAGGTATAGGTTTTGGGGATTTCTAATAAGAAATCCTTTCTAGGTTTGGCATCTGAAAAGAATTACAGGCTCAGCTGTCCTTTGGCAGATTTATAAAAGTTTATTGATTCACAGGGCAAAAGGGATAGGCTAAGGAGACCAGCAAGAAAAAGCTCGCAAGGTACAAGGGGAGGGGTTGGAGAAAGCCTGAAAGTGTGACGCTCTGCAGCGGGCAGGGGTCTGTTAGAAAAAGCCTATCTGCAAGAAAAACCTACCTGCTAGAAAAAACCTACCTGCTAGAAAAAACTACCTGCTAGAAAAAACTACCTGCAAGAAAAATCTACCTGCTAGAAAAACCTACCTGCTAGAAAAACCTACCTGCAAAGAGCAGGAGGTAGAAACACAGCTTTTAAGACCGAAGACTGTCAATCATAAGTTCATTAGGCTAATGAGGTGTACAAAGGTGGAGTTAGGGAGGGGCCAGGGAGTGGCCAATACTTAAAGGGACGTGCACCCTTCACATCAACTGTGCATGTGTTTTACCCATAATTCACCGGGAGAAACAGCGGGAGATTCTGAAAGAGAGATGTGGTTTTAGCCCTGAAACATCATAAAATCAACCAGCGGTCAGATTTGAGGTCAAATTCCTAAGGAGCTTGTTTTGGCCGGTTACTAGAACAAAAGGAGGTACTGCCTTTAAAAGAATTCTATAGAGTTAATGGTTTCAGAGGGAATACCTTTAGGCTGGGGGCAGGGGAGAAACAGTTAATGCTTTATAGCTGGGGGAAGGGAAGGGAACAGAGCCAAACTGATCTCACAACTGATGGTACATACACAAGACTGAAGTTACAACCATGCCACAAAAATCACCACAAAATAATCAGAGGCACCTCGTCACAGTATGGGAGAAAGCAAGGAGTCCAGTTTGACTGAAAAGTAGAGTCATGGGGGGAAGGAGCATAATATTTACTAAGTGTCTACTATGTGCTATGAAGTTTCTGGGACAGGATTTAAACTCAGGTTTTGCTGATTCCAAGTCCATCACACTACCAAACTATCTCCTGTCATCACCCAGTAAAAAATCTTCAGTTTCCTTTGGCAGTCTCTCCTTAATTTGTGAACCCACAGTTTTGCCTCTTGTAACTGGTCTCTGCTCACCCATGGTTGTTCCTGACAGATTTTACTTCTAAGAAAGGAGTATGAGGAAAAGGTTGTCTTTTCCAAAGCCACAAACTTTTAAAAGCTATTACTTGGCTAAGCTGCCATTTTAAGAGTCAGCTATTCATTCCATGCACCATTACCCAAAGAGAGGGAGAGATGGACAGACTATCATACACGTGAAATACAAGCCTCACTCAGCTAATGGGCAAAATGAGAGATTGTGTCCTTTGCATGCTATTTATTCAGAATAGCCAAAAGGCTGTTCCTTTTGGGAGGAAGGGGCCATCTATGTGGAAATGCAGTTAATACCTATTAAGCTCCCCTGGCAGAGGGTATGATTACCACCCACTGGTCTTATCTGGGGAGGAAAGTTATGAGGGTTGGAGCCTGAGAGAGAAAGAGAAGGTCTGATTAATACCCCTCCAGACACTACTCATGACGCATTTTTTTTTGGCTTTCAAGTGGTTGATAATAAAGTACTATGATATAATTCGCTTCTTACTGCTGACCAGTTAGGAAGGAGGAAGGGAGAGTGGTTGAATAAAATTAAATGTTCTTGGCCAGACAGCAGTCATGGCAACAGCACCAGAAGCAAGAAAATAAAGATGATCTTTACAAGAACGATCTAGTGCTCAACCTTAACTAGTTTAAAATCAAACCATCCTTTTTTTGGCTAATGCTTAATTACCCTTTTTCTGCTGATTTGTAGAATGGTGGACATTTTCAAAAAGGAATAATTTTTGCTTTAATATATATATTTTTCCTAGTCAGAGTTCAATGACCTTAATATCAAATAGTATTGATAGGGTTGTTTGAATGTGAATTCAGATCTCACTATGTTCTTATCAGAGCTCAGTGAATTTTGTTTTCTCTGACTATGTGACCGAACCTTTCCTTCCATCTATTTCTTTTCATTCTTTTTTAATCTGGAAGGTGCTTTCTGGAACTTCTCACTGTTTACTAAAATGTTCAGTATTACTTGAGAATAAAGATTTTTTTTTCTAGTCTCACTGAGGAAGTGCTTAAAAACACAACATTCACCCTTTCTTTTCTGTGAGAAAAACGAGTAATCATTCCAGGATGTTTAAACTCAAGGATATCTTCTTATTGAGTTGCAAGATGAGGTAGTTTTCTTTTTCCTTGGGTATATGAGGATCCACATTAAATAGGAAGAGAAAGAGAATGGGGGGTGGGGAGGAAGGAAAGGAGAAGGCCAGTGGGGGAAAAAAAAGGAAGGGGAGGAGGAAAAGGAACTTGAACCTATGAGAGAGAGAGACAGACAGACAGACAGATGGTTTTTATATAGTGAGAGAACAAGCAGACAATAAGGACAAGAGGAACAAGTAGATGATAAATGGTGGGAGGAAAATGAGAATAAAAACTGGCGTGGAATTCCTGTTATTTACACAAGCAAACATATGATGAAATAATCCCAAGGTCAAACTGTTGTGGAAGAGGAACTACACAGAAGTTGTGTAAAGGCTGTCACCAGAGAAACATATGTCCAGAAAATGGGGCTTGATCTAATTGTGAATGTGATAGGTGTTGTTACCCAGGTAATGCCAAGAAATTTTATGGGAGGACATATAAAAGAATCACAACGGAATGGGCAGATATGGATGGGTTGAGCCTCCATCACTGATGAGATCACAGATCCATTAGAGCCCAAGGCCATGAAGCAGAAATCAAAGGGAAGGAATTCTTTGGGTTTCTGCCAATGGCTAGAGACCAGTGACACATTTGAAATCTGAGTTCAGAAAGCAGTCCATATTTAGATGCTTATCCAACTGTATTTGATTATTTAAACTACATTGATACTGGCCAAGTCAAGGGTGGAGAAGCCATTGTTCAACTACCTTAGACCCAAATCAGTTACTGGCCTGACTCCCTTCTCCTACCCTTCCCACCACCGCCCCCACTACTGGCCATTTATTTGACTCAAATCCCTGACAATTGCTTGTTCATAGCCATGAGGCTAAAAGCCTTTGTTTTGCCTTAACTACAAACGGGAGAGAATGTTAGTTTCCCTTTTTTTGCACTCCATTCTTTGTCCTGTTACCTGACTTTGACTCTCACAAAGCTCTCTTACTTTTTTCCTACAAAACACTTTTCCTTTCATACTGTGGTGTTTTGTTTTGTTTCGTTTTGTTTTGTCTCTCTGCAAATAGGGTTTCATATCCATCTCTTCCTCTCCTCACAGGAAGCACTCCAAGGATATAGTCAAAACTCCCCAGAGCTCCAATGTCAGGCATGACACTTCCTTAGAATATTCAGAAAGAATTGTGGTACGTTGGGGGTGGGGCGGAGCAATGTCATGCTTATATATTTAGAAGCAGCTCCATTACAAATATTTTGAATCAAGCAAAATGTGCAGATTTGCTATTTCAACAACGATAAAGACCTGCTTGACTTGCATAGCATTTAATGAACAAACGTGACAGGAATGCTGATTGACAATATCTGGCTGCAGAGCCTCTGAAGATTATTTTGCATCAAGTTTGCAAACTTACGCTTGGCAAATTATTTTCCTCTGGTGCGTACCAGATTCAGTGCTTATCTTTTTTTTTTTAAGTTACTTTCAGCATTGTCATTGTTCCAAATCTACGTCCCTCTAAAGGACAACATGTGTTTAAGATGAAACAGTGAGACAGAGAACAATAGAACTAAGGCACAGGCTGACTATCCATCATCCTCAGGGTGCAGCTGGTATGTCATTGATCAAATTGGTGGCTACCACTGATTCCATCCAGTCCTGTGAGTTTTAATGAAGCACTTGCTATGTGGTATGCACTGGGGATATGAGGACAAAGCAAAACAAAAAATGTGACCCTGCCCTCAAGGAGCTTGCAAAGGGGAGGGGGGAGATATGCAACATATAGACGGGATGAGTGAATACATACATAGTAGTTTGAGGCAGCAAGAAAGTGCTTAAACAACTAAAGAGATAAGGAAAGGCTTTTTATGGGAGTTAGTACAAGAGCAGGATCTGGAAATTGACCTGAGTGATTGACTCTTTTTTTTTTTTTTACATATTATAACATAAATTAATTGTGTTTAAATATTTTAATGTTGTGAGGTGCTTCCTCCCTCTCCCCCTCTTTTTGATGAACTGGGGAGGGGTGAGGGAATGACAAAGGGTTGGTTTGTTCATTCATAGAATATCAGGATTGGCAGGGACCTCAGTGGACATATAGTCTAAGCCACAGTTTGGAAGAAATTCTCTCTACCACATCCCAACCTCTCTGACCCTAGGTTACCCAGGTTCAAATTGGAGATCTCTGGTGATGGGGAAACCAGTGTCTCAAGACAGCTCATTCCACTTTGGACACCTTTAATGGTTAGGAAGTTTTCCTATTGTATCAAGCTGAAATTTGCCTTTCTGGGATTACCACCTTCCCACCTTCCCATTTTCTGGTTCCTTCCTCTGAAGCTAGTTTAATTCTTCTTTCCAATTTTATCCCTGTGGATATTAGAAGATAACGACGCATTCATTTGTTCATTCAACCAACAACCATTTGTTAAGCACAGTGTTAGGGATGGTAATAGTCACTGGGATTATGAATATAAAAACAAAACACTCCTTGCCTTCAAGGATCTCCTTGATATCATCATACAATTTCTTCTGAACAGACCCTTGTTGGGAAAATATGTATTTGTATTTCTTTGCTTCTTCCTCTCCAGCCCTGAAACTCCAACTCTCCAATGCTGAAATGACTCAGGGAGACTGATTCTTCCTAGAGAATGAACCAGAGTATCATGTTCCTCCTTGTGCTTTTCCTTTCAAGCCTTCAGAGACTTGAGAGTACCAGAGAAGGATGATGGGTCACTCAGAGTCTGAAAGCTATGGCTTGCTAGTGCTCTCAACTACATTTGGGCTATCCGGTGCTTGGTATATCCCAAAGGGCAGAAAGCTGGGGAGACACCATATGAAGAAAATTGCTGAACAGGGCTTCTTCTGACATCTCTGAGGGAGGTGCTGAATGGCTGAATTACTCTTTGTATCTGCAATAGATTGATCCTGGTACTATGAATTTATCTCTGTGTGACTTTCTCCCAGGGAGCCCTCAAACTCTCCAATGCCCATGTAGCTGGTTGGAGGGCTAAGGCACATAAGTTTTAATAACCACAGTCATCTATTTCTAAGCCAAGAAGAACTGAAATGAGGGAATATCCTAGGGTATATTGGGGGTTAGCCAAAGATTTGCTGAGAGCAGTCTATCTGGAGAATTTTACCTCCTAGCAACTCTGCTGCTGCATGACCTTTCATGTTAATGAAGCATGCTAATGATAATCATATTCACTTCTAGGGTATTGTAGTCTTTTCCCTTTCTCATTAGCCACCCTGAGATGATCTGGACTTTTATCCAAGAGATTCGCCAACATCCTCCCATGGTCTGGCTTCCTTAAATATCCTACTGAAAGTACCAATCAAGCACAAGCACAACTTGATTCAACTGTTTACTAAAATCATGGCATTCTGTGGAATGCCTCAAGGGCATCTCTTGTGTGGACTGAGGTGCAGACTTTAGTGTCTTCCATTTCTTCCTCTCATTTTTCTACTAAACTGATAAACTATTAGAGTAAGAACACAATGTCACCTCTCTTCCATCCTGAGTGTTTCCTTCACTGAATTTCTTGGTTTTTCTTCTTCTTTAGGCGTGTGTGTGTGTGTGTGTGTGTGTGTGTGTGTGTGTGTGTGTACGAGAGAGGCAGAGACAGAGTCAGAGATAGAAAGAAACACAGCAGGACAGAGACAGAGTGACAGAGATAGAGACATACAGAGACAGAGACAAGAAAACATGATTGAGAGAGACAGAGACATAGAGATACCCACATAGAAAGACTGACGAACATACAGACAGACAGAGAGAGAGAGAGACAGAAGGAGAGAGAATAATAGAGTATAGAACACGGGTATAAAAGGAAAATGCTTTGCAGCAGTGATAAAAGTAATCTGTCCCTTTGAAAATGTGCCAGTCCATTGCAGCTGCTTTATTTGGGACTTAGAGATTTCCACAGAAGAAGAACAATGGCCAACAATTCTAAAGCCATAGACCTTTATTACAGGCAACTTTTAGTTTTTGCCAGAGAAGATTTTTTTTTTTTTACTTGATACATCTGGGGTTTGGAGGGGATGAGGAGGGAGACAAAGAAAGATGGTGGATGAGGATGCATCTGGGTCATATTAACTGAAAAAATGAGGCTACAGCTGGATCTATGGAGAATACATCTACATGTATTCAGATCTTGGGGAAGGTGGTTTTTAGGCTCTGGTAGGAAGATGAAGGGACTGAGAATCAAGCAAGAGACTCTCTCCCAACCCAGAACCCATGTTTTGTCAGGCTTTCAACACTATGACTTCATCAGTACCAGAACTTCGGGATTACTGCACACACTGGATTACTGCTACCCAGGAATGCAGAAGAGGGTTAGTGTTTTTGAGGGAAGAATAGGGGTCTCAGTGAGGCCTGTCTGAATGGTTTCCCACCTCTGCTGTCACAGGCCCCTGTCTGTGTCAATTAGGGATGGAGGTTTCCAACAAGGAAGATAGAGGGAATTTTTCAGAAGGGCCAGGGCAGAGGTACAAGACATGAGGAGTTTGTGTGTCTATAGCAGAGATAGCAGTCAGAGAAGGGCTGCAGACCAATACAGAACAGCTGAGGCACCTTATACCATAGTGACATTCAGAGCTTCAAAGACTTAGAGTAACTTCAACAGTGGAGAAGAAGCTACATATATGCAATAGTCAGATGAATCAGCTCAATATTTTCCATGCTAGAATATAGATTGTGCATTCTAACCTTAGCATCTATGTATTGTTTTCAAGTTACGGAGATGAGAGGAGGTAGAAGCTTGGTTAGACACCTTTCAAGTTACTGTGACCCCAACTGGAACCTTTTCATTGCTAGTTAGGGCTCAAGTGTGTAGTCTCAAAGAACTTGAGTCTGACTATACAATAGAAGGTGCAGAGTACACTTGATCACTCCTATGTCACCAAACATTGAGAACTAAGGGAAAGTCCCAGGTCCTAGGGCTGGGGCTGAGGGTGTTCCAACACCTGGTTCTGAATTCTAGAGGATAGAGAGACAGGGAGACAACTGATTTAGATACCCAACTGACTTTTTAAAACAAAGTGTTTTGTATGTACTAAAGAAACTCAACTAAACTGTGAGCTCATCAATGTGGATCTTTCCTCCAATAATGAAGATTGCAACTGGTCCATGTGTGCCCATCTGATGTGACTCTTAGCCATTATATTTCTATAAATTCACTACAGTGTGCTGAGTTTCTGCCTATCTCACTTTCTCTCAATGTCATCATGGATATTGGTGGAGTGCATGGGATATCTATTGTCTAGCCTGTGCTTTCAACACACAAGAAGGGCACCTCTTTTTTTCCATCATACATTTCCTTGATGGTGTGCATTACTTGTTCTTACTCTTCTTAGTTTTTTGTTTGTTAGCCAGTGTGTGACTGGTTGCTCATGTCCATTATGCATCTCTTGGTTGCCTTATATATGATACTCAACTTGATTTCTTCAGAAACTGTAGGGTTTTGTGATTCCTAGCCACACAATTAACACTCATAAAACATTGACATTAAAAAGACTGTCATCTCAAGGATAAGTTCAGGATCTTTACAGTGGAGCTAGAAACTCTCAAACAATATTCAGATGTTAAAGCTAGGTTGTTAATTCCATACTCTTTCATGAAAAATACGGCTCACTCTTATTCTCCTGTTTGATTCTGGGTCCAACTTTTCATCCATTTGCAATGTCTTCCTAAGCTATGTATGCTTGATGTCACAGTTTGGACACACTTAATCCATGTTTGTTGAACTAAATTGTTGAAATGAAGAGACTAGGGAGGTAGCCTGAAATTTACTTGGGATTAAGGGATTCTTTTATGACAAGGAGGATTCCTGTGGATTGAGGGAAGGATACTTTCAGGGAGGAAGAGAATCTATTGTGTTGGGAAGTTAGTGTTTAGGGTGAAATTTCTTATTCTAGCCAGGAAGGGGTTACTAATGTTTCTATTCTAGTTTGGGAAGGAGCATCACAATTTATATCTGATTCACAACTGCAAAATTTCCCTTCCTATTCCATTGAAGTCCCTGCTCAGTTTGTCTTGTCCACCATTCATCTTCTCCTTGTATCAGTTCACTTCCAATATTGCCAATTTCCCTTTGGGGAGGAGAAAAAAGCTGACAAAAAAGTGAAGATTGTATTGGAGGTACTAGAGACATATTTTATTTATCAGAGTGGGCAAATGTACAATTAACTCTTCTTTCCCTGAGGAGAATATTATTTACTTGAGAGAGAGAGAGAGAGAGAGAGAGAGAGAGAGAGAGGACAGTTTGGTTGGGTTGATGGGTTTTGTTACCATGGGAACCAATATGAATCAAGAAAATAAGGGAGAGGTATTAATATGCTAATTTTGGGGAACCCTTCAATTGCGTATTTTCCTTGTGATTTATACAAATACCTGGGCTCCAGAAAATCAGGATGTTGCAGGGTATAAATGATATTCCCCCTTTTTCTATTACCTGCTTCCTACATTGGATGGTGGTATGTCTCGTGTGTGTGTGTGTGTGTATAAAACTGTACACTTTCAATGTGAAAAGCCCACCTTGCATTCATATAGAAGAATTGCTGTGCTCAGCACAGAACTTCCAAGGGGAAATACATTGTATATGTGAGTCAACCAGGTAGATAACACCATGGACTCAGCTATTTTTTCCATACAGAGAAGAGTCTCAGGCGGTTGGGGGAGAGTGGGAAAACTAATAAATACTTAAAAGGGTATAGGGGGATAGATCTATGACTTCTTTGGTATAAAAGAATCCAAGGTGAGGAAATTCCCTTATCCAATGCAAGTCTACATTTTCTCTGCTACTTATAGAAGTTAAGTGATTTGCCCAGGATCATACAGCTAGGACATGTCAGAATAGGGACTTGAACTCTGGTCTTCCTAAGTTTGAGGCCAACTTTCTATCCTGAATAGCATACTACCTCTCAGATATTTAAAAGACTCATTGAGATAGGTGTGATTTTTTAGGTGAATCACTAATTTTTTTTTCACAAAATAAAAAACATGAAAAACTCATCTTGAGAGGCAGGGTAGCATAGTCATAGGGGAGGGACCTTGGAGTCTGGAAAACTAGAATTTAAAACCTGCTTCTAAGTATATTAGAACCTAGGGGTATATTTTGATCAGCCCACCAGCCTATGCTAGTCCCCTGAGTTATAGGGATAGAGATTTGACTCATGGCTTCATTAAAATAGGTACTCCCAGGCAAGAGAGATTCCCCCTTAAAATGTGGCATCTTCTCTATATCCTATAGTTTTAGAAAGTTGGCCAGACCATGAAGAGAGCAAATGACTTGTCTAGAGTTACACAATCCATATCTACCAGAGGCAAGACTTGAACCTGGGTCTTCTTAGCTTTGAGGTAAGCTCTTTATCTACTGCAGCAGGTTGTTCCCTGAGGTAGGGCCTGGGAACAAATTCTCTAGGACCAAGCTTAGAAGATCCAAGCTTTGGTACTAGAGATGTCCTTTGGGCTTTTGGGTTTAGCATTTCCAGTTTTTTAGACAGTTACGGTGGAAGGTGGTTACACTAACTCTCTCTTACACCACATGGCCCCAGTATGGGCAAGGTCCCGTAACTGGCTCATCAACATCACATTTTCCTTTTTTAAAAAAAGGTGCTTTGATTGAAGGGATATTTGATTAGTTTCCATGAGATTAGTCAGTCACTAGCAGCTGGGAAAAGTCTAGCAAATGTATGAATATGGTAAATTTGTAGCATGTCACATCATCTTCCCTCTCTATCTCTTCCCAATTGCCTTTTGGAAAGTAATGCACTCAATTTCCATGAGAATTTTAAGCTCTAAATTAGATTCCAGATTGTAAATACTACAGAAAAAGGGACAGGCTGAGAGAGAGAGAGAGAGAGAGAGAGGGAGAGAGAGAGAATCTGGTTAATAAAAGTGAACACCCCCCTCTGATAAAACACACTACCAATCTAAATCATACTTGTGCTATTTGAACCCATCAGAAGCTCACCTCTAGCGTGGAATAAATGCAGTTTTGTTCCATTCTCTAGGATTAAAGCGGATGCAGCCACTCTAAGCTGTTTGCAGATCTGTGACCATGACATTTAATTGCAGTTGCCTTTAAACCTTGAGCAGGTCAGCAGAGACAGAATGATCTCAGGGATAATTTGTCTTTTATGTATTTCTATGGTATGATATATAATCCCTTGCTGAAAAGGGTCCTTGTGGGTGTCAGACTTGGCTGCTGCTGCCTGTAATGGAAATAAAGGACTGGTAAATAGATGCTTCTTTAAAGGTAACTTTCTGTTCTTCCAGATAATCCCCAAGCCAGGGGAGCATGGGGCCTCCCTCTGCTGGGGCAGAAAAGAGGGGCTAGGTCCAGAGAATGGCCTCTGTCCTTTTCTCTCCTTGATTGAATTTAACCAGCAATTCTAAAGCACAACCAGTCACACTCTAAGGATGACCCTGAAGATCCCATGGATCTATTTCCAACTTTGGATCTTTTAAGATCACTCCAGAGCTATCCAGACATCTACATGGCTATCCTGATTGGAAAAGTTAAAAGAATAATTTAACATTCTGGAAATGGAGAGACCAGGGAAGGAGAAAGGCAGTCTTTCTACTTGGGAAAGAGTTAGAGCATTAGGGAATCAGCATTAAGGGTGCTTTGGACTAAACTGGACACTTTGGTTAAACATTCCATTAGATTTCATAAGCCCTTTTTAAATGACCATATTCTGGGGACTTCCCTAGTTGCCATTTCAACATGTAAAGAGGATGTAAAAGTTCTCTGAGAGTCAGGAATTGTAGAGAACAAAGGTGGGTGGTGTTTGTCGGACAGAACTATAAGGACCAGAGGGTCTTCCATGTTTTCTCATTCCTTCAGTTTTCTTGAACTTAAATTCCTATTCACAAATTATATCCCTCCCCCCCAATAGAATACAATCTTCTTGAGGGCAGGGGTTGTTTTTTGTTTTGTCTCCATATCTTCCAAGCTTACAAAGTGCCTTCAACACAGGAATGGCTTAACAACTCTTTTTGAGAATGCATTGAGCTGTCATTTAAAATGGAGCAATATAGTATAGCAGAGATTTGAAATTTGATTTCTTTCAAAAAGCATCTTTTATGCACCTAATATGTTCCAGGCACAGTTATGGGCATAGGAGACACCAAGAAAATGTTGGGTACAGGGAACAGCAAGAAAACCAGTGTTCAGCTGCAATGTAGAATAAGAATATTATAAAATCTGCCTGGGACCATAATGTAGAGCCAGACTGTAAAGGACTCTGCATGGCAAGCAGAGTAGTTTGGATTTTATCCTAGAGTCAATAGGGAACCATGGAAGATTCTTGAGTAGGGCAGTGACAGCCAGACTTCACCAAGCAGCCTTTTTAATATCCTATGATTCATTGAAATTAATACACTAACATTCATCCAAAGGAGCATTTGAAAGTTCTCACCACCAACAGGCCATACTATTTAAATTATCTGCAAGACACTGGTGAACACTGAAAGTGAGCATGTCTTTCTGTTGAATTATACATTACAGTTATATTAGAAACAGTCCTTTTAAAATGCCTCTCAGATGACCTCACAAAGAGTATTAATGTAGGTATTAGAGAGCAGTACCTTAGCTATACTCTGTATCGCCAAGAGAAATAGTTCCTTCTCCAATTCATTCCTTTCATCAGTAAATAGTTATTAAATGCTTATGATGTTCAAGATACTGGGCTGGGTACTAGAAAACAATAGATCTTTGAGGAAACATTTAAGAATTTACAAAATATGAGATATGGCTGACATATGGATTGATTTTACTTGATTATACCTATTTAACGCCAAGGAAGATCACCTGTTTATACCAGATCTCAAACTATATTGAAAAGAGGTAATCATCAAAACTCTCAGGTATTGGCTAAGAAATAAAGTGGTAGATTAGTGTCATAGATTAAGTGCACAAGACACAGTAGTCAATGACCACGGAAATTCAGTGTTTGATAAACCCAAAGGCTCCAGCTTCTGGGACAAGAACTCACTTTTTGACAAAAACTGCTGAAAAAGCTGGAAAATAGTATGGCAGAAACATCTTACACTGTATACCAAGATAAGGTCAAAATGGGTACATGATTTATATGTAAATAGTGAGATTACAAGTAAATTAGGAAATCAAGGAATAGTTTACCTGTTAGATTGATGAAAAGAGAAGAATTTGTGACCAAACAAAAGATAGAGAGCATTCTGAGACGGAAAATGGATAATTTCAAATTTATTAAATTAAAAAGGTTTTACACAAACAAAACCAATGTAACCAAGATTAGAAGGAAAACAGAAAGCTGGGAAATAATTTCTACATATTTTACTTCTTTAACAAAAAAAGGCGGGCATTTAGGGGATGGCAGGGAGGGTGTAAGGAGAGATCTGTTATTGATACAAAAAAAGAACAAAAGAGAAAAAAAATGTGTTTTGTGTGTGTGTGTGTTTGTGTGTGTATGTGTATGTGTGTGTATACACCTATATCAGGCTTTAATAGAGATTCAGTTTTATATGTAATCCACATTGCAGATAAAAATGTTCCTGTTTGTCAAGTTCATAATAATTCAAAAGAATTTTTAAAAGTGCCTATTAAAATGCAAGACATTGTGCTAAGTTATGAGGATAGAAAACCAAAATAAAAATAGTCCTTGCCCTCACAGAACTTACACTTATCCCAGGGGAATAGTCTACAGGGCAAGAGAAGGATGGTCTTTTCTAACCCCCACAGGGAATCAATTTGCAGCCTTAAGTAGTCACTTGTCATCTTACTAAACTACAAATTGAGGGAGATGGGCTAGATGCCTTTTAAGTCTTCTTCTGACGCTAAATGCTACACACCTCTCACTTTACATGGATTCTAGAAGAGTAGTGTCTAGTCCTTCCCTTGAAGCAAAGACATTCTTCTTGAGAGGAGAAAAGGGAGCAAATGGAGGTGAAAAAGCCAGAATCAACATCTGCCTCAAACAAATGGTTTGCTTACTAGAGCAGGGAATCATAGTGGAGACAGCACGGAATTGTGGGTAGAGTCCTAGATACAGGGTCACTTAGCCTTGGCTTCAGATCCCTTACTAGCTGTATGTCTATAGGCGAATCATTTAACCTAATGTAATTAGAGGCTTAGTATCCTCATCTCTGACATAGAGATAATAGTGCCCATACTGCCTGCTTCCCAGGACTATGGTGTAGACTAAATGGTACTGTGTGTTATGTGCCCTACAACCTTTCAAGAGCCACATAAATGACAGCTCTTATTCTTTTCCTACCCAGGATTGACTGAGAAATTATGAGCAAATTATTTCCTCCCCTGACTGGGTGACTCAGTTTCTCCACCTGTAGATGTTGATAATGATAGCTAGTTCTTACTAATATCTTTGCATCCATAGGGTCTTGAACATAGTAGGTCCTTAATAAATGCTTGCAGAAATGGCATTGCATGATTTTTTCAAATTGTTGAATAATAATAACAGTGATGATGGGAATAACGAGCATTTATGCATTAGGATGGTGTGAAATGCTTTATAAATATGATTGCATTAGCTACTCACAACAGCCATGGGAGGTGGATGCTGTTATTATATACTTTTTATAGTTGAGGGAACTGAGGTAAAGTGACTTGCCTAAGCAAGAGAATGGGAGGAAAACCTTTTTGGAGGGAGGGGGCGGGGTGGGACACAGAAAGAAAGACTGGGACGGTAGTAAGCCTGTTTGTGTCTCTAGTGAGGATGGTAGCTGAATTGTGGAAAGGGTAGAAAGTTTTACTTGTGACTGGGTACTTGCTTTTGGGGTTTAAAATGAAAGATGACGGGAGAGAGGTTAGATTAAAGTGTCACTCAGAATATTATTACCGCTTTTTTCATTTGTTTAAAAATTGAAAAAAAAAACAAACCCAAAACCAAAAACCTAATTGCTGAGCCCCCTCTTCAGAAAACTGGCACTCCATTAGAAATTATTGTAAGCAGTTTCTCTCTATTATTCCTAATGAGACTGACAGTGCATGATCTTCTGTACTTATTGTTCAGATAGAAACAAGGAATTTATCTATTCTCCTCTCTCCCTGACAAAGAGCCCGTGCCACCTCTTGGCTGGCCATGCAGGACAGAAGGCCATTTTGAACTCTATCTCGTTTCTAGTTGCTTAGCTGAGCCAGAAAGACAGATGATTTGTTTGTCTGATTACATGAGGGTGTCTCTTGCTTCCTCTTCATTTCCCAACTTCTCTCCCCTTCTAAAATCCTGGACACATCTCAGGCTACACTTAATCTTAAGGGCCTCTCTTGGTAGAGAAATTTAAAAAATTGGAAGCAAACCTTTCCTGGACAGGCATTTCAGTGAGGTTTAGAGCAGACTGAATTATGCTACAATAGCTGGAGTGTTTCTGTATTCCCAATTTCAGGACAGCTGCTTAGATACTGGCAAGGGCAGTGGGGTTTCCTAGGGCCTTGACAATGAAAGAAAAAGGTCCTTCATAGTGCTATCAATCACAGTGCAATATCATAGCATTGGAGAACTGGAAAGAACCTTAAGCATCTATTCCAATCCATTTGTTTTACAAATGAGGGAATTGAGATCTCACAGAGGTGATGGTTTGCTCCAGTTCACATAGCTTAGTGGGCAGGACCAAGATTAGATCTCTGTCTCTATGTCTCTTTCCATGTCTGTCTCTAATTCCCATGTCTGTTTCTGTGTAGGTGTCTCTCTTATCCAAGAAATGTGTGAATGACTTGTTCAGAGTCATGCAAGTTACAAGTGTTCGAAACAATTTGACCCAATGTCCCTTTGACTCCAAGGTCAGTGCTCTATCCACATTCTGCCCACAAGATAAGGACTGACTTAGTTAATCAATGAACATTTATTAAGTACCTACTATGTGCTAAGTGCTGAAAGAAAGGTGAAAGTTTCTGTTTACAATCTAATTTATTTAGCATTAAGGGTTCTTAACCTAGAGTCTATGAGTTTGATTTAAAAAAAAAAGTTTGATAACTGTATTAGATATCACTGGTTTTCTTTGTAATTCTATGCATTTTATTTATTGAAGTAAATTTTTTTTTTTAATTCTGAGAAGGGATTCATAGCCTTTACTAGACTGCCAAGGGGTCCATGAAACAAGAAAGATCAGGAATCTCTGTTCCAGGTAAGTGGTTCTTAAACCTTTGGGGCTCAGGCCTCCTTTATATTCTTAAAATGATTGAGGACTCTTCCCTCTACCCCCAGCTTTTGTTTATATGGGTTATATCTATCGATACTTACCCAATTAAAATGAAAATGTGTTTTTATGAAAATAGCTTTGGCATCACAGGTGTCCTGGAAACGTCTTGGGTTCCCAGCCCAGACTTTGAGAACTGTTCATTTAGGTGAAGGAGCTCAGAGAGCTTCAGCTATCATGCTCATTTTAATTCTCATCACAGGTCAGCTGCCTACTGTTTGTCGAATGGTGCAAGGGATGGAAAGTTTCAAAAATGAAAACAGCTGCTAGTCTAAATCACACTCTTTTCTTTCTCTTGTACTCTCAATCTCTCGTTTCGATTTCTTTATATTCTTTGTGAACTTATCAACTTTTTCATTTCTAAGGTATTTTTTTACTTTATTAGATAACTTTCAGTTCGATTCAGTTTAATTACTATTTATTAAATTACTACAGTATATTGTATGTTGGGAATGAAATAAAAATAGATTAAAAAAAAGAAAAAGAAAAAAAGTCCTTGCTCTCAGAGAGCTTAAATACAACCGAGGGATATAATATGCAAATAGAAAGTGAATACATGATGTATACATGAATACAAAGCAGTTTTAAGAACAAACTATCAAAAGGCAATCCTCAGCCTCCCTTACCCACATCTACAATGGATATGCCTCAGTGAAACTGAACCCTGGGAGAAAGTCCAAAGTCGTCCGCTGCATCTGGGGCCATCACCAGTCGTCTGGATTTTTGTCTTCCTGTTAGATTTTGATGACTGGTGAAAAGAGTGAGGTTGATGGCTTTTCACAACTCTGTCTCACTTAAATCCAATTCACTTGCAAGTCAAGATGATGTGTCCTCTGAGAAAATGAGGGATGACCAGCAACATTTAAATATGTTTAGATGAGTGATTGTTACCTTTCAGTACACAACTACTAGTTACTCTAATGATGACATTTTCAAAACATGGAATGGAGGGGATTATATGTATTTCTGAAGCTCCAGTGGGGAGCTGGGGAGCTGAATGGACAGAATTTTGGACCTAGATGCAGGAAGACCTGAATTCAAATCCTGCCTCATATGCTTAATAGCTGTGTAACTTGGGTCTGTCACTTAATCTTTCTCAGCCTCAGTTCCCTCATTTAAAGAAAGAGTATAATAAGAGCACCTGCCCCTCAGGGTTGTTGTGAGGATCAAATGAGATAAGAGACGTGAAGCACTTTGCAAACTTTACAAATGTTGGCCACTATTATTGTCTAGAATTATGGTATTATTATCCAAAATCCATGGATATGTTGCTGCAGCTACTCCATCCACTAATGCAGCTCAAAGCAGTATGATAACAGTGAAAAGCACACTGGCTTTGGAGTAAGAGGACCTGGGTTTGAATCCTGTCTATGCTGTTTACCACGTGTCTGATTCTGGGCAAGTCTCTCAACCTTCCTAGTTAAAAACCTTATTTTCCCTCATCTTTAAAGCGAAGGTGTTGGATTTGATGGCTTCTGTGATCTTGTAATTTAGTAGACTTTTGCTTTGGATGAGAAGTTTATTGTCCTGTGGCTCACTTAGTGATGAGCCTATTAGAACTTAGCTAGTCTGGTGTTTAGAGTACAGACAGACAGTGCCTCCCTGGGCTTGTGCTGACAATCTGTCCAGTGTGGTAGGACATTCCAGGACTTTCTCATAGCTTTCTCTATGCTAGCAGAACTAGCCATCTAATACCAGGGCCACCTTAGCACCACAAAGTGGCTTTGGGGGAGGACTTCAATGGTGGTAGTGGTTGTAGTGGTGGACAGCACTGAGGCAAAGCAGTTAAGAATAGCCTTCAGAAAGGTTTTTGGAGACATAAGGCAAGAACAGACTGGAGAGTCACCATTAACAAAAAGCTCCTGTAAAGCACTGACTGTTTTATAAAATTCAAACCAGTTATTTTTTTAGTAGAAGCTGGAACTGAAGCAGTTAATGGCATTAATTGAATGCTTTCCCAGTCCATATTCTACATATTTTTTTCATGTATACAGGTGTGCATTTGTGCTGTTGAAAAAAATCTTCCCTTTCTAGTCTTTTCTTAAAGGTCAGATAGCAAATCGAGAGTGTTTAAAATGAGAGCTACAGAGACAGAACAATTTAGGAGTTATATAAAGTGCTGTGGATTTTAAAAAGCCACACGGGCCAAATGAAAACCCAAGAAGGATAACTGAGAGAGGCTCTTGATTTTTAGAACAACAACAAACAAAAAATGCTGCACCAGGGAGGTCGCTTGGGTTCAGATGCATATTTAGTAGTTAAGAAAAAATAATCTTTAAACTAATTACCACTAGGATTCCAGCTTGCTTCCCCTATGAACAGATACAGACACAGATACAGGAGATCAAATCCTTCTGTAGGTAACATGGATCCCGAAGCATCACTGACTTGATTGACAGTTCTGTGAAGGCTCCTCTGTGTTGACTTTGTGTGATGCGTATGTCAAAATTCTATTAGTTCAATACAACAAACATTTATTACACGCCTACCAGGTACAAGGTAAGGTGCTAGCTCTGAAGTCAGCTGCAGATGAAAACAAAATAGCTCCTGCCCTCAAAGGGTTTGCATTCTACTCTTAGCAATAGAAACCTGTGAAGGACTCTGCAATATTAGATATCTACTCCTGGATGAACTGGTCATGTCCTGAGGCCTTGTTTTTAAAGCTTTTCTATTGTGGCTGCCTAGTTTTTCCCTTTGGGGTGAATTATCTTCCCCGTTGGTTATTATCTAATTCATCTGTACCTCCAGTAGTTTTAGGGAGATGCCAAGGGCAATGAGAGGTTAAATGGATTATCATGGTACCAGGGTTAGAGTGTATCAGTTAGGACTTGCATCTAGGTTTTCCTGACTCCAAGGTTGGCCTTGCATTGAACAGTAGTAATCATCTTGGTGGTTGATATGGATTTCTATACTTCTTTTTAAACGAACTGTGTATCAGAATCTTCTTTCCAGACTGATTACTTTGGAAAGTATTGAGCTTAGGGAGCTGAGGCTGTCTACTAGAGATGATTTTTGCTATATACGGCATCTTAGGGGATCCACTCTCCCTGTGACCCTTCCATATGGATGTACAACTTGCAAACGGAAGGAATGAAGGTTGAGTTGGAGTATCGTTTTCTAATGGGTTGGCTCTTTGGAACTGGGTGCTATCCCTTTTCAGGAAGAATTCTAAGACTTTCTCTGCTCCAAGGCTCAATCAGGTAATAAAGGAAAAATTGTGAGATGCAAACTGTGGATCCTGGAACTGATTCAACCTCTTTTGCCTGCAAAGAATGCATCTGGGAACCTGAAATGGCCTGGCAGCTCAGGGTTGCCATAGCTCCATTCAAACAGCCACCTGGAATAGGGCAAACTTACAAATGGCTACAAGATGATGAAAGAATGAGGGGAAGAGAACCCGAGTGTGAACAAATTGAGGCGAAGGGAGCAGATGAGCAGGTGCTGTGGACAATAGATAGGCCATACTCTTCAAGAAGGCTGAAAACCAGTGCCATAGTGGCTGCTTGCAAATGTTTAGATTTCTTTGCTTTGTGTGTGTCCTTCTTTCTGGGAGTTCAGAAAGTAGGGAGAAAAGCTTCTGGGGTCATCTTCTACTAAGAGTTCTAAAAGCAGCCTGGTGTAGTGGGAAAAGTCTGACTCTATAGTCAGGGGACCTGAGTTTGAATTTCAGTTCTGCCTTTTGTACTCCTGTGACCTAGGGCAAATCACCATTTAGGGCTTCAGTCTCTATATCTGTAAAATAGACTGTTGGATTAGGTGATATCCGCATTAACTCAATTTATACAATAAGCTGATTTCTGGGGGAGCCCAGGAAATCAGGTCTGCTTTATGTAACTATTTGATTTTTTGGAGGCAATCAAGGTTAAGTGGCTTCCCCAGGGTCATATATCTGAGGCTGGATTTGAACACAGGTCCTCTGGACTCCAGGGCCAGTGCTGTAGCCACTGCATCACCTAAACTGCTGTTCTGTGCTGTAGACACAATTCTGTGCTGCTTTTGGAAAATGAGGCCTTTGAAAAACATCTATTCATTTAACAAGGACTTATCCACTTCCTATTATGTGTCAGGTACTCAACTGAGTGCTTGGGGATACAAGGGTAAAACTGAAAGAGTGCCTGCCCTCAAGGAACTTATACTGGATTGTAGGGAAGTAGTAGATACACTTCTGAGTAAATACAAACTATGTGTTGTAACAAAGTAACTTTGTGAGAAGGGTAGGATGCTAGCAACTAAGGGATGGTGGCCCTTGAGGGTAGACTTGATGGGAGGTAGGAATTCAAGGGGTAACTTGGAAATGAAAAGCACCTTTAAGACTGGAGAGATCCTTTGTTGGCCAACCTTGGCCTCAGCCTGGCTTTCTGGCCTTAGTTCCCATTTAGTGCCCTCTTCCTGCACTGCCCAGACCAACCATACTGCCCTCCTTGCCGTTTCTTACCTATGATTATTTCATTCCTCAATTCTGTGCCTCTCTCACGCCCACTGATTTGCTATGCATCTGCCTCTTAGAATCACTTTTTCTCTCTCAAAGCTCAGCTCAAAAAATATTTTTATGTAAACCCTTTCTCTATCCCTCCAGATGCTAGTGTTCTGCCTAATTAACTCGCTTTTATTTTATATTTAGTTAATATATGTAATACTATCTCCCCCTGTAGAATCTAAGTTCCTGGAGGGTAGGGATTGTTTTATTTTTGTCTTTGAATACTTAGTTCCTAGGACAGTGTTTGACACATCATGAACTCTTAATAAACATTTGTTGATTAATCCATCAATCATTTCAAATGTCATGTCCCATTTAAGATTCGAGTTGGTCATTCCTAATGTCTATAGCTTGAGAGTATATCATGTTCTCCAAGGGCATACTTATAATTCTTCAGAAAATTAAGAAAGAAAAGAAAGATAGGTTTGATTTTTGCTTTTAAAAACATACGGCAGTATCATAGCTCTTGAATCAAAAAGCCTTCTCAGTGGAAAACAAAAACCCTTTATAGATTATATGTTTGGACTGGATGATAGCTAATCAGCCAGATGGACAGCATAAGTCATCTCCATGTTACACACACACACTTTTCCATATTAAACCATTCCCCACCCCCACCCCCAGCCAGCAGATAGGGTTCTTTTTCTTTTTTTTTTTAATGCATTTCAGAATGGAGACTTGCTGATAGTACAGCATATCCCTGGCATTGTTATTTTCAGAAGTGTCGGTAGAAGGTTTATTCCCAAGGAAAAGATTGAAGGATGATCTAAAATCAAATACATTTGTCTGGGAGTTGAATGTCTGTCAGCCCCACTCATTGATTTCCTTCAGCCTGGCTTTTCAGTAAATGCCTTTCCAGTGAGAATTCCAATCAGGATTCTAAAGGTTACACAAAACAGGCCTGATTTCTGGGCTCCCCCAGGGGAAGCAGCTTAATGTAGAAGTTGAGTTAATGGGGAGAGCAGGGAGAGGAGTTTTTTTGGGGGGAAGGGGAGGAGGGGAATGGGTATAGGCACACCTGGTTTTGTTATCACTTGGTTCACATTTGAGGATACAGTGCATGTTGATTAGTCTCTGAGGCAGAAAATAGATCAGTTTAAACAGATAAGCCCAGAGGATGAAGGAATATCACTTTGGAGGATGCCCATAAAGCAAAAGAAATTCAGGCAGGAACCACGAGGCGGGAAGGGACTGCTCAGAGAGAAAAGAAAGATGCTCAGAAAAGCTTTTCCTGAGAGAACTTCCCCGATGCGGCCTCTAGGGGGCAGCATTGCACTTCGGTTGGAGGAGCAGCTCAGGCAGCCTTTTAATGGAAAATGTGAACAGCGAGCAAAGCTAAAAACCAGAACGTTAGCAAAAGCCAGAAAACCAACAACATAGAACCCAAACTCTCTCTGTTATAATGTGCCATCTTTGCCTCTCTTGGAGCACAGGGTTTTAATATTGTAGTATTAAGACTCTCCAGGGCATCCTTTATCGGTCCATTAATGCCAGTTAGGGGTGGTTGGAGATGGAGTGTGATTATTTTTTATTTTCCCCACTTTGAGGTTGCCTCTCCCATCCCATCCCACTGTCCCTACGCTGCTGCCCGGCAGCTCCTTCCTTTCTGCCTCTGTCACAGAAAGGGCAAGATTGGCATCCGGTTGGGTCCCCTGACATTGGGTTGGGCAAGGGTGGCTTGGGGCCAGTGACTCAGGGAGGCCAGGGTTTCTGGGAGCCAAAGAGGTGCTTTTTCTCCCTTGTCTGGGGTTAATAAGGCATTCACAATTGGAAGCAGTTGAGGAGGTTCTGGGGTCTTTAAATGTTATACAACTCAGTAAGTGAACCACATGTATCATTACAGCTGGAAAAAATCTTAGCAACCATTAAAGAGGCATGATGGCACATTGGAAAATGAATGCTGCTTTAGGTGCTGGGGAATCGTGTGGTTCAGGGGCTCAGATTGGCCTGCTTTTCTGCTTACCACCTTGAAAACCTTGCTAAGGCAGTGAACATCTTTGGAGCACAGTTTCCTCCTGTGTTCAATGAGGGCACTGGTCTAGTGGGCTTTTGAGGGCTCTCCCACCCTTGAGCCCCAGGCTCTCCTTGTACCCTCTCTGGGACCTATTTTCCCAACTCACATTCTTAGATTGGGTCCTCTGTGGGAGGAACTGCTACTCAGGGTCAAAGGGCAATCTGTAGGTCCATTTCCAAAAACTAGAATTCACAATGTGCCTTGTGACCTTTAACAGTTGACCAGAAGACCCAATTATCTCAAAGCAAAGGTCTTTACCAAGACAGTATAGAACAGTAGCTGCAACATATTTCTCCAAGAAAAGGAGGGAGAAGGGGTACATACCCACAGATACCCAGAGCATTAACAGTAAGAATGAGCACATTCATGGAATGAACTGTCAGTGACACATACAGGTGGGGATCACATATGGTTAAAACATCTCATGTATGTGGATGGTAGCCCTAACACCATTTTTCTTCTCATGCTATCTTTGTATGTCTATTTTCCCCCGTGGTGTGGCGTCTCTGCTGGGCTGTTTGCCCAGTGGGGCTCCTGGAGTCTCTAATCTGAAGCTCAAATATTGATAGCCAGAGCTAATTCTCTGGATTCACAGTAGGCTTTCAGCTTTACTACGGAGGGTTCTGTTCCTGGGAGCCACTTACTCCATCTCTTTCTTTGCTCCTTGCTGAATATAGTATCTCCTTTTGGGTGAGTAGCAACTCTGCAAGCATCCATGGCCATTGGGAGAGGAGATTTCTTTCTCTTCCTTCCTGGCCCTTCCTGTGTCATCCCCCAGTCGTGATGCCTTCTGGTAGGGACACAAGGGTCACATCCCGCAAAGCTGTTTCTCACCTCTATGCCTGTGTCTCTGCATCCCTAGAAACTGTTATTTTATACTTGTTTGCATTTTAAGGTCCACTAGAGTCCTTGGCCAGCTAATAACTGTTTTCTAATTCCTTCAAAGAGAACTTTGCATTTCCTCAAAGCTAACATGTGCAAACGTAACTTTCACACTTAGAAAAGAACACATTATCACCTTTTAATTTTGTAATTTTACCAACTGGGCTGGAGGGAGGGAAAAAATCCTAGCAATCCCAATCCTAACCCTCTCCCCACCCCCAACCAGTTTAACACCTTCACTGCTGTGGTGGTGGAAACTGAGGTACCAAGAGTACTTGCTCGCTAGTGGTAGAGAACTAGATGTGGTACATACATTTCCTGTCTATACATATATGTGCATATCCATATAAACATATAGGATTATGCATTTAGAGCCAGAAATAACAGGTTTCAGAGATGAAATATTTCACATTCAGAGGTGTGAAATCCTCATGTTTCACAGATGAGAAAAATGAGATTTAAAATAGTAAGCAGCAGAGCCATCTTTGTGTCCAGATACTCTGCCTTTGGGCAGCTAGGTGGTGCAGTGGACAGGGTACAGGACCCAAAGTCAGGAATATTCATCTTTGTGAGTTCAAATCCAATGTCAGACATTTAATAGCTGTGTGACCCTGGGCAAGTCACTTAACTCTGCTTGCCTTAGTTTCCTCATCTGTCAAATGAGCTGGAGAAGGAAATGGCAAACCACTGCAGTATCTCTGCCAAGAAAACCAGTTAGCCTCCTACGTGTGCCTATATACACTCATATTAACATGGGTTAAACCATTATTTGCTGCACCGTCTGAGCATATTAAATCTTTTAAGAGAAGGGATTCTTGAGGAAACCTTCCCAATAGCTTTGAAATTAAATTGCCTGTATTTTTATTGTTGTTTTTGTTGGTCCTTTTTAACCCCTATCTATAGCATGATGGTAAGTCCTTCAGAAGTGTTGGTTGATTGATTTTTCGATTAGGCTCTTGAGGATTAAGAACACAAGACCTCACAAGGTATTGAAGGCCTTCTTATCACTTCTTCGATGCTTTGGTACATTAACTGTGGAGCTGAAAGAAGGCCACTCAATCTTCCCTTCCCTGGGCTTCTCTGGCTGCCTTATCAATTTGTTGGTTCTATTTCCTACAATCTAGGAGCCCTGGCACTGAGAACTTCTGGACTGATAGCTTTCTAATCCCATATCAAGAATAGCTCTAAAACCAAAATGTGCATCGACATAATTGCCTACATGCCTAGAATGTGAGAATCTCCCTCCCCCCTTGAAGTTTTTTCAGGGATATTAAATTGGGGGTCTCCTGTTTCTTAAAAGCTTTGCTTCAAGGAAGTCTTTCCATGTCTCCTCTTTTCCCTTTCCCCTCCCTTGTAGGAAACAAGGAGGGTTCAGAATTCAACTTTTCAAAGGAGCAGAAGTCTACCCAGGGCAGGGAGTAACAGGCAGTGTGAGGATTAATTATCCTTGTTGGAATCCAGCTTGACTGGGCAAGGTGAGACAGTTCAATTATTTAATCACCTTGATGCTATTGGCTTTGGAGGCCAGGAGTGTGGGGATCAGGCTTCCTTCCCCATTTAATTTATATGAGGAATGGCTTCTCAACTTGCTGCTCCCTGTTGAACCCTCAGGCAGGCAAGGAGAGAGTAGCAATTGATGCTGGAGGGAAATGAGACATTCCCATAGCTGTATCTTTCTCTGGCTGGTTCTTGGTGGGACGCGTTTGGTCCTTAAGTTTGATCACTTTTGCTGGCTGCTTTTCTCACAGCCTTGTTAGGCTTCTGCATGCGTGTAGAGTGGGCGATCTTCCTTTCCACACGGGTTTCTAGTCTTTTGATACAAGAAAGGCAAGTAGATCCCCAACTAAGACGCTGGGTCAGAACACCCCACGGGATGTGAAAGAACACACCCATCAGACAGCAGACTGAGAGCCAATAGCCTGTTTTGTGACTAGCTCCTTCTACCCTTTAACATTTATTTTGTGTGTGTTTTTTATCCAAGGTTTCTTTGCTAGGGTGTAATAGGTAGAATATTGGGCTTAGAATCAAGATTTGCTTTCTGATCCTTCCTCTTAAACTTTCTGGCTGTGGGACCCTGGGCAAGTTCACTGCCTCTCTTTTCTTTGCTTTTCCATCATCACTCATCTCCTATGCTCTCAATTTTTTCTAGATGCCCCTTTGACATATAATTTTCTTCCTTTTTATGCTTTTAGATCCTGACATAAATTCAGAGCTGAAAATGACTTGGTTGGTGTTGAGTAGTTCCAGTTGTGTTTGACTCTCCTCTCCGTGATCCCATTTGGGATTTCCTTGGTAAAGGTATTGGAGTGATTTGTCATTTCCTTATCGAGCTAATTTTTACAGATGAGGATCTGAGGCAAACAAGGTTAAGTGACTTGCCCAGGGTCACATAGCTAGCACGTATCTGAGGTCAAATTTGAACTCAGGAAGATGAATCTTTCTGACCTCAGTCCCCCTATCTGCGGATCCACCCAGCAGCTGGAAAAGTACTTATCTAATCCTCAAATCCTTGTTTAGGAATTGGATTACTTCTCAGAAAAGGGAAACGAGGTCCAAAGTTGTGTAGAGCATTTCCCAACTCCTAAGTGGAAAAACCAGATTGCAAAACCAAGATTTGAACTGAGGTCCTCTGCTTCCAACATCTTTCCATGGTGCTACACTTAGCCTGCTTCCGGCTAGTCTTTTCTTCCTGCCCCACACAGACTCACTTACACTGTACGACCCAAAGCTGTTAACTGATAGCTGTGGCTAAATTTTATTTTCCTTGTCACTAGATTCACTCCTAAGTTAGTAGGTAAATGCCCTCTTTACAAATTTAGCTTAATTAAAAAAAACTCCCCCATTAACTTTCCAATGAACAGATTCCAATTGTGTCTCTAGCTGAATTACATGTTCACAGCAGCATGTTGGCATGAGGCTCCTCCGACTCTGGGGAGTTAACGTGGCTATCTAAGTCATTCTAAGGACGGAAAACTTGGGAATACCTGCTGTATTTGACATGGCTCTCTTTTCCTTTTTAGTCATTGAACCAAGTAGCTCTTCAACTTATAAATTGAAAATTATGTGTATATATATATGCACATATTTATACATACATACATATAAATGTACATACACATATGTCTATATGTGTATGTACCTCTATGTGTGTATATAGAATATTAGAATATGTATATATATGATATTAGAAAAAATTAGAGATAGCTTGCAATAATCTATCTAATTCTACATAGATATGCATACGTGCACTGTCATATACACACGTACATGCACACACACACACACTACACACATAGCTATATATGCCTAACTGGTGTGCCTTCCTCCAGTCACTACTGGAACTTCTCTCTACACCACTGCCAAATAAACCTTTCCAATGCCAACTCTGAGGATGTCATTCCATTGACTATTCCAATGGCTCTGCATGACTGACTGCAGAAAGTCCAAATCTCATAGGATGGCATTCAATGCACTCTGTGGTTTAATTCTAAGCTACCTTAATTTTTTCCTAATATAAAAGTATATCTCTCACTTTATTTCACATTACTGCCCTTCATATATTCTATATCTATCATATATACATTTGAGCTGTTGGCTGTCCTTTGAAGACAATGTACTGAACACACCCAAGGCCTTTTGTTCCTGACACCTGAAAGGTTTTTACTTCCCTGGTCCTCTGCCCCCTCCATCTCTGCTTATCAAAATTCTACACACACTTCAAGACCCAGCTCAAAGGATACCTTCTCCATGAATCCTTTCCCCATTCTCCAACTGGTAGAGAGCTCTCCCTTATCTGCAATTGTTAATACTTTTGTTAAGCAATTATATCTTAATTTAGACTATAGTTACTTGACTACAAGGCAGCTTGGAGTAGGAGATAGAGAACTGGCTTTGGGGCCAGGGACACCTGGGTTCGAATCCTGTCTTTGATATATACTATATATACTGGCTGTATGACTTTGGGAAAGTCACTTAACCTCTCAGTGATCTGGTCAGTTCTCTAAATTGAGAAGATGCTGACCTCTATGAGCCAATGAGAGCTAACACACACACACACACACACATACACTCACACACACACAGAATACTTACTATATGGTAGGCACAGTGCTAAGCACATTACAAACATAATCTCAACTGATCCTCACAATAACGCTGGGAGGTAGGTACAATTATTGTTCCTATTTCTCAGATAAGGAAATTGAGGCAAACAGTGCTTAAGCAACTTGCCTGGGGTCACACAGCTAGTTGAATTCAGATCTTCCTGACTCTAGGCCCAGCTCTCTCTCCAATACAGTACCTAGTTGCAGGAGTTTCTTCAGCTGGGAGTTCCCTATGCAAATGAAATTACGAATCTAGACCTTATCTCTAGGTACATTTCTCATCCCCACCGTAAAGATCTTCAAAGCTGGTACTTGGCCTGTTTTTTCTTTTTGACTCTTATCGCTTAGTACAGAACACTGATCACTGGAACATGATTGATATTCCTAGGATGGTACTTTAACTTTTATCATGGAATTTCCTCCCAATCTTGTGAATAAGAAATATTCACATTTTATAGACAAGGACACTAAGCTGTAAACCATATGTCTGCCCACGGTCACACAGATAGTAAGTATAAGAACCATACCTTCAACCCGCGTCTTCTTAATTCAGTCCCAGCATTTTGCCCCAATGAACCACACTGTCTCAACCTACAAAATATTTAAACTAAGATGATTATATCAAGTCAAAAACTATTCCTTGATGAGTGCTAATGACCGTAATGATAGAAGACTTTAGTTCAATCAAAGACGATTAGAATTGACAATAATTATAAAAACAGCTCCCTAATTCAAGTTTTTATTCATTTTCCCATATTACTTATAGGAATGAGCATTGGGGTTGTAGAGAGAACATTGGATTTGAAATGAGAGGACTTAATTTGAATCTTATCTCTCCTACTTACTACCCCTGTGACATTGGGCAGGTGATTAACCCACCTCTCTGGACCTTTGCTCTCCCCTTTTAAAAATGAAGGATTTGGACTGGACTAAATGACCTCCAAGTTCCCTCCTAGTTCTAAAGCCATGAGCCCATAGTCCTTCTTTAGCCAATGACATACATATATTTAGTCTGGAGCCTCATTGAGGTAGAGAGTTTTTTTTTTTTTAATTTTATTATAGTTTGCATCATTCATTTCCACAAGATTTTGAGTTACATATTTTCTCCCCCTCTTTCCCCCACCCACCGCCCCAAAACAGCCATCCCAGTGTGTGCCCCCTCCCCCAGTCTATTC
>CM053592.1:68657473-68680705 GCA_028646515.1 Pseudochirops corinnae | reverse complement strand
AGAAGGGAAAGCTCTGTCCCAAATCGCTGGGGTCCTCCCGGCTGCCGTAGACTTCTGGCTAACTGGATAATGAAGACTCCAAGACCGAGGCCCAAGAAGACGATCCGGATCCAGGCCGCTCAACGCGAGAGCCCTGGCCTGAAAACAATTGCTCCGTCCTCCTGCTGTCTGCAGGCCGCGGGCAGGAAGCTACAAAGCGGAGGCGGGTGCAAAACCTCTGCCTTTCACTTTTCCGCTCTGAAGACCTTTCGCGGGACTGCTTATCTCCCCCTTTCACAATCCCCACTCGAAGCTGGTGCTAATCTCCGCTCACCTGAGAAGCTTCTCCCGCCCAGCCGCCCCTGGGGCACAGCCCAGCTTCAGGCCAGGCTGTTTTCGGTTCGCAGTGCTGATATGGTTCCTCGTAGCTGAGCTGACTTTAGTGGGAAGTATCCTTGTGTGCGTTTTGGTGTTCTAGGATTGGTTTAGAGTCCTATTTTATGGGTATTTTGGGGTGGCAATGTGAGAGCTGCGATATGTTGCTGCTGCTACGCTGCCATCTTGGCTCTGCCCCCCGGGGTAGAGATTTTTAAAACTGGCCATTCTTCACCATGAAAAAATCCCAGGTAACGTCATTAAATGTGACAGTCATTAAATACCATTGTCTCTTTGGGAGCTGGGACTGTTCAAATGGTCTACACACATTCGGTTAAGGCAAGCTTTCAATACCACTTTTATTTTAAACTGTCTGGTAAGATGACAATCGTTTTACAAACACACATGGAACTGCTGTAAATTGCATTTCTGTCTTCTTTTTTAAGGGATTAAAGATCCAAAGATGGTGTAGGATCACCTGTTGTTGAGAAGTCACTGATGGTTTTTCAGATGATACAGGCTGAGGCATGCTGGGATTCTCCAATCCATTGCTTTTCTTTTTCTCCAAGATTCTTAGTGAATTACACAGAATCAGTTTATGAATGCTCAGAATTTGTTCTTTCTGTTTTATCAACTGGCATTTGAAGCCTTTCCAGGGCACTATTTCATTAGCCATAATAGATAACCACATTTGAGAAGATGAACAAGAAATCCTTTTAAAGATTTATTCCTGAGTTGCTGTTCAGGGCTGCAAATGTTGTAAATCTGATTCACCAGTCTAAAGCCTCCATTTTTTTTTAAGACTTAGAAAATGGATGCTAGGAGTTAACGAATATTACTCCTCAAGGATCTTAGAATTGTGGCTCTATGATTATATCAATATGTTATGATTTGTTCCAGTGGCGGGGGGGGGGGGGGAAGGATTGATCTTCCAGTAAGATTTGGATATTAACAGCACTTGCTCTTTCCCTAAGTAGGATTGAGAATATGGCTAGACCCTTTTGGCCTTACCCAAAGTTTTGGTTTTATTAGTGATTTTTTTGCATTCATTTTTCTCCTGCCTCTCTTGATTTCTCTGTTTCTAACACTCTGGGCCATGGAGGTAACAGGAACATTTTCAGCTTTTTCTTCAACTGTTTATTTTTGGATTCATCTAAAAAAATCAGGAGCAGGTATGGAGACTCAGGTACTCTGAATTAATATTTGAATTTAATCAATGGACAGGATGCTTTCCCAGGGTCACTGATTCCAGAAGCCCAGGATTTCGGGACTTGGAAAGGCCCTCAGAATCTATCTAGGATCCAAAAAAAGGATCCTTGGGCCAACACATCCAACATATGGTTGTGTAAGCTTCACTTAAAGACCTTGAGTTCTCAAGAAGGCCTGCTCCTTCCTTGGTTCTTTATAACCCAACACCACTGGGAAAGAAACCAAGTTTAGGGCCTCATTACCTTTGCCTGGATTATTATAGCAGCCTAAGTGGTCTCTATCCCTTCTCTCATCCATCCTAAATGCCAGATTAATAAGAATAAAAGCAACAATATTTACATATGCGCTTGGCACTTTGCAAAGCACTTCCCAATTATTATCAAGTTTGATCTGATCCGCGTAACAACTTGGGAGGCAGGTGATATTATTTTATAGATCATGAAACAGAGGCAAACTGAGGTAATAAATATCTCAGGTAGGATTTGAACTCATGATTGTCACCTGAATAAAATAATGATAATTAAAACCCTGTTTAGGTTGGCACTCAAGGCCTCCTCCCCACTCCCTACTCTCCACTCCTCTACTCCTCACCTAGTCTTTCTAATTTTATCTTAGGCTATTGTCCTTCATTTATCTTATGGTCCAGGCATAATGAAATGCTTGTCATTCCTGGAATACTTTATACGTTTTCCCGCCAATGTGCCTCTGACCCAGTGAATCTCTTTCTGCACCTGAAATGCTGACTTCATCCATCTTCATGTCCTGAAATTCTACTCTGCTTTAAGGCTCAACTCAAACATCGCTATTTCTCTAAAGCCTCCCCTGCTTCTCATCTGGAAGTGATGATCTTAATGATAACCATTCATTAAGTACCCCTGAGCTGTGCCAAGCACTTCATAGTATCACCTCGTCAGATCCTCACAACCCTGCATTTTCCTATTACGCAAACAGACAAACATGTTGAACATGTTAAGTGATTTGCTGAAGGTCACACAGTCAGTAAGTGTCTGAGACTGGATTCGAACTTGGTTTTCCTGACTCCAGGCCCGGTGTTCTATCCGCTGTACTCCTTATAACCCTTTACTTGGGTCTTTCTCATGAACATGTTGCTCTTAATTTTGTATTATATATTTTTTTGTCTACAAATCATCTTCCCTCTATTAGATACTCCATGAGGGCAGAGACTGTGTTATTCACTCCCCTATTTCTCAGGGTCTAATAGTGCCTAATAATTTATTTAGTCATTTTTCAGTTGTCCCTGACTCTTCACGACTCCTTTTGATGTTTTCTTGGCAAAGATACTGGAGTGGTTTGCTATTTCCTTCTCCAGCTCATTTTACAGATGAGGAAACGAAGACAAACAGGGTAAAGTGACTTGCCTAGGGTCACACAGCTAGTAAGTGTCTGCAACCAGATTTGTACTCAGGTCTTCCTGACTCCAGGCCTGGTGCTCTATTCACGGCACCATCTAGATGCCTGATACATAATGGTGTTTGATGTTCATTCAATAAATGGATGAATCTGCTAAAAGGAAAATTGTCTTATTTATTATTAATGGCTGAAATATGTGATAAGAGTCACTCTCCATAAAGACCTATTGAATATATCACTTATTTTTTGTACGTAAAGAATGCTAAGTTCCCTTTTATTTTGATATCATTGATACAACGACTTCCCAGATGGTCTCTTCTGGATTCTCACTTTCTTCAGTCCTTTCATCATCTCCCTGTGGTCTCATGGCATGTGGTCCAACCAGGCTGAACTGCTTTCTGCATCTCCTCACTTCAACTGAATTTGCCCCAGGCACCAGAATTCCTAGCTGTGGCTCTGCCTTACTATCCCTTTCTGAGTAGTTGTGAAAAGTACTTCCAAAAAAATTTGTCAGATTCTGCTTGTGGGCCCCATTTCTCCTTGCATTTTATTCCTGGTGGCATCATTAGCGCCTGCATCTTTTAACTTGCTTTCAGATCTTAGTGCCTTAAGCAGTCATGGCTCTCCTATGCTTTGGACCCTTCCTTCCTCCTCCTTCATTTTATTGCTGGTGCCCTTGAAAAAGTAAACGCCTCTCAGAGTTGAACATTTCCCATTGATATCACCCTAACAGCCAAACTGCCTTCAGTCCAAATGCCTGCAGGCCTGTTCAAGCACACTAGCTCAAAGTATATGCGGGTTGGCCTTCCTTGAACCAAATCCCCTTTAGCTCAGGGGATGCTGGGGACTGTCTTCCTGAGTGAGATATGGACCTGGGTTTCTTGTGTGTGATGGCACCAGTATCTCCTTCCTATTTAGGAATTCTGGGAAAGTTAGAGTCCTCTGTTCCATATGGAATGCCCAATGGAGTCCGAAGAAAAAAGTAATGCCATAAAGAAAAAGGAAATAATGCTGGGGCCAAAGCATCCAATATGAGGATTCAACTGAGCATATCTTGTTAATGCAAAAATCTTAAGAGGACTGAAAGTTTAATTTGGAGTTGGCAGCCTGAAGCTTTCAGATTTAGAGCTAAAAGGAGCCTTGGTCATTGACTTTAGAGTCTCTTGCCTATTTCTGACTTTGAACCACTTCCTTGGTTGCAGTTTTTTTTTGCCCAATCCATGAAACATATTTTTTGCTGTTGGGAGACATTTCTGGGCATTTTCCTTAGCAATGCCCTTTTGCACCCTATACCTTTGACGTGGAAACCCTTTGGCTTCCACCTTCCAAGAACAGTCATCAGAGAAGCTAGAAAGCTGAGGCCACAGTACATGGGATTTAGAGTCTACGTAGGACTGAATTGATAGGTGCCAAGGAGAGTGAAGATGGCTCAGGCAGTAGGTAGCAGAGCAAAGCTTCAAATCCAGACCTTCTTTGCATCTCCCATGCCTAATATGATTCCTTGTGAATGGGAGGTATTTATAAAAACTTGTTGAATTGAATGGAATTGCTGGGCATTGGATCAGTCAACTAGTATTTATTAAGTTAAAGTGATAGAGACATAAAGAAAGTCAAAAGACTGGCCTTGCCTTCAAGGGGCTTGCAGTCTAAGAGAGGAGACAAAATACAGGCGACTATATACATATACAAACAAGATAAGGATAGAATAAATTGGAGGTAACCAATTCAGAGGAGGCACTAAGATTAAGGAGGACTGGGAAAACCCTTTTTTAAATGAATCACAAGTTGTTTATTTGTTTCATTTTTTCCGATTTATTTATTTTTAGTTTACATCATTCATTTCCACAAGATTTTGAGTTACAAATTTTTCTCCCCATCTTTCCCCTACCCCCACCCCAAAATAGCAAGTCTACTGACTACCCTTCCCCTAATCTGTTCTCTCTTATATCCTGCCTCATCCCCCCCCTAACTTTCTAGTAGGGCAAGATGGATTTCTATACCCCAGTGCCTGTATATCTTATTTCTGGAAAAACCTTCTTACTGAAAGTGGGAATTAGAAAAAAATAGAGCTTATTAGAAAAAAATTAGAACTGACTTAGAAAGCCAGGGCGCAGAGACTTCCAGACAATGGGAACAGCCAGTGGAAATGTTTGAATTTATGAGATGGAGTGACATGTCAAAAGACTCTCCATTGCCTACTTAGGTTATCAATCAAGGCCCTTAAAAGCATGAGTGTTCCATAAGAAAGCTATCCATGGAGTTAGGAAGACTATCTTCAAGTCTAGCCTCTGATGAATACTGGTTCTGTGACCCTGGGCAAGTCACTTATATGAGCTGAGGGTAGAAGTTACAGTGAAGGGGCCAGAGAGGAAAAAACCATTTAGTTAGAAGAAATGAATGAAACAAAGAATAAAGACATTGATAAACTAAAGAACGTTCAGAGGATGGCCAAGAGTATGATAAGAGGCCTCAAGAGTTTGCTACATGAGGTTAAATTGGAGGAACCAGGGATATATAGCCTGGGGAAAAGAAAACCTGGGGGTGATGGTGGTGGTACCTGTTTTAGAGTATTTGAAGGGTACTAAGGGAGAAGAAAGATTACAGTTGCATGTTTGGTCTCCAAAGGCAGAACTAAGATGATGGGGGGAGAATTTCAGAGAGGGAAATTCTTGCTTGATGAGAGGAAGAACTTTCCAACAATGACAGTTCTCTCAAAGTAGAAAGGGTTGCTTAAGGAGCAAGTAGATCTCTTCTCATTCGAGATCTAGGAGCAGAGGCTGAGTGAACCCTTTGGGCTAATCTGCCAGGGGATTCTTGTTTAGATACAAGTTGGACTGGGTAGTGTCTGAGGTTCCTTCCCGCTACTCTTTGATTTTATGATGCTGGTTGTGGAGTGTGCATTCATGGTGCCCTCTGAGATTACAGTTCACAGTCGTCTCAGCCCAGATCTCCATTTGGGGCAATTGCTAGCTCTTTTCCTATCCTCTCTAATAATAGCTGGTTTTCACCGGCATTGCTGCCTTCAAACAAAAGCATTGCGCATGGTTTTTCAAAATGAAACTGATATAAAAACTCTGCAGGGAGCTATAGCCACAGCTGGCAGAAAAGCATTGACCATCAAACCCAACAGTTCCCCAGCAGATCCCAGGGTGTGGTATCGCACTGAAGTTGCAGAGAGATGCAAAGAGGCAGAAAGTAAATATTAGTTGGAATTTGATAGGGATAGGAATCATCCCTGGGCATACTTGCCCTTTATCTGGCCTAAGGAGGCCTGATCTCCTGTATTTTAGAACAAGCAAAACAAGGGTGCTATTGGAGCATCCCAAGTCAGCATAGGCATTTTGGGCTCAATAGGAGTGCTTTAGTCAATCAATCATTCAATCAATCAAGGAAGCATTTATTATATGCCAGGCACAGTGCCAAACTTTAGGAGTACAGATAGGCACAGAAGTAAGATATGGACTATTACAGGGGTAGGGAACCTGTGGCTTCAAGGCCACATGTGGCCCTCTAGGTCCTTAAATTTGATCCTTTGAGATTCAGTCAAATGGCCACACTTGAGGACCTAGAGGGCCACATGTGACCTCGAGGCTGCAGACTCCTCACCTCTGGACTGTTATCTACTATAATAGCAGCAAGTGGGCCATTTTGATTGGGGCAGGGAGTATGTGATGGGAGTAATGTGTGGTCATCTTAGAAAGATAGTCCAGAGCAAGACTATGAAGGCTTTAAATGCCAAACAGAGTAATTTGTGCTTTATCCTAAAACTAAGGGCAGTTAGATAGTACAATGGATAGAGAGCTAGGCCTGGAATCAGGAAGACCTGAGTTCAAATCCAGCTTCCAACATTCAGCGGTTCCCCCACCAGCAAGTCACTTAACTGCTATTTGCCTCAGTTTACTCAGCTGTAAAATGGTTGTAAAATGAAAAATAACCTAACTCTCAGGGTTGTAGTGAGGATAACATTAAATTATATTTGTAAAACACTTAGCACAGTGCCTGGCACATTTTTAATTTATTTTTCCTTCATGTCCAACTCTTTGAGACCCCATTTGGGGTTTTCTTGGCAAAGATACTGGAATAGTTTGCCATTTCCTTCTCCAGCTCATTTGACAGATGAAGAAACCGAGGCAAATAGATTAAATGAGTTGCCCAGGGTCACACAGCTGGTAAGTGTCTGAGGTCAGATTTGAATGTGAGAAGATGAGTCTTCCTGACTGCAGGTCTGGCATTTTGTCCACTGCGCCACCTCACTGCCCATTCCTCTCACATAGCAGGCATTTAATAAATGAATGTTCCCCTCCTCCTCTAAATGAGAACTTACTGAAGCCATTGCTGGCATGCTGGAATCTGTTTCAACCCAACAAGCACTTAATTACTACCTACACATGTGCAGAGTACTATGCTGGAGAGCAAGAGATCTAAAGGAAAAGAAAATTAACCTCAACAATTATAGCCTCAAAAAGTGTGCATTCTATTGTGGGGGAGGGGAAACGACACAGACATATAATTAAATGTAAATCAGAAACAAAAACTTTTACTCTTTTTTGTTGTTGTTTAGTCACATCCAGCTCTTTGTGACCCCATTTTTTGAGGTATCCAGAGATACTGGAATGATTCGACATTTCCTTCTCCAGTTCATTTTACAGATGAGGAAATTGAGGCAAACAAGATTAAGTCACTTTCCCAGGGTCACACAGCTAGAAAGTGTCTGAGACTGGATTTGAACTCAGGAAGAAGAGTTTTCCTGGGCTCCAAGCCATCCACTACCACCTATGAGCCACAAGGGAAAGCTACAAAGTGATTTTGGTGGAGTGGGGAACTAACAATTGAGATGATCAAAAAAGGCTTTTCAAAGAAGTCTTCCTCTAGGGGGCGGAGCCTTGAAGGGAGCTTGGAATTCCAAGAGACAGGTACATTCTAAGAAGAAGCCTTCCAGGCACTGAGACTGAAAATGGAACTTTGTGTAAAGGGAATAAAAGCAGGTGAGGTTCTTTGGGATTAGAGTGACCAAGAATTACTGTTAGCTTTGCAAACCTCTGCATTGTCAAATTAAGTCAGCAAAAGACTCCCTGCCTCCAGTGAGAGGCTGCACCTTTAGGGACCCTATCATGAAGTCACTATCAGAGAGAATCAATGAAATATTCCATTCATTCTCCAGGTTTCCTTGACACCTTAGATCAGTGGTATCAAATTTAAACAGAAACAAGGTGGGCACATATTGATTTAGAAAATCATATACTAACATTATCTTTGTTCTATTGTATTTTTATTTATTTTGTTAAATATTTCCCAATTATATTTTAATCTGGTTCTGGCTTCACTTGGGAATATTGGCAGAGTGATGCTTGTCTACAGATTGTTGTTGTTGGACCATCATTCTTGAAGAGGACCAGTGACATCAGAAGGGTGGTGTCTTGACTTGCAAGTGAATTGGATTTAAGTGAGGCAAGGCTGCGCCAAGTTGTCAGCCTCACTGTTTCCTCCAGAGTCATTGGAAGCCAGTGGAAAGACATAGGTCAAGATGACTGGTAATGCAGTGGGAGACCCTGTCTATAGACCACCCATTTGATGTCTCTGCCTTAGATTATTGTCCACATTTCAACACAGGCTGAGAGGCAGTATGGTACAATGGAAATACCACTGATTCTGTACTCAGGGATCTGGGTTCAAGTCTTGCTTTTGATGCTTTCCACAGGTGGGACTGACTCTGGGCAAGTTACTTAGCCCACCTCACTTACCTTATTTGCAAAACAAGGGAGGAGGTGGCCAAGATGTCCTCCGAGGTCCCTTCTAGCTCCAGAGCTATGACCACCAGGAGCATCAACAATTTGTCATGTGGGAACAAGTTGTGCAGTTTTATAGGAGAGAGATGCAGCATTGTAGTCCCATTTGAAACCTGTACTGTAGAGAGCCGCCAGCTGTTTTAGACCTGGGTCTCCTGGCATTTCCTCATGAGCTGTGGTTCTGGCCATCACAGTTTATCCAAAGAGGTGCAAAAGTAATCCATTTTTAAAAATCAGCTTCTACATGTGGAGTTAGCTTCTTGGTCCTTGGCCACCATGGTTCAATAAATGCACGGGAGAGAACATCTGCCACAGCAGATCATTCTTGGTGCATTCATTAGTTGCTACTGTGACATCCCAGGCGCTTTTCTCATATGTTGCCCAGGACTCCTGGGAAGAATCCTTCCAAGCAGGTGGTGTTGCATTATTTAGGTCTGCAGGAGGACTTGCTAAAGGCAAGAGGAAATGCACCAAGGATTAGTGGCCCATGAGGTGTCAGATCTCAGACTGTAGTAGCAATGCTTGGCACGCTCACGAAGATGAAGAACATGTAATGAAGGCTTGGTTTTAGAAAGCTTATAATCGGAAAACTGAAAGCAATCTCACCAGCATCTGCTCTCAGGCACAGCCAACAACAGAACAGAGAGGAGAAAAAGGCACGTTTATTTATCATAGTTGCTGGGCCTAAGGCACAGAAGAGATAGGCAGGAGTGCTAGATTTAAAGTCAGAAAACTTGGGTTAAAATGTCCACTCTACAACTAATATTGGGTGTGGCCTCTCTGGGCCTCAGTTTCCTCATCTGTAAAGTAAGAAAGTTGGACTAGATCTAGATTGAACCTTAAGTTTTCACTCAAGTCAGGTTTGTAAGTTTGTAACTCAAGAGCAGAGTAAATTAAAAAAAAAGTTTTTGCAAAGGTGTATTTGTTTTGAAGATAGAAAAAGCTGAAGTATGAAAGGGGTAGTTAGGTGGCACAGTAAATGGAGTCAGGAAGACTTATCTCTGTGAGCTCAAATCCAATCTCAGACACTTACTAGCTGTATGATCCTGGGCAAGTCACTTATCCCAGTTTGCCTCAGTTTCCTCATCTGTCAAATGAGCTGGAGAATGAAATGGCAAACCACTGCAGTATCTGCCGAGAAAACCCCAAATGGGGTGATGAAGAATGACTCTGAAAAATGACTCAATATTCCCTGTGAGACCAATGTGGATCAGCACCTTTCCTTCAACCTTTCCTCAACTTAGAGTCTTACTTGGGAGTTGTTGTTGCTGTTGAGTGGGGTCCAACTCTCTGTGACACCATTTTGGATTTTCTTAGCAGAGATACTGCAGTGGTTTGCCATTTCCTTCTTGAAATTATTTTACAGATGAGGAAACCAAGGCAAAAAAAGGTTAAATGACTTGCCCAAGGTCACTCAGCTAATAAGTATCTGAGGCCAGATTCAAACTTAGGACGAGGAATCTTCCTGATTCTAAGCCTAGAGCTCTATCCCCTGCACCACCTAGCTACCACTGCCTACAAGGACTGAAAAGTTAAGAACATGCTTAGTGTTACAAAGTTATTATCAGTCAAAGGTAGAAATATTAGATTTTTAAATGCCCCTTACACCAGAGGACTCAAAGGAGATAGGGAACTCTATAGAATATTGTGACTGGCTACAATAAAAGTTTCAATCTGGCTTTACTTAAAATACTACCTATCTCATATTCTCTTTTTCTGGCCCTCCTTGCCTCTAGCTCTCTTTTTCTTCAATCTCTTTCTTGCATGCACACACACATACACGCACACGCACACACACGTACACACGCATACACACTTCATATGAAGGCAAAGCATGGTCTATGCCAAAGAGTGCTATGACTTGAGAGAGGTCCTATGATGGTGAGGTAGAGGACTAGCGTTGGAGTCAGAAAGTCCTGCCTGTGACATATATTGGGTGTGCCTGAAGCATCTCTCTAAACCTGAGTAACAGTGCAGTGGATGATTTGTACCTGGTGAAGGGGATTCCCTCTCCGGGAGCTCTCCATGTGAATGAAATCACAAGTCCAGGTCAAAAGCAAGCAAATAAATAAATAAAATCGTGCTATGCCCAAGAAGGAGAATGTGGTCAAGAGTTGGGATTGGGGGATTGCATTTTTGGAGCTCTGGTTTAGCTATTTAAATTTCCCCACATCGTATTGCAGAGCTGGTGCTGCTTTGATCAATAAACCTCACAGATGCAGGGCACAGAAGTGGAGGGAAGCATTTCTGCTGGGAAAGTAGCAGCATGGTTCAAAATGCCATAACTGGCTTGGAAAGTCATATCTCCTCACAGTGAAGGAAGGCTATCGGTTAGGGTGAGCTTTCCTGATTCTCTCTATCTAGTAGCCAGTGTCTTTAGATGGCTTCAGAGATATTTCATTTCCTCCTGAACAGCTTCTGAGTAAGGAAAGCTGTCTTTCCCCTACTGTTCCTGATGATTGCCTGTTAAAGTCCTGTCTGCTGGGGCAGAAACGACCTGCAAGAACAATCATTGTTCACTTGTGGGACGGTGGCTCTAACCAACTATATAGCCTTCATCCTTTAGAATAGATGGCCCTCGAGTGCAGGGGACTATCTAATTTGCTTATAATTATTTGTATGCTTAGCATCATGCCTGGCACATTGGTAAGTGCTTAAGAAATGCTCCTTCCTTCTTTCCTTCCTTCCTTCCTTGCTTCCTTCCTTTTTTCCTTCCTTCCTTCTTTCTTTTCTTCCTTTCCTCTTTTTCTTCCTTCTTTCTCCTTCTTTCCTTTCCTTTTCCTTACTTTTTTTCTTTCCTTTCCTTCCTTCTTTCTCCTTCCTTCTTCTTTCCCTCCTTCTATATATCTAATTTTCCATGAAAATAAGAAAGCTTTGAAATCAAACTTATTATATAGGAATTGAAATAAGTAGTTCTTCAACTTATAGATTATAAATAGAAAATTATGTGTATATGTGCCTATGCATATACATATGTGTGTGCAAGGAGACTGGAAATGTAGGAGGGGACCAGGTTATGAAGGACTTTGAAAGACAAAACATGTTTATATTTGATCCTGGAGGTAATGGAGTCACTAGAGGTTATTGAACAAAAGAATGATCCAGTCAAACTTGCATTTTGGAAAGCTCAATTTGACAGATGGGTGGAAGAGGAACTATAATGGGGAGACATGAAGTAGGGAGATGAACCAGAACTCTATTGCTGAACTGCAAGGTGAGATGATCAGCGATCACACTGGGCTGGTGGCAATGCTGGAGGGTAGGAGGAATCATGTATGAGAGATACTAATCGACAGGCTTTGGCAATAGATTGGATATGGGGGTGAAAGAAAATGTGGAGCTGAAGATAACAGCTAGGTTGTGAGCCTGAGGAATTGGGAAAATGGTTGCAGGTCTTGATAGTAACAGGAAAGTTCAGAAGAAGGGAAGATTTTTTGGGAAAGACAATGTGCTTAGTTTTGGACACATTGACTTTAAGATGCTTATGGGATATCCAGTTTGAAATGTCTAATAGGCAGTTGAATCACAAAATTGGAAATCAAGGGAGAGGTTAGAGTTAGATAAATAGATGTGAGAATTATCAGCATAGAGATGACGGCTGAATCCATTGGAAATGATGAAGTCATCAAGTGAAGTAGTATAGAGGGAGAAGAGAAGAGGGCCCAGGACAGAGGTCTGAGGGTCACATACTGCTAGCAGGGGTGATCTACTAGAGAGAAACCTAGAAAGAAGGGGGTATCAAGATTACTGAGTGATGATGGTAGAGGGTTAGCTAGGAAAGTGCAATGGGAAGCAAGAGATATTCCAACTCCCTTACCTGGATCAGTGAGTCAGGGGGAATGAGTGAAAGTACAACCCGTACTAGAAAAAGTCTCCAGGGAGGTTGTGTCATTGGGAGGAAACCAGGTCTTAGCAATAGCCAGAAGATGGAAGGAGTAGGAAAGGAAAAGGTTTAAGATGAAAGCAAGTTTTTACTTACGGAGTAAGTATTCCATAGAGCACAATGAAAGAGTAAAGGGATATTGGGAGATGGATGAGGTGGGTTCCGGTGGATGGAGAATAAGGGAAAAGGTAGTAGAGAACAGGATTTGAATAATGGCAACCCCGAGTTTGGATACACTATTTTAGGGAAAGTATGACCAGGGAGGAGTTTGTTAATGAGAAACGAATTCAGGTAAGTTGTCAATATTCCAAGAGATTTGGCCTCAAAGTGAAGGCCTCTCTGGCTGTGGGCAGCTCAGGCAAAGGAGCCAATGTGGGGAGCTAATGGAAGGACTTTCCTCTCCTCTCCATTCAGGCAGGTCAATCCAGTCCAGGCTAGGTCGAGGAGATCAGTGCAAAGAACACAAAGATAGCATTTCTCTCTGTCCAGGCAGGCAGGAAAAGGTCAGGCTAGGAGATAGGCAAAAGAAGCAAGATGGAATGATGAAGTCCACAAGGAAGTAGGCTCGGTAAGGGAATCAGAAAAGGAGTACTCCTAACTTCTCATTTCCAATTTATTTCAGAACAAACCAGATAGACAATGGCTAGAGGTCCTGAACTGAAGGAAAGGTTTTTGGTTTTGTTATTTCCTTTGACCTAGGAAAATCCTAGCAGCAAAGAGGTATGAGAACACATCAATTGAAGAGAAATTTTGCTGTTATTTAAAAGTATTTCCTTTATAAATGTGAAATCTCAAGGCAAGTTATATGGCTGTCATATTTCTTATGTGAAAGGTGTCAGAGTTTCTCTGAAATTAATGCCTCAGAATTTGTAGTGCATCATACAGTAGAATGATGCTCTCTCTTTGCTCTCTAATCAGAGAATTTCGTTTATGATAATTGAAGCCTAAGCACCAAGTTTTGGACAAGATGTGCACAATCTAAGACAAGTAAAAAAAAAAATGAAGATTTAAAAATGCTTTGTGTATGCTTTTTGTTTTTTTTAATGTCATAATCATTTCCCCTAAATACCCTCACCCCACTAATCCTCCTTTGTAACACATACAAACAGCTAAATTAAGCTTAACATAGGCAATATTTTGTTTCCATAGTCTTCTTCATCTTTACTGAGAATACAAAAGTAAGTTTAATCATGCTTTTTCTTAAAGAATAAATCTTCATCATCAGAATAAACTTCCTGAGAGTAGGGGCTGTCTTACATTTCCATTTATATTCCCAATATTTAGTACAGAGCTTTAAATGCTTCGGTCATTCATCCTCTGGTCTATGGGAACAAGACTGTCACTGCAATTAATCTGAGTTCAGATGTCTTTTAGTGTTATTTTCATTTGTATACCATGGTCATTATGTATGTATTTTATCTTCCTTACCTCCTCCCCACTCTTCATCAGTTCATAAAAGTTGTCCCATATTTCTCTGAATTCCTTATATTTATCCAGAAGGGCATCAGAAACAAAGCAATGCTGTAAATACTGCAGAAATACATGCAGTGAGTACTGAATAATTAGCTTAGAAGAGCTAGATAGCTTCTGATCCAAAGGGAGGCAGGCAGTACAGAGCAGAGAACCCTGGATTGGGAGCTGAAGGGTGAGGGCTTGAGCCCTGTCTCTGCTACTTCCTATTTGTATGACCTTGGGCTTCTTTGTAAGTAGAAGGAAGGGAGGGGGTAGACTTGGCAATCCTTAAAATTCCAGGTTCTAAATCTATGAGCCTAGGTTCTCTATCATGGAGTTGGGTATCCTCAAGTCATCATACAGTGCCCTCCATCCTTTTGTTCACCAAAATAAACACAAAGGTAGGGTAGTGAGCTGAAGACCACAGTGTTTGGGGGAGTTAAGAGTATTGATTTAACCAGTGGTATGGTCAAAGATGATATTTCTAGGTTCTTACTAAAAGACAATATTTAGCAATCTATGGTTCCAATGCAGTCCTTCTACCAATCTCCTCATGACTTGCGAGTCTTTTCGAGATCAACTGCAGCCAAGAAATTACCAGCCTGACCACAAATGTCTTCAAAATAAGGTAGGTGAATCCTCATAAAGCCTGTGTCTCTGGACCTATATGTGTTGTCATTCCAGTTTGGTAGAAACTCTCAAAGCTTGTTGTTCACCGGCATGGTCTTTGAGTGTGGTATCACCTCCATGCCAGAAAGAGGCATCAGAAGAAGACTTAAGTGTCCAAATAGATGTCCTGGAAAAAAATTAGTGCATGTCAATTCTATTCTAAATATGCAGATTGGCTGACCTGCAAAATTTTTACTGGCCCTTCCCACACTAGCTAACAACATGGAGATTATTCTTCTGATAAGAATGAGGAAGTATAATGCAAACCACCAGACTCAAACATCTTAGTCCCTTCACTAAATCCTTTTAGTTCTACTCATGTTGCTGGTATTCCATCGGTCCTTGAGTTTTGGCTGAGACTGACCAAACTTCTTGGAAGAAAAAAAGAATCTCATTGGATGGGAAGGGGGAAGAAGGAGGAGCAATAACTCTTCTTTTGTGAAAGGGATTTCTCTGTTCTTTATTATCTTTAATGCACCTATTCTATGGTTAATGTTTTTATTCGTCTCAGTGTTTGCAGGGGGCTTGCAAGTTATTTAGGATGGATGAACCAGATTTTGATCTTTCCAGAGAAAGGTCTTCCCAGGGAAAACTCTGGGTCATGGCAAAATGAGATATAGATGTAGGTTTTAATTAATATTACAGAGAGACACTAAACAACTTACATTAATAGATAATTAAACAGTTAATATATAATTAATCATATTAGTTTTAATTAATATTAAAGAAAGGTCTCCAAGCTTGGATGCAGCCCATATGTCAGGGTCAGAAACTTGAGTAACAACAATACCAAGAGGAACAATAACCACACCACCACCACCAGGAATAACCAACAGCAATGACAATAACAATCCCATTAATATAGAACATCAAGGTTGGTCAAACTCTTTACGTTCATTATCTCATTTGAGACTGATGACAGCCCTAGGGGTTAGATGCTATTACTGGAAACACAGGTCAGCTACAACCACTCACTGTGGTGATAAGCAGAGGAACATCTGTGTCCAACTGTGAAGTCAGGTACTACAGTATAATTGCTTCCCTACCCCTCATGGATTGACTCCTTGTTTTTTTCAAAACTACTATGCTGGCATTTTGTTATCTCAATGCTTTTCCTAAGGATTTGGTCTAACAGCCTCTCTCCAGTCCTACACGCTGACTCCAGAACTAACTTGGAACACTCAAGGATCCATCTCCATTGGGGGAATTCCAACCTTAACTTTCACTCTAGGTTTCCCAGGATCATTTTGAGGGACTTCCAATTAGTTTCCATTTTTCCCATATGGGCTTCTATTCCTCTACTATTTTGTTTTCTTTTACAATCCTTCATAAGAAAAATTCCTAGTCAGCATGATCTTCCCCCCAACTTTTCTGTCTCTCCCCTCACAGAATACATTTTCTGAGGTTCCCCTCAAAGGAAACTCTTTACCTGGTATCCAACTGCAGCTGTCCGTCCTCTTTCAAGAAGTCAAGAGATAATTGTAGAGGGAAATCAACATGATCTGGCAAATGATAGGATATAGGGAATGGGGGAAAGTGATGAGTCCAGGTTTATGAGTATGAATTACTGGGAGGATGTTGGTACCCTCCAGCTATGTCAAAGAGTTCAACTGCTACCAGAACTCAGTCATTGTTTTCTCACAAATATCTTCAGCTATCCTCTGTCATGGCCACATACTTGAACATCAGCACACCTGTGCTTAGTTTAACCCATCTTTGGTCTAAAAGACTCATCAGTAAACATGGTGCTTCCAATGTTCTGGAAGCTCTCACCTAGAAGGGTTCTGAGGATTTGTCCCTTTGTTGCACCTGATGAATCAATATGCATTCTCTCTGATACCTGCTGAGCCAACCACTCTCCTACTCCTTTCTGTGGTAGAAAAGATAAACTAAAATGCTATTATTCAGTCCATGGGATTGTGATGACAGTTTCCTTTGAGCCTCTTGGCAATACACTGCTTGCCTTAAAACTGTACATCATATTGGAATCCATTGAGAGCCATTATTTCTCTGACAGGATATTTATAAAAGCCAGCATTAGCTGCAGCTCCAAGTCAATATGTTTCCTCTGTGCTGACATACAACACACCAACAGGCTTGAAATATTTAAATACAATGGTCCCTTCAAGAAATCATTAATTTTTCTATCACTCTTAGAAGTGATAATTTGATGAAAATTGATTCAGATGAAACAGTCTAACTGACTGGGGCAGATACTTGAAGGTGACCTGATTTGAGATCAGCCAGAGCTCATAGAGCATAGAAATGATCTAGTCCAAACTTATCCCTCATTTTCTGGATACAGAAACTAAGGGCCGGAGAGAGGAAGTGAATTGACCAAGGGCAAGGAATAAAGAGTTGGAGGATGTGGTTTGAAATCTGTCTTTGACACCTATTAGATGATTAACCTTGGTCTTCATTCAGCAAGTATTATGAAAAACTTAATATGCATTTTATTAGATGACGATGGGATGGAGGAGAGGGGAAAATAAAAAACCCCCACCATACTCTTGAGGGACTTTCTTTTGGGAGGAAACAATAAGAAGAAATGCAAAATACAGACAAAGCATCTTTTTTTTTGAGAAACTAGCAGCTGCAAGCATTTATTAATCGATCACCCACTATATGCCCAGCACTGTTAGGTGCTCAGAATATACAGAAAAAAAAGTCAAACAAAATAATTAGATTCCTTAAGGAGTTTCTATTCTATGGGAAAGAAACCATTTAAGTGGCAGCACTTGAGCTAAGCTTTGAAGGAAGCTTGGAATTCCAAGAGGTGGAGGTAGGGGTGGGATGGGGCTGAGAGTGTGGGGAGGGTGACCAAGAAGGGCAGCCTATGCCAATGCAGTGCTTGTGAAAATGAGGAGTATACTATAAATCTGGAAATGTAGGCTACTGCCAGATTATGAAGGACTTTAAATGTCAACCAGAGAAGTTTGTATTTCATTCCAGAGCCAGTAGGAAGTCACTGCAGCATCCTAAGTAGGGGAATACCATAGTCACACTCTGGACTTCACTTTCTACATCTGTAAAAATTGGGCTTTGAAATAGAGAGTCTCCAAGCTTCTTCCAAGATTTAGATGTGGGATTCTGCAATCCTAAATGGCAGAATGTAGTAGAAACAGTACTCTTTCCACTAAAGTGCTTGACTTAGAGGCAGAAAGGCTTGATTAGATATGACCTTGTCGAGGTCAGAATTGGGAGGGCTGGTTCAGATTTTTTAAAGAATTCAATCAGACCTTCTCTTTAGTGAAAGGGAGCTTTATTAACACAAAAGCATGTGGGCCTGAGACTTAGTAAGGAGCTAAACAAAGGCAATGGTATAGGATCAGACTTACATGCACAGAAAGTTACACAGCCTATAGGATGATGACATAATTTTAGGGTTTCTAATGCGAGTTGGAGATTTAGGGACAGGATGAGGAAGATGGATGGTACAAGATAAGGGAGACAGGGGAAATTTTGTGAGCCAGGATGGGGGAAACAAGGAATTCCATGGTCCAGGACAAGGGGGAAGTTTTATGGTACTCCAAGATAAGAGCACCTCTGTTTCCACATCAACTTCAGACACATATTAGTTGTGTGAACCTGGGCAAGTCTCAACTTCTCTCAGCCTCAGTTTCCTGGCCTGATGCTGGTATACTGGTTTCACAGGACAGTGTAAAATATCTACCTTTCAGGGTAATTGTGAGCATTAAATGAGATCATGTCTATAAGGTGCTTTACAAACCATAGAGTACTATATAAATGTCAGCTATTGTCATTAGTTTATGATTAAACAGGGATAAGTCACAAACTGCCCAGTGGAAGGATTATCTACATTGATAAGGTGATGGATCTGTCAAATATTGTACTGAAGGTGAAAGTTACCAGAGATTTTAGAAAAAGATAAACTTTTATCAAATCCTGAAACATGATAAATTCCCGTCCTTCATATGAAGTCTGAAATTGTATAACTTCCTCTCATTGCTCATGCTTTCAAATAAGGAGCCACACTTTCAGAAATCCTCATGTTTTCCTCCAAAACGATCATGCTTGTAATTGACACAGTATTCTCCCTTTTGTTAAAGATCTAAACCAAATGGAAATAATGTTTGGAGATATACTCTATCCTTGTAGATCCATGAAATCTTCATTTTTTAGGGGTCCTTTAGAGGGCATTAGTCTTTAAGCTTCTCACAGAGATGGACCACATCATGACCAATGCAGGTCAATTTGTTTCAATTCAATTTAAGTTCATCCCAATATAATAAAATCCAAACCAGACATTTTTTCAGTCCTTACTAAATGTCAGGTACCATTGATATAATTGTAGGCAAAAGGAAAAGCATTCCTTGTCCCCAAGAAACTCAGATGATACTGCAAAAAGACAAAAATCAATCTTATTTTTAAAGCTTTCCAGAGAATGAGATTCTTTAACTTCTCTCAGTCGGATCATAGGATTTAGAACCATAAGGGACCTTAGAAATCATTTATGGCTTTTTATTTCACAGACGAAGAAATTGAGGCCCAGTAAAGTGACTTGCTTAGTTATATTAAGCAATTTGGATTTAAGGAGGGGAGCCAGAATTTAACCTATTTTCTCTGACCCTGAATTAAATGCTCTTATTCCAATATTTAGCAACCTTCACTATCAGGAAGCTTTTTTGTTTTGGTTATGAATAACTTGAAAGTTTTGTCCAAATTATAGACACAGAGATCTTCCTCTGCCATGTTGATGTCCAAGAAGCAGCTCCCCATTTAATATTTGGACAGCTTATAGATGGTATCTCCAAAGTCTTAGTGTAGTTTTAAGGTTTAATAACTCAGTTTTAAGCTTAAGTGGCTTAAAATTGTATGAAGAATTTTGGGACACCCTGCATTGACTTATCATTACTGAGCTGTTTTGAACACTCTAAATTCTAGGGACAATCAAACTGATCAGAAAGACCTTTGGTGAGGTTAAATACCACTGGTTTCACAATGAGATTTTTCCTGGGGGGAAAAAAAAACCAGATTTTTCTTGTATTCTTTAAGTCCTGGTCAGTCTCAGAAAGGGTTAATTATTATTGTGTTGTTTATGTTCTCTGGTTGAGTGATTTTTTTCCTAATTCATGGTGAGTTAGTTGTGTACGCAGAGCTAAAATGAAGCAGATGCCTTGGTCTTCCCTGGCTGAGCATTTCATACCACTGACCTTTCTGGACTGACAGCATTTTACCATTGTGTTTTGTTTTTTTTTTAATTCTATGTAACCCTTCACCTGAAAAGGTCGTAAATGACATTGTATTAGTTTGATTCTTACTTTTAAAGAGTAGAAACATGGTTATATCGATATCTAACCTTGTGCTCCTACCACCAGGAGAATCTCTATGACCTAGGAGGAAGTCAGAGACTCAAATCATCCAGATATGTTGTACGTGACAAAATCTGATGTTTTCAGCATAGTTCACACTGTACATGTGTATGAGGCATGTTAGCCCCTCACAGACACATATGTAGTCAACCAACTGTGTCTTTGCCTTGACAATCCCTGGCTCACTTACTCTTATATACTCAATGATTTGTTCAAACATGCTCCCTTTTCTCTGAATGGATTTGTGACTTCATTTCTGTGTGCAGTGTCTGCTGAGTAAAATCTCTCTACCAATGGTGGTCAACATTATCTCTGAAACATAAATAATTGCCTAAGGCATTGAGAGGTGACATTGCCTATCCAGGGTCACAAGATCATTTTGTGGCAGAAACAGAATTTGAACCCAGGTTTTCCTGACACTTAAGCTGACTCTTTGTCCATTGAGCCATAATACCTCTCCCTTGTTCCTTTTACAAAAAGTATGGATCGATTCTCTACTACTTGTACTAATTTTGGCCTAGCAATTAACACCAAGAAAACACAGATGCTCCATCAGCCACCACCACGCCATCCATATGTGGAACCATCAGTTACAGCAAATGGAGAGGTTTTGAATGCTGTAAATAAACAAGATCACTTACCTTGGTAGTGTACTTTCCAGGGACGTGCACATTGATAATGGGGTTGACACACATGTTGCCAGAGGTAGTTCAGTGTTTGGGAGGCTCTGAAGGAAATTATGGGAGAGAAAAGGAATTAGACTGCCTACCAAACTGAAAGTCTACAGAGCCATGGTGCTGACTTCATTGTTGTATGCCTGTGAAACCAGGACAGTGTATTAGCATCATGCCAGGAAACCGAATCTCTTTTATTTGAACTGTCTTAGGAAATTCTGAAGATCACCTGGCAGGAAAAAGATACCAGACACTTAAGTCCTTACTTGAAATAAATTGCCAAGCATTCAAACTCTGCTTCAGAGAGCACAACTCCAATGGTCTGGTCATGTTATTTGAATACAAAATGTATGGTTGCCAAAAAGACTATTTTATGGAGAGCTCACACAAGGCAAGCATTCACATGATGGTCAGAAGAAGCCATACAAGGACACTCTCAAGGTCTCTCTTAAGAACTTTGGAAATGATTGTGTGACATGGGAGACACTGGCACAGGACCTCTCAGCATGATGTGTCCACGTCAGAGAAGGTGCTGTGCTCTACGAGCAAAGTAGAAACAAAACAACTCAAAAGAAACATGGGATGCACAGATTTAGAAAATCCACTCCAAAAGTTCACACAGACTATTTATGTCTGACCTGTGGTAGAGAATTCTGAGCTTACATTGGTCTGATCAGCCACAGTCTGACACACTGAAACTTGACTGTAGCATAGTGATATCATTTTGGTCTTCTTGGAGAATGAAGGACAACAAACACATTTTCCAATCACCTCCTTTGCATTGTACACCTCTCTAAGGACATCCTTGATGATTTCATCTTTCCAAAATATGGGAGACCCAAAAAGTAATTCTGTTATTTTGGACTCAATTTGGCTTGATGTTATCAGCACGATGCTATCCACAAATGGATAAAACTGGAGAACCACACCATCTATAAAGAATCCTTATTCTCTTTGGACTCTGTGTTTATCTTCATTTTTATAATGAGCATCCTACATTTCATAGAATTAAGCAGTTAATTCTTTTTGCTAAGTATGCATGCAAACCAGAATCAAATCTGACCATCAAGGAAGACCAGGTTTCTAAATATAGAAATATATCTTGTTTGTACGTGTTGTCTCCCCTATTTTTCAAATATGAGATCCGTGAGAGCAGAAATTGTCTTTTGCTATTATATCCCTGGTGTTTAGCACAGTGCCTAGAACAAAGTAGGTACATGATAAATGCTTGTTGACTGACTGATAAGTTATTCTATCCACCATATTCAGGATAGAATCAGAAAAGAAAACCAGGGTCCTAGAATTTGGGAGACCAAATTTTAAAAGGTTCAGGGAAAGGATAGGTATGGACAATTGGTCTAATGTTGTGAAGTTGGCCAAAGAGGAATGAGAAGCCCTCAAAAATGAAATTTTGGAGACTCAAGCAGAAATAAGTTAACCATATTTGAAGCAACAGAAAGAACAAAGGAGTCAGACTATATTTTGGGAGTGAATGAGATGATAAGGGACGATGGAAAAAAGGCTTAACTATTTAACTTTTGTTTTCCTTCTATTTTCTCTTCTGAGAAGAATGATCTTTGGCCTGGGAAGAATAGATAAAAATGCTTAGCAGGGTTTGGAAGTCCCAGAAAAGTGAGATGATGAGAGAATACCTAGCTATCATCACTGAGTTCAAGATACCATAATCCATGTACTGAAAGAATGAGCAGATATGATTGTTGAACTGCTGTGACATTTAAATGATGGAGAATGGGAGAAGTGGCCCAGAATTGGAGAAAGATGAGCAACATTCAGTTATTCAGATTGTGAAAGCTGCTCATGCATTTACCTTCTGGCACAAGGCAGAATAAATCTAATCCTTATTATCCAAGAGAGCTCTTCAAGTGCTTAGAGGCAGTTTTCATATCCCCCCAGACAGCTATCATGTCCTCATGAGTGGTAGCAGAACAGGGATTGGCAGTCCCTGCTGGTGAAGGAGAAGCTCTAGTCTAGATTTGGAGAGAGGAGAGGTGGGTTTGAAGCCTACCTCTTCCACTGTGTGACCTGAAGTAAGTCATTCACCTCTTTAACCCCCAGTTTACTCATTTCTAAAATGAGAAGGCCAAACTAATTCGTATCTTCTAAAATCATTTTTTTGCCTTGTGTATGTTTCCATAACTTTTTTTCCTTTATGTACATTCAAACCTCATCACCTAGAAGTTTTCTTCTTCTTCTTCTTCTTCTTCTTCTTATTCTTATTCTTCCTCCTCCTCCTCCTCCTCCTCTTCCTCCTCCCACTTTCCTCCTCCTCCTTTTCCTCCTTCTCCTCTTCTTTTTGCTAAGTATGCATGCAAACCAGAATCAAAACCCAACAGAAAATAAATTATTGTATGAGCAATGGAAGATGGTGGCTCCTTTTGTTACACTGGGATTGCCTCATCTTCTGACTCCTCTTCTGTTTATCCTCGTGTTCTTTTTGCTGGGATACACACACACACACACACACACACACACACACACAC
>CM053592.1:68602235-68656973 GCA_028646515.1 Pseudochirops corinnae | reverse complement strand
GTAACTGTTTATCAGACTACAAGAGTCAGCTGAGATGATTGTTTTTACCTCTTTTTATGCCAGAATCATAGCAGTGATTTTTTTTAAACAAGAATAGTTATTCCATATTCTATGCAAGTATTATAACTTTACATCATTGTATATTCATAAAGATAAGCATCTTTTCATTGCTAGTAATATGCTAGCTACTGAATAGATATAAAAACACAAATTCTCCCTATGGGCTTATGACCTAATAAGACACATAATAAAGACAGAAGGCGAATAAGGAGGAGTTAGCCAATTCTCCTAGGGTAGACATATTTGGCATCTGGTTTCAGTTTTTATAAGCATTTCCTGACCCACTCTTTGCCACCCTCCCTCTGTCCATTGAACCTGCAAGACCTCCTGCAAAGACACTTTATATAGATCCATTATAATTTCATTTTTCATCATAATTTTATCATAACGCTCATGTTTTTTTTGTGTATCCCTTTTCTAGTTGAAAAAAAAAGTGATATGACCACAATGCAAAGGGACCCACTCTAGGTAGACTCATCATTTTAAAGGACATAATTCAAAGAAATCTTTGAATTTTATTCTGTACTAAATATATATATATATATATATACATACATACATATGTGTGTATACACATACATATATACATATACACACATACATATATATGTGTGTACATATATATATGTATATATATATTTTTTCACATCTAGACAGGTCTGATAGGCACCAGAAATTCGAATTGCTGGGAAAGAAGGCAGCTGAAATTCCCAAAGAGGAGCTGGAAGAGTCTTGAGGGCACAGTTACTCAGCTGGTTTGATTTTTTTGCCCTCTTTATCATCTTTCATTCCTTTCCTCTCTTCAATATTTCCTTTTGGTGAAGAAGTTATTGGAGAATGGGGAAGTTTCTATATAGTTACAATACTATAGCATTCCCTTTGCCCCATGAAGGAAAAAAAGAAACAAACCCTAGTATAAGGTTCAGAGTATGGATAGGAGTTTTATTTCCTCAATTCAAGATTTAAGAATATAACCTTTGAAGGTTTGCCAAATTCATTCATTCTCATTTGAATCTCATGGCAAGTTTCCAATGTAAAGACTATAGATATTATTATCCCCAATTTACAGAGGAGGAAACAGTAGCTGAGAGAGGCCATAGATCATGGAATCATGCATTTAGAATCAGATAGAATCCTACAGGTCATCTAGCCCAGCCTCCTTATTTCACTTAAAAAGGGCCAGAGAGAGGTTAGTGACTAGGTCAAAGTTGCCTCCAAATACAAAATCTGCCCCATTTATTAGGAGTCAAGGCAATATTTTTGTTTGTTTTGTTAATACAAATAATTATAGTCTTTTCAAGGAGTCTTAAAACTGTGATGATGGTATGTGTCTATTAAAGGAACTAATGTAGTGAATACGGTGAATTATCTAAGAAAGTCTAGGAAATGACAAAATCGTTAAAGAAGTGGGATCTTTGTTCCAAAGACAGAATGCAAATATGGGAAATAAAACACTGAGCAGGAGAATAGCTTTGGGATGGCAGGTGAACATGACTCTTCTATGGGGTAGTGTTTAAATTATAACATCACTGTTTTGTAGTTATTTGTCTTCTTTTGAAAGAAATTGACAACATAAAAAATAGAAGTATCTTAGAGAAATAAATCGGAGAGAATAGGACTATATGTCTGATTAACCAGTTTTTTCAGCCATGTACACCATCTGCTAGGGAAGACTATGGTGAATGAGTTTCTTCCCCATAAGGGGGTGTGTATGACTCTTTTAGTCTATTTAAAGGGGATCGATAGTTCTTTCAGTCTTCTATTTTACCTTAGTAGAGGTACCTGAAACTCAGTCCTTCACTTACTGGAGGTGCTATGATTAGTAAGCTTCTCTTCTGTTGAGCTGGCTCTCTTCAGTCAGTATTTTCTGCTGTTTTTGACTATTCTTTGTCAGAATTCTCAGCCAATGACTATAAATTTCACTTCATCTCTTTTCATTCAATCATATTAGCCAGTTGCTCTGTTTCACTGTTTTCCCCGAGTTCACTTGTCACCAATCTGATGGCCAGAAGTAAATTTTAGTTCTTTGATCTTATCATTCCCTACTATCTGAATTAAATATTCTCAGCGCTCTCCTTCCTAAAATGAAAAATTATATGAATGATATTGTGATAAGAAAACAGCTTTAACCTCCTCTCACCAACCTCTCTGTGCAACTAGCAATGACTGTATTAGGCTAGAGAAGGTTGAAATGCATTGGCTTGTGTCTTACCCCTGTTTCTCCCACAACAGCATCATAACCTGGTTTCTCAAGTCTGTTTTTTATTATTATTATTATTACTAACATATGGGGCTTTAAGATTTGCAAAATGCTTTATAAATGTTAACTCATTTGATCCTCACAGCAACCCTATGAAGAAGGTGCTATAATTATACCCATTTTCCAGATGGGGAAACTGAGTCATAGAAATTTTAAATGACTTCCCCAAGATTGATTATATATCTAGTAAGTGTCTGAGGCAGGATATAATCAATGACTACACACATACACACACACACACACATATATATTATATGTACATTTGTAAGAATGTATAATCTTTGATAGGAAAGGACAGGAGTAGGAGAAAACCATATAGCCTGAAGCACATTACTAATGCCTTTCAAAATGCAAAAGGGAGAATTGCATCATTTACTAACCAGTGTTTCAGTAGCTTTTTATGGCAATCTGTCAAGAATCTAAGAGTTCTTCTGGCACTGCAGGCACAGTTTACAATACATTTATAACATAATAGATAAGTTTTAAAGAGTTGCCCAAGGCTTTGTCTATGATCTCACAGCTAATAACTGTCCAAGGAAACTACAGAGAGACGATTTGAATCCAGAACTTTCTGGCATTCTATCTGTTATACCATGTTGCTCTGCTATGAGTTGCATGTTTTCTCATCAAAATATATTGGTATCATTTTAGAAGTCCCTTTCCACTTTGCAACAACAATAACTTTCATGTATTTAGGGCTCTAGAATTTATGAATCTTTATATATATTATATATATATATATGTCTTTAAGATTTGAAAAGTGCTCTATTTCCTTTATCTCATTTCTCATATCTCACTTATCTTTATTTACTTTGTCCCATTTCTATTTTACAGATGAGAAAGTTGAGGCCCAAAGAAACTGTGCTATATCCATGGTAACAGAACTTGGTAGGAAAGAAGCTGGTATTTAAGTGCAGGTCTCTTGACTCCAAGCCTAGGGCTTCTTTTACTATAACATGCTAACCCTTTGGGTATTCTAACGCATCAGGGATTTCCTTGATGTGACCATCCTCTTCCCCAAAACTCATCTATTCCCATCCATCCTGTGACTCATCACAAGGGTTACATTTATCCACCTCACAAGGATATTCATGGGAAACACGACCATTTATCAATTATACTTCACTCTTGCTGTACAACTCCCCTTCTTCTTGGGTTGTATATTTCTTTGGTGATATGGCTTAATAGTACGACTTAACGCTTATCCAATGAGGGAAAGTTTGGGGCACATGGAGTAATTAACCTACTCAAGGTTATATAGAAAGTTAAATCTTGCTCTTATAAACTACTCTTTTTTCCTAGAAGTATCAGGTCTACTGCTTAAAACTAACAATTAATGAAAATGCAATCATTCTCAGAGAACTTAGTAAAGCCAGAGTAAATACTGTCCTAAAATGTCAGGCATAGTAATAAACTTAGATCAACTTTTCATTATAATCTTAAATTTAATATTTGACATTTATGAATGAGTTTCCAGCAGAGAATAATAATAATAATTTTTTGGATTGTGATTCTTTTAATCAGTCCAACACTAATAATTTGGTTCTTTAGTCTGTGAGGTAAGAGAGAAAAGCAGGATCCTGGAATTTGGAAGCAAAAGAGACCATAGAGATCTTTAAATTTAACACCCTCATTTTATAAAGAGGGAATAAGTATAGGGAAGTTAACTGACTTGTCCAAGGTCATAGAGGTTGACAGTACTATACCTATATCCTCCAACTCCAAATCCAGGAGCTTGCACTGTACCACCAACAATGAAATTACTGCACTTCCAAAGTACCAGAGATGGAATGAAAAAGGTACCTCCAGGCACACTTGTCAGACATTCTATTACTATGAGTAGAAATGATTAGAGACATGAGGACACATTCCAAAATGTTAGAAACAGGAGCAACAAATATCAACTATAATAAAATGTCATTTGAATGTTGGAAAGCACATAGGAGGCACCAGGGAGTCTTCATACAAAATTCTGATAATCTGAATCTTTTTTTTCCTGATTGATTAGTTGTGTCTGACTTCATGATGCCATCTGGATTTATTTTTGTTTTTTGGCAAATATACTGGAGTGGTCTGCCTTTTCTTTCTCCAGTTCATTTTGTAGATGAGGAAACTGAGGCAAACAGGGTTAAGTGACTTGCCCAGGGTCACACAGCTAGTAAGTGACTGAGGCCAGATTCGAACTGAGGTCCTCTTGACTTCAGGGCCAGTGCTCAATCCACTGAACTACCTAGTGGCCTCAAACACAAATCTAGCAGAAACCAAAAAGATCAGTTAATCTAATTCCTTCACATTAATAATTGAGGAAAATGAGGTCTAGAGAAATGTCTTCACAAGTCCACTTTTGTAGGAAGAAACATAGCTAAGATTCGTAGGATTTTGAAATAGAAAGCTCTCACTTCTAATTTGTGATTTCATTTTATAAGTGAAGAAACTGAGGCAGAGAAAGGCTGGGTGATTTGCCCAGGATTATATGATTAATAGATGTCTAAGGCAAGATTTGAACCTAGATCTTTCTAACTCCCTGCCCTACCATGCTACTATGCTGCATCAGAGTACTTTTCATTCTACCCAAATGGCTCTTGAAGAGAAAGGGAGAGTTAGAGTGGAGGCCCAGGACCTGTCCTCAGACAGAAAAGAAAGTGGCAAAGAGCCTAGAGGAAAAGAACCCCCTACGTAGCCCTTATTTCCTAGGGCAGGGCTGCCACAAGATCCTAGAAGAGGCTCCTGAAGATGAGCTAGAAGCTTCGTCACCTCCATCAGCAATTAGGCTCCTACTCCCAGACGGAGAAGGCTGCCGTTGAGAAGGAAGATGCAGTCTGCTTTTTCTGATTCGTTGCAGGCAAATGTAAATGGTTAGTATTAGGGATTGTTGTCAAAGGGGCACTAGGGGAACCCAGAGAGGGGAGCTTGGGGTTGTCAGGGACAAGTGTGAAGGGATGATGGCTGAATTTGACTTAAGGGAGGGAGCATGGAAAGCAAAGTCTGAAGAGGGGAATTATTATACCTTATAGCATTTATTAAGTACTTATTTTGTGCAGAGAGGTAAAGTTTGGCTAAGAAATAGTCCCTGATCTTAAGGAATTTATGTTCTTTGGAATTCCTCAAGGAACTCTCTCTCTCTCTCTCTCTCTCTCTCTCTCTCTCTCTCTCTCTCTCTCTCCTTCCCTCCCTCCCTCCCCCCTCTCTCTCTGTCTTCTCTCTCTCTTCCCCCTCCCCCCCCCTCTCTCTCTCTCACACACACACACACACACACACACACTCACGCATCTCCCCAGTTTATCTGGGGAACAAGGCAGTGACAGATAGCTGTAACACACAATATTACACAAGAAGTGCAAGTGCAAGAAAATAAATTATTATGTGAGGTCTTTTCTTTTACAACCAGAGGAATCAGCAAAGACTTTCTGGAGGAGGAGGCTTTGGAGCTGGATTTTGAACGGCGGCCACCAAACTGGTGCTGATGTCATCGTTCCCTGGTCCCTTGGCCCAGGCAATATTCCTAAAGCACTCTCCCTGGGACTGCTCTGTGCAGCCCTTGCACGCCGGCAGACCCCCAAGTGCTGAAGGGCAGTGTGGAACATGAATTAGAAACGGTTTTTACGTTCTGCCCTCAAGGGAAGAAAGGAATTCATGAAGCACCCACTATGTGCCAAACACTGTGTTAAGTACTTTGCAGTATTACCTTATTTGAGCCTTACAACAACCCTGGCTGCTAAGTGCCATTATTATCCGATTTTATAATGGAGGGAATCGAGACAGAGAGCCGTTAAGTGACTTGCCCAAGGTCACACAACTGGTAAGTGTTTGGGGGTGGGATTGGGACTCAGGATTTCCTGACTCCAGCCCCAGCACTCTATCCACTGTGTCTTCTAGCTTTCTAGGGTCAATCTAAATTGATTTTCTTGCTGTTCCTCACACATCACACTAGATTTCCTATCTCTAAACCTTTGGCCTTGTTTGCTCCTTACCAGAAATGCACTTCATTTCACTTCCAAATGTTAGAATCCTTTGTTTCCTTCAATACGCTGCTCATGTCACTTTCTACATGAGACCTTTTTTCCAATCCTTTCTGGGTGCTAGGACTCGCTTGCATTTTGTGTTTAATTTCTTATCTCCATGGTATCTCCTGTCTATATGTAATGTAAACTCCTTAAGGGTAGAATGGTTTCATTTTTTTCTTCATGTCTTCAACACCTCGCATATACTAGGCTTCCAATAAATGATTATTTATTTGATGGGTTGAGACAGGGCCCTAACTAGCATGAAATGAGCAGGACTTAGTCCCAGAACGTTAACATCCAAGGTAGGGTAGAGTGAGATAATATGTGCAAAGTACTTTGAAAACTTTAAAGTGCTACACATACATTGGCTATTGTCATCATCATTGTCACCATCATCACCACCACCATCATCCCCTGCATCTTGCCTCTGGTAACTTGCCCACTCACATTATTTTGCATTTCAGCAACTTGCTCTCGCTTCCTCCTTTGCCTTGGTCCAGTATCCAATGATTATGGAACCTCTCTCATGAGACTGTCCTTCCACCTATTTCTAATACCTTTTCAGGGATTAGTATCAGACAGGCTAGATTTAATCAGAAGACTGGAGTTCAAATACTATCCCTGATGCTCTTTCTCAGGGTGACTGTAACCCTGGGACTATCCCATCACCTTCATTTCTTTACCCCATCTCACTTCCACCCTCTAACCTCCCATGTTTGGCTTCTCAACTTTAGACTTGCTTCTCTTATTTCTTCAAAAGTTCCCATCCTATTTGTCCAGTAAAGTCCATCTCAGAAACCTCTTTGTGATACCCCACAAGGAAATGGAAGGGGCATGAAAGTTGGGAAGGCCATGAGAAGTCATCTAGCTCACCTCATAGCTGACTGAGAATCTCTCCAACCTCTCCAACAAGTAATCTTCTCATCTTTGTTTGAAGACCTCTGTTGAAAGGGAATCTATTATCTGCCATCTCAGCCCATTCCACTCTGGAGTAGCTCTATCATTCAGAAATTTTCCTTAATCCTCCCCAAATCTAAATTTGTCTCTCTTTAGCTTTTACTTATTACTTTGACTATTCGTCTTTAGAAGACCCTAATGTCTCTTCCAGTTGGCATCAATTCATCTGTGTAATCATCTGTGTGACTTTGAGTAAGTCACTTTAACCTTTCTCAGCCTCAGTTTCCATGTTTGTAAAATTAGGCAATGTGGTATATTAGAACACTAGATTTGTTGCCAGAAGACTTGGGTTCAAATCTCAGCTCTGCCATGCATTAGTTGTGTGATCTTATAGAAATCACCTCGATCCCCCAGAATGATTTTATCTCAGGTGAAAATACTTCTATTTATGTCTCTGGTAGGTGCTGCCAACAAGAAACTTTGCTAAATTCTCTATTTTGCCTTGGGTCATCTCTGCCTCTTTTCAACTGTTGGTAGCCAAAGGAACTGTATGCAGGAGAGAATATTGTTGTGGGAGGCCACATGCATGTAGAGCTAACTAGGAACATTGCTATTAAGTGGGATGATGCAGATTATACCATTGCTCATGATGTGTGCCCTGTTGTTAGCAGTGGTGGGTTGCTTTTTTAACCCAACTAGTTTCATTATGGAGGAATTTTATTCCCACAGGATTCATTAATTGAGGAATCATGATATGAATTCTACAGTCTGTCCATGCAAGTCACCTCCCATCCATCTACCTAAAAGAAATTACGCCAGGTCTAAAGGCAGTGAACTGGGAGAAAATCAGGCAGTGTGCCTTAAAGGAATTTAATAAACCTTACTACTGTGTTCTTGGGTTTGCATGGTAATTGGTGTCTGTGGGTGAACTCCAATTATATTTTCTGCAAGCAGAAGCTTGTGTCCTCTCAGACTAATGATTTGGGAAGCAAGAGTAAAGGACAGGAATGGCTAGGGGAGAGGAAGGAGGAGGGGGAACATAAGGAAATTGTATGAAAATGGAATGCAAATTTTATAAATTGGTTGAGATGTTTGCTGCCTACTGAGTTTTTAGGTGCTTTGGTTCACAGGGCTTAATTAAAGAACCTCTCATAGAATAAAAGAGTTAATAGGTTGTTTTTGGTGGTCATAGTAAGGAGGGGAGGACAACTGTACACTTAGGTTATAAGGTGATAGAAAGAATGTATGTGTGTGTGCGTATGTGTTTCAAAACAAAACAAAAACACAACCAAAACAAATCCCATAGAATAATAGATTGAGAATTGAAAGAGACCAACAAGGTTCTCTTGTCTAACTCCTCACTGTCCAGATGTGGTGAGTGAGGCCCAGAGAGGTAAAGTGATTTGTCTAGGGTCACACAGCCATTAAGCTGCAGATGGAGAATTCCAAGTCCCCAGATTCCAAATGCAAAACTGTTTTTACTAAACCATGCTGCATCCTGCTGCCTCCTACTTCTGTCTTTCTCTGAAATTTCCTCTTGTCAGCTGAAGTTTCAGCTGCTGGATTGGTAGCAAAGTTATCAGTTATGTTTTTATCATAAATATGTTATCGAAACTTCTAGTGAAAATATTTGGGAGTCTACTTGCTAAGACAAACTTAGGAACTATATGAACACAATTACAAAATAATTTTCACATAAAGTCAGATCTAAACAATTGTAAAACATCAATTCCTCATAGGTAGGCTGAGCTAATATAATAAAAATTATAATTCTACCTAAATTAATTTAGTTATTCAGAATGTACCATACCAATCAAACTACCAAAAATGTATTTTATAGTTAGAAAAAATAATAACAAAATTCATCTGGAAGAACAAAAGGTCAAAAATATCAAGGGAGTTAATGAAAAAAAATGCAAAAGAACGAGGCCTAGCCATGCCAGATCTAAAACTATATTATAAGGCAGCAATCATCAAAACTACTTGGTATTCACTAAGAAACAGAGTGGTGGATCAGTGGAATAGATTAAGTATATAAGACACAGTAGTAAATGAGAATAGTAATCTATTGTTTGATAAACCCAAAGACTTCAACTTCTGGGATAAGAACTCACTATTTGACAAAACCTTCTGGGAAAACTGGAAAATAGTAAGGCAGAAAGTAGGCATAGACCAAATCTTACACTACATACCAAGATAAGGTCAAAATGGGTACACAATTTAGACATGAAGGGTGATACCATAAGCAAATTAGGAGAGCAAGGAATAGTTTACCTGCCAGATCTATGGAGAGGGGAAGAATTTATCACCAAACAGGAGATAGAGAACATTATGAAATACAAAATAGATAATTTTGATTACATTAAATTAAAAAGTTTTTGCACAAATGAAACCAATACAACAAAGATTAGAAGGAAAGCAGAAAGATGGGAAACAATTTTTATAGCAAGTATTTCTGATAAAGGTCTCATTTTTTCAAATATATAGAGAACTGAATCAAATTTATAAGAATACAAGTTATTCCCCAATCGAAAAATGGTCAAAGGATATGAACAGGTAGTTTTCAGATGAAGAAATTCAAGATATCTATAGTCATATAAAAATGCTTTAAATCATTGCCGATTAGAGAAATGCAAATTAAAACAATTTAGAGGTGCCTATCAGATTGGCTAATGTAACAGAAAAAGATAATGATAAATGTTGGAGAAGATGTGAGAAAACTGGAACACTAATGCATTGTTGTTGGAACTGTGAACTGATCCAATCATTCTGGAGAGCAATTTGGAACTATGCCCAAAGGGCTATAAAACTGTGAATACCTTTTGATCCAGCAATACCAGTAGTAGGTCTGTATTCCAAATAGATTGTTTATAGCAGGTCTTTTTGTGGTGACAAAGAATTGGAACTCAATGGGGATGCTTATCAACTGGGGAATGGATGAATAACTTATGGTATATGAATGTAATGGAATACTACTCTTCTATAAGAAATAATGAACTGGTGGATTTCAGGAAAACCTGGAAAGACTTACATGAATTGACGCTGAGTGAAATGAGCAGAACCAGGAAACTATCGTACGCAGTAACAGTAACATTGTGCGATGATAAACTATGATTGATTTAGCTCTTCTCAGCAACACAATGATCTAAGACAATTGCAAAAAACTCATGACAGAAAATGCTATCCGTGTCCAGAGAAAGAGCTATGGAGTCTGAATGCAGATCGAAGCATTCTATTTTCACTCTGTGTGTGTGTGTGTGTGTGTGTGTGTGTGTACACGTGTGCACATGCATGCATGTCTTTTCCCTTTTGTTCTGTTTCTTCTTTTACAACACAACTAATGTGGAAATATGTTTCTATGATTGTACATGTGTAACCTATATCAGATTACTTGTCATCTTGAGGAGGGGGAGGGAAGAGAGGGGCTGAGGAAGAGAGAAAATTTGGAGCTCAAAATCTTATAAAAATGAATGTTGAAAACTATCTTTACATGCAACTGGAAAAAATAAAATACTATTTACCAAAAAAAAAAAGAAAAAATAAACTTCTGGTGAACAAAAGTGCAATGGAAAGATGCACGGTGAGTTTAAGTAGGCAGTAACATTTTATAAGTGACAGCTAGTATGGGAGAAGTAGCAAAAAGGAATAGAATAGGATGTGACTAGAATCAAGTTGAAATGACTGGAGCTGGATCATGAGAGCTGATTGTTAAATTTTCAGTGTGAGTATTTACAGATTAGAAATTGGCAAATACTATTAATCAGGGCTTGATTTATTGTTCTGTTGATTCTCTAGACTTAAGAAACTGTTGGGGGGAATGTTAATAATGAAGATTAAAATAAAAAAGTATTGAACACGTATGTATATATTTCCATTTCTATATATGTACATATATAAATAGGGTTTATACAGTTTTGGGGAGAGGGGGAGAGGATCTCATTCTCAATGTTCTTTTCCATGTTTATTCCATAGAGATCTAACAGGTGGGTTTTTGCAGCTCTTAAAAAGGAAAACCATTAAAAAAAATTCCAAGCCTAGTGGGGAGGCAAGGAGAGCACATTTGTCAATGCTGTAACACACACATACATGCATATCTATGCTTATGCGTATATGTATTCATATATATGTTCAAGAAATTTTTAAGTTGAAATGATGTATATGTATATATATATACTTACATATGTGTGTAAATGTATATATATATATGTGTATATATGTGTGTACCTATGTATGTATGTATATACATATATATGTATACACACACATATATTTTTCTGCCTCCCATCTTCCCCCCTGCCCCCAGAGAGCCAGTTGTCAAACATTTACCAGAATATTCCTGCAGCCCACCTCAAAGTCACCGGGCATGGATACCAACTGCACTCTTTTATTTGAGGTTAAATCTTGAAAACTGTGTTGATTAATAATATAAAATTTTATAATTAAATTAATCAAATAAATTTAATATAAAATTAATAATATAAACTATAAAATTTTCCACCCATATACACATGTAGCCTCATCAAGATATCTTTGACATTTTGACCACCCTTGTCCACTATTCCCCTCTATTTGCTGTTCCCTTAAATTAAGCCCTCTATGTGCAGAAATACTCTTGTTCCTTCTATTTGCATCCCAGTGCTTGGCCCGGTGTCTGGTACATAGTTAGTATTTAATATATGTTTTGATTTACTAATTGATTTATTCATAAAAGAAGTGGAAAGAGGATTGGGAGTAATCAGCTTTCAATTGTAGTCCTTGAATCTTAGCCTTTGTGTCATTTCAGTCATGTCACTCTTAGAGCCCTCCTTATACATGAATGGTTTGGACTAGGGGTTCCTTCAATCACTAAATTCCATGGAACTTATATGTAGTTTTGCATAGAGAAAGCAAAAGTGTTCTATGACCACTGAGTGAAACTTGATCAGCCACCATATTTAGAAGTGTAGTTTATTATTTTTGTAGTTTATATTTCTTCTTCTCCATCCATGAACCCCTGAAGACTAAAGGATTCAAGACAGGCTTTGAGCCAGCATCCATCAAAAACCATAGTTCTTGAGTGTCTCCTTGAATCTCTCTTGAACCACACCCAACTCAAAGACACATTAATTCACCTCCATGTTACCATGGAATGAGGGGGCAATATGTAAGACCTGGGAACACTCATAGTAAGTACAATTCATATTCCTAACTCTGCATTCCAGATGGAATCCTATTCTGCTTTCTAAACTTCCAGTGCTGAGTTCATCTGCCAGGCTAAAGGTGTCTGTCATCCACTGGGCTATTTTTCTCTGCTGACCTGCCAACTGCTGGTTCTTTGCTGCATTTTTGTCTTCTGAGCTACCACCACCTGCTTGCTTCTCTGCTAACACTTGTTGCCTCTCTGCTAAAGGATAATTGCTATGCTATTAAGTGTGGTACTGTGGATAGAGCCTTAGGCCTAGAGTCAGGAAGAACTAGAATCAAATGCCACCTCAGATACTTAGTAATTGGGTGGCTCTGAGCAAGTTATTTGCTTTTCTGGTTCGTAGTTTCTTTATCCACAACTTTTTGAAGGGTCTATGTCTAGCTCATAATCTCATTTTTATTCCAGCTATTTTGTAAGTCAGACTTACACCTACACCCAGCTAGCTATTAAAAATCCCTGAAATTAATTCTATCTTTTGAACTGTTTTTCTTCTGTTTCCATGACTCTTTCCTCTAGTTCTCTTGCTATTTGGGGTAGGGTTGGAGGTTTGCTGTTAGCACTCATCATGACTTTGATTGTTGGGACTAGTTCATGCAAATTAACCCGGAGCTTCACTTAAGACCTAAAGAAGATGGTTGGAAGTCCCTTCCAGCTCTTGGTGCTGTGTTCCTTACAACTACAAGGGGAAACAGGTGAGAAAAAATGGTTGTCTCATCAGAACCCTTTGAATCTATGTCTTTTTTGACTCCAGATCCAGAATTCTCTTTATTACACACACTATAAGGACCCTTGCTCTTCATTTTCCTCCTAGTGGACAGGTTACATTTAGCAAAACAGTCACTTTCCCACAAGCTTGAAGTAAATGAAAGGATACATTTTGGTACTGATCAGAGCTAATTTAATGTCAGGCCTCTCAGGAATGGCTGAGATTTCATATGAACTTGTCATCCACTTGTGTGTGGTAAAGGCTTTCTGAAAGCTTGGTTAATGAGCACACATCACCAAAATCAGAATTTATTTAACATTATGAGCAGCTTGAAAAACTGCCAAAACTCCAGTTATAACTTAGGCAGCCCAAATTCATCCTGGCTTCATAGTTTTATAGAAAATTTTTGGAATCTCTCAGGCTTGACCTCTGTGATGTATCAGCTTTGTTATGTCAGTTTAGATATACATAAATGTCCCATGGGTATTTATAGGCTTTATTAAAAAAAAAAAAAGGCAGTCGTCCACAGGCCTCAGGGCACATGCACATACATACAAAAAAATTCACCACATAAAATACAAGAATGAAATTAAATAGTCGCACAGCCCAACACCTCATAAAAAAGCCAGGGAAGCTCAGCCTAGTGAAGCATGCCAGATTGACAGGTTATGTCTTGTGCTTTTCCCTGAAGGTTAGCAAACCCTGGTTCTGTCAGGCCGGGCAGGGAAATGAATTCCAAAGACAGTCTTGTCTCATGAATTCATATCTGAGATCCATTGCTAGAGGTGCATGGGCTGAGCTTAATAACTCTGACAGAACCTGGGAAGCACAGTCCCAAAAGGAATTTATATATCCCAAACTCACTATATTAAAACCCCATCCTCCCCAACTTCCCCCTTCCCCATCCCAAGTCAGTCTTGTCCCTATATTCCTTTGCCATATTTTCTCTTCTTGACTACTTCACTCTACCTTCCCTGCCCTTCCATTGGCATAGTTGCCCCAATATACCCTTCCTCTAAAACACTTATCTGCAGAACCCCACCCTCATCCACATGTCTTTTTGCCTCTTCTTTTAACTGTCTATTAAATTTAGATGGATACAGACTAAGAACACAACAACTCCAGGACCACCTGAGTTTGTATTTCATTATAGCTTAGAATTAGAGCACTAATACCTTTCATTATGTAATTTGCTATAAAATGAGCAAACAGCTATAGTGTTTGTGTACCTTAGAAAGATTGGGAAACTTTTTTTTGGGGGGAGGGGACCAGAACTATTTAATTGGTCCATGGAGTCACCAGAGAGGAAATTATGCTACAAATACAGATTAGCCCCTTTCCTGCAATTTACAGTCTTAGATGAGGGGTTCTTAAACTTTTTTGCATCATGAACTGCTTTGGCAGTCTATTGAAACCCATGAATTTCAGTATGATGGCTTTAAATACATAAAATGCAACACACAGGACAACAAGGAAAACCAAAGATTATTAAAAACATTTAATTTTTCCATCCAAGTTCATAGACTCCTTAAAATCTGTGTTCCATGGATCCTAGATTAAGAATGCCAGGATCCCGTCGCCAGTGTATCTTAGCAGTAGGGCTTGAACCCAGATCTTTTTGACTCCAAGTCCTTGTCTCTAGCAACCCTGCCCTATGAAAATTTTAGACTTTAAAAACAAAACAGGAATCTATGATGGATGCTCTGTCCTCTCTCATATTGGCAATTAATGACAAATGCCTCTAGAGAGCTTATATTGCAAATGACAATTTTCTCAAACTTTCATGGAACCGTTTTTTTTAAAAATGAAAACAAGGGTCTATGCTTCTGATTGAAGGTTAGAGGAACAAATCTGGACAATATTTAACTAGGGAGAGACTGGATCCCTTTAATTTATTTCACATGAGATGCACCAGTGAATCATGTGAGATGTCATTTTCACTCAAATGTACTTTAACAACTATGTTGCAAAATAACTTCTAGCCAGTTTTATGCTTTAAAATGCCTTATGCATGGATGAAACTTGGAATTTTTACTGACTCTGATAGATTAGGAAATGGAGACACAGAGAAATGGAAATGGACATAGAAATGATTGTTTTATTTTATTTCATTTTTTTTTAAATCGGAAATGTGTGTACTTCATAGGAATGTAGGCTATGATATACTAGGAAATATGTTTGACTAGGATGATTTTTTTTCTCTCTTGAATCTTATTTTCTTACCCTAAATGATCTGCATCAATAGCTAAGAATGACAAGGCTTTATTCCCAGAATCCTTAGCTCCTGTTATCTGGGCTCCAGCTCAGGACCCTCCCCATTCTCCTATTCATCATTATTAAATGGATATTTAACAAGCTTCCTTTAATTTTTGAAGGACATTGAGTGGGAATAGCAAAAGTCAGCGAAGGCAATTGAGATTCTTCTTGAAATGCGACATTGCAGACCAGCCTGTGAAATTCTACACCACTGTCAGCTGGCATCAGTATCAACTGTTCTTCAGTCTGTGCATCCATGACAGCTGGAAATGAGAGGGTTTTTAAAATTTTTTTTTTATTTTTTGGGTAGGTGGAAGAAAGACACATCCTCTGAGGTTTTAAAAAATTAATTTAAAAGGTTGAATAGTTAAGGGGACAAGAACAATGCTGTTTTCTGGCAGATAAGAGTGAGATTCTTCTAGATGGGAAAGTAGTGCTTGCTTGCATTTCTACTTAGAAAGGGGAGCAGGTGTTGTAATATATGACTATCTGATTCATTTCACCAGTGTGGTTGTGGTATAAGGCTTCCGTTAAATGTACTAATCAAACCTTCATTTCCTCAGACTACCAGTTTTCCTTAGATGTTAAAAATAAAACTTCAGTTCAAAACATAACATTTATTTATTATTAATAGAAATGTTAATTGGAAAATCATATTTTCATAAGATTAACATTAACCCACATGATTTTTCATTGTAGCCAGCATTTATATATAGCACTTTAGGGTATAAAAAATGTTGTAAATACACTATCTCTTTTGATCTTCACAACAACCCTGAGAAATAGGTCCTAATATTATCCTCCTTTGTAAAATGAGGACACTGAGATAAACAGAGGTTAAATGACTTGCCTTGGGTCACACAACTGGTGCCTGAGGCTAAATTTGAACTCAGATCTTCCTAATTCTAAGTTCAGTGCCAACTGTGTCAACCAGCTGGAAAGAGGTAGGTACTTATTTATATGGGGCTTATTTATTATATTATTATTTATTATGCTACATAATTTATACCAGTGGTTCGCAACCTTCCTAATGCCACGACCCTTTAATACTCGTATGTGGGCATATCTGCATGTGGGCAGACTTGCCTGGAGACAGATAGAGGAGCGGTGTCTCAGTTCCTAAGACCATTGGAAATAGGCATTTTCCGATGGTCTTAGGTGACCTCTGTGAAAGTGTTGTTCGACCCCCAAAAGGGTCGCGACCCACAGGTTGAGAACCACTGATTTATACTATATTATATGATATAGTTTATTTATAATAATTTATAAATATATTATTTATTATGTGATGTGATATTATTATATCATACATAACTATTATTATTTATTGTACTCAAAGAATTTGTGTTACATAAAGATTTCTGAATACATACCTTAGAAAGTGCATCAGTTAAGTCAAGTCAACAGATATTAGTAAATGTTTGTTAAATGTCAGGTAGTATACTAAACATTGGGTTAGCTAAGAGAAGATGATACTGGCTATAGATTTCCCAACTATCCCCCTGAATGTAAATTCAGGTAAAAGAAAAAAAAATTAATCTCTGCTTTTTCCTTTGCACTAATTAGAGCTTTACAAAAGAAGAATGTATTACCTGAGGATGTAGCAGGGTCCTCTTTATTGAAGGTATTTAAGCAAAGACTGGATGACCACTCACCAGATGTGTTATAGACAAGATACAGATACAGTTCAGATACAGGTGGGACTAGATGACACCTGAGATACTTTTTAGTCAGCCAACAGTCAGTCAGCAGTCAGTCAACTCACATTTAAACTCTGAGATTGTGTAGTATTGTTCCTAGAAATCTTTAGCAGGAAATAACTCATTAGCATACATAGAATATGGGAGCCTAAAGGAGTTTCAGTATTTATCTAACTGAATCTGATAATTTTATTGGTCAGGAATCAGAGGCCTAGTTAATTGGCTTGTACAAGGTCACCCTGCAGGCTAGTGGTAGAATCTGGATTAGAACCCAAGTCATCTGGGTCCCAATCTAGTGTGCTCCCTGCCAGTATATCAGCTGACTCTAAAACCTGGGATTTATTTAAAATGAGGATTTAGCTTTAGGTTTTGAATATTGTGACACAGGGTCATAATGGAAGCAAATGAGTGCTCATTGTCAGACTCTGAAGTTCTGTGAAATAAATATCAGCACTGTCAAGTGACTGGTTGCCACATTTCCTGTATTTGACATAGTTTTCAGGGTCTGGAGGTGAAGAAAGGTAGAAGAAATTTTCTTCCCTCTCCCATTTTTCTTGTCACTTACTAAAAATCACAGCTGTTCAGAGACAATCACCAGATGGGTGTCTTGACTCATGGAACCCTGTACCTCTTGTCTGATGGGTGTTTCTCATTGCTTTTTCCACTTTTAGGGGAGGGGAATTTGCCAACTAGTTCCCATCTGGTTTCTGCTTTCTAGGGTATTTTGTCAGAAGAACATAAAAATCTGTGAGGAACCGTAGGAGAAGCTTTGGGCTCTCAGGTGAGGTCAGGTTTGGATCCATGTGACCTTTAGTATCACCAGGGGATGACATAGATGGCCCTTCAGAGAAGTTAATTGGTTTAGGGGAAGTCTTTAATTTTCTTCCCACACTAACAGAAGCTGCCTGTAGAGTTAGAAAAGGTCTATGCTTTCCTTCTCACCAAGCTCTTTGATTCTAACTTCTCAAATGTAGTCAGCCCCATAATATACTATGTGTATGGATCAGGGTTTTATCTTATGGTTTTAGTAGATGGTCAGCTCCATGAAAATAGGGGCCACATCTCCCCTCATGTCTCACAAAATGCTTGCCCTCAGGAAGCACTTAATATTTGCTGAATGAGGTTGTATCATTAGAGCCATGACAAGCAATTCTGGTGCCCAGGGCAAGCACTACAAAGGACAAGTAGGTACAGAGGGCAGGAGAGCCTGGAGGGAGATGCTATGATGTTAGGATACAAAACTCTAAAAAGGAGAGTTGTTGAGTCACTTTTTCTGACTCCATCTGGCGTTTTCTTGGCAAAGATACTGGAGTAGTTTACTATTTCCTTCTCCAGCTCATTTTATAGATGAGATGCTGAGGCAAACAGGGTTAAATGACTTACCCATGGTCACATAGCTGGTAAGTGTCTGAACCTGTATTTGAACTTAGGTCTTCCTGACTCTAGACCTGGTACTATGTCCACTACACCACTTAACAGTTCTTTCCTGCAGTTACTTCTGGGTAGCTTTCAATTTTTTTTTTGGCTCAGATCATAATTTCAATAGTATAAAGAGCTCTTAGAAAGAAATTTTCTCTACCAATGATGACTGCTAACAATTCTGTGATTCATGGTCTTAGAATAAGGGTTCTTAACCTTTTCTAGGTCATACTCTTTTGGCAATCTTGTCAAGTCTATGGAACCCTTCTCAGAATTTTAAGTATTGACTGATTAGATTTTCTTGCTGTCCAAGAAAAATCTTAAAAATCTTCTCCAGTACCACAATGTGGAAGCGCTGGTTCTATGGTGCTCAGTTCTTACAGTCCAACTCTTATAGTCATATATTGCTGCTGGAAAACTACAGCTTTGACCATACAGACTTTGTAGGCAGGATGGTGTCTGTTTTTTTAGCATGTTGTCTAGATATGCCAAAGCTTTTCTTCCAAGGAGCAAGTGTCTTTTCATTTCATGACTGTAGTCCCTGTCCGTATATCTGAGATTGTTGAATTTCTCCCAGCAAACTTTATTGCAGCTTTTGATTCATGCAGCCTGGTATTTTGCATGACGTATTCTGCATATAAATTAAATAAATAAAGTGACAATATGCAGTCTTATTGTACTCCTTTTCCATTCTATGTTCAGTTCTAACTGTTGCTTCTTGACCTAAATACAGTTTCCTCAGAGACAAGTAAGATGATTTGGTACTCACTCCCATCTCTTTGAGGACTTGCCAAAATAACTTATTCCTCAAAGTTATTCTTAAAACAATATTGCTCAGAAAATACGTAACTCAAAATCTTGTGGAAATGAATGATGCGAACTAAAATAAAATTAAAAAAAAAACAATATTGCTCTTATTGTATCCAATGTTCTCTTGGCTCTGGTCATTTCACTCTTCATTATTTCATGCCAGTCTTTCTGTGCTTTTCCAACATCATCGTTCTCATCATTTATTATAGTGTAGTAGTATTCCATCACAACCATATACCACATCTTATTCAGCCATATTCAACAGGCATCCCATCAATTTCTAAGAAAGGTGACATAAAAATTTTAGAACACACAGGTTCTTTTCCTATTTCCTAATCATTTTTGGAAATAGACCTAGTAGTGGTATTGCTGGGTCAAAGGGTCTAGGCTGTTTAATAACTCTTTGGGCATAATTCCCAATTGCTCTCCAAAATGATCAGATCAGTTCACAATTCCGCCGACGATGAATTAGGGTTGCGATTTTTCCATGTCCCCTTCAACATTTGTCATCTTCCCCTTCAATCATCATCAATCTGAGAGATGTGAAATAATATCTTGAGGTTGTTTTAACTTGCATTTCTCTGATCAACATTAGTGATGTTAAGATCTATCTTGTATAGTTCTCTTGTGTATACTTTCCACCTCTTATTCTGTTCTGCTTCCATTAAGTCCCTATCATTTTTGTCTTTTATCATACCTATTTTTGCATGAAATCTTCTTGAAGAGATCTCCTGTTTTTCCCATTCTGTTTTTTCTTCTATTTCTTTGCATTGCTCATTTAAGAAAACCTTCTTTCTCCTTGCTTTCTCTGGAATTCCATGTTTGGTTTGGTAGATCTTTCCTTTTCTCCTTTCCCCTTCATTCGCCTTCTTTCTCCAGTTATTTGCAAAGCCTCATCAGAGCCATTTTGCTTTCTTGCTCTCCTTTTTCTTTGGAATATTTTTTGCTGCTGCTTCCTGTACGATATCACGAACCTCTGTCCGTAGCCTCTGTCAGGCACTCTGTCTGCCAGATCTAATCCTTTTAATCTAGTCTGTATTTCTTCTTCATCGTCATAATGGACATTATTTAGGTCATACCTGTAAGTCTGATAGTTTTCCCTACTTTCTTCAATTTGAGTCTGAATTTTGCAATAAGAAACTCATGATCTGAGCCACAGTCAACTCTAGGTCTTGTTTTAATTGACCGTATAAAAATTCTTACTTTCGGCTACAAAGTATATAATCAGTCTGATTTCTATATTGACCATCTGGTGAGGTTCATGTGTAGAGTCATCTTTTGGGTTGTTGAAAAAGAGTGTTTGGGGATGGCTAGGTGGCACAGTGAATAGAGCACTGGAGTCAGGAGGACCTGAGTTTAAATACAGCCTCAGACACTTGACACTAACCAGCCGTGTGACCTTGGGCAAGTCACTTAACCTCAATTGCCCTGCCTTCCCCCCTCCAAAAAGACAAAACAAAAACAAAAAAGAAAAGAAAAAGAGTGTTTGCTATGGCCAGTGAGTTATCTTGACAAAACTCTATTAATCTCTGCCCTGCTTCATTTTGTATTCTAAGGTCAACCTTGCCTGTTATTCCAATTATCTTTTGATTTCCTATTGTAGCATTCCAATCAATTTTGGCACCCTGGTGCAAAGTCTCAAATGCCCTTTCCTAGTTACAGCTCTAGACACTCAGTAAAGCATTGGACATAAGTAGTTCAACAGATAATTACCTTAAAATGTGTTTTTAAAATATAATATTTATTTTATAGTATGGAAAATAACTACATATTATAATAATTACTATATTCTGCCCCATAAGTGATCACTACAGTTTAAGTACTCATTTATATTCAAAACAATAGACCACCATTAATAGTCCTCAGTTTTACTTTCAGTTTTTTGATGACCTACAAGCAAGCAAAAAGTCTCTCAAAGAAAAGAGCTTCCTGGGAGTAGATTTTGCATTTTAAGGGGCCGAAGGCCACTTTAGGATTTAACACCAAAGCAGACCTGCCCCCAGAGAAAGTACAGGATACCGATTGTGGCTCAGTTACAAGAAAAAATTCTGGATTTAGCTTGATATAATCTAGGTGGCCTGAGATGTTTAAAACCCTCCTTTCTGTAAGCTTGTCAGGCCAACTTCCTGCCAGAGCCCCAGGGGGGGACTTTCACAGAGCTTTCTGTGCTCCTGGAGTGGCAGAGAGATTTTCAGCACCTGGTGATATTTTCTGGGAATGTTAAGTCAGCAGCAGAGCCTGGAAGGAAAGTCAGGGTGGGTAACTGACACGTGTTGAATGGATTATTATTCTAAACTTAACTTGGCATGTGAATTATATATTCTCCTTTTATCCTTTAACTAGTTGCTCTAAAATAGGATGTCAGCATGATTGACTGCGTTGACTGTACACTTCGGACCCAGCTAATTTGGATAACTACAAAACTGGGCCACCTAAATAGCTTTTAGCTGATATTTTTATAAATGGCAATGTTTTGTTCCTTTTGTATGACCTTATAGAGAAAGTCTCCATAGAGGCAGCAGAATAAGGGTGTGGAATGTTCAAAATCATGTCAGATGCTGTCAGTGAGTGCTTTGGTTTTACCTAATTGTTTTTCTTTGTTTCAAGGGAGAGTTAAGCATGGTGGTTGTGGTGGTTTGTATGTGGAAATGATTCTGATGTAAAAAACATAAAGCATGAATAAATCAAGAAAGAAGGGAATGAAAAAGGCAGGCAGGCATGCAGGAAGAAAGGGAAAAGTAGAAAGGGAAGGAGAAAGAAGGAAGGAGCGAAGAAAAGAAGGAAGAAATGGGGTATGGAGGATGGAAGGAAAGTAGACAAGAAGGAAGAGCGAGGAAAATTGGGAAGAAAAGCAGGGAGGAAGATAGAAAGTGTCAAGATATTAGGAGGCATTTTGTTTTTCAGAGCAATGAAGGTCCAGCAAGCAAGAGTGCTCTGAGTTTGGCATAACAACAATCCTTTGCTCTTTCTCTCTGGATGAACACTGCTGTGACCAAATCACAGACCTGATGGTCCCTGAACTTGGACAAACACCAGCAGGCCCAGACATGAAGCCCTGCTGTGAGCAGACTACTTGTCACTAGACAACCTGCCCTCACTGTTGTTGTTATGCCTTAGTATTGTTGCTACACTATACTGTCTAGCCATAAGTATATAGATCAAGGTTCAATCCCACTGCCTCAAGTCACCCTATAAGGAGTGGGGCCCCAGCAAATCTGTCCTTGCTTGCAAACTATTTCCCTGACTTTGAAATTAAACTTTGGTCTGATTCTTGACTCTTCTATCTCTAGTCTGCTTTGTTAGGCTCTAGCCATCCACAAGTTAGAGGCTGGTTTGGTTCAGTTGACAAAAGGAATGAGAAAAGAAAAGAATGAAGGAAGGAGGGAAGAAAGAAGGAAGGGGGACAGAAGAGGGAAGGAAGGTAAGCAGGAAGGAAGGAGAAAAGTAGAAGGGAATAAAAATAGGAAGACAGGAAGAGAGGAAGTAAGAAAAGAGGGAAGAAAAGAAGGAAGGAAGGAAAGAAGGAAGGAAGGAAGAAAGGAAGGAAGGAGGGAAGGAAATAAGGAAGGAGGGAGGGAAGGAAAGTGATTGGGAGAGAAGCCTAGAAAGAAGAAAGAAACAGAAAACAGAAAAATATAGAGCCATCTTGAGATACCTAGTACTTAATTCTAGTTTTTTAAATGAGGCTTATTAAGGTTCACAGTATTTCCTAAGAGCATAAAAAAGTCCACGAATGAGTAAAAATGAGCATGATGTCTGAGAGCTCAAGTTCTGAATCTCCTGGGTCATGTTTGTTTTTGAATTCACCTGTAAGCTTCAGATAGATCCTTTAGTGCAGTGGAATGAACATTAGAGTGGGAAGTTGGAGATCAGCTTTCTAGTCCTGCTTCTATTTTGAGAGTTATGACAAATAATTTTATTTCACCAAACCTTAGTTTTTTTATCTAAAAAATGAGGGTGAGGAAAGGCTTGATCACATGATTCCTGCAGTTCTGTTAAGCCTTTAACATTGTATGATTATGTTTTTTTAATGCTATTCTTGTTATGAAGCATTTCAGAGGAACAAATAGGATCCAATATTTGAAGTCATATCTCAGAAGGTTTAGGTGATGATGAAAGAAAGGACTGATCTTTGGGGTTTCATTCTGACTGATCTGTGATATGTAAATAAAGGAACCTCAGGGGACATACAAGAACAAAATAACCTCTGACTTCGAGAAGTTGACATTTTATTGGGGAGGATATATCATGTACTCAGACAAGCAAACATGAGGTAGTTTGAGGAGGAAGAAACCAGTAACAACTGTAGTGGGTGGGGGAATCAAGAAAGGATTCCCATAGGAGGTGACTGGCACCTGAGCTGATCCTGGAGGATGTTCAGGATTCTAAGAGGTAAAGATTATGGGGTACTGCACTCCACACATGAGGGAAAGCCCATGTGAAGGTCTGCAGATGGAAGGTAGAAAGCTGAATTTGGGGAATAGCTGGAAATCAACTTTGGTTAAAACAAAGAATATGTGAATGGGAGTGGTAAGACAGAAGACTGAGGAGCCAGCTTGGTGCTTAACTTAAGAGAGGTTTAATAGTCATAATGAGGAGTCTCTGTTTTATTTTAGAAGCAGTGGGTACCCACTGACAATTTTTTTTTTACATGGTTCATGGTCCAATCTGTGCCTTACGAAGGTTATTTTAGTAGCTGTGTAGAAGATGGATTGGATAGGGGAGAGACTGGCTTCAGGGGGCCCAATTAAGAGGCAAGTGCAGTAGTTTGGCAATAGGCGATCAGGAACTTGAAGGTGATGACCATATGAGTGGGGAGAGGTGGCACATGGAAGAGAAACTGGGGAAATGAAATCAGTAAGACTTGGCAACTGATAGGACATGGAAAGCGGATAATGGAGGAGAGGAAGAGGAGGAGTCAACAGTAATATCAAGGTTCCTAACCTGAGTGACAGGGAGGATATTGATACCCTCAAAAGATGAGGGAGTTTGAAGAATAGCAAGTACAAGGGAGTATAATGAGTTTCATTTTAGACATATTGAGTTTGAGATGATGATGGAACATTAGCAAAAAGTTGGAGGAAATATAAAGGTGGATAAGATGCAGCAAAGTTTATTAATCCCATAGAATCAAACATTTAAAATCAATGGATTGAATAGTATAGGTTTTTATTTTTTTATGCCCAGATCTGTGATTACAGCATTTTGAGGAACTCCCAGTGTGGAAACTGCTTTAGTAATGCAGAATGACAATTTGTACCTGATAGTTTTACCTCCAGAGATGTATGTGGGACTCCAGGAGAGTCATTGAGTGGGGAAGGACTCAGGGGTTAAGCAGTCCTCCCTGCACCTGGCAGATCACATGAACTCAGGTCTTCCTGACTCCAAGGACAACTCTCTAGCCACGGCGTCATGTTCTTTGTCTTATGTTTTAACTTCATCAACACATAATGATGTGTATGGCTGTAATCAAACATTTGTTATGTATGGTACTGCCCTTCCACCTTTCACAAACGTTTTAGAATCAGAGAAGACCTGTTACTAGAAAAGTTTTACTCCAATCCAGCTTCCCCAACTGTTTATCAGATATTTTGAATTTCATATCTAATAGGCATCTCTGATTCAACATGTCTAAAACAGAACTCATCTTTTCTTCCAAATCATACCAATTCTGAGCTGTTCTATTTCCATCGAGGGTCCCACCATCTTTCCATTCACCTCAGTCTACATGTCTACTCAGTTGCCAAATCTTGTCATTCTACATCCACAATATCTCTCATCTTTGTACCCTTTTCTCCACTTCCATAATTACTACCTGGATACAAGTCCTCATTATTTTTGGCCTGAACTGTTACTATTGCCTGGCAATTGGTCTCCTTCAAATTTCTCCCTTGTTCAATTTATCTTCCACAAGGCTATCACAGTGAGTTTCCTAAAGCCCGGGTCTGATCATGTCATTCCCCACCTCAATAAGATCCAGTGGTTCCCTATTACATCTAGGATTAAGAATAAATTACTTTTTTTAAAAAACCATTTAAAGCTTCTCCTAAGTTATACATTATTCTCCTTAATGTACGCTACAGTCCAACTAAACTGATCTTCCCAATGTTCCTCAGACATGAAATTCCATATTCCCATCTATGAGCCTTTGCATTGGGTGTCCCACATGTTTAGAAAGCACTTCCTCCTCACCTTATCCCTTAGGATATCTTGTTGCTGTTTAGTTGCTTTTCAGTCTTGTCTTACTCTTCATGACCCCATTTGGGGTTTCCCTGGCAGAAATACTGGAGGGGTTTGTCATTTCCTTCTCTAGCTCATTTGACAGATGAGGAAACAAGCAATCAGGGGTAAGTGACTTACCCAGGATTACATAGCTGGTAAGTATCTGAGGCCAGATTTGAGCTCAGGTCTTCCTGTCTCCAGATTCATTGCTTTATCCTCTGTGCCACTTAGCTGCCCCTAGGATCTCTTAGCTTCCCTAATTTTCTTCAACCTCCGCTTAAAACACACAACCTACATTAGGCTTTTCCTGATCCTCTCAGCTGCTAGTGCCTCCCCTCCTGCAATCAAATTTCCTTTTTTTTTGTATATACTTATATATGTATACATTTTGCCTTTTGGTCCAAAGTCTCTAGCATAGGCATGTAATGAATGTTTGCTGATTGATTGAGTGGTAGGTGGTATAGTAGATAGCATGCTGGACTTAAAGTCAGGAAGACCTGTGTTTAAATCCTGCCTCAGGCAGTTACTAGTTTTGTGTGAAGCCTGGGCAGATTACATGTTTCTCAGTCTCAGTTTCTACAAATAAAGATTTCTTTATTTCTACACCTGTAAAAAGGGAAGAAATAACACCTAGCTCAGAGGGTTGTTTAGAGAATCCAGTGAACTTATACATGCAGAGCACTTTGCAAACTTTTAAGTGTTCTATAACTATTAATGATTATTATTAATGTGATAGGCATGTTTATTAAAAAGCTGGGTGAACAGCAGCCTGCTCACTAAGCGCCTTTGAAGTGAATTATCTAATATTATATCTCAGTGGCTTAAGAAGGATGGCCAACTGGGACAGAACAAGAGTTTAAGGAAAAGGGCGTTTAGGTTAAGTGGAGAGATGTATGTAACTTGTTTTAAGGACTCATGATTCAAGATTTCTTTGTGACTCCTTAGGACAGAGCATGAGACCTGGAGTCAGGAAGACTCATCTTGTTGAATTCAAATCTAGTCTCAGATACTTACTTACTAGCTGTGTGACCCTGGGCAAGTTACTTAATCCCTTTTGCCTCAGTTTCCTCATCTATAAAATGATCTGGAGAAGGAGATAGCAAATCCCTCCAGTATCTCTTCCAAGAAAACCCTAAATGGGGTTCTGAAGAGTCAGTCGTGACTGAATACAACAAAGTCTCTCTCCTTGAGGCAATTGCCCTCCTATCCACCCACCTACCCACAAGGAATTTATAGGTATTAATTATGGATACAAAGAGTGATATAGAGGAGATATAGTAAGAATGTTGAGGGTGGTAGGCCTATGAGAATCCTATGGTAAGGCTAAATTCTTATTAACCAGGTTTACATGGATAAAACTATGATTCTGGCATTGATAGTACCTTGAGGCAGCATGTTATGGGGATATGCACACTGAGTCTAGAATATGAGAACTAGGTTCAAATCTCACCTGGGACACACTCCCTGTATAAATCTTGGGCAAGTCACTTAACTTTTATGGGTCTCAGTTTCTTATCTGTCAAATAAGGAGCTGGAATAGAAAGCCTAGTTCCTTTCTAGCTCTTTCATCTTTTAATAAAGTGTGACCTTGCCTTGCATTGGGTACCAGTTAATATTAGTCATGACTAGTTAATACACTTGTTACATCTTTTGACTTGGTCTTTAAAAAGGAAACCAGACCTAGACACTGAAAGAACTAGAGTAAAGCAAAATGATGAGAAAGCAAGCTCAGTTGCTTGGAAGGAAGATTGCATGTGTTAACCAGCCTTTCCTTAGAACTGTGGTGAACCCAGGAAAGAAGAAACCACATGTCCCCATAGTTGAGAGGTGGAGCCAGTGGTAGAATGGTGATGATTATCTGGGTCAAAGTGACTGCTGTAGGAATAGGAATCAGGAGCAATGGATTGTCAGGGGAAGAGTAACCGAGAAAGTCTTGGATAAGAAAACCAAACAAACATTCCTGGACCAAGTCACAGAAGGGGGTTTCTGGAATAATGTTAGTTCCTCGACCAGTCCTCTTGAAGGAAAAAGGGAAATTTTCTAGACAACATCCATTTCTTGGATTAATCAGAGTAGTGCTAAGACCAAGTAAGAACAGGAACCAAGGAGATACAAAAAGAGCCACAATGTAGATGAGGAAACCTGGGTCTTGCCTTTCACTGATACTGAGAGCTTTATGGACTGTGCAGATCTGGAGGAAAAAGGGTTATGGCTAGCATCCTCAAGTGTTTTCTCCTCATTGGGGAGCCTCAATCCCAGCAACAACAATAGTTTAAATGTAGTGTAATATAAGTCTGGAGGACTGTTTAATTCCCTGGGGATATGGAGGCTCACCAAAGAGAGAAGAAAGATTTTTTTTTTCTGACTGACTCAAAACCAAATTCTGTCTATAAGCCCAATACCCTTCCTACTGCACCAAAATGCTGTAGGGATTTTTATTTATTTTTAGCTTCTTTTATTGGAGGATTCATCTTTCCTTCAGGAGACTGTTTTCCCTCCTCCCTCCTGCCAATCAGAGAATAAAGAGAGGCACAATTATGGAGCATCCTTCAGTATGGATGCTGACACTGTTAACCAGAGGGTAAAACATTTAGAAAATAGCTAGACTTCTGGAAAACAGGCAATGTCTTGGAGAATTATCCTGGATGCTGAAGGAACCTAGGAAGGTTTGAGAGCTTTCTAAGACAGACAGCTATGCAACATTTCAAACCACATAGAAGTATCTATCCAAATTTACTTGCACTTGAACTTGACCTCAAAAGTTCCTGAAGGAAATTGTTTATCTTTTCCTTGCCCAAAGAACAACATTCATTCCACCAAACTGGAACAAGTATTCAATGAGTTCTCCCAGAGCAGGATTATGCTTGTTCTATTTGGTCCCAGGGGCAGAACAAGGATTAGTGGGTGGATGCTGCCAACAGTCAGACTTAAGTTTAATGCAAGTAAGAACTTTATAACAATTAGACCTATCTCCAAAGTGGCACATTCTGCTTGAGGAAGGATAGCTTACCTCCCCCTGGAAGTCTTCAGGCAGTGACTAGATGACCACTTGTGCCATGGAAGGGATAATTGTTTTGATATAGTTTGGAATAGATAGATTTGGAGGTGCCTTTCAAGTCTAGGAATCTTATTTTCTGAGAATTCCCCCTCCCTCTATCTAACTAGCCATCAGGAAGACTTTCCATATCCTTCCCTGAACATCTACTGATATAATTCTGCTGTTTCTCCCTCTTCCCTTTGCTTGCCAAAGAGACAAATGAAATATACTTCTATATGAATTACAGGACGTATTATCCTTCTTCTTACAGCACCTCAGTGAACAGAATTACCCTCCTCTGCAAGATACAGATGTTCCTTGGCCAAATCTTTGAATAAGTCAAGCTATAGCCAATGATCTTGTCTAATGAAACGCTTGTGGTCTAATTTGGTTTGTCATTATTTGTTGAAGAAAGGACAGAATGGAAACAAAAACAGAGCAGAAGAAATTCTTCTCTCTCTCTCTCTCTCTCTCACACACACACACACACACACACACACACACACACATACACATTCACTCTCCTCTCACACACAAATCTCTTCCTTCCTTCCTCCCTCTATCCCTCCCTCCCTTCCTCCCTCCCTCCCTCCCTTCCTTCCTTCCTTCCTTCCTTCCTTCCTTCCTTCATCACTCCCTTACCTCCTCTCTGTTTCTTTCTTTCCTTTCCCTTTGGAAGACTTTCTCTTCATCTGTCTAGCCTTTATACAGAAGAAAGCTTGAAGTCGCTGAAGCAAACACTGCTGACCACACACTATGATACCCAATCGATAATGCGGAGAGTGCGTTGAGCAAGAGGAGCTCAATATTATGTATCTGTTTTTTCCTTCACTGTTTGGTCAATGGAAAAAAATAGCTAAAGAAAAGAGAAATAAGCACATTGACAAACATTTCCATTTCCCCTTTTCTTTTTGTATCCTCTTCTGTCCCCCCCCCCCCAAGTAAACTAATCCCATTATGGCATTAACCCCCCCCCCCACACACACAAGTCATGTAATTATAGAACTTCTCCCCGAAGTGTTTAGTCAATTACCCTCAAACAGATGATAACCATCATTTTTTCCCCTCCATTGGCTTTACAGTGATGCTGTTAGCTGCTGGTGATTCAGAGCCTGATGGCCTTCCAAAGAAAATTTTTAACACTAAGAACATTTCTCTGGTTTTGGGGCTGATGCCATTTTGAATCTAGTTAGTTTTTCTTTTTTTAACCACTAGCGATAAGTTGGTCATTTGTGTTCCTTTTGTCAACTGTGGGAGGATTTCAGGATCATAAGAGCATTATTTGGATTATGGGGTACTCTCTTGCTTTATTGCACTGTCTTAGTTCATAGAATCATAGATTTACATCTGGAAGGCACCCTAGAAATCATGTAATCCAATAACCTCATTTTTCAGATAATAAAACTGAGGCTAAAGTACTCTTACTAGAATATAAACTCCTTGAGGGCAGGGATTTCCTTGTTTATATGTATTTTCTCTACTATACTCAGTCCAGTCCCTCTACATAGTAAACACTTAATAAATACTTTTTTTTTCATTCATTCATTTAGTGATTCATGTCACAAATCTGGGTAGTTTTGCTCCCATGAATAAGACAATTAGTATCCAAAAAAATGTAGACTGCGAACAGTGGGCTTAAGCTAAAATGAAATTCCCTAAAAAAAATGTGAAGTCATAAGTTCAAAAAAGTGATTGCTTAAGAACAGAGTAGGTCAGACACTGCTAGAAAAGGGACTTATGGGGGAAAAAGACATTGAATTCTATCAAACAAGCAATAAATCAATAAACTTAATCACTTATTATGTGTCAGGCATTGTGTTAAGTGCTGAGGGTACAAAGAAAAAGCAAACACAATGCCTTCAATGAGCTTAGATTCCAATGGTGTAGAAAATAGACAAATTGATTCATACTGGATACTTACAAGGCAGATAGAAGATAGTTGTAAAGGAGGGATTCTTAATTTTTTTTTGTCTTAGACCCCTCTGGCAGGCTGAGAAAGCCTGTGGATCACATCTAAGAATGATATTTTTGAAAATATAAAATAGAAATTCATAGAATTACAGACAATTATGTTAAAATACAGCTATCAAAATATTAAAAAATAACCAAACCAACAAGTTTGCAGCCTACAGATTAAAAACCCTGCTCAGGGATCCTTAGAAGGAAGGGTGGCAAGTTTAGTGTGAATGAGGAGTGTGATATGGCAGCTAAGAATTTTTGATTGGATTTTTTTAAAAATTAAAAAGAGCTGAGTCCTTCTTCTGCTAGGGCAGATTTAACTTCTTCCACACCATAGCTGATGTTCTCATGAGTTTCTGCAGTCAAAAGAGCAATCACTTTCTGACCAATCTTTTGGCAATGAACTTCCTCTTACTTTGCTAGCAAAAAAAAAAAAGCTGGCTATTGTATAATCTATCACTGAGCCCATACTAAAAAAGAATTTCCTTTTAGGGTACAAGATTGTGTTCAACTGATAGATTCTTCAAGAACTCTGTCACCTCCACCTCCCAATAGGAATGGAATGAGATCTTAGGCCATGTTAGTGAGAGTGAGGTTTTGCCCCACTCCTATGGGCAAATCATATCTGAAATAGTGTGCCTAGTTTTGGATGCTACTTTTTAAAAGGGATATTAATGGATTGAGGCTCATTCAATCAGTTCAGCAAGGAATATAAGGGAACTCAAAGTCATTTCATATAATGTCAGTAACAACAACGACAACAACCATTCAAATATTTTTTGATTCAACAAGAATTATTAAAAACTTAAAATGTGCCAGTATGGTGATTCACACCCATAGTCTGTGTTACTAGGGAGGCTGAACTGGAGAATTGCTTGATTCCAGGCTAAAGGAGGGCTATGGCCAAATGGGCATCTGTATTAAGTCCAGCACCAATATGGTTGAGCTGTCAAGCTAATAAGGAGGGGAAAGATGGTCAGTCATGGAGTCGGTCAAAATTTCATGCTGATCATCACTGGATTGTGGGTCAGCCCCTCAGTGGCCGCTTTGCTTCCTGCCTTGATCAGATAGGGAGACGTCACCATCATCATCATCATCATCATCATCAACATTTATATATTGCTTATTATGTGTGGGGCACTGTGCTAAGTGTTTACAATTATTTTCTCATTTTGTCATTATAACAACCCTGGGAGGTAGTGTGATTATTCCCATTTTCCAGATGAGGAAACCGAGGCAGAGGTTAAGTGACTTGCCCAAGGTCATACAACCAGTAAACCTCTGATTCCAGATTTGAAGTAAGGTCTTCCCTGACTTCAGGGCAAGTGCTCTTCTATGCACTTCACCACCTAGTCAACCCAGTCTCAAAAACAAAGCAAAATCAGCAAAAATAAGAGTCTACAATATGAACCAAGCACTTTGTTAGGAACTGAGGATACAAAGCCAAGAATGAAAACTCTCCCTGCCCTCCAGAAGTTTACATTCTGGTAGAGGAGGTAAATGTTAAAGAATAATGATGTATATTGTCATAATTCTGTAACACTTTACATTTCAGTTAAAGGCATTGGGGAAATGTAACTTGAAACGTAAATAGGAGGAGGGGACATGTTCAAAACTTCCATTATTTCAAAGATTATAATATAGAAGAGAGATAAGACATGTCCTTCTTGGCGCCAAGTGTCAGAAGTAGGAGAAATAAATAGGTAGAACTTAGGGGTAAGTATATTTTGGTTCATCATAAGAAAAACTTTTCAAGCAAATAGAGTTCACCAAGAATGGGTTTGCATGCCTTTCCCTGAAAGTCTCTTTGAAGAAGTTAGAAAATGATTTGTTGAGAAGTTACAGGAAGGATTCATGATTTCTCTAGGGGTTTGGCTAGATGCTTTGGGGAGTTTCTTCTAACTCTAATTAAATGATCCCGTGGTTCAGTGTAGCATAATAAGTTATTGGAAAAATCGAGATTAAAACCTTGTGACCCATAAATCTCCTAACTTTTCAGATTCAATGGTCTTTCCCCCAACCTTCAGGGTAGGGAAAACCTAACGGCCTCACTTTATGGATAAATCTGGTGTCCTTTTCTCTATCATAACCATGTATCATCATCATCTCCATTTTCATCTTCTCCTCCCCTTGTCCCTTTCCTCTTTCCCTCTCCTTTCTCTGCCTTGTGCAAGGTAGCAGAAAACCAGTGATTACTTCTTTTACTTATGATTGTTGAAAGAAATATGCCAACTTTAACAATGAGATCTTTTTATGTTCTACTCATTTTATCTCTCTGGGTAGCATCATGTTATTTAGGATTGTATTCAGTTAGCCACTGGTTTTGCCTTTGTTATATTCTGTCTTCAAAGTGAAAAACGACTTTATCCTGGGTGGCAGGTTAATATTGGCCTTATTCTACTTTTGCTTAATCAATCAATTTCCTAGATTCCTCCAATGGATTAACAGAACTGACAGTGGAGGCCATTAAAAAAAATTACAGGCAATGATTTCTTATACTTTTTAGTATTGCTAAAGTCACTTATCCATAGCACCCGGTTCTAAATTAACGACTACATCATTTATATAGCATTCCATCTGTGTTGATTTCTCCCCTCAGCTTTAACATTATACTGCAATAGGTCAACCAAATGTTACCAACTGCATTTATCTACTAATCACTCTTCAGCATTCAGGTCAATAGTCTTAATGAAGTGGAGTCCTTTATCCTTCTCTCAAAAAAGGTTGTGTTGCATGAAATACAGTTTTGCAGCAAAATATAGATTAATTGATTGGAGTGAGTTGTTTCTTCACTCCACCTCTGACTCTCCTTTTTCTTTTTGAGACTTCTAATTGGTCCTTTTAGTAATTTTTGATTCTCTCCTCTGAGCCCTGTCCAACTTTTTGAAAACTTTCCTTAGTTGTAATGTAGCTGATGAAAAAATCTATTCCATTTGGGTTATTGGCCGTTTATATGGCGTTTCACATAGCACTTAGAAAGTCTTGTTTTTTTAATTTAAACTTTATTGATGCCTTTCCATTCTTGGAATGGATGCCTCTCCATATGAGAAAGCACTTTCTCATACCTCCTTTCGTTTTCCATATTCTCTTATTAAAAAAGAAGAAAAAGAGTTAAACTAATCCAACCTAAAGAAAGCATCCTTATCTAACAAAAAATGTAATATTCCACAGGCATAGTTCCTTGCCTCATGGCTGGAGTAGTAGGGAGGGAGAGAGAGTGTCTTTCGTTATCTGTCCTCCAACCAAGAGTGGTCACTGAAGTTAATCTGAGTTAAAATGCCCTTTAGTGTTACTTTTTGTCTTGTTTGTTGAGTCATCAACATGTCCTACTTACAACCATTGGTGTCTCCCAAGTCTCTATTTTGGTTCTTCTCTTATTTCTCTGCATGTTTTTACTTGGTGAGTCCAATGCTTATCTTAACGCAGATAACCTGAAATCAGTACGTCCTGCCCTGATCACTCACTGGAGCTCTAGTTCCATCTTCTCAATTGTTTATTGACTACCTCCACTTGGCTGCCCTATAAACATCTCAAGCTCAACATGCCTCATGTGTAACTCCTGTCTCTTCCCAAACTCCCCCCTCCTTTAAACTTCCCTGTTTCTGTTGAGAAAACTGTCAGGCAGTCACATAGTCAATCTCAGGATCAACCTTGTTTCTTCACTCTCCCTCAACCTTCATAGCTAACCATTTGCCAAATCTTGTTAATTCTGTCTTCACAATATATCTGGCACCTGCACTCTTCACTCGTCTAACTACCACCCTTCTTTAGACTCTCATTACCTCTTGCTTGAACTATTACCGTGATCATAGAATTGAAATGCTTGCTTCTAGTCTGTCTCCACTCCAACCCATCACCTACATGCAATGATCAAAATAATCCTCTTAAAGCTGATGCATGATCGTGTTTCTCCTTTGCTCAAAAATCTTGAGAGACTCCCTATTGCCTCTAAGACAGAAATTCTCATTAACTAATTTCAAAACTGTGTTTGATATTCTATACATTTAAGTTTATTTCCTTAAAAACATTATTCTGAGGAGGGATCTATCATTTTTACCAGATTGCCAAAGAGTTTCATGAGATTTATAAAAAAAAAAAAAGATTAGAATCTCTGCTTTAGAATGAATGACAATTGCCTCTTTTTCCATTTAAAGTTCTTCAAAACTCAAGCTTCAGTCTGCATTTTCAGATTTTTTTTCCTATTATTTTCTTACTTTAAGGCAAAACAGCTTACTTTCCATTCTCTGGTCTTGGTTTTTATGATCTCTCACCTTATATCTTTGTAGAGGAGACCTGCAGGTCTCGAATGAACTCCCTCTTCTTGGCTGCCTCTTAAAACCTTCGCTTCCTTCAGGGTTCCACTCAGTTGCCACCTCTACTGGAAGTCTTTTTTGTCACCCCGTAGCCTACCCTCTCCAGTTCCTAGTGCTTTCCCCTCCCCAAATGGTATTGTATTTATGTGTCTGTTTAATTGTATCTCCCCAGTAGATGTTAAGCTCCCTGAGAGAGGGGACAGTTATTTTGTTTTCTCTTACCATCCTCAGTACCTAACACATTGGATTGTTATAGTTACACACTTGTTGAATTGAATTTGGTTTTCCTGGTTCTGGAAAAAAAAAAAGCCTTATTTTAAAAAAGTCATAGTTCTTACTGGACCCTTATGTTAAGCAGCTGTGTTATTCCATTCATAGCCAACCAAAGAATGTATTGTTGTTGTTGTTTGTCGTTCATTGTGAAGAAGACCATGATATCAGGAAGGCGATGTCATGACTTGCAAGTGAACTGGATTGAAGTGAGGCAGCGCTATGCAGAGTCACCAGCCTCATTGTCTCCTCCAGAGCCCTCTGGGTCCAGTGGCAAGATATCGATCAGGAGTACTAGAGATGGTCTTGGATGCATTGGGAGACCTTGGTCTTTTTAAGCAAAGCTCTTTCCCAGGTCTCAGTCTATCTGAGGCAACACCCATTCAGTGATTCAGAATGTATGCTATTCTTTGAATGCCTTTTCCCCTAGGAGCTCCCATGGTATTGTAGACATGATCTCATTACCCCTCTGCTGTGCAATCAGATAAAATGTGTTGAGAGCACTTAATACCTTCCCTGGAATTTCTGGCTCCGACTAGACCTTGCAAATTCTTTTCTCTTCTGCTGTCTTATTACATAATAACTAGTTCAGGTGGGGAATAGTCACAGAAACTTGACAGAGAACCCAGAATTTTATTGCTTAGTGAACATTGAAGTAAAATTCTGGCAGATAGCCGCTTCATTGGATCAATGTAAATGACCAAAACCCAGTAATTTATCCCCCCAACCTCAACCCCTCCCGCAAAAGAAAAAAAAAAAGCCCTTTTGGACCTCATTTATCTGGCTTGGCTATCTACATTGATCAGCTGAACAAGTTAATTGCAACATCTTCATTTCTCTTTGGGGAGTGCTGACAGAGCTTGCTTGGAGGACCTTCACATTTCCTGGAGTCTGGGAGCTGGACTCTCATGTCTGAAGAACGCTTTGGGTGTGAAAACCTCCTTGGTTGAAGTAACAAGGAAGGAAAAGAAACAACCATTCATTAAGTTCCTACTACGTGACAGGCCCCATGCTAAATGATTTCTACAGATATTATTTCACTGGATTTTCACAGCAATATTGGGACTTAGGTACTACTGTTGTCCTTGTTTCATGGTTGAGGAGACTGAAACAGACAGAGGTTATATGACTTGTCCAGGGTCACATAACTAATAAGTGCCTGAAACTGGATTTGAAATCAGGCCTTCCTGACTCCAGATGGGGAGTGCTATCCACTCTGCTACCAACTGCCTCTGCCAAGCTGGTACTTGGGCATCTGATCTTCACGACCATGAGCTCTGGTGTGCCCTGAATGATGACGTTAGCTAATACACATGTACACCTGTGTGCACACATATGTATGCACCCGCATGTACATGTTTCATGAGATTATGATCTCTCACCTTATATCTTTGTAGAGGAGATCTGCAGGTCTGGAATGAACTCCCTCTTCTTGGCTGCCTCTTAAAACCTTCGCTTCCTTCAGGGTTCCATTCAGTTGCCACCTCTACTGGAAGTCTTTTTTGTCACCCCGAAATATATATATATACATATGTGCCCGTGTGCATGTATGCATGTATAGCTTTGAAATTAGTGACATGCTTTACATATATCATCACATGAATCATCCTTACAACAGCCCTTTGAAGTAGCTGGTATTATTATTCCCATTCTACAGATGAGTAAATTAAGGATGAGAAGAAATTCGATGACTTGTTCAGGGTCACCCAATTAATAAGAATCTGAGGCAGGATTGGAACTCAGGTCTTCCTGAGTCCCACACTCTGTCTACTCTACTATCTACCTGCCTTAAATGTTGATCTTGAAAGCATATAGGATAGAATGGTGCTTCCTGATGGCCAGTTTATGAACCACCATCAATCTGCTCATTTTTTACTAGTCTGCAAAATTTTTCTTCTTTATTTTTTTTTTTTTTGTTAAAATGTATATGGTGGGAGGGCCAGAGATGGAGTAGACTTGTGATTTCCTCTAGGTCAGTGGTTCTCAACCTGTGGGTCGCGATCCCTTTGGGGGTCGAACGACCCTTTCACAGCGGTTGCCTAAGACCATCGGAAAACGTATATTTCCAATGGTCTTAGGAACTGAGACGCCACTCCTTTATCTGTCTCCAGGCAGGTCCACCCACATGCAGATATGCCCACATACGAGTTTTAAAGGGTCTCGGCATTAGGAAGGTTGAGAACCACTGCTCTAGGTGCTGAACCAATGATTGGCACCATCCTGCATCCTCTAGTCCAGCGGTGGGGAACCTGGAGCCTAGCTTCCCCATCCCTCCCTAGTCTTAAGGACTTGTCTGGGGGGCTCTGAGAAGGTGCTTACACAGCCAGCCTGTGTCAAGGGCAGGACGCTGAGGGCCTGAACCCAACCTTGCTGACCATGAGGTCATTTCTTTAGCCATTACACTACATTGACTCTCTCACTTCTTATTTTTTAAAACATTTTGATTTAATCTTAGTTCAGATGCTTTTTAGTGATGCTCTTGGCCTTGTTTGCTGGGCCACTGTCCATGTCCTACTCATAATGATTGGCATCTCTTAAGCCTCTATCCTGGTCCATCTTCCCCCATTTCCCTAAACTCCTCTCTCTATGATTCTTCCTGCCTTTTGAATGTAAACTCTTTGAAGATGGAGCCTGTTTCACTCCTGGCCTTGTATGCCCGGTGCCTGGCACACAGTAAGCCCTTTATACACACTTGCTGAATTGAATTTAATTGTGTACATGCTTATTTAGGGCCTGCCAACTCTTTTCTCCTTCTGTAGAACAGAGTCCTATGTTGGAGGAAACGCACCACATTGTGAAACAGCACCAGAGATGTAGTCAGCCTGTCAGGTGGTCTATGAAATGCAATTAATTTCATGTCAGATTTGGTTATGGTCATCTCCCCTCCTGAAACGACGGCAGAGCATGCTCAGTGAGGGGGAAGCTGCCTGTTCTTTTGTTGTGAGCACTGGGGTGATGCTATCTTTGGAAGGAACATTCTGATGGCACCGTATTTGTCTGGTGGGAAAAGCTTTTCAGCTCTTGTCTGTTGATCTTGAGATTCGATTACACCGGGGAATGAGACACTGAGTGTGTCTATACCCACAGAAGCAAAGAGGGCTTTATGCTCCCTCCCCGACCCTCCCCTCCTCCAGCCCCTTCCTCCTAAGATGTCATATCTTGAAGGAAAACAAAACAGAAAAGGAACAAATTTATTCTCAGGGAGCTTGGAGGAGTATGAATTATTTATTCTCAGAAATCCTCCACTATCTTCACATGAAAGAGAAGCCCATTATTAAAAGTGAATGTTCCCTTTTCTGCTCGTCAATAACGAGGAGAGAAGAATGGACTGGCTGGGAGAGAGCCCCCTCCTTAGAGACCCAGCTCCCAAGGCAGCCTGAGCAGCAGCTAAGTTATTTTTTAAGACAATAAAATCATTACAACTGATGTATTAACGCCCGAAATTGATGTGACAGAGGCCTGCCAACAGGCCCGGCAGAGAATAAGAAAAGGCCATTAAAATGATCTCAATTACCTTTTAATTATAAATTAACACATTTGCATAAATCACAGCCCAGAGCTAGTTTCTGGTTGGCCTCTGTGTGTGTGTGTGTGTGTGTGTGTGTGTGTGTGTGTGTGTGTATGTTGCAATTTCCCAGGTTTATGAGACCCTCTTTAGTTAGGCTAAGCCATCAACTTCCCACCATCTTAATCTTCCAAGCCTGTGAAAGTCAATTCTTTTGGCCTGGGGAAAAATTTACATTCACCCCCAGATACCAGTCATCTCATTTTCTTGCTATGCCTTTGTGCAAATGAGGAGAACAATCATTTTGTCTCTCCCTGTTCATACTGGACTCCCAGAGAGCTGAGGGAGTATGCTGCAGGTGATGGATTTTGGCCAGGGAGAAGGAGGTTGGGCATTTCAATTCCGGGGAGATGGGAGATAAGGGAGAATTACAAATGGAGCTTGTCACTCTCTGTTTGGTTGTGGCTTTGGAAGTCAGAACTAGCCATGTCTCACCTGAGTGGTCTGGCTCCCTTTGCTCTAGGGTGATCTCTGTGTTGGGGACAAAAGACAATAGAATTCAGAAATAGCTTTCTTTTTCTCTCCCAAGCTATTGTTTTCTATATGATCTGTATCTATATCTAATCATCTACATCTCTCCCTCTCGCTCTCCCTTTACCTGCCTCTACCTAGAGGCAGCTAGATGACACAGCCTGTAGTGTCAGACTGGGGAGGGGTTTGAGTTCTAATTCAGCCTCAGATGCTTCCTAGCTATGTCACCCTAGGTAGTCATTTACTTTCAGTCTGCCCCGGTTTCTTCAACTTTAAAACTGGTATAATAATAGCTCCTATCTCCCAGGGTTGCTGTTAGTATAAAATAAGACATTTGTAAAGCACTTAGCACAGTGCCCTGACACATCGTAGGGGCTACACAAATGCTCCCCTCCCTCCTTATATCTATATCTGTATATTATGTCTCTACAATTATCCATCTATTATTTTTCCTTTTTTGCACTGGACTTTTTATTTAATGTGTATAGGGAACCCTCATGAGGAAAATTCTAATGTAGATCAGCACCTTTTAGCTTTAGTGAGTTGCCTTGGTTGAGGAGTATGGTGACTTGCCTAGAGTTGCCCCCAAATTATAGAAACAAGTGGTAATTTGAGCCTAGGTCTTCCTGACTCCTACCTATCAATAGATAGCTATGCCACACTGACTTTCACTGTTTCTGTGGATATAAGTAAAGCTTGTAAGTCTGAGTGCTGGGTAGGGGGTGCCTGGGCTTAGGCAAAAATGATTTTTAGTATCTCTGGCCTCCCCCTGATGGGGATGATGGTGATAGATTTGAAGTTAGAGGACTTGGTTTTAAATCTTAGATCTGTGACAACCTATATGACTTTGGACAAGTCAATTAATTTATTTGGGTCTCAGTTGCTTGATATTTAAAATTGGTGGGGTCAGACTAGGTTGTCTTTGTCACTGTTATTGAGTCATATCTGATTCTTCATGACCCCATTTGGGGTTTTCTCAGCAAAGATATTGGAGTGGCTTGCTATTTCCTTCTCCAGCTCATTTCACAGATGAGGAAACTGAGGCAAATAAGGTTAAATGATCTGTCCAGGATCTTATAACTACTAAGGACAGAGCTGAACTCAAGAAGATGAGTCTTTGTGACTCCAGGCCTGGCACTCTACCCACCACACCACCTCGCTGTCTGGGGATTCTCAAACCTTTAGGTCTCAGAATCCCTAATACTCTTAAAAATCATTGAGGCTTCACAAAGAGCTTTTGTTTGGATAAATTGTATCTATTAATATTTGCTGTATTTGAAATGAAATCATCTTATTATTATTATGAAAATAGTTTTGACCTAAAGGCTCCCCTGAGTCAAGGATCCTTAGGGATACTTAGATCATACAACGAGATCTCTGAGACTAGAGGACCTCCCAGGTGATTTCCAGGTCTGAATCTATGGTCCTTGAGTGTTTTTCATCCTCATCGTGGTATTCCTTAACCTAAATACCCTAAAGTACCCTAAATGCCAAATGTCCTGAAACCTGATCTCAGAAAATGATCTGATGAATTAATTCACAATAAGCACAGGACATAGAATTTTTCAGGCTGGAAGACACCTTGAGACCATCTAGTACAATACTTTCATTTACAAAAGAGGAAACCAACGCCTATAAAGGTTATGTGACATATAAGGGCACACAGCTGAGCCATATGTTATTAGTCAAAAGGGACCTTTGCAGCCAACTAGTCCCATCCCCTTATTTTAAAGATTGGGAAGCTGAGCTAAAGTCCTATTCTACTTTAGTTTGACTAAACTTTTGTTTTTGTTTGTCCTTTTTCAAAGAGGACCAGTGTCATCAAGGGTGATGATTTTCAAGAGAATTGGATTTAAATGAGGCAGAGTTTGTCAGTCTCACCCTTTTTTCCAGAGCCATTGAAGTCCAGTGGCAGGACAAAGGTCAAGAGGACTGGCAATAGCCCAGGATTTAGTGGAGGACATCTTCGCTGTCTGACCAAGCTCTAAGCACTCCACAGCACCTACTTTAGCTACCTTCATGACTGCTGGAACAAATTGTTCTCATCCACCCATGGTATAAGTTTTCAAATGCTTGGGATAGACTTCACCCTAACTCACTAACAGGTTTGAGGCCTGTCGGTGACTCTCAACCTGGTTTGGTGCATCTGCTGAGACTGTTTTACCAGGGTGTGGCTGCTGTACATACTACATTTTCTTGAAGCCATAAGTGAGAGTTGGGTGAAAGGTGGGCACTAAAGGTGGGTGAGCAGCCCTGTAAAGGCTTCAAGCTAGATGTGCAGATCCTCCCTGAACACCTCCCTCAAGCCAAATGTCCTACCTGTGTACCTTGTCCATTCCAGCTAAACTCTTCCCTTCTACCAGAAGCCCTATCTGATTTCCTTTAATTCTGGTGAGCTTCCTTTGTTGCTCATCTCCACGTTCCACTGTATTAATCATAGTTGCACATAGATGTTTGCAAGGCATCTCCCTTACTAGGTGTCTCTTTGCTGTGATTGGTATCCCCAGTACTTAGCACAATCCCTGGAACATAGTAGGTGCTCACTAAATGTTTATTGATTGACTATACCATTCTTCCTAAGGGATCAAAGCTTTTAGGTAAAGGAGTGGAACTCTAGTTCTCACACTTCTGACATTAGCTAGCAGGTAAGGGGGATATATGCGGGGAGTGGGCAGGAAACCTTCTCCTTAGATCAGAAGCGACAAACTCATAGCCTGCAAAACTCCCCAGTGCTGCTAAAACCAGATTAAAATGTAGTTGGGAAAGTTTAACAAAAAACCCAAAAATTTAGTAAAACATAGATGATGTTAATTTGTGATTTTCTCAGTCAATATGAGCAGGGATGAATTTCTGTTTGAATTTGACACCACTACCTTAAACTAGGCATGTTGCTGATGTGGAATGCTGGCTTTGAAAATGCAGCATTCGTGATACCATGAGTGTTAGTGTTTTATAAAAGTGGTTGTGTTTAGTGGGTCCCCTGACTCAAATTGTTCCCAAGGATGATGAACAAGGGATTACTGCTATGACCACTGCGTGTCATCCGCTAGAGTCTAGTTGCTAGACAATGATAAAGCTAATGGTGAATATTGCCTTTGACACTAATGTAAACTTCTGTTTGGAGTACTCAATTATATAAAGTTTATTCAGAAAAATGGAGAATAGAAATTGGAGATTTAGAAGTTTCTACACTCTCGAGAGAGAAAATCAGAGACTTGGAGGAAAAGAAGAAACCTTACCTAGAATTCACCACCGGTTAAGTTTTTTATCAGAGAAAAAAGTGCAAAGGAATTTCAGAAAATAAATGTAAAATATTGGGTTGCCCATGAAAACATGAGTTGATTAACCATAGTGTTATAGAATCCCACTATACTGAAGGTCCTATCTCTCAATTTGCATACGGGTTAGCTTATGTGAATATGGAAAGATTGCACTTTCTACTTCATACCTAAAAAGCAAAAATTCCATTTGAACATTGGTTACGCTCTTTGTTTAGTTTGTGATAGCTTAAGAGTTCTGTTGCAAGCATGATTCAGATTCCTGGAGGAAGTATAAATATATCTAAACAAAACCTTTGCAATGCAGTTTTAAATACTGCAAAGTCTCTCTTTTGACTTCAGATTTATTAAAACTTGTAGCCAGGTTACTGATCTAACTAAAATGCTTTGTCAATTGCCCAGTGGGAGGAGGGGACTCCTTTTCCCCTCTCACAGAACAGTCTTCCCAAACCCATTGAAGTTCTGGGGCTCCCATAAAGCAAGTGCTTCAGAATGTCCTTCTCCCCCAAACTTCCTGCCAATGTCTGGTCACCAACTTCCATCATACCCTACGAAAGAGAATTCAGAATCCCTCTTCCACTCAGACCTTCAGATCCCCTCTCCCCTTCTAAGGATCAGATCCCTCCAGCCTCCCCCACCCCCCCTTTATGGATTGACATAGCTGCCTATAATGCTTATGTGAGCAGTCACCAGCTACAACCCTGTGACTAAGACTGGATTCCATCATTCCTTACTATTTGTTTCGCCATGGAATCTTAAGGTCCTCTGGTTCTTACCATCAGCCCTGCAGCTTTATTCTTCAGATTCCTAGGGCACTGGCCTGACAATGACATTATGGTTTTCTGGGTCTTGCCACCTACACCATTATTGTATCCCTAGAAATTCCAGGCTTTTCCATCTACCTGAAGCTGAGTCTTCCTATACATGCTGCCTCCCTCAAGTAAAGTGTGAGCTCCTTAGGAGAAGAGACTGATTCTTCTATTTCTATCTCTAGTACTTAGCACTGAATAAATGTTTTTTCTATTCATTCATTCATTCATCCCCTCAGGACCATGTGGTAGAAGTCTGACACAAACCAGGTTTAAAATTCTTTAGAAAATGGTATCAAAAAGTCATGGTATGTGGGCATCATGGATTATATAGGCAGAGTTCTAAGAAATTAACCAGGAAAAACTCTGATAAAAAGCTAAGGGATTAGGACATAGCAGTTGAGACCCAGGCCCAGAAGTCTGTGTACAGGTAGGGTTTTAACAGGCATCAGAATCCAGTTAAAGTGATTTGACTCTGGGAATCAAAATCCAGAAACGGAGAGGCAGAATAACAGATGCAGAGGGATTGAATGCTGTTGGATCCTCACCCCTTGGGGGGAAATGGGGTTGTTTCAATGCAAAGACAAGTAATAAGAACCTAAAGAAAGAACAACCCTGTAGAAATTAAGTGTGGTCCGAGTCAGAGGTGCAAAAATCCTAGCTCACACTGTCAAACTGTCCAGGGTGGCCTGAACCAAATTGAAATGTAATTTGGAAATGTTTAACAGGAATAAATGAAAATATAATAGAACAGAGATAATGTTCTGTTGTGGTTTTCTGAGTCAATATATGGTCTACAGGGATCTGTCTCTATTCATGTTTGACACCATTAGGGCAAATCAAGATACAGAAGAGTAAAAAAAAAAAAAATAATGTTCTATTGAATCTTGGGTAACAATCCTGGGAAGAGATGGAATTCAGAAGGAGTTGAAAGCACTAACTCAAAGCTGGGAAGGTCAACACACAACAGGCAAGGACACGGGCCAAAAGGGGGAGGAGGAGCCACAGGCATTAGCAAAGTTGAATTTACTTCATGCAACTGCTTTGCTTGAGACAGGATCATTTGATGGCTTGGGTTTGCAACTTTTCTCATCCTGCATCTGCTTCCTAGTTCAGATGGGTTATTGGTGACTCAATCCCAGGCAGTGAGAGACTGCTAGGGCACGAGCCATGGCACAATGCTAGCAGTATGACTCATGAAGCCAAACTGCGCTCTCCTGATGTAGGGACGCCATGCATGCTTCTGCTCCAGAGCCAGCACCAAATGCAGGGCACCGGCAGGATGGAGCACACAAGAAAAGATAACAAGCACCAACTCACAGGCATTTAGAAAAATATGCTTCAGGGGGTGATGCTATTCCCAGAAAATTCTTTGACACTTTCCTAATTGAGAAATACAATTAACTTTGAATAGAGATTGATCCTATTGCACAAGGCAATATAATGCCAAGAGTGCTGGCCTTGGAGGCAAGGGAGATGGGGTTCGAATTTGGGTTCTGACACTGAATGGCAGTGTAGTTAGGTGAGTGGTTTAACCTCTCTGAGACTCAGTAAAATAGGGGTGCTCTTAGTACCTATGGTACTTAGTGATAAGAACTTGGGGACTGGTCCCCAAGGGATTGTTATAGGGAACTCCCTAGATGAGGAAACTGCCTCCACTGGAAAGTTTGGCTTTTGATTTCAGGTTTATTCCTAAGCTTATCAGTATGCCAGGGTAGGCCCCTTCTGTATAATTTAAAGTCTCAGATTTGCCTAAGGCACTGAGAGGTTTATGTGACTTTCTCTGGGCCAGACAGACACTGGGAGTCTGAGGCTTGGAGGCCTGTTCTCAAGTCCACTTAATCCTATCTTTAGTATTTATGTCCCATGATTATTGCAAGGACCAGATGAAGTAATAAACGTATCTATTTATAACTAACCCATAGAATATAAGCTCCTTGAAGGCAGGTGCCTTCTTTCTTTGTCTCTCCATCCTTGGTATTCAGTGCATGCTAAGTGTTGTATAAATTCTCACTGAATTGAATTACGATCCAAATAGTACATGCTATGCTGCATTGTAATTGTGGGATTATGACATTAACATTGCAAAAATGGTTTGGAGAAGTCAGATGTTGCACAATACTCTCCGATGCAATATTTTGAGGTTTTTAATTCTATGTATTTGGGCATACTTTTGTTAAAGGTGCACTATGTGCTAAGCTCCTTTAGGCACTAGGCATACTAAGAGATATGAAACAGAACTTGCCTTCAGAAAGTTTCCCTTCTGCAATGAGGGATAAAACATCTGCCCAAACAAGTCAATACAAAGTATTTACAAAATTCATACAAAGTAATTGGGAGGAGGTGAACCCAAAGGAAAAGTCTCATGTAGGAAGTAACATGAGCTCCATTGAACACTGAAGAGAGATTGGCAAAGAATTATTAGCCCATTTAACAGACTGAAATTCAGATACATAATAATGTGACTTATCCAATCAAAAAATGCTTTAAAGGCTGAATGAAGACAGTAACCCAGAGATTTTAGTTCAAGAATCTGCCTATTGTTTTATTTAAAGTTATCATGCATTGACAGAACACCCACACTAGCTGGCACTGGAGCCAGGACATATGCTGGCTATACCACCTTGGGCAGCCATTTACGCTCTCAGTCACCAGGAGCAGAAAGTGACTGCCTGTGCTAGTGGAGGGAGTTCCTTCACCTGGGACTTCCTCTATGAATGAAATTCAAAGTCTAAGCCTTCCCTTTATTATGTTAGCTAGATTACCATTATTATGTTAACCAGATGAAAAAGAGAGGAAAGGAGAACTTGGCAGAGTTGCAGAATTGTGTGGTAAAACGAGCAAGCAAAGAAATCAAGACCCAGGTGATGAGATGTCTGGGCAGTTTAAATCAGAGAGGTTTGAGCCAAGGATGGAGCGAGTCCTTTCTCCCTACTCACTTCTAAGGAATCACAGGAGAAGAAAGCACATCAACTCAGAAAATCCCATTATGGCTTTCCTTTCGGCTTCGGCCTCCCACTCTGACTTTGCAGGTCAGCATCTTTCAGACTTCGGTTTCTCCCTTAATGGTCTTTCTAGCCAATGGGCTGAAAAGATTCTCCTAATCTGGGCTCAGGGATAAGTATCGAGAAAGTGAGTTGGATGCTGCCTTTTTAAGAACACATTGAGAAAAGGTGGAAAAATGGCTGGCTCTGAAAGACTTTTGGGGACACTAATACAAAATGGAAAAGGGGCAGTCTCTTAAGCATCTGATGAGCTAATCCATAGTTACAGAAACTCTGGCCCTAGGACCACATTGACCCTGAACTTTATTTCATCTGGCCTGCAAGGCCGTTACCCAGAGGTGAGTGCCGTTTATGCCTGAGGTTGCAAAAACACAAGATAATTCCAAATATCTTTAGTGATACCTAAAAGGCCTCAAGATGGGGATGTTACTCCATAGAAGTCTGTCCCTGGCTGCGTAGATGTGTTTTTCCAAGTGTGACCCTTCTTTGTGTTTGTTTTTCTTTCTCTGTGGGCCCATGGGTCTTTCTCTTTGTCCATCTGTCTCTTTACCTGCTTTTCATTTCCTTCATCCTCTTTTCCTCCCCAATATTTTCTTCTATAAAACAGACACATATAGAAATGAGTCAAATTTTACATTTGTTATATTTATTATCTGATTTTATATTCTGTGTTCTTAATTTTTAAAACAGATCACATTCTGTATTTTCTCTCTAAAAACATAAGCAAATTTAACTAAATTAATTTTTCTGTGTGCGTGATCTCTAATTGATTCTTTTTTCCTCATGTCGGTCAGTGGCCCTCAAAAAAGGTTTCCCTACTCTATCCCAATCTAATCTACTTGACATTTTTATCTGTCTGCTTTGTCCTCTTTCTGTATTGGAAAAAAGAAGATTCATAATAGACTTCTACTTTTAGACAGTGAGGTTCCTTCATTTGCATAAATTTGCATAATCATTCCATTTATTAAATCTCTGAGTAATTGATTTATTGTAAATAGGATGGAGCTGGATATCAGGAAGGTATGAAGAGTATTCTTATTTCAAATCTAACTTTGGGGGCTGGGGTAACATGGAGCTCAATATTTGGGTTGAGGTCCCAAAGACCTCATGAAGTTCATAAATAACTATTTACCCTGCATGGGAATGTAAGAACATTTCTCAGAATTAACCCAATCTTCATTTTGATTTGGAACAAAGTCCCTATATTTATTCCTATATTTTTATTGAAAGAACAACCACTATTGTGCCTCCAATTGGAATGATAATTCTTGGCTCAGTTCATCGATAGAGGGATGATGAACTACAGGGAAATAGTGATTTAAGCTAAATGGGCAGCAGGAAAGGAGGAGGCCACATTTCATAACACGTACAATTAGCATCAACAGAAAATCCTGTTCTCTTCCTTCCTTCCCCACATCCCTAACCTTCTCATGCCTTCTCCCACCTATCAATGTGTTTGATGTCACTTTTAATAAAATTTCACTTGTATAAAATTTGAGAAGAGAAAGGAGACCCCCAAAAGTTACTTTCCTCAGTCATGATGGGGATGGAAATAGTTAACTGAAAGTGGAATACATGAAAAAAAAGTGACTGGTTAACTTGAGGTTGCACTTGAGGAAAGGGCAATAAAAAAAAAAAATAACAAAAAACAAATCCTAAGAACAAATTTGCCTTTGTTTTTCCAGCATTGTTCTGGGGAGCAGGTGATTTGAATTTAGATGCGTAGTTTTGGTAGTTTTAGGAGTAGGAAATCATAGACACATTGAAATGAATGAAAAATCCCAATAGACAAAGTTTTTGGGTAATTAATAATCACTTTATTAATTAGGCTAGCCATTAATCAATAAATCGATGGTCAGTGGTTTTTCTTGGTAACCAAAGATGAACAGTGGAGGCCCTGAAAGTCTTAAATAACCTTTCAGAAAGAGAATTTCCTTGGCAAGTGAAAATCAACCCTGATTAGTGAACATTTAATGAGAAGGTGGGTCAAAAGTCTTCAGCTCCTCCTACTGAGAATGTGATCATGAGATTCAACCACATCTAGCAATCTGGACCTGGGAATCCATCTCCACCCAGACCACTCTGGTTGGTTTTCTCCTTCTTAGTCTGGGTTACCTTAAAATCTAATGGAGGGGCAGCTAGGTGGTGCAGCGAATAGAGCACTGGTCCTGGAGTCAGGAGGACCTGAATTCACATTTGGCCTCAGACACTTGACATTTAACTAGCTGTGTGACCTTGGGCAAGTCACTTAACCCCAATTGCCTTGCCTTTCCCCCCTCCAAAAAAAAAAAATCTAATTGGAGCTGTACAAGGGTAGGAGCTCCTTTCCCAAGATAAAGACTTTTCCTGATTGGATTCTGTATATCTTCTAAACAGAAGTTAGTTCTCCTAAATGGGTGGGGTCCTGCCCACTATTGAAGAGCTAGAGGGCTAACGGAAATCTCATCAGTCATGTCATTCAGAGACTGACTTTAATTAGAGCTGCTCCTTGATGAGAAAAGCCTGGATCACAATTTAATAATTGGTTACTAATATAATTGTATAATAATTTCCATCAATTTCTAGTCCTCATTTTTTTCCTGAGTTCCAATTGTACATCTCTATCTAGATATCCAATAGGCATCTGAAGCTCACTATGTCCAAAACATATCCCCAAATCACTACCTCTTCCCCTGATATCTCTCATCCTAATTTTCAAATATCCATTAATCAAATCAACAAGCATTTATTAAACCCCTACTATGTTCTAGGCACTGGGGATATAAATAAAAAGTGAAGTGACCCTTGTCTTCAATGAGTTTATACTCTTATAGAGCATACAACAAAAATGGGAAATGGTTCTAAGAGAATAGAATCTGGGTCTCTTAGGCAATCACAAGGGTTAAAAGCTGAGTCACAGGCAGTAGATTGTCACGCCCCTTTGAGCAACAATGTTATTAGAAATTTAGTGATTATTTTAAGAGCAAGTGCAAAAGATAGAATATTTCCTAACTTCTCTATTTCTCTCTAGAGTACTACCACAATGTAAGTCCCATATAACCAAATCCTCAATGCTCTCTCTTTCTCTCTTTCTCTCTCTCTTTCTCTATCTCTGTCTCTCTGTCTCTGTCTCTCTCTCATCCACCTTCTTTTCCATTAGGGAGATAATTAGTGTGATCAGATACATTCTTTCAAGATACAAGTGGTAGTCACACAGTCACAGAAGCTCAGGGTTGGAAGGGAACTGAGTGGTCATTTAATTTAAACTGTAGCTGAACGAAGACTCCCCCCCCTCTTCTATATGCTTGAGAAGTGGTCATCCAATATTTCCTGAAGACTTCTAGTGAAGAGAGACCCATTATCTCAGGATAATTATATTATACAATATAACATATAATAAAATATAATAAATATGATATAAATAAATAAAATATAAAATAATATGATTTAATTACAGGACACACACACTCAGGCTTTCTATTCCATTTTTGGTTACCTCTAACTGGTAGGACTTCTTTTTTCTCCCTTGCATCAAACTTAACTTGCCTTCTTTTCAACTTTTCCTCTTTGGTTCTGACTGGAAGAAGTCTAATGCTTCTTTATGATAGCCTTTCAAACATTTGAAGGCAAACTGGAGCATGATTCTAAGTCAAGCCAAGGAAAACCAATAAGCATTTACAAAGTACTTACTCTCGATCAGGCACTGTGACACAAGCTGGGCATACAAAGACAGACAAAAATACAGGTCTCTGCACTCCAGAAGCATACGTGACCTCCGCCAACTTGCTTTACCCTTTTAGATCTGTTTCCCCTTCTATAAAATGAGAGAATTAGACTAAGTGACCTCTGAGGTCCCTTTTGGCTCTAAATCTATAATCATGTCTTCCCATGATCCAGTTTGATCACTGCCTCTGACTCCCAGACACATGGAAAAATTTTACCTATAGACTGTGAACTATAGGCTCCAGACTTGTTGTTCAGTAGTGTCTGACTGTTTATAACCTTGTCCATGGGTTTTCTAGGCATATTAGAATGGTTTGCCATTTGTTTCTCTAGTTTTAGACAGGGGTTAGGTGACTTCTCCATGGTCACACAGCTAGTGGTTTCAGGGGGTCAAATTTGAACTCTGGTCTTTCTGTTCTTTCTGACTCCAGGCCCAGCACTTTTTTTGCCTCCTAGCTATCCTTAGGTTCCAGGCTACTTTTTTCCAATTCTGACAAGTGATGAATTCTGATAAGAATTAAAATTGGTCATTTTCTGCAACACCGGATCATGAAGTAGTTTCTGGACTTTCTGGGGTAGAGTTTTAGACTGATCTGATGCACAAAGACCTACTCAAGTCCATAGGGGTTTTGGAAAGTTCTCTAAGGGAGCATAAAGACCCCTTGATTATGTCCAAAACTTTACAAGAAATCTTAACTACATATTTAAGGGAAACTAAATTGAATAGGACCTTCACAAAGTAAATAACAATGCTCTGCAGTGCAGAGCAGGTCAAGGATAGAATTGGTTCACCATGACTCTTTAGGATGAAGCAATGACTTAAGGCCTCTGGTTCTGCCTTGTTCCAAGACCTGGGTTGACTATTGGAAATCTCCTGAAGTCTCATGATATCTTGCTCAGCTTGTGGAGGATGGAAAAGAACATTTTCCCCTTTGTTTATCTGTGGACATCTACCCTTGAAATAGTGTACTTTTCCATAGAATCCTTAGACCAGGCACATTAAGCAACAGAATGACAATGAAGCCAATTGGGCTTTTTGTCTTGTGTCCTTGTCTGCTTCAGCTAACATGCATGCTGCTTATGGAGACTGAGAATGGAAACTTAGCATTTCTTATGTGCAATGGGATTTTTTGAAGGGCCGAGTATTGGTTTTATAGTCAAAAAATTAGAGTTGGATGGGATCTTAGATACTATCTGTCCATTCCCCCTCACCTCTTATTTTTAAAGATGAGAAACTGATGCTCAGAGAAATACATCCACTTGACCAATCTCAAAGAGCCAGTATGTAAGAATTGGGACTGACACTTAAATGTTCTGATGTAAGTTCAGTTTTCTTTACTACACTGGGCTGGGGGTAGGGTTATTTTTTTTAATTTTTCTAGCTTGTTTTATACACACACATACACACATGTATATACACACATATATGTAAAGGGGGTGTGGTTCTAGAAAGTTTACACAATTGGTCCCCTAATACTGTCTACGGCTTATTATGATTTATTTTGGGGAAATATATGAAGGTTCTGTGATTTAAGTTCTGAATATGGAAGCTCACTCTACCAGTGAAGATTCAGGTTAGGAAAAAAAAGCATTTATGTCCGTAAGTCCCAGGGAATTGCCTAAGGCACATAAAGGCTCAGGGTCACCTGCCTAGTAATTGTCAGACCTGAGGTTTGACACCAGGTAAGTGTCTGAGATCCTGACTCTAACTTATTTAAAGAATTTAGAAATAGGGGGAAACTGAGGCGCCACCACAAGGACTGGGGGCCCACAGGCCAAAGCCCTGGGGCTGCTTGGAACACTTTAGGGGGTGATGCTCCTCCGACTCCCCTATATTTCACCAAGAAGGACATTGAGACCCTTTGCCTTTCTCCACCCCAGGCCTGGCCCAGTTCTTGCCCCTGGCCCCAGCTGACCAAGGCCCTGTGCTCACCCCTTCCCTTTAATCACCCTATCAATAACCGTCTGTTTTGGACATCTTGCCATCTGCCCTCCACTATCTCCCTTTTCCTGATCCTCCTCACCAGGCCATGCTTCTTCCTGCCCTGGGGAAAGTTAATTCACCAGATTGCCCAAGGAGGAAATGAATTGATCCAGGCAACTGAAGTTAAGTGACTTGCCCAAGGTCACACAACCAGCAAGTATCTGAAGCCAGATTTGAACTCAGGTACCTCTTGACCCTAGGTTTACTTCTCTATTTACTGTGCCATCTAGCTGCCACATTAATGCAGTGTTGGTGGAATTGTGCACTGATCCTAGCATTCTGGAGAGCAATTTGGAACTATGCCCAAAGGAACTATACCAAAAGGCCCAACTGCACACCCTTTGATCCAGCAATACCACTGCTAGGTCTATATCCCAAAGATTTCCCCCCTCCTTGTCTCACCCTGGGGGGGAGAAGGGAGAATAGGGGGGGAAAGGAGAAAGAGAGAGGGGGGGAGGGAGAAGGAGAAAGAGAGAGAGAGAGAGAGATAAGGAGAAAGAGAGAGAAGAGAAGGGGGAGAGAGAAGGAGAGAGAGAGAGAGAAAGAGAAGGACCTACTCCTACAAAAATATTTCTAGCAGTTCTTTTTGTGGTGGCTAAGAATTGAAACTCAAAGGAATGTCTATCAATTGGGGAATGGCTAAACAAGCTGTGGTAATAGAATATTGTTGTGCTATAAGAAGTGATAAGCAGGATGATTTAAAAAAAACTTGAAAGGCTTACATGAACTGATGAAAAATGAAGTGAACAGAACCAGCAGAACGTTGATGAGAACCGTGAAAGACTTAGCTATTCTCAGCAGTACAATGATCCAAGACAATCCCAAAGGACTGATGATGAAGTATACTATCCACCTCCAGAGAAAGAACTGATATTGTTTGAATACAGACTGAAGCATGCTATTTTTCACTTTCTTTCATTCTTCTTCTTTCATTCAAGTCTTGTACAAAATGACTAATATGGAAGTGCTTTACATGAATGCATGTGTAAAAAAATAAATAAATATGAACATAAAAAAAGAAAAAGAAACAAGAAAAAAAGAATTTAGAAATAGTGGCAGGAATCTATTTGCTCCTTTAATATATAGCTAGGACATAGAACACCAAGATAAAGTCAGAATGAATACATGATTTAGACTTAAAAGGTGATGTCATAAACAAATTAGGAAGCATGGAAAAAATAACCTGTCAGATCTATGGGTAAGGGAAGAGTTTATCACTAAACAAGAGACAGAAAGGATCAGTGAAATTAAAACAGATAATTTCAATTACTTTAAATTGAAAATGCATTGCGTAAACAAAACCAGCGCAATTAAAATTAGGAGAGAAACTGAAGAAAAATTTGTAATATGTTTCTCTGATAAAAGTCCCATTTCCCAAATATATAGGAAACTGAGTCAAATTTATGAAAATAAAAATACTTTCCCAGTTGTTAAATTGCCAAAGGATATGAAGATGAAGTTTTTAGAAAAAGAAATTAAAGTTATCAATAATAATATTTAAAATGCTTTAAATCAATAATAATTAGACAAATGCAAATTAAAACAACTCTGAGGTATCATTTTGTATCTGTTAGATTGACTAACATGTCAGGAAAGGAAAATGACAAATGCTGGAGAGGATGTGGAAAAATAGGTCTATTAAGGCACTTTTGATAGAGTTGTGAACTAGTCCAACCATTCTGGAAAATAATTTTGAACTACATTCAAAGGAGTGAAAACTGTGTATATCCTTCAACCTAGAAATTATACTACTAGGTCTGCATCCAAAAAGAGGGGGAAAAAAGGAAAAGAAACCATGTGTGTAAAACTGTTTATAGAAGGTTTTTTAATGGTGGCAAAGAATTGGAAATTGAAGGAAGCTCATCATTTGGGGAATGGTTGAACAAGTTGTGGCATATGATTGTGACAGAATAGTATTGGAATAGAAAAGGATGGTTTCAAAGAAACTTGGGAAGATTTATAAGAATTGATGCCAAGTTAAGTAGTAGAACTAGGAGAACAATCTACACAGTAATAACAACATTGTAGTGAAAACTAACTGTAAAAGACTTAGCTAATCTTATCAATAGGATGGTCGTGGTGACAATTCTAAAGGACTCATGATGAAAAATACTATCCATACATAGAGAGAAAACTGATAGAATCTGAGTGCAGATTGAAGCCTATTTTTTCTCTCCTCCCCTCTCCTCCCCTCCCCTCCCTTCTCCTCTCCTCCCCTTTTCGTTCCTTCCTTCCTTCCTTCCTTCCTTCCTTCCTTCCTTCCTTCCTTCCATATTACTTATCTTATCAATGGATGGGTGGGGGAGAGAATTTTGAATTGAAAATTTTAATAATGAATGTTAAAAAAAGGGGAGCAGCTAGATGATCCAGTGGATGGAGCACTGGTCCTGGAATCAGGAAAACCTTTACTCCAATCTGACCTCAGACAGTAACTAGTTGTGTGACCCTGGCACATCACTTAATCCTAATTGTCTCAGTTTCTTCATCTGTTAAATGAATGGAGGAGGAAATAGTAAACCACTCCAGTATCTTTGCCAAGAAAATCCCAAATGGGATCGTGAGGAGTTGGACATGACTGAAATGACTGAATAACCACCACCACCACCACCACCCTGACCCCCACCCCAAACCCCACCCTGAACCCCACCCCTACCCCCACCCCTACAGCACCTCCCACCCCCACCTCCCCACCACCCTGACCCCCACCCCCACCCCCAGCACGAACCCCACCCCCACCCCCATCACCACCACCACCACCCCCAACCCATGACCCCCCCACCATCACCCCCCCACCCCCATCACCCCCCCCACCATCACCACCCCCAC
>CM053592.1:68575732-68601735 GCA_028646515.1 Pseudochirops corinnae | reverse complement strand
TTGTTTGCTTCCATTTGCTCCACTCTAATTGGGAAGGAATTATTCTCTTCAGAAAGCTTTTGAGATTGTTTTTCCATCTGGCAAATTCAACTTTTTAAGGCATTCTTCTCCTCATTGGCTTTTTGGGCCACTTTTGCCATTTGAGTTAATCTATTTTTTAAGGTGTTATTTTCTTCAGTCAGGTTGTTGACTCTCTTTTCATGATTTCCTTGCATCATTCTCATTTCTCTTCCCAATTTTCCCTCCACTTCTCTTATATGGTGTTCAAAATCCTTCTTAAGCTGCTCTATGGCTTTTAGGCAGTCTTCATGTTTCTTGGAAGGTTTTGGCATGGGAGTTCTGACTGTGCTGTCTTCATGCCGTTCCATGCTTTGATCCTTTTTGTCCCCCAAGGAGGAATCTAGAGTTTGATTGCTGTTCTTTGCTTCCTTTGCCTGCTCATGTTGCCAGTCAATTACTTGATTTTTTAGTTCTGTGGAACTCTGTTTCCAGAGGGGAAAGCTCTGTCCCAAATTGCTGGGGTTTTTGCAGCTGCTGGAGCTATTAGGAGGTTGCTGGGTTTTTTTTGTAGCCCCCACCAGCTTTGGTTCACTGAAAATGCACCCGAGAACTACCACCCAAGACCATGATATGGATCCAGGCCACTCAGTGCAAGAGCACTTAGCCTCTATATGATTGCTCGGTCCCCTGCAGTCTGCAGGCGAGGAGCTCTGACACAGCCATGTGGAGGTGGCTGCAGGGCCACCGCTTCTGCTGCTTCCTTGCCCTGGAGGCAGTTCAGCTGGACCGCTGCTCTCCCCCAAATTTAGCTGAGTTCCACTGACCTTTCACTTTGTCCTTGTTTATTATGGCTTGATAATTCTGGAAACTGCCACAGCTGCTGCTGATCCACTCTCCTGAAGGCTCTAGCTGCAACTTGTCCTGGCCGCCCCGGGGCCAAGCCAGGCTGGGCTGGTTTCGGCTCCCAACATGCTGTGATGAGCCCTTCCTGCTGAGCTGCCTTCAGCAGGAGGCATATTTTTGTGAGTTTTGGTGCCCTAAAATTTCTTTAGAATCATATTTTATGGATATTTGAGGTGGCTATGTGGGAGTTGCAGAACCTTGTTGCTTCTACACTCAAGATAATTCTTAAGGAGGGTTAGCTTAGCAGTTATAAGTTGAGAGTTCTGGAACCAGTTTTCCAGTGAGAGAATGAATGATTTTTGTGGACAATGCTGTGATCCTGGAGAATTTTTGTATTCATCCTTCTAAACAGAGAAGGCAGAATTCCTAAGCATTGGCAGTCTCATGATTATCTTCCAGGAACTCCAAGTTCAAGAGTTTGGATATTATTTGGACCCTGGGAGGGAGGAAAATTATAATGGATGTTTGTGGGTGTACCGTGAGTATTTTATGGATTTTTGATGGCATAAAAAAAGTCTCTCCTATAACTATTTATTGTTACCATGAGTGCTTGTATAGTAGATAGAAACCCTTTGCTCACAGGTATAGAGACCCAAACGCAAACTGTATATGAGGTATATTTTGAAATTCAGGAACAACTATGGGTGAAAGAGGTGGTAAAATGGGTGAAACAATATGATATCCTGAGGGACACTTTCAAGATTGAATACATGCTCTTAAAGTCGAGAACTTGGGTTATAGGGTCACAGATTACAGAAATGATAATTTCTATCTTATTACTAACATATTTAACATTTTATACAGGCTTTTAAAAACAGCATCAACAAAAGTTCACTTGACTTTTATTCCTCCTGGGTACATCATATTTATCAGAAAAGTATTCCTTGCCCCCAGCATTTGAAATTGTTTGTTATCACATGACAGATATTGTAGAATTTTCTCTGTATCACTGACTGTAGGAATGTCAATAGACACCCCTAGCATTTATGAAAACCCATAAGTCAAAAATTCTCATAGTCTTTTTGGATGTTCAGTCAATGCTGAGTAAAATCCTTTTAGAAAATGGACTCACATACACAAACACACACTACTCTGTGCACTTACTTGTTTTTATGCTCTCCTGAGAGAGAGAGTGACAAAAATTTGTGCTGTCAAAGGTTCAGGGAAGGCCCTGATTCTATGAGTGTTATCAAGCTAAAACGTATTGAATGGAGCCCAAAGGATTGTTAGTGAAGAATATTGGCATTTTCACAATAACTGCTATGAATGTCTGACTATAGAAACACAAAAATACTCTACGAAGACATGCTAAAATTCATACACAGTTGGTGCAAGAAGATTGCAGATGTCTTCCTGAAGAATTTGTTCCTCAGTATCTGGATTAGGATGTTATGTCTTAATCTTATTTTATAAACTTTATTCTAACATTCTAATGTTATTTTATTCAGTAGGATATAGTCTTAATATATCTGGGGATTCTAATTATGCTAAAGTTTGATTTTTCTGTCTTAGTAGTAAGACAACTTCATGAGTAATAAAGGAAAAGTGAAAACCAGTTAAATCAATTTGTAAAATTTTCCTTTTCTTCTCAGGGCAAAGAGAGAAGGGATAGGAACTAGACTTTCTGCTCTCCTTAGGGAAAATGGCAGATTTGCAGCAAGGCCAGTGAATTGTTTTCTCCTCTTTGTTTCTAGTCGGATGTGAAGTCCAGGGGCTGAAGGAGAAGACTGGGTATGGAAGGGCCTCCTGCAGTTATGACAGCTGAAGAGGGCTATGTAACGACCTCTTTCCATGTCAAGCTATACTAGAAAATGTTTGATGATAGCTTTTCAGCGAGGGCTCAAATGTAGGCTTGCTTGATAGCAGGAAGAAAAAGCTAAGGCTATGTCTAGACAACATCAAAATAACTTGCTGTTTTTAACTAATTCAGTGAAAGAATCCATTTTTTCTCTTCCTACTCCACACTCACTAAGCATTGCAGGAAGATACTGGAAATTATATTTATCTGTTCTACCACAGACTCATCCCAAAACCTTCATTGGATCCTTGCTGTTGTCTGGCATTCCTTTTAATCATTTCTGATGGATACCTGTCATATTCTTCTCAAAGAATAGATAGGATCTTAGGAACTAAAATTCTATAGGAAAAAAAGAGGTGGTCTGAATAAGAGGAATAGAAAACTTATAAAAATAAAATTCTGAAGATGGAAAGATTCTGATGAAGAAGAAAACAGGACTCTGTCTAAAGAAAGATTAGACTAAAAAGCACAAAACAAAACATGGAGGAGATGGAAGCAATGGAGGAAGAATAAAAAAGCATGGAATGACCATTCAAAAATTATGTCCAGAATGCATAACTCAGAATCACCTGAGGCTGGTGGGGAAGAAGCAATGAAAAATCGCACCCCTCCCCCATCTTAATTTTTTTTTAGCTATGGAGCATCAAAGAAGGGAAAGGATAAATGCTTGGGGAAGATGGGTCAGTAATCACAAACTGATTGCTGAGAGGTGATAGAAATACTAATTAAGCCCTTATTTTGTTTATTTTCTCTGCCAGAGAGTATACTCTTTGGACTATAAATGACAGAATAAAAATGGTTAATGGGAAGTTGATAGCTCCCATAAGCAGGAAAATGGAAAGGGAAGACATAGTTGCTTTGGTGACTTCAACTCATCAGAAGTACTACATCCCAGGACACTGAAAGAACTGGCAAGATGTGATGGCTAAGCAATTGCCCCAATTTTCAATAAAAGGGAAGAAGTAAGTCCACTGACTATTGCTGTGTAGTCTTGATGTCAAGTCTTGGGAAAATTCTAGACTATAACCATTAAAAGGATTGCTATTGAACACGTAGAAGGGGAAAAGTGAATACAAAAAGCTCACATAGTTTTGGGGAGAACCTGATGTTATTGTTCAGTTGCCATGTCTGACTTTTCAGTCATGTCTGACTCTTCATGACCCCATTTGGGGTTTTCTTGGCAAATATAATGGAGTGGTATGACTTTTCCTATTTCAGCTCATTTTAAAGAGGAGGAAACTGAGACAAACAAGGTTAAGTGACTAGCCCAGGCTCATACAGCAAGCAAAGTGTCAGAGGTCAGATTTGAACTCAGGAGGATGTTTTTCTTCCTCAAGACCTTGTACCTTGTCCTTGATGCCTAGCTGCTGCTTAGTGAGAGCAGGTCATAGTAAAGTAACCATCTCTTTTTCTGAAAGAATTACTGGAATAGTACATCAGAGAAATTATTATCTATCTATCTTTCTTTCTTTCTATCTATCTATTATTTAGATATATCTATCTAGATACACCCTATATATGTATATACATGCTATATGTTTGTATATATGTACACACCCACACATGTGTGTACATGTAAATACACATATGGGTATATGTGTGTGTACACAAAGACACACATATGTATATATGTACACACACACATACTTTACCTAACTTTATTTTAGCAAGATATTTATGAAAGTCTGTTATGTCATGTGCTGTACTTTGTGGAAAAGATGGAGAGATACAGTTTAGAATGACTTATCTATCTTTAGAATTGAGTGGTTACAGGGGTGGCTAAGGGGTGCAGTGAATAGAGCACTGGCCCTGGAGTCAAGAGGACCCAAGTTCAAATCTGGCCTCAGAGACTTAACACTTACTAGCTGTGTGACTTTGGGCAAGTCACTCAACCCCAATTATCTTGTCTTCCCCCCTCCAAAAAAAAAAAGAACTGAGTGGTTATGACTATTGACAGTCATTATTTTATTATTTTTTGGTTTTGCCCATTATCTCATTAACAATTAACCTCCATGAAAGATACAATTCTCTGGGTGTCGGTTTTCTTATCTGCAAGCTGTGGGTGCTGGACTAAGGATTTTCTAAGGTTCCTTTGATTTGTAATAGTATATGATGTGATCTTAAACATATGGCCACTAGAAAATATTCCTTTGCCTATGCCTAATCAGATAGCAGGCTGCGTGGTATAGCACAGATATACCAAACATGTATCCCCTGTTGTGGGCTCATATGGTTCACAATGCTCCCAAGTGCATCCTGAACCAAATTAAAATGGAATTGGAAAGTATTTAACAAGATAAATATTCAATAAAAGATTAATGATATTAAATTTTAGAACTAAGTTAATATGTAGCCTAGAGGGATCCTTGTGCATGGTTTAATGGTCCCTGTATACATCTGAGTTTGACACCACTGGTGTAGTAGATAAGAAGTTGGTATTATTGCCAGAAATACCTGTGTTCAAATTTTGCCTGTCATACATACCGTATGGGGTATTTGGGGGAAATAATTTCACCTCTCTGTACTAGGTAACTCTATAAGACTACAAAAATACTATTTAAGTTGTTCTAGTATGACAATGTTCCTACAATGAAATCATTTGATTGCCATTTCTGTTCAGAAGGTCTTTTTCCTTATAAGTCTTAAAAAATTCTTCATATTAGCTATGCCATTAATTAGACCTTGAAATATGTAAAAAGAAATCACAAAATAAACAAAGCAGGAATGGACCTTGAGATTTCATCTGCTCTGACTCCCTGCAATTCCCAGCATGTTTCAGTGGTCATTTGATGCTGTAAGTAACAGAGGTATTTGATCAAGTCCAAATTGTTTTAACTCAATTACCTCACTGTGTTGGCTAACCCTAGGAAATATCTTTCTATTCATCCCCCTAACTCTCTCATATCTGTGGAAAAGTGACTTCTGAGGAAGAGGAGATCCCCTCTCCCTGTCCCCAGCAGCTTATCTTTCTATTTTTTTCACAGGGAGAGATTAAGTTGCACAAGTTGTTGGGTGAGCATAGGAATGGTGGTGGTAGTGTGCTAATGAGTAGAATGGAATTCCTTCTCTCCCCTACTACTCTGTATATTACATCATGTTCTATTGCCAAAACAACAGTCTTCAAGGATACTTGTCTTAATTCATATTAGAATTTCAGAAGATTACTGGCTGACACTAGATAGCTTAGTCTTTTGGAATGGGTATCAAAGGAACAATGTGGATAGAAACAAATGAGCCTTTCTTCCTGGTAGCCAGTCTCTTGAAATGTAGCCCTTATGTGAACTTTCATTTTATTTACAAAATAAATTCTTACTATGGTTTCCTACTGTATTCATATTTAAAATAAACTTTTTCTTTTTCAGCACCACCATCAGTTCTATTAACTCTAAGAAAATTTGTTTCAGTAAGCATTTATTCAATTGAATTCAGCAAATACGTATTAAAGAATGTGCCAAGTAATATGTATGCTAGGTACTGAAGATACAAAGATAAAACAGAAATAGTCTCTGACCTCAAGAAGCTTTCATACTATTGTGTACATTTACTGAGTATGTGATTGTCACTCTAGAAAACCCAAGGCACTTGCAATCTCTTTGGTACCAAATCTGGTTATGTTAATTGGGTTTAGGATTTCAAGGAACAGAGATAAAGCTCAAGTAGTTGATCTAACTGAGGTTTATTGATGATGCATAAACTGATGTAGTGGGCATACCCTAAGAATGGTACAAATGTATTTTTCTTTCTTTGCTATCATTTGAAGTCCCCAGTTTGTCTTGTTTGAGGAAGTAAAGCTGCAGAAGCCCTTAGCTCAGTCCAGGCAACAGACTGATTTCAAAGAGCCCACAAATGTGAGGGGCTATGATATTTTATATTGAGACAAAGGGTTTTGGAGCCTCTAATCAATCTATTAATCTTAGGCTAAGCTGATCTCAGGTCCTTTTGAGAGCTCTGGTAGTGTCTTTCCTGGACACATTCTCTTAACTTACACTGCACTAGTAAGTTAGAATTGTTGACCACAGTTCCCCTCAGGATTCTAAGTGTATTGTTTATGATTACTGTCCTTCTTCAACCTGCATTCAATATGCTCATTAGTGCTGAACAACCAGCTGTCTTTAACTTTTACAAAAGTTAAAGAGTTAAAATTTAAAAAGTTAAAAAAAGAGTGTTGACAAAGTGTATTATAAAGCAAGAAGAACAGTTATAAAATAATATCTCCAAATTGTGCTGCTGAGATACACATTCTCCTGTATCACACACACACACACACATACACACACACACACACACACACACACACACACACACACTGTCCTTAGAAAGAGTAGGCTCAAACTTAAGGAAGAGAGATAGGCACAAATATAGGGAACATATAGGTATGGTACTTCACAGTCCCTGGTGCTTTGAATCCTTTTCTCCCTTCAGAGTTCCTACCAAGTTTTCCTTGAGGTGCTTCACTGGTAATGGACAAGATACTCTCTTTGCTTAGCTAGGCTGATTCCTTGCATGAGTAGCCAGTCCGTCAACTGTTATCTATTAAGTTTTGACCACATACTAAGCACTGTGCTGCTGTCTCAACTGACAGGTCAATCTACCACTGAGCAAAGCAAGTCACTTGGCTGCTGCACTGAGTCCTATACTGCTCATAGGACTCAACTGTACTGTTGCTACCATCTTATTTTACTTCTGATGACTTTGGTGGATCTCCCAGTCTCACTGTTCACATGGGTACTCTCCTCTCAGAATACTTGTTCACCTGGGATCAATAAAAAAATAAACACAGAAGAAAAAGCATCAAAGAAAGAAAGGTGTCATGCATTCATGTGTACATGGCAATGGAGTGAGAGATAGGTCAGCCTCCACCACTCCTTCAGCTCAGCAGCTCACAGCAGTTCTGACCTTACTCACCTCGAGGCAGGCAATGGGCAAAGGGGACTTCTAGAGTGCCTTGGTAATCCTTCTGTATGTAGATTCCTGAGTGTCTACCTCCTGAGTCATCCACCCTTCCAGGAACTCAGTCAACCAGAAGACTCCTTGCCAATAGATCAAACAAGTCTCACCTTGCCCTGCTGCAGGCTCCCTCCTAGTGGCTAAAAGTAGCCACATGTTTGATTGGTATCAGGCAGGAAATATCCGATATGCTCTGTATAGCAGTCTGTGAAGGGTGAATATGGGCATGCTTTAAGGACAGGGCCCTCATTGGCCAGTCCTCACATTACATACTAAGAATGGTAAAAAAACAAAACAAAAAACAAATGGACAAAAAACAACAACCCAAAGAGAGAGATTGGTACAGGTTTTTTGGATTTAGGGACTGAACTCTTAGATATTCATCAGTTTTCATATGCCTTGATGTACATCTCTCTGTCTTTCTCTGGCTGAAGGAATCTGATCTCACTGGAATGCATGATTGGTGTTCACGAATGTGTTCTACAGTTGATAGGGAAGGGGCAACTCCATCCAATTTTTGTCCCAGAAATGTCACCGTATGCTATTTCAGAACATTGCAAACTCACCTGCACTGGAAGACTGATCCCTGTCTCCTTTCACCCATCCTCTGCTGGTGGTAATAAACACATAGCCAACGTACATAAGATAACTCACTGAGACAAAGAACACAGATACAGCCCATAGCTGCCTTGGCTGCCTTCTCAAGGACCTTTGTACTGGGAGAGAATCACAGATATGTCCACATCAAAGCAGTCCCTTAGGGATCGTTATCACCACCATCACCACCACCACCACCACCACCATTGGAAAACAGTACCTATAATATTATTACATTTATAAAGGACTTCCAGTTTTGGAATTACATACATTATTTGATTCGATCTTCACAACAACCTTCTCAATAGGTACTAGTATTATCCTAATTCCAGAGGAAGAAACCGAGGGACAGAAGGTAAACCATATTCTTCCTGAAGCCCAGATGCTTTCCTGGGTTTGAATCACTCTATACAAAACATTGCATTTGCCTAGCAGTGGTTCTCAACCTGTGGGTCATGACCCCTTTGGGGGTCAAATGACTCTTTCACAGGGGTGACAGGGGTCACCTAAAGACGATCGGAAAACACATATTTCCAGTGGTTTTAGGAACCGAGACACTGCTCCTCTATCCGTCTCCAGGCAGGTTCGCCCACATGAAGATACACCCACATACGAGTATTAAAGGGTTAGGGCATTAGGAAGGTTGAGAACCACTGGGCTCTAAAGCATTCATAATTGTGACCAGTCTAATAATTGCCAGCAACAGGCACTATAATCTCTTTCCTTTATACCTCCCTGCTGTATCTTGCCCCAGAATGTCCATAATGGCAGCACATACCAGACAATTAGTCACTTTTGCTGCTTTCCCTAGACATTAAGGTACCTCAAAAGACTGTTCCTTAGCTTCCCAGTGGTGACAACTGGAGAGGCAAGATATGTATTAACATAGAACTATTCTGTGTAAAATATGTTTAAATGCCAAAGTGTCTGTCTTGGGAGCTCTGGGTAGTGAAAAGCCAGTAGGAGCTGGGTGGAAAAAGCTTCAGGAATGGGGTGGGATTGAATCATAGGTGGGATTTGGATAAGAAACATCAGACCAGACCGAAACAACCATATGAACAAAGGCATAAAAGTGGGATCCACTACAATGTATTCAGAGGATAGTAAGATTGACTAGAACCAAGTCAATTCCATACTTCATTCCATATTTTCTCAGGAAATGTGAATATTTATCAATGCAGTAACATATTTTCTAGCTGGAGTTAGGTTTTGGGTTTTTTCTTTTTTTTAAAAGTACTACACGCTCTTTTCTCTAAGCATAAGGACTATTATTTTAAGCTTTTTTATTGGTTAGAACATTGTGTCAAATGAATTAAGATGAACTTAAAGAGGAAAAAATATAGAGTCTTATCCTTGGGTTTGGAAATCATTCTCACCAATATTAGATATGGACATATGATCAGATAGTCCTTTGTTTGAAAATGATAGAGAGGTTTTATCATTCTATAAACTGACCAGAAGGCTGTATAAGCCAATATTCTTTAGGTTACATTGGGGCACATTGAAGATGCAAGGCATCTGCATCCTCGGCCATCACCAGTCATTTTGACTTTTGTTTAACTTTGATGACTCTGAAAGAGACACTAGGGATAATGAATTTGCCTCACTTAAATCTAATTCATGTGGCAAGACATAGTCATCTGAACTCTTTGAAAAATAAAGGACAAACAATTGTGCTCTGGTCGGATCACATCTGAAAGATTGTGTTCAGTTCTGTGTAGCCTGTTTTAGGAAGGCTATTGATAACATGGAGAATATTCAAGGAAGTCAAGTAGGAGAGTAAGCAGACTTAAACCCATACCATATGAGAAGAGGTTGAAAGTACTAGGTTTATTTAACTTAGAGACAACTTAACGGTGACATGTTGACAGTCTTTAAATATTTGAAGGGATGGCATGTGGAAGAGGGGTTATTTTTTTTCTGATTTGCATTAAAGGACAGAACTAGGAGAACTGGGTATAAGTTGCAAGGAGGTTAAATTTAGGCTTCATGTAAAGAATAATCTCCTCTCTCCCTGCCCTGATTAATCAATTGGGCTATTCCAGAGTGGAATGATCTCTTTTAGGAAGTAATGAGCTCCCTTTCATTGGAGATCTGCAGTCAGCTCTAGGTTGAACTGGATAACCTTTGAAGTGGCTTCCTTCTCTGACAATCTGTGATTCTATATTCAATCTCAAATGGATTCACAAATTCTCAACTGGTGAATGTCAGATACTATCAGGTAAAACTAGTTAGTATGTGATTTTAGAATGATGTTTTTCTTCTTTATTAAGATCTAGAATCGTACAAGATTCTGACATCTGTTGAAAATTATTATCTTCATTGTTCATTGTTTCTCTATAATTTGATCATACCAAGCCAAGGACTCTCCAATATCAATTTATTCCATTTTAATCATTATACTTAATTATATTACTACTTTATCTGCATATATATAGAACCTAATCTATTAATTATAACACTGTTTTAATTACTAAAGTGTTTCATTTTTGAAACCACCCTAGAGGTCTTTTGTTTTCCTAGTTAATATGCTAACATTATATTCAATCTTTTTTTCTCCCAGCATAATCCTGTTTTTCCCCTATCAAAGTGATTGTTCTTTTTTTTTGAATTTAGTCATGTTGATAATTATTCTTGTTATTTAGTTAACAGATTGTGTATAGTTTGATTTTTTGGTTTTATTAATCAGAGTAATTTTTTTTTCCCCTAGATCTTTCTCTTTGTTTAGAGGCAATCCAAATACTTAGCTCATTAACAGTACCCTTTAAAGTTTCTGAAATAAATTCCTTGATACCTTTCTTAATCTTTAAATAAGCCTCACTTTCAATTTTAATAAATTGAAAGTAAGCTCATTCAGCTTCTTAATGAGTTATTTATTGACACTTTCTCTTGTTGGATTACAAAAATATTGTGCAGCTTACAGCTGATAAATTTATTGGTGCAGTACCATAGTTTTCTTTAATCCTTCTGCCCTCAATTCCAGGTAATGAAAATTAATCAGCTATGCTGTAGGTGTACAAAACCATTATTTTTTCCCATTAGTTCTTAATCTCTATGTATTAAAGGCAGTGTGGTATTGAAGGATGCATACTGGGCAGAGGGAGAAGAGACTAGTTATCAGGTGTTGGCATCACAATTGACTAACTTTATGACCTAAGGCAAGTATCTTTACTTCTCTGAATTTCACTTACCTTCTTTGAAAAGAAAGGGGTAGACTACTTTACTTCCAAGTTCCCTTCTAGCTCAAAATCTATGATACTTCAGTATTCTAATGTTCCAATGGATCTTTAATCTCACTGATGAAAGTGACCGCTCCAATTATGCAGCTTGTAACCTATTTGTGCCTGTTCATCCTAAGATACTGTTGTCCATATCCTCCCATAAATTTACTGTAGTGTCTATATTCAACGTTATAGGCCTTCTTTCCAATCTTGTGAATTAGTATGGATATCAATGATCCATGAAGGCTGCTCATCAGTTGTCCCTCATTCTCATTTTGCAACTATATAGTACAATGGATAGAGTGCTGGGCTTTGAGGTAACAGAAAGACCCAAATTCAAATCCTGCTTCAGACATTTATTGGCTATGTGACTGGCAAGTCACTTGAATGATATAACTTTAGTTTTCTCATCTGTAAAACAAGGGAATTGGACTTAATAGCCTGTAAGTTCCCTTCAAACTCTCTATTTAATATCCTATCCCACATGACCAGGTAAGCATTCCTTCTTGTCTCACCTGTGATCCAGAAAAACAATTTCTAATTTTCCATAAGTGAGACTCATTTTGGGGGGTCCCTCAAACCATCTCTCCTTGGCTTATTTTGCCCTCACCTAGATTTGTCTCTGGGAAATCATTAAATATGGCAAATATAGCTTGTGTCTAGTTCTCTACAAATCTGGTTGTTCCTCGTGAGTAGTGAGAAAGTAAAGATCACATGTAAGTGTAACATTATGGCATAATGTCACCTGGGCAGAGGAACTTCTGAAGAACCTCACTAGTTATAGGGACTCCTGATTCAACTTGGATTCTGAGATGGGCCTCTTCTATGATCATGGCCAACACTTTTAGTGAGCAAATGTATTCCTGTTTTATGACTCTTCAATGTGTCTTTGGGTTCTATTATGTGGGGTTCTAGAACCATTAGTCATTTAGTGCTTTATAGATTGTTGTCTCTGACCCTTGGAGTAAGGTTCAACAGAATATTAGAGTTGGAAGGGACCTTCTAGTCATAGCATATGCCAAATGATCATAGGATAATTTAGTGCTGGAAGGGAAATTAGAAGCCATAAAGCCCACCACCCACACCCATTTTATAAATGAGGAAATGAAGGCTGAGTGATGTTAAATGATTTATACACAACTATTATGTGTCTGAGACAAGTTTTGACCTCAGGTGTTTCTGACTCCCTATCCAGTGTTTTATCTACTATGGCAGTGGTTCTCAACCTGTGGGCTGTGACCCCTTTGGAGGTCGAATGACCCTTTCACAGGGGTCACCTAAGACCATTGGAAAACACATATTTCTGATGGTCTTAGGAACCAAGACACCGCTCCTCTATCCATCTCCAGGCAGGTCCGCCCACATGCGAGTGTTAAAGGATTGTGGCATTAGGAAGGTTGAGAAACACTGTACTATGGCATCTATCTATCCAAATTTAATTAGTCTACCTCTCACTACATAACTGAGGAAGCCAAGAGGAAGATATTAAGTGTCATTAGGTAGAATGATAGAATGCAGACTAGAACTCAAGTCTCTTAAATCACAACGTAAGGCCCTTTCTTTGTTCTTGGAACTATCGGGCAAGCTTTTCTCTCTGCTCTCAACAGAAAGATAATAGACTATAGGTAGAGAATGAGCTATGGTTGGTCATTTGTTGTATGTTATTTTTGCTTTTGTGTATATCCTTTGTTTACTTTGCTTGCTCACCTCGGATATCCATTGGTGAGATTCAGGGTTCTACTGTGGAGAGTGTGAAAGAGTTGGTGGGGAGTGATAATGATGCTTGAAAAAAGAACATTCATAAAACATTGACTTTTGTGTATACCTATATATATAAATATATATATGTATAAACACACATGTATTTCAGGAATATTTCAATTTTAAAAATATATTTTTTTCTTCAATAATTATGGATCGTTCTCTTAGATTAAGATCGTTACTAATCACTCCATTCTCATAAGAAAATTAGGAAAATCTTGATGCAGGAACCAAAAAGAATAAAAAAGGAAATATGGATGTATGTATTGTCTTTAGCCAAAGATATGCCAGACTTTCAGGGCAAAGGGCAGAACAGACATTACCTTTAAACTAAATAATAATGATTCCAATAGAAACAAAAGGAGAGTTGGTTTCTGACAGTTAGACTAGGTAAACATTTTTTTTAGCCTTATAATACCAATGTCTGAGGTCAGGTATATGTAAGGGATTGAATTTGAGCTAAAGGTGACACTGCCATGCTCACCTGTTTAAGGTCAAATTGGATTTTTATTAGGTGAACTTAGCAGTCTTCTGATTCTTAGCTCAGTGTTCTTCAGTCCCTCAGGGCCTCATTCAGAGACTCTGATTTTAGATGCAATTCTAACAAGTTTGATTATATGGTTTCCCAGACCACAGCAGATTAGAAGCTGCAAATTAGAGAGGCAGAGACTTACATGTTTCACATAGACAGACGGTCTGACAGCTGCATTAAGTGATGGCTAACAATCTGACATCAGGAAGGGGGGGAGATGGAAGTTAGACATAAGAATTCAAAAGACAGGGGTCAAACAGCACCCCACCTTTTCCTTCAGCCAAGCAAACAAACCAAACCAAAAACCTGAATGGATCCCAAAGGCATCATCGCCTCCTAGCATAGTATATTATTTTATGTTCATAAAGTTGACCCTAAATCATGAAGAAAAGACTCATAGTCAAGCCAAGCTAAACAGAACCTTTATTGTGCTGTACTGGAAAACATGCTCAATTTGCTGAGGAAGCTGAAGGACAGGTTATTTCCTCTCTCTGGGTACCTGGTTTTTCTTCTCTTCCCTTCATTGCCTTGTCCAGAGTCAGCTGGGAAGACTCAGACAAAAAGGTGCCCAGCTTCCCTTCAACAACTTTTGCTTTTCCCTGGCCTCATTTCTGTGTTTTTGTATCTGTCATTATTTAGCCAATATTAAAATTGTATATATTGTTATGAGGTACCTGACCCACAGTGATGCTGACATTCTAGTGTTGTAGTGAGAGAAGCTGTTGCCATAACTTGCCTTCTGTCCTTGGAACTGTTTATTTCAACAGAAGACTCAAAAAGCACACCTCCAAAAAAGCCTGTTAGATTTGGAGTTGGGGGTCCTGGTTCAAATCCCAGCCCTGCTGTTTACTATTTGTTTTGACTTTGGGCAAGTCATTTGCTCACTTTTCCTTCAATTTCCTCATCTATAAAATTATGAGGTTGGACTCTACCAGCAGCTCTTACCCTTTTTTTATGTGTGTCATGGACCCTTTTGGCAGTTTAATGAGGCCTTTGGACCTGTTCTCAGAACAATGTTTCTAAAAGACTAAAATATATAGGATTGCAAAGGAAACCAATTATATTGAAATACGGTTATCAAAATATTTTTAAAAGTTCACAGAAGCCAGAGTAAGAACCTGTGTCATAGATCATCTGTGAGTTCCCTCAAAAATCATATGAAAAATGACATCTTCTGAAGTTTCAATGATTTGAGCAACAGGGATAGAGCCATGATGTGTGAGGGGGGAGTTCTAGTCTGAGGCTGTCAATCAGCTGTTGCACAGATTGGGTTAGATGATTTCTGAGATTCCTTCTAAGTGTTCAACCAACGAATTCTACAGATGAAAGAAGTGAGTTCAATTTCAATTCAATAAACATCCTTAAAAGTACCTGTTATTGTATATACTGGGTTCTGTGTGTGTGTGTGTGTGTGTGAGAGAGAGAGAGAGAGAGAGAGAGAGAGAGAACATACACACAGATAACTAGATACAAAGTATGAAGTAAGTAGTAAATTCAATAGAATTTTGAGGAGAACCAGAAAGAAAACACAAAAAAGTGGGGGAGAGGGGGGGAAGGAAGGGAAGGAGGAAGGGAGAGAGAGAGAAAGAGAGAGAGAGAGAGAGAGAGAGAGAGAGAGAGAGAGAGAGAAACAGTTAATAATTTAAGGAATGAGAAAACAGCTCATGGAGGCAGGTCCTTGATCTATGTTTTAAAGGACCTTTGAAATTCCAGAGAATGTATACTCAGGCAAAGCAGACAGCCTATGAAGGAAGGAGATGTAATGTCAGCATGGAGAACAGAAAATAGTCCAATTTGTAATGGAGAAGGGGAGTAACATGAAGTAATATTGAAAAGGTAGGAAGGCTTATGGATGGTTTTAAATGCCAGAAAGTTAAGTGTTTTGTCAATATGTAGTTGGGCTAGAAAGAAAACCATAACTCAGTCTTTTGATCTCAAATCTAGTGTTCTTTCCAATTTACCATGATGTTTCTTTAAACAGATTTAATTATGTTTCACATATTTCTTTTATGATGCCAGGAAAATGTGTACCTTTAAGAAAGATTTCTTTAATTATTTTGGAACTATAGCATTATTTCAATAATTATATTAATAGTTGAGATGAAAAAAATTAACATTTGAAAATTTGGACAAGCTTTGTTATATGAAAATTAACTTATGACAATAGTCTATTCCTCAGTGATGCTGAACAAAGTCAATATTAGTCTAATTCATCAAATTTTAAGTCCAATAGGTGCTTTAAGATAAATCCAACATGGTATAAATAAGGGCCTTGCTGTTGATTAATCATTTTCAGTCATGTCCAATTCTTCATGACCTCATTTGGGGTTTTCTTGGCAAAGACACTGGAGTGGTTTGCCATGCCCTTCTCCAGTTCATTTTATGGATGAGGAAACTGAGGAAAACACTGTTAAGTGACTTGCCTAGTGTTACACAGCTAGTAAGTATTTGAAATCAGATCTTCCTCACTCTAAGTCTGGCACTCTATCTGAATTGCCACCTAACTGCCCTAAGGGCCTAGCTAGCTCTACCTTAAACGAACAATTTTTAAAACTTTTTTCAAAGGAGTCTATATTTGGCTTGTCTTTGGTTACCATGGCTTCATAAGCCTTTTATGAGGGATTTTATGGAAAGAACATGTTGATGGAAAGTAATTGGAATGAATACGATGCAAATGTGGAAAATGTCTTCTCTTTGAGATCTCTTTACCAGCCAGTATCAGCATGATCTGCTGCTGGCCAGTGGAATGAGAAGCCTGTAGTAACACAGATTTTAGTTAACCTTGGCCAGGAGAGAAGCTTCTCTTTTTGAGGCACTGTCTTAAGGGAACTTAAAGAGGGGTGGGGGTTGGAGGAATTTACATCGTAAAAGGTAGCCTCAGGATAGACAAACTCATCACTTCCTGTCAGTCACGCTTGTAGCCTGAGACCACAGCAATTATTCCAATTTCTATAATTATGCCCACAGCCTCTAATCCTCAATACACCAGTATGCAAGTTGCCCCTAGCCCCATCGGAAGAAAATAATGATATCCAGTCCAGTTTTCCATTTCTTGTCCTCAAGTACACCCTTCTGGAATCTGATGAAAGATGAATGATATTCCTCAGTTCCCTAAGGAATTCTCTTGGACTCCCTGTTGGAATGCCTGGTTGCCATCCATATTTTTTCAACACTCTCCAATGGTCTCTAAAATGACCAGCTACATGATTCTAGGTTAGAGGCTCAGAGAATATTAGAACAATTATGTAATTAATAGTAAACACTTTTTATGTGGTAAAACCAGCATTCTAGAAGATTAATCTAGCAATGATTTGCAAAGTGGACTTGAAAATGGAGACCCAGACAGTAGGGAAAATTCAGGAGTTCAGTGAAAGGACTTGGAGTAGGATAGCTTTACATTAGCTAATCTTAACTTGAAGTGCTTATAATTTTTAATCAATATATCAATTAACAAGTATTTATTACATGCCTACTATGTACCCCCCCCCCACATTTATGTTAGGCTAATTTAGTGACAAGAAAGTCACAGATTTCTTTTCAGTCTCAAAGATTTAACATTAATCTGAGCAATCTCTTAAAAATAAATCAGGCTGATATAAGCCAGAGTTGGCACTGTAGTCATTCCATTAAGAAGCAGAACAGTAATATGAAAAAGAACACTGCACTAGGTAGGATTGAGGAGGCCATCTTTGTCATACTATTTCTTCTACAAACTAGCTGTAGGTCTATGGACAGTTCACTTCATTGGGCATTGATCAATTCTCTCCAGTGCAACATAGTGTCCTCATCTGCAAAATGATAGAGTTAGGCCAGAAGATTATATTGAAATAGTTTCCACTCCTCAAATTCATATTGTTTAGTTATAATTATGAATTATTTTTATTTTAGAGATTTTGAGATGAGCATTAAAAAGAGATCTGAAGATCCAGCTAAGCTATTTCACTTTAGGTCTCAGGACGTGAAGTTCCAAAAGATGCTATGCAGATATCAGGTCCCAGATGATGGATGACCTCAGGAATGATAAATCAGGATTCTAGATTCTTAAGCATTCCAACTGAAGTCAACTATTCAATTCCAAATGGTCCAGAGGCCTAGGGTGCCAGGCTTTTTTTTTTATTTTTCCAATGGCCATTTGAAGCCCTATCACTTTTTCTTTGATGCAACCTCAGGATATCAACACTCTGGCTATTGAACTAAATTTGGATCACCAAATTCCTTGGCACTGTCAAATGGTTCTGCATCCAAGACAGAAGTGATTCTATTAATGTAAATGACATTAAAAATATGCATTTATTTTGTCATTGCACCCTATAGACTATGGCGACTTTCCATCTTTCCAGCTGAAAGCTATGTGTTACTTACCCTACCCCCACCTCTCCACCATTAGAATAGGGGCTGGAGTGATAACTCCTTGAAAACAGGGATTGAATTGGATTCTTCAGATGGGGCTAGGGGCAACTTGCACACTGGTGTATTGAGGATTATGGGCATAATTGTAGAAATTGGAATAATTGCTGTGGTCTCAGGCTACAAGTATAATAAGAGCAGTTTGGGAGTTCTTAATCGTTGATTAAATGCTCATAAACAAAATCCAGGGAAGCATCATATAAAATGGCCTAGATATACCATACCAACTTTTGTGATTATTGTTGCAAAATTTACAAATAAAAGATAATTGATCACTTCCTAGTGGTCACTGCTCAGAAGTCAGCCTACTCAGGTTGAAAATGATCCTCCCCTTCCAAAGTCTTTATCTTATTAGAACAGCGCAATCATCTAATGTTAGTGGTATATATTGATAATACAATATTTCCATCAGTTATTCATTAGTTAACTTATTTGGAGACAGGTACTCTAAATTAAATCCTGCTTTTCTGACTTGTGATGATTTCTTCCTCAGATGAACTCTGGGTTCCTGAGGAAAACCTCTATTTTATCTCACTTTTCCCCTGAATAGGATCAGACAGACTGACCTTTGTAGTACAGAGGAATTATAAGCAAGTGACATATCTTTCACTGGGCCAAAGTAATATTTCTATTACACATATTGGGGAATCTGATTCTCAGATTCAGTATTATTGATTGGGAATCCATGACCTTTGTCAAATTGCTCACTTTTTTTTGAGTCTCAGTTGCCTGTTTTGCCAAATGGGACTAAGAACAATTGTTGTACTTTGTATCTCACAGGGTAAGAAAGTGCTTGAAGAACTGAGAAGTGTTGGGGCGGGTAGGTAGAGCAGTGAATAGAGCACCAGCCCTGGAGTCAAGAGGACCTGAGTTCAAATCCAGCCTCAGACACTTAACACTTACTAGCCATGTGACCTTGGGCAAGTCATTTAACCCCAATTACTCCCATTCCCCCCTCCAAAAAGCAAAAAAGAAGAACAAATTTTAAAAAACCCAAAAACAAGAACTGAGAAGTGTCATGATCTCCTGAGATATTATGATCACTATCATCTAGTGATATAATGGAATTATACTTGAAATCTCTGATCCTCAGTCTCTTCTTCCTTGGGCCTGCTCCAGGCCTGACTCTGCCTCTCAAGGTTTGCTAAGTCCTAGGCACAGCTTCCTTGTTAAAAGAGAGATTACGGGTTGTTAGCTGTAGTTGTGAGAGACCATTAACCCCAAACTGAAGCTTTAGCCACTTTGCAGTTGAAAGCCCATTGAAAAGATTAATTCAAGGAGCAGACTGAGACATAGCCGGTTGTTTTACATGATGATGCTTATTTGTCATGAGGACTTTCTTTTTCTTTTCCAATGGGGAGGGAGAAAAAAATAATTTTTTGTTAAATAAAAAACAAATTAGATTTTAGAAAAAGGAAAGAACAGAATTTTGGAGAGAAAGTTCTGAGCTGTAAGAGGCATTTTGGAGTTGGGAATAAGTACTCATCTATGTATGGAAGTCTCTAGGAACTATTGAAGTGGAAAGAGCACAAGACTTGGGCTCTTGATTTTGTTTTGGATTGTACTAGCTCTGTGATAATGCTACTTGTAGTAGCTAGTGCTGTGGTGACGAAAGTTGTTTAATAAAACTTTAAGTCATGTAGAAATGTGATTGTTATCTGGCTTAGAAAAATATAGGTAAATTTAGAACCAATTGATATCTTGTTTTTTATTATATAAAAGTCAATGAATCAGCCAACAGGTATTTACTAAGAACCTGTTGCAAGCCATTCACTTTGCTAGGAGATGGGGATTCAAAGACAATAATGAGTCAGTCTTTTCCCTCAAGGAGCTAACATTTTGTATGCAGAAACAATAGGTACACAGGTAAGCATGTAAGAAATAAGTATGTTGAAAATAAATACAAGGTAGGGGGTGACATTTGATTTGAGCTTTAAAGTAGGCTAGGGATTCTAGAGGGCAGAGGTAAGGAAAAGAGGCACATTCCAGGTACGGCCTGTGCAAAGGCATCAAACCAGGATAGACAGTGTCATCATAATAATTAAAATTTTTATAGTGCTTTAAAATTTACAAAATACAAATATTTTCATATTTTGTCCTCACACCAAACCTTGGGTATTAGGTCCTGTTGTTGTGCTAATTTCACAGATAAGAAAACTAATGCTGCTATGTAGAGGATGAATTGGAGAGATGTGAGGCAGAGAGGCCAATTAGGGAGGCTATTGCCATAGTCCTGACAAGAGGTGATGAAGGCCTGAAGTAAGGGTAGGAGCTTGTAATAGTAATGTAAATTGGAAGCTCTTTCCCATCTGTTAATAGGCCTATGTGACCTGCTTGAGTCACATGGAAGCCTGAGGAGCTTGCTGAATGAGTGGAACAGGAAGAGATGGAGCTGGAGCAGAGCTGAAATGAAGTTGGTCAGAGCAGTTAAAGCTGAGGTAGAGAGAGGAAACAGGCAGTGAGCTGTGAATGTTTGTGGGAAGGCCCTACCAGGGAAAGGCTTGGGGATGGCAGTGCCTCCTGCATTATTATTGTATATAGATTTCTTTGTTGCTATGATGGATTTGGCTATCTGGTGTTTGAATAAATGTTTTGGCTCTGTCTTCCATGTGGAGAGTCTGTTATATTTTGTGATTCAGAACTATGCCAGCCTATTCATAGCCACTGTAGGTGCTGTAAATATCCCGTTGGTGCTAAAGGGCTGTAGGAGTAGAAATGATTTGTTCTTTTGTATATAAAGTAGTATATTTATAAAGAAAAGAGAATAGATATGAAAGATCTTTTGATGCAGACCCATCAAAACCTAACAAATGGTTGGAATTGTGGGGTGAGAGAGAGTAAGGAATTGAAGGTGAATCCAAATCATCACTGTCCTTGTCATTGTTGTCATCGTTATCATCAGTATCAGCATCATCTTCTTCATCCCATCATCATTGCCATCATTGTTGTCATCATCATAATTGTTTATGTATTTATAATGGCTAAACAAATTGTGGTATGTGATTGTGATGGAATACTACTGTGTTATAAGAAATGATGAAGGGGCAGAGCTAAGATGGTGGAAAAAAGAAAGGGACTCACTTGCGCTCTTCCCCAAACCCCTCCAAATACTTGTTAAAAATGACTCTAAACAAATTCTAGAGCAGCAGAACCCACAAAAAGACAGAGTGAAACAAATTTGCAGCCCAAGATAACCTGGAAAGTTGACAGGAAAAGTCTGGGGTACCAGGTGGAGAGAGGAGTTGAGTCCAATGTGGGCCACACTGGCACAGATGGGACCAGAACAGGCCTGAGGGGACTGAATCACTGGTAGCTGGAATTCATTTCCAGACTTCTTGACTCACAAGTGCCAAAGACCACTAAGAAGGTCAGTAGGAAAGGTCTGTGGGACCTGGGTGAGAAATGAGCACAGTTCAGCCCCTGTCCCAGCACAGCCCCAGGGCAGCAGCTGTGTGGGAGCTCTCAGTCAACAGATGGTAAGGAGATCAAGGAGTGCTGGCATAGCAGAGCTTGTGGCAGCAGTAGAGAGTAGTGAGCCCTCCTCACGGTTCCAGGGCAGAAAAGGGTTCTGTGGTCACTCATAAACCAGAGTACAGGACAGGAGAGGAGTAAACACCTCTACTTAGATCATACCACCTTGGAAGAACTGTTAACTTACAGGTCCCTAGAAGTATCTTTGAAAACAGCTGCACAAAACCCCTGAAGCTTGGTACATTATACCTTCCACGCTGGAAGTAGAGCCCTACTTTAACAAAGAATTAAAAAGTCAAATAATTGACTGAGAAAGTGAACAAAGAGTGGGAAAAAACCTCAGATTACAGAAACTTAATTTGGTAACAGGGAAGATCAAAATATACACTCAGAGGAAGACCACAAAGTTAAAGCTTCTACATTCAAAGCCTCCTAGAAAAATATGAATTGGTTGTAGGACATGGAGGAGTTGAAAAAAGATTTTGAAAACCAAGTAAGAGACGTAGAGGAAAAATTGGGAAGAGAAATGAGAGTGATGCAAGAAAATTGTGAAAAACAAGTCAACAGCTTGCTAAAGGAGATTCCCCAAAATATTGAAGACTTAATACCTTAAAAATAGACTAACTCAAATGGCAAAAGAGGTCCAGAAAGCCAATGAAGAGAATGCTTTAAAAAGCAGAATTAGCCAAATGGAAAAGAATGTCCAAAAGCTCACTGAAGAAAATAATTTTTTAAAATTAGAATGGAGCAAATGGAAGTTAATGATTCTATGAGAAATCAAGAAACTATAAAACAAAAACAAAAAATGAAAAAATAGAAGACAATGTGAAATATCTCATTGGAAAAACAACTAGTCTGGAAAATAGATCTGGGAGAGAGAATTTAAAAATTATTGGACTACTTGAAAACCATGATCAAAAAAGAGCCTAAACATTGTCTTTCAAGAAATTATCAAGGAAAACTGCTCTGATATTCCAGAACCAGAGGGTAAAATAAAATGGAAAGAATCCACTCATCACCTCCTGCAAGAGATCCCAAAAGGAAAATTCCCAGGAATATTTTAGCCACATTTCAGAATTCTCAGGTCAAGGAGAAAATATTGTGAGTAGCCAGAAAGAAACAATTCAAGTATTGTGGAAACAAAACCAGGATAACACAAGATTTAGCAGCTTCTACATTAAGGGATTGGAGAGCTTAGAATATGATATTTTGGAGGTCAAAGGAGTTAGGATTAAAACCAAGAATCACCTACTCAGCAAAACGGAGTGTAATCAATGATGGGGAAAATTGATATTTAATGACATAGAGGAATTTAATTCATTCTTGAGAAAAAACAAGAGCTAAACAGAAAAATTGACTTTCAAATACAAGAATCAAGAGAAGCATGAAAAAGTAAACAGGAAAGAAAAATCTTAAGGGACTTAATAAAGTTTAACTGTTTATGGTCCTACCTGGAAAGATGATATTTGTAACTCATGAGACCTTTCTCATTATTAGGATAGTTCGGGGGAATATATATAGATAGAGTACACAGGGTGAATTGAATGTGAAGGGATGATATCTAAAAAATAAAATTAAAGGGTGAGAGAGAAATGTACTGGGACAAGGAGAAGGGGAAAAGTAGAATGGGGTAAATTATTTCACATAAGAGGCAAGAAAAAGCTTTTACTGTGGAGAGGGAGAGGGGGGAGGTGAGAGGCTATGCATGAATCTTACTCTCATTGGATTTGGCTGACGGAGGGAATAATATACACAACTCAGGTATGGAAATCTATTTTACCCTTCAGAAAAGTAGGGGGGAAGTGAATGGAGGAGTGATAGAAGAAAGGACAGAATGGGGAGGTGATAATTAGAAACAAACAGTTTTGAAGAGGGACAGGGTAAAAGGAGAGAATAGAATAAAAACGGGGTGGGATAGGATGGAGGGAAATATTGTTAGTCTTTCACAATATGATTATTATGGAAGTGTTTTGCATGACTATATGTGTATATCCTATATTGAATTGCTTGCCTTTTGAGTGAAGGTGGGTGGAGAGGGGAGGAAGGGAGAGAATTTGGAACTCAAAGCTTTAAAAATGAATGTTAAAAATTGTTTTTGCATGCAACTATGAAATAAGATACACAGGCAATGGGGTATAGAAATCTATCTTACCTTACAGGAAAATATAAAGGAAAGGAGATAAGAGAAGGGGTTGGAAATAGAAGGGAGGGCAGATTGGCGGAAGGGGTAATCAGAATGCATGAAGTTTTAGGGTGGGGGAGGGGAGAGATGGGGGAGGAACTCAAAATCTGGTAGAAGTGAGTGTTGAAAACAAAAATAAACAAATACATTGAAGGGGGGAAAATGATGAGTTCAATGACCTTGGAAAAACAAGGATAGAATTGCATGAAATGACAAAGAGTGAAATGAGTGGGACCAAGAAAACTCTACAATAACAGTGATATTGTTTTAAGAACAACTTCGAATGAATAAGTCATTTTGTGTATTATAAGTACCCAATTGACTACTGAGGACATGAAGGAAGACACTGTCGGCATCCATAAAAAATACTGACAAATAGAAATATGTATAGAATGTACACACACATACACACATGCTTGTATTTGTGTCTAACGGTATCCATCTCTAGAGTGAGGGGGAGAGAAAGAAAGGGAAAAAAGTTTACAAGATAACTTTATTATATATTTAAAAGAAATGGCAAGTTGTACACAACAGATTTAAAGTTTCATGTGCAATCATCTTTTACATTATACTGTGTTATGGAAATACTTGCTTTATTCCATAAATTGAAATAAAATAAATCAAAATTAAAAAATAAGTAGTATATATTGTGATTTAAGATTTGCAAAATGCTTATACATATTATCTAGATAAGAAAGGATAATAAACATTATCCTTTCTTATCTATCTACTAGCTATTGTGCCTGTGGGTAAATTACTTAACTTTTTTGACTCTCATTTCCTTGTTTGTAAAATGAACATAATAATTTTACCTATTCCACAGGGTTATGGTAAACCAATCGTTTTGTAATCCATGGAACTACTCAGTAATATTGTTAAGAACATCATATCTACAGTTAGTAGTAGCTTATATAGAAATAACACAGAGACTCTTCATTTATAATACTTAGTTTTTGAAAGCTATTACTACATATTTAACAAAAGTGGGATTTTCCCATTTAAATTTATATCTTCACTTTGATTTATTCACTAAAGACATCTTTGACAAATTATGTAGGGATCAAAAATGTGTACAAGTAGCACTTCTCTGTTGACTTCTGTTATGTTTTCTTGTGTGTGGTTTGTCTCTTCTCCAAAAGGATTGTGACATCAGGGAGACAATGACATGACTTGCAATTGTCTTTGATTTGAACGAATGAGGGCTGTGTAAAGTCACCAGCCTCACTTTCTCCTCCAGAGCCATCTGGGTCCAGTGGCCAGATATGGATCAGGACAACTGGAGATGGCCTGGGATGCAGTGGGAGACATATATGGCAAGTACGTGGGCCATGGATACTTACTGGGTCTGGAGTCAGGAAGATCTGAGTTCAGATTAAGTCTCCAACAATTACTAGCTGTATAAACCTGCACAAGTCAGTTAACTTTCGTTTGCTTCAGTTTTCTCAATCATAACATGGGGATGATAATAATAGTGACACTCTCCCAAGGCTATTGTGAGGATCAAATGAGATAACAATTATAAAATATTTATTACAGTGCCTGCAACGTAACGTATGCTATATAAAGGTTTATTATTATTATTATTATTGTTATAAGTTTCATGGAAAGAAACTCATAACAAAGTCAAAAAGTCTGATAATTCATTTCGATGATCACTCCATCAGCAAATAGCTTATGCATTTTTAATTCATCCATACCACTCACAGTATCATAGGCTTTTAAAAAAAAAGGTCCTTAGAGACTTTTGAAAGTGATTTTTTAAGAGAGATAATCTAATCTATCCGTTTACAGATTAGGAAACTGAAATTCAGAGAAAGTGACTTGTTGAAGATCACACAAATATTAAGTGGCAGAGCTAGGACAGGAACTCAAATTTTCTGTGTCTTTTGACACAAAATTCAATATCTAGGCAGTTATATGTAGGGACTAATTGATTTCATATGATATCTTTAAATTTTATTTTATGACTGGAAATTTTTGTAGATTCTTTGTTATTTCCCTAGGCTTTTGAATATATGTATAAATGTGTGTGTGTGTATATATATATATATATATATATATACATATATATAAAAGAAAATGTGTACATATGTATATTATTTTCTCATACATACAAACATGTTAATATATAATATATTGTATAATTATATTGTATTATTATACAACACTATAAAAGTACTATAT
>CM053592.1:68551463-68575232 GCA_028646515.1 Pseudochirops corinnae | reverse complement strand
TACATACATATATGTCTATATAGAAGGGTTTATATATGTGTACAAACACATATCTGAGTATGTGTATAAATGAGTACATAGAGGGCACAGGATCAATTGAATAGGAGGGAATGATACTCTAAAAGGTGAAATTCTGAGGTGGGAGAGGATTAGAATGAGAGGAGACAGGGAGAGACAGAATGGGGTTAATCATCTCATATAGAAGAGGCAAGGGATAATTGTTACAATGGAGGGGAAGAACAGGAAGTCAAAAGGGAAAGGGTCAACCTTACTCTCATTGAATTTGGCTTAGGGAAGGAATGACATGAACTCTAAACTGGGTATCTTGCCACACAGGAAGTAGGGGGGCTTGGGATGAGAGGTGGGATGACAGAGGGTGGCTGGAAGTACACACCTCTGTAAAAGGACAGGGATAAGGACAGGGTAGAGAATACAACAAGGTGGGAGGCAGGATAGGAAGGAGGGACATATAATCAGTCTCTCACAATATGCCCACTGTGGAGATGTTCTGCGTAATTATACATGTGCAGCCTGTATTGAATTGCTTGTCCTTCCAGTGGGGGTGGGTGATGAGGGAGGAAGCGAATAGAATTTAAAGTTCTATAATCAAATGTTAAAGATATATATGTATATATTATTATTACTATTATTGTTGTTGTTGTTGTTGTTGTTATTAACTACATCCAACTGGGAATTAAGATAAACAGACATTGGGGTAGGGAGATCCATCCTGCCCTACTGGAAAGTCAGAGAGGTGATGGGGGAGGACATAGAAGAGAGCAGATTGGGGGAGGGGTTATACAATAGGATGGCTGTTTTGAGATGTTGGGTAGGGGAAAGATGGGGAGAAAATTTGTAACTCAAAATCTCGTGGAAATGAATGATGTAAACAAGAAAATTAATTTATTTTTAAAAAAAAGAAGAACAGAGGCTGAATAGGCTCAGACAGACAGAGCATGAACAGTCACTGGTGGGGGATTTTAGAGAAGAATTTTTGGTTTGGGTCTGGGTTAAATTACATTGCTTCAGAGGAAGGTCCTAACTTTGAGATTCTGTGTTTGTACCATGTTGATCTGCACGAGGTTTTCAGCAAAATTGTATATTTCCAGGGGATCTCTTGAGTTCAAATCCAAAAGCCAATTTCTTCAACTCATAGGACAGTGCTTAATATACTATGCTGGACCATGCAGTTATAATTACAGTTACACAGAAAGTAATTGTCATCTATCAGTTTCCAAGGCATAAAAATGCCACAATTATTTTCCATTTATCTTAGAATTTACCAAAACAAACGACAGTTTTCACAGTGGCAATGCTATTGTATCATGGCCATGCACATGTCCCTCTGTGCCTGTCACATCCACAGCTGGGCTCCACTCAAACATAACTCTTGCTCACTCCAAAATCCAGTCCAAGGGCAAATATCATTGGGCAAAAACTTGTACTTCCTGGCATAAACACTGGAAATTTACCAAAGCTGAATGGTGAGAGGGAGGGAGCATAGGCTTTGCCTCAAGTGGCTCTCCAAATAGAAAACAAGAGGCCTCATTTAGCTCTAAAATGAGGGTTATCTGTGCTGCATGAGGTACCGTGGAGTGTAGGCAATTATCCAGCTAATTTGGGAAGTATGGACCACTAATATAATTAATTTATAGCACAGAGGAGGGAAGGAGGTACTTGTCAGACTTTGTGGAAAGTTTTCCTACATTGCCTGAAATGACAAAGCCTTTGCTTCACTGAGCACTTTGTTGGCTTGGTGATAGTTGTAAGTACGACCTTGCTCAGTGAGTTCCTTCACCTCTGAGCCTTGAGAAAAACATAAATAAGTATGCCAGTATAGTTAAGGATTGTAGGGAGTGAGGAATGAAGCACAGAAAGAAGACTTTATAGGAAGGCTACTGCTGTCCAGGGAGTAAGGTACCTAATTTCTCAGGGGCCCTGGATCCTTCTAGCAAATAATGAAAGTCAGACCAGGTATCCTCCAAGTCCTTTCTAACTAGAAATCCCACACAAGTGGTGTCTTCTTCCCAGAAAGCTTGAGCCAAGTGGCAGCATAGCTTAGAATGAAACCAGCAGGACATATTTTCTTCCCACGCATAGGTAAGACATACTTTGGCAACATGCAGTTTGCAATATTCCTTTCCCATCCTGCTTCCCAACATAAGGGAGGGAGGAAGTGGACAGATCAACTTGGCAACCAGAAATTTTTACTGCAAACACTTTCCAAAGGAGTTCCTTTTGCCCTTCATGTATATCTAAAATAACATCATAATGGTAATTATGACTCCTGACAAATAGAATGCATTTCTTAACTGACCAAAGCTTTGATGCTAATAAATTGGCTTTTTTCTTTGCAATAGTCAGGGGAATTTAGGCTCTTAACTGGACTCAGATGTCTTCTGATTGTTCCTACCATAATTGACTTACTTCAAATGTACATTTTGTACTCCATTTTTGCAGTCAGTTCTTTTTGACAATTGATATTGTTCAATATTTTAATTCAATTCAACAAGAATTTTGTCAATTCTTTGTTAATGTTCATGATGTGCTAGATGCTGGAGAACAAAATAAAAAATATAGCAGTCCCTCCCCTCAAGAGCTTTATAGTCTACTGGGACTAAGACACAATGTGGCCACTGAGGTACTTTCCAACTTGAAAATTCTACAATTCCATAATATGTGCATAAGCAACTAAATACAAAATATACACAGAGAGAAGAGAAGAGAGGAGAAGAGAAGAGAGGAGAAGAGAAGAGAAGAGAAGAGAAGAGAAGAGAAGAGAAGAGAAGAGAAGAGAAGAGAAGAGAAGAGAAAAGCTAAGAAAAGAGATGAGCTAAGAAAAGAGAAGAAGAAAGAAGAAGAAGGTGAAGGAAGGGAGAGGATGGGAAAGAAGGGGAGAGTAGGGAAGGGAAAGGGAAGGAAGAAAAGGAAAGAGGTAGAGAAAGAGATAATAGAGAAAAGAGAGAGAAAAAGAGAGGCAAGAAAGAGGAGAGAGAGAGAGAGAGAGACAGAGAGAGACAGAGACAGAGACAGAGACAGAGAGAACTAATATAATTACTGAAGAGAATAAAGAAAGGCCTTGTGGGGGTGTCTTCTGGGTTGTGCTTGAAAAGAACTAGATTTTGCTTACTTTATGCCCACCCTTTGTTACTTAGTCCTAGGTGCAGTAGTTTTCATTGCCTCCACACTGATAACACTGAGATTACATAAAGTAATTGATTATAATACATTATACTATTTCCTGCAAAAAAAAATCTCTTTAGCTAAATTTCCTTTTCTTTACATTATTGTTTATGCTTCCAAGGTATTCATTTCTACATTCTGCCTCTCTCTTGGTTGCAGTAGACCAGTTGCTCCATTTTATATTATAAATAATACAAGTTCTGATTCAGCAATTCAAAAGGAAGGAGAATTGGGACAAAAGTATCTAAACTTTCACTGTAAAGAGCAGGAAATCTTTCCTTGTGCCTTGATCCTCTTTGGCCCTGAGAAATAGAATGGGATGAAGATGGGGCTTTGCATCTCTCTCCCACCGATAAGTGATCATTTGGGCATTGCCTATTAAGCTTCATGGTTTGTGAATGCTACTTAGTGCAGGTCTATTAATGGCATCATGTACATCTGTAGCTAGGGCTTCCAAGTCACATTTGCCATTTTCCAGGAATCTATTAAGAAATCACAGGGGAATAAATAAAGAATGGGTACAATTAGGCATCTGGAAGTGAATCAAGAGGCTTGGGGAGAAAAAGGGCAATGATGTTTCAGTCAATACTGCAAGGATACATATGCATGTGTATGCATATATTATATATGCATGTGTATGCATATATAATATGAATTCAATTCAGCAAGCATTATTATACATGGATAAAAACCAGAAGCATACTAAATACGCATATACACATACTCCCTCTCTTTCTTTACTCTCTCTCTCTCTCTCTCCCCCCCCCCTCTCACACACACACACACACACACACACACACACACTCATAGGGCAACGTAATTGATAGAGGACCAGCTTTGGAAGCTAAGAAGGATGAATTCAAGTCTTTTCTCTGACACAGAATGGCTATGTGACCCTGGTAAGTCACCTAACTTCTTAGTATCTTTAGAGAAATCTCTAATAATAGCCAATTCCTTTCATTCTCTGGATATCTATTCTACCCTGTTCTAGTCCAAACATTGCTCTCTTTATTACAGAAAATTGAGAGAGAATACAAGTGAAAAGGGAGTAGCTCACAGGGAAGAGGAGGGAATAAGTATTTATATGGCATCACTATGGGTGAGGCACTGTGCTAAGTGTTTTTACAATCCTGCAAGGTAGGTGTTACAAATATCTCCACTTCAGAGATAAGGAAACTGAGAGAAACGATGGTTAAGTGACTTGAGCTGGTGTCTGAGGCTGAATTTGAACTCAAGTCTCCCTGACTCCAGGTCCAGTACTCTGGTCACTGTACCACCGGTTGCCTGTCTAGAATCTCACAGTTGAAAAGAACCATAACATCTAACCTGTTATTTTTGTTGTCACTGTCCATTTGTTTCTAACTCTTCTTGATCCCATTTGGGATTTTCTTGGCAGAGATCCTGGTGTAGTTTGCCATTCTTAGGGCAGATCATTTCGCAGATAAGGAAACTGAGGCAAACAGGGTTACATGAGTTGCCCAGGGTCACATAGTTAGTAAGTGCCTATGGTTGGATTTGAACTCATGAAAATGAGTCATAGGCCTATAAGTGATATAGTTTAGTAAGTACATACTCAGACCAATTCATATCTCCATCAATAGGCTACTAATCTACCTGGCTTCTTTCAAAACCCTTCTAACATTTGTCATGGTTTTCTCTTTTCCAGTTTGCCAATCTGACAGGTATAAGGTAGAACTTCAAAGCGGCTTTAATTTGCATTTTTCTAATTATTAGTGATTTAGAACTTTGTTTCATGTGATTACTAATAGTCTGAATTCCTTCCTTTGAAAGCTTGAGTCCTGTCTTTCAGAAAAACATAGGAGCTCTGTGTCCACAAGTCACTTCACATGTTGGAATCTCAATTTTCCTAATCTGTAAAATGGGGATAATAAAAATGTTCATACTACCTACCTTGTAGTATCAGAGATAAAGTATTAAGAAACTGAGCTGCTATTTTTATTCCAAAATGCTCCACAAGGACAGACACCTTTGTAAGTCTTTAAGGAAGAAAATCTAGAAACTAAAAGGATTACTTTTAATGAAAGTACAAAGGAATTAAATCAGTGCAAATGTTAAGCACAGACAGGATAATAGTCCATAAATACATGAATGATGTAAAAATTCAAGAGAAAGAGAAATTATTTGGCCTGGCACAAGGGTATGGGACAAAGAATAATGGCCCTCTGATTTCTGTGTGGTTCTCTGTCAAACAGAAAGTTGCTGATTCCATTGCTTCAGTCATTTCTGAAAAATATTTTCTGGCACCCGCAAGTGAAACTCTTAACAAATCCAGGACTGCTGATGTGAATACAACCAGAGTTTATTTACAATTAGGGCCAACATTCCCAAAGGTAAAGCCATTAAAAAAATCTTTAGTAAACTTACCTCTGCAAAAACTCTATTCCTTGTCCCTCAAGGGTGTCAACATGGGATGGGTGAATCAAATAATCTATTTGCTGAGTAGCACAAATATTTAGTGAGGGCTCTGCATCTCTCAAAGTGTCTGCTGACTTTAAAAAGTTTATGAGTTTCACACCTTTTTATTTTTATTTATTTTATTTTTAATTTATGGGATAAAACAAGCATTTCTATAACAGTATAATAAAAAAAAAAGATTGTACATGAAACTAGAAATCTATTGTGTATGACTTGCTATTTCATTGAAATATATAATAAAATTATGGTGTAAATTTCTTTTTTTCTCTTTCTCCCTTCCTCCCCCCACCTCTGAGATGGCTACCACTCAACACAAATATGTGTGTGTGTGTGTGTGTGTGTGTGTGTGTATGTATTTCCAGGGTGACCTGGATTGTTGATGGTCCAAGCAACCCAGGAAAACTCAGAAGTTTATAGTCCTAAAATATAGTTAATGAGCCTGTTGGAGATCCTGTCTTTCATGGAATCAACCAATCCCAGAATTTTAGAGTTGGACGGGATTTCAATATTCATCTAGTCACACCTATACCCTCAAAGCTTTCCTATTGTATCACATCCAACAAGACTCTGCTTGAAGACTTCCATTGAAGGGGAACTCATTACCTCCCGAGGTGACCCATCCCACTTATGAACATCTAAGACTGTTAGAAAGTTTCCCCTTGCATCAACCCTAAATTTGTCCCTTTGTGACTTCTGCTATTTGTTTTTAGTTCTATGCTCTCTATGTTCCCATATTCTTGTTGCCCTGCTCCGGGAGCTGTCCAATTTATTGATGTCCTTCTGAAGATGTAATTGCCCAGAAATAAACACAATTTGTAAGAATAGTGCTGTGTATAAGCAGGCCACAATATATGACAAATAAGGAATTTCAGAGAAGAACCAAAGTAAAGGGTATCATTGGGAATATGACAGAATTTTAAAAAGAAAAGATAGAATTATCCTAGTGGCAAGATTTGAGCATAATAAGTACCTATCCAAGTGTTCTCCTAGTATAATTACAATAACACAAGAAAGTAAGAAAGGAGTCCAACATATGGCTAACTTATTATAGGCCATAGGAAAGCATCTTACAGACTGGGCAGAAATGGATGGACTACCAACTGTTTTGTTTCAGGGAACATATAAATTGATGAGATCTTAAATTCATTTGAACACTACTGATGTGATCTGGCTAGGGAAGAATACAGAGGGATAATCACCATCTTTCTTCATTAAAGTTATACTTCCTTTAATGCAGACCAAGATCATCTTTGCTTTTTATGCTGCCATATCACATAGTGGACTCAAATTACGAATATGAAGGGAATAACCTCCTAATATTCATTCAGTAGTTATTTCCACTGATATCATGTCCTTTCAAGAATATTTCTTCAAAGAAGTCAATTCTGGACCATTTATTCAGCCCTTTTGAGAATGAAATGATCTTATTCTTAATTTCACATCAGATTTTTCACCCACATTGCTCATTATATATTTTGGATAGGCACTCCATAAGGACAAGGAATTGAGGCTGTAATTAAACAGAAGGAGGAATGTTCTAAATTGTATTTGGGAAATTATGAAATGCTTTCAAGGCTCCCAAATTGCTCCTTGATACAAAAATCCTAGTTTTTAAACACAATTATTCTTCAGGTGATGCTATATGATTATGAGTCACAGAATAATGCAATCTTCAAAGAACCTGAAGGTCAATTGGAGGAAGGCATGGTGGGCGTTAGGTAGAGTACATCATATTACCAATGATGACTTTTGCACAATACATAGCAAAATATTTCATTTTGGTTTGGGGACAAACTTCCTATGACTAGAGGTTTTTAAAAGTGGAGTGGATGGTGTCAGCAGCAGGGAGGGAGTTCTCCTTCATTGAAGTCCTTCAAGAAAAGGCTAGATACTCACTTATAAAGTACATTATGGTAAGGATTTGTGATGGGAGACAAGAAGGATAAGGGTTGGATCAGGTGTCTACTGAATCTCTTCCAAGTCTGAAATTCGGTGATTCTTTTAAAATTATGATCAGAAAAGGATTATGATTAGATAATTATAATTAGAAAAGGATTGGTCAAAAGGATCAACAGACATTTTTTAGCTTCTACTATGTGCCAAGTACTATGCTAGGATCTGCTGACACAAATTCAGTAAATGAAACTATTCTTACTGTCAAGGAGCTTATAGTCTATCAGGTCTTGCAATGAGATAAAGGGATAATAGATGGACAGACCAAGAGCTTCTCTAACATTCATGGAATATTAAAAGACTTTGAGAAGGAGACAGTCACCATATTGTATAAAACCTCTAGAAAGGATTTCTGGGAAAGACATGAACAAGAATGGCCCATGATGAGAAGCCACAGTTGGGTGGCATCTCACCCCACTGGAGGAGATACCCTCATCAAGGCTATAAACCCATCGACCCAGGGAAGTATATTTCTGAGGAAATTCTAAGTGTAATACTCCCTTCCTCCTGTCTGGGGGCAATGCTAAAGACTTTAGATGATAAATACTCTGAAAGATGGTGAGGTTTAGACCAAATTGTGCAAAATTATGCAATCCTATGAAAGGCTTAAAGGAAGCAAGTAATGGTTTACCAAAGAGAATGGGATTCAATAGTAGCAAGAGTGGAAAAGGGCCTGGGTGTTGCTTTTCCTAGAATCAATAATGGGAATGGATTACTGAGCAGCATGGTGATGGCAGTACCTAGGGAGGAGAGAGAGAGAGAGAGAGACAGAGAGAGACAGAGAGAGACAGAGAGAGAGAAAGGTGACAAGAGTGGGGCTGTGACCCACAAGATTTCTGTGGCCATTGGGACCAGACTAAAGGTAGAAATTCTTGAGTGTCTATCATAGCCCTAGGACAAGGAACACTGAGTGTGCTTGTTAGGAAGAGTTATTCCATTTCTTAAAACTGAAAGGAAGTTGCAAATATTTCCCTATTTAATCTCCTTTCTCATCCCATTTGCTTGGCATTAACAGGTGTCTGTTAGAATTTGATCTTCCTTTATGTTCTAATGGGGTTTTTATGCTTTTTTCTCTTCATCTCTCTTGAATCCATCCCCTTCTCTCCATTCACATCACAACCAGCCTAGTTCAGGTTCTCATCACCTCTCGTCTAGACAGTTGAAATATCTTTCTTAATTGGTCTCCTGCCTCCAGTCTCTGCCCTCTCCAATCTCTCTTCCAGAGAAATGGCAAATTACACTCCTACAACATGAGTCTGGGTGTTTCACTTTTTGGCCCAAGAGTCATCAGTGGTTCCCCCTAGGCAGGACTGTGCTGTAGTCAGCTCTAACCAGCTTATGAGAACTGATTATTAAATTTTCAGTGTCAGCATTTACACCTCAAAAACTGGCGATAGTGACAAATAAAAGTTTGTTTTATTTCTTGGTTTAAAAGTTTTGTGAATAGGTTGTTTTCTAAAATTCTGATTGTTAAACAGTTTACCATCACATCCTCATATTGCTCTATAAATGTCGCTTGGACTTATCAGAGGCACAATAGAAGGCTCAGGGAACAAAGTTATGATCAGAATGGCAGACTTGTTAATAATAATTAATAGCAATTATAACTGTAATAATAAAAATTGGGATTTATAAAGCACTTTAAATTTTACAAAGTGCTTTACATCCATTATCTCATATAAGCTTCAAAATTCCCCTGCCCCTAGAATGAAATGTTTGACATTTAAAGTTCTTCCAAATCTGGGTCCAATCTATCTTTCCAGGAGGATTATTCATTATTCCTTTGAGGCTCTCTACCCTCTAATCAAACTGGCCTACTTCCCATTCCCTAGACATGACATTCCTTCTCTCCCTTCCAATTGCTCTAGCTCTTTCCCATTGTTGGAATCCTTTCCTCACTTCTACCTATAACTCCATTTGAGGGTCAGTTCTAAGTTTACTCCCCTCCCCCTATAAAAGGCCTTTCCCTATGACTCCAATTCTTAATGCTCCCAACCTCTTTCCCCCCTCAAATTATTGAAAAGATTCAATTGGATCTGTGAGCTCACTGATTTACATCTTTCCTCCAATACTACAGATCTCAACCTATCTGCTATAATTACTTTTTTTTTTTTTAAGCTTGTATATATTTTGTATATATTCGTCGGTGTGTACAGGTTTTCTCCTAGTACAACTAGCTCTCCTTGAACACAAAGACTATTCCATTTTGGTATTTTAAAATCCCAGAAGCAAACAATATCTGGCACATATTAAGTGGATATTTAACACATGCTTGTTGAATTGAATCCTATGGAATTTCTTCAAAAGTTTCTGAGACCTGCCCCAACCTCTGATTCTCTGTTGTGTCTATGGTGGATACTCCATCAATGTTGCTGACTGAATCTTTTTTTAAGGGTCACTAAGTGCTGGCTCACAGCCTTGTGACTCATTTCAAGCAAGTAACTATGGCAGAACACCTCTCACCAACAGCACTTCGAGGTTGCAGACTTTTATCTGGAGGAGCCATTGCTAAGAATTAATTGCTTCTGTGACTCTGGATTGCATATTGCTTATTACAGCCACTCCACTCCAATACCCAGGAAGCACAAATAGTGATCCCTGAAGCCGCCTTAACCTTTTCAAACTATAACAATTTGATTGTCTGCCTCATTACACTCTCCAGGCCCTCTCCAGAATGACAGACCAGGATGGAGGCTTCTGCTCTCATCCTTCATTAGCCCTTTCCCTGAAGCTTCCTGCAGCCTGCAAATGTCCCTGGAGTTCAGGCAGAAAGCTATATCAACCATCCCTCAGCATTTCTGAATTAATCCCTAAAGTCCCTGGGCACATTTCATAGTCATTAAATCATGTATGTGCTTTTAAAACCATGAGTTTAATGAGCTTCACCCACCCCAGCTGGCCCAAGTACAAAGCCTACCCACTGGAAAATTTCTCTGGCCCTCCTACCAAACAGCCAAAGCACCAGCAAAAAACCCAGGAGCCCACAGAATACAGCCAAGTCCCATGGAAACTTGAACAACTTGAGACAAGCTGATGAGACTTCCTGATAGGATCTGACTACCTTAGGGGAAAGGTAAATGCCAGTTCTCCACTGTATGGGACTGGGATTGCATTTATGTAAAACATCTTTGCAGTACAGATTGACCACTGCCTCTTTCCAAAGTGGTAGATCAGCTTCAAGAGTCTACAGCAGCTCTTTTTGTGATAGAAAAAAAAAACAAAACATAGGTACAAAGTAAGTGTCAATCAAGTGGGGAGTGGCTAAATAAATTGTGATGCATGAATGTAATGAAATTTCCCTGTGCTGTAAGAAATGATGAATATGATGAATAGAGAGAAGCATGGAAAAGAACTATGTGAACTGATGCAGAGAAAAATAAGCAGAGCAACAATACTATATACACAATATAAGCTGAAAGAACAAGCACAGGCCAAAAAAAATCCAAAAATGATTGTTGCAAAATTACAAAGGATAAGCAGGGCTCAAAAGAAGACAACCCCACTCCATCCCTTTGCAGAGGTGGGAAGTCCACAGATGTTGCACAAGGCATATAATTTCAGACTTTTTCTATATATTTATCAATTATACTGATTTTTTTCCTCTTTCTTTTTTTGTCTTTAAAAATAGTGTTGTATGGAATGGCTTTTGAAGAGGGGAAATCAGAAGGATACTGAGGGAAATTATGGCAACGTATAAAAAAGACATTAATAAAAATACTTTAATTTTTTTTAAGAGTCTGCTGTGGCAAGAAAATTTATCTGCCTGTGTCCAACATGGTCATTATCCATTCCAACTTTAAACAAAGATAGTCCTAAGACAACAGGCAACTGGTCTATGACTTGATCCCTACTCAGTCTTTCTAGCTTGATAGCATCTGCTGAAGCCTGGGCTTCGCCGACACAGGCTTAAGAACCAAGATCACCTTTGCACTGCAATGGGGCATTGGATTAAGTAGAGGCTGGTGACAATAATGCAGATTGTTTCTTATAATACAATTTGATGATTGATGATAATAATGTAATAATGCAGATAACAATATAAACAATAATCTAATATTCTTTGGTCTATATGTGGAAATTGGTCCCTTTTCAGTTAGGTACCTTTCTAGGCATGAACCCATCAGCTCTGCCTAAGTGTAGAGAAGCATTGAGGATCACTCAAAAGCAACAGAAATGGTAGGATACTTTTAATGGAATCTATTAGCAATGTAAATGTGAAATTACTTGCCCAATTAAGAAAAAATATTAGAAGTATGTATGCCTCATTGATACTTAGAGAAATTAGGGGAAAAAATGCCAAATAAGTCCCAGTTTAGTAGAATTCTGTTTACTCTGCTTATTTGCAATGATAAGCAACAATTGCAATGATTGTCAGCAGCCCTAAAATGTACTTTCCTCATCTCTAAAATAAGGAAGCTAAACCACGTAATCTTCTATGGTGTTTTCCTATTCTCAGTCTTCTGATTACATGAATGTTGAGTGGGCACTTTTTGACATAACTATCAGCAAACAGGCATCACAGATAAATGGGCTATGAAGAAGTATATTTGTATATATCATGGCATTAAGAAAGAACCTCAATTTGATATAGGGAACTTTCAGGCTGGGATCTCCACCTGATGTAGGTTGCAAGAATATTTCTGATTTAAGGAAAGGAGGAGGGATAGAAGAGAAAGAGGGAGGGAAGAAGGAAGCAAGGAAGGAAAAAAGGAGGGAGGGAGGGAGGAAAGAAGGAAAGAGGGAGGGAAGGAGGGAGAGAGGAAGAAAGGGAGGAAGGAAGAAGGAAGGAAGGAAGGAAGGAAGGAAGGAAGGAAGGAAGGAAGGAAGGAAGGAAGGAAGGAAAGAAGGAAGGAAAAAAGAGAGGAAGAAAAAAGTATTAATTCTTACTATAAGCAAAGCCTGGAAACAAAAGAAGGAAGGAAAAAAGAGAGGAAGAAAAAAGTATTAATTCTTACTATAAGCAAAGCCTGGAAACATGATTACTGCATATTGGGGATACAAATGAAGAAGAATGACAATCCCTGTTCACATTCTAATAAGGAAAGACAACACTTTTTGAGTATTTTGCCTTCAAGTCAAGTGTGAAGGTCCTATGATCCCTAGCATATGATGATAAATCCTAAGGAGTTGCTTGAAGTACCTAAACATTAAGTGGCTTGTCCACAATCACACAGCTAGTAAGCAGCAGATGTGGTCCTTAAATTAAGGTCATCCTGTCTTAGGCTGGATTCCTTTCCTACTCAGCCTTCATAACATAGCAATATTGCCAAGAAATTTCGGAGAAAAGTAGAAAGGCTTCTTTTTTTTTAATTGACAAGGCAGTAAAGGAAAAACAAATATTTAGATCCAATAAATAACTTTAGTACTTGAGAGCCAAACCCCAACTTATCTATTCAGCTGAGGATTTTTACTTCAAGGTTTCCTTCCCCATGAATCAGGAAGACAGGTTCTCCATGTTGTCTATGCCTGCGGAGCTCAGAATTTCACTTATTATACTATTCACAGGAGCTACCATTCTCATTAAGTACATATTTGCAACACCTGGATCCAAAAAGGGGAGGAGGAGCAGGCAATGGCAGAGAGGAAATTTGTTTCATTTCAGGTGTGCTAACTTCTAATTAAACAGTGGAAAACCACTTCCATTGGGGATGTGAGGAGGGAGTAAAAATTTTTGCCAAACTCAAAAATGCTCCTGATAAATCCATGATAAGAGAGTCTAAGCAGATGTCAGTGGGTTTCAGGGGACTCATTTCTTATGTGGTGAATTCAAGGTCTCTACTTTGTTTCTTCTAACTTTGAGCTAAAATCCGTTCTGTAGGATCATGGATTTTGGACTGAAAGGCACCCCAGAGCTCATCTCTCCCAATCCCTTTTTCTTACGGTGAAGAAAACAAATTTCAGAAGTAATTTGCCCAAGGTCACACAGAGAGTATGAAGCAGGGCTGACATTTGAAACCCGCAATCTGGGACTCCAAGTCAAGTGCTCTCTCTAATGCACCACACTACACCTTGGCCTTGTAGATAAAAGGGATCTTGGAGGTCATCTAAGTCAGCCATCTCCTTTTATAGATAAGAAAACAGAGCCCCAGAGAGGTTAAAGGACTTGTCCAAAGTGATACAAGGGAGAGCTGGGATCTAAGCTAAGATCCTCCAACAAGCACTCTTTCTGTTGGAAAATTCTACCCCCTCCTTCCATCATTTGTTAATTGTCTGAACCTAAAATCTTTTTAACTTGGATAATGATAATCATGATTTATTTCTCTCATATGCACTCATATATATGCATGCATATACTTGGGGGTATTAAGTGATATGCATACACATGTCTATGTATATATCCTGGATGTTGTTGTATGTGGCTCCTTGGTGATATAAATGGCTTATCATTTATGTATGTGTGTGTAAGCATATATGTGTATACTAGAGAAGGAAATGGTAAATCACTCCAGTATATTTGCCAAGAAAATCCCATGACAGTATTGGCATCCACAGGGTCACAAAGAGTTGGACATAACCGAACGGCAATGGTATATATATATATTTATTTATACACATATATGTATATATACATATATGTATATATGTATATATACATATATAATGTATATATACACACAATATATACATATATACCATTTATGCTACCAAGTGTGTATATGTAACACATATACACACTTGGTGGTATAAATGCTGTGTATAATATATATGTATACAGTATGTGTGTATTATATGCATAAATAGTATGTGTGTATATATATATATATATTCATACGCATATATTTATACATACTTTTATACTACCAAGTAACCACATACAGCAACATCCAGGAATTGTAGGGTCCAAAATGTGGCATAATTGTCACCAATCAAGTCAATAGAATTACTTTGGGTGAGTCCTAATTCTATTCAGAATTTGCAAACTCCAAGGGTCAAACTGAAATTTGTTTCAGTGCCATAATGAAAATGCTTCCCTTTGGAAACTATAGTGTTGGCATTTCTAAAGACCAGCCAGGGCCTTCACAAAGTCAGACTCAGGCTCTTCTAAATTCATCCTTCCAAATATTTCGAATCCCTATGCTGGCTGATAAAGGCTTTACTGGGATGGGGTGTCATTCTTTTCTCTTTTGTTAATGGAAAGGGGAGTTTAATCTCATTGAGCTCCTTCTAGCATGTTCAAAATGGGCTCCCTAGAGTTCTACAGATGCTACATCAGCAGGGCAGGCCGACTGGCTGGCAAAGAAGACAATTCTCCTGGTATTATAAAGATGAGGTAGAAGGTCATGCTACTTTGCTAATTCAGTAAAACATAATTACACCACAAACTGCTGGCTCCTTTTTATTCCTCTTATTGATGGGCAAACTCCTTGCCATTTCAATTGCTTAAGTGCCCTGGGTGTTAACTAACATTCATATGTGGCAATACTGTGGGTCCTGCATGGGTGATGGACTGAGAATAGGAATTTGCGTCTCAACCCAAGAGGAAGAGAGGTAATGTTAGAAAGCCTCATCCTGAGCTGCTGACAGTGGCTGCCCTCCTTTCCTTGTGTCTGGGCTGTTCCTCTCCACTGCACAGACATGCAAGAAACAGACAAGTGATTTCGTATTATTTATCCTTTCTGTCAGAATCCTGCCAGAGGTAAGTGAACCCTATACAAGCAGGGAACATACTCTGATTACTCACATAGCCTCACTACAGCATCACAGGTTTACAAAGACTGCACGTTACCCAATTCTTTTCTCAAAGCCATTCCCATTTCCTTTTTGGAAAACCCTCTAAGGACCAAATTGTTTACAGCATTTCATTTTTTTTTATATAAGCCTTTCAAATCTTTTCAGTGCATACAGATTCCTATAATACATGACAAGGACACTGACAACACAGTGTTGGCATATGTAGCCTAAAACAGGAGAAAGTTGTCAATCTTGAAGATTTCATTGCCACATTGAAAAAAATTTTCCCAAAATTTGAGCTGTCCAAAAGCAGAATGAGCTAATTTCATAGATCAAATGACCTCTAAGGTCTCCATAACTGGAGATCTTCAAACAGAGGATGGATTATCACTTTTGGGGGATGTTATTGAGGTATGGGTAAGAGGAGAAGACTTCTGAGATCCTTTCTAATTCTCAGATTCTTCCTAGTCTAATTGATGGAACTTGAGAAAGTTTGTGATCCTCACCACTATTTGGAGTCATTCCTCTGTTTCCCAAATAGCCCCAGAAATTGGGCTATTCTTAAACCTCTCCATGAATGACAGTATTTCCCCATTCTAATGCTGTACAGTCATTATAAAAATAATTTCTGCTTCATCTCTAACAATTTTTATTCATCTATAAAGTAAGACTATTTCTTTGTGTTCTCTTCTCAGTAGCAATAGAGAATGTCAGTAAGCATCCTTGTAACCAGAAGGCCATTCACCACTTTCCTTTGCCGCTATTCCCTGGGTGCACAAAAAGAAAGCAGAAAATAGAGCACTGATCTCAAAATGAAGAGGTACCTATTTACATGGGTTTTCTCTCTAGTCGAATATAAGTTCTTTTAGAATGGGGAAATTTTGTCATTGTGTTCCTAACACCTCACACTATGTCATAAAAGTTCTACGGGTTTTTCCTTTGTTTCTATCCACAGTGCTTAGCCCAGTGCCTGGCACATCCACAGTAAGCACTTTAAAAATCCTTTTTGATTAATCAAGGCTTGGTAAATGCTGGTCAGACTGGAACAAGACTTAGAACATTTAATATCTTTGCTTTGCCTTAAAGCCTTGAAATGAAAGATAATTTTTCCAGAGAAACAGAGAAACAATGGTCTTCTAAATTTGGAAGTATTTTTATAGACCTTGATGGCAATATTGTTCACTCAATATATATTATTTCAACTGATGTATAATTCAAAGCAACTTTTATTCCCCCAGCTAATTTGATACTCTATGATCCTTAAATGAAAATTTAAATAAACTAAACCTGATTAATTAAGGTTCATCCTTTCTGTGCCCTCTGAATTTGAAATAATGAAGTCTTAATTACCTTCCTTATATTGAGTGGCAAGGAGTGAAAGGAGGGCCCCTTTCCCTCTTTGTTACCCTCGAGCTGTGCTTTCCTAGAATCATAAACCAAATCTAATAAGATTAAATTTAATAGGGAGAAATGTAAATTCCTGCCCTTGGGTTCCAAGAATCAACTTCATGAGAGTTGGATTAGGGAAGTATGGGTAAAATAGTTTAGCTAAGAAAGATCTCGGTTTCACAAAGACCTAGTGACCCCAAATCTCAAAATGAGTCTACAGTATAAAAAGGCATCCAGAAAGCCTGAGGTGGTGATTGGCTACATCACTGGAAGCCTTGTGCCTGGAAGGAGAAAGGAGATAAAATAATCCTGCTCTACTCTGACCTAGTCAGACAACATCTAAAGTATTATCCTCAATTCTAGGCAACACATTTTAGGTAGGAAACAGACAAGTTAGACACACTACAGAGAAGCATAGAATAGTAAGGAGAAAAAATTGTGTCATATGATAATTAGTTAAAACATCTAGGAATGTTTATCCTGGAGGAAAGAAGATTTGATAGAGACATAAAGGGTTTTTTTTTTTTTCAAGAAATCAAAGGACTGTAATGTGGAAAATGGATTACTTTTTTTCAAATTATCTCCAGAGGGCAGAACAAGAACAATGGGTGGAAATTACAAAGGCAAATTTCAACTCAACATGGAGAATGTTGTCCAAAAGCTGTGAAAATTAATAGTGAGTTCTTCTAAATGAGAAGTCTTTTAGAAGGGGGCAGATATTCACTTATTGGGGATGCTATTTAGGTTGGACAAGATGATTTCTAGGGTCCCCTTCAATAATAAGATTTTTTAAAATTCAAGGGCCCTTAGGAACTTTATGATCTTCTGTATCATTGCAAATCCTAGACTCACAGTTCCTCAGGATTTCTGTTGATGAATTGGCCTTATCACTGTTAATAAGTGAATGATTTCCACTTAGGAAAATGACATCTTCTTCACCTCCAAGTTTTCAGCTCATCCTTCAACAAAATGCTGGCCAAGTAAATGCTTCCAGAGCTAACCTTGCAGACTACAGCTACTGCTTTGTATTAATTTATCTCCACCTTCCCAAGTCAAGTTCATGTCTGCTGATAACTACAGATTATTACTTTACAGCAGATTTAAATTTTTTAAAACAAAATTTGTTGATGTCTCTATTTTTCTTAAGCAAAAGTGGCAAGGAACATGGAAGAGAAATTTGGTGGAAAATAGCATCATGCTATAAAAAATACTGTACTAAGAGTAAAAAAAAAAACCACGGGTTTTGATCCAATCCTGTTGCTGTGTAACCTTGGAAAGGTCATTTAAAATTTCTAGGTCTCATTTTTTGAGATGGAGTAAAATGGAGATCACAATAACTAAATTTATATACCTTATAGATTTGTGGTAAGGAAGTAGCTTTTAAAAAAAAATGACAAAAATAATATAAATGTGAATTACTATCACTAGTCTCTACCACCCTCAGATCCCACATCTGTAAAATTAATTGGTTAGATCAGCAGTTTTCAAACTTTTTTTTTGTCTGATAGTCCTTTTTACTATCTTAAAAAATTATTGAAGACCCCCTCCAAGAACTGTTTTTTATGTGTATTTTATCTATCAATGTTGACCATATTAGAAATCAAAATATCTTAGCATTAGTACAAAAATAGTTTTGACCTTGATGATTCCCCAAAAAGAGACTTGGGAACTCCCAAAGGTCCCTGGAACATACTTAGCGAACTACTAGGTTAGACTAAGGTTCCTTCCTGTAACAATCTATGAATGTCTATGGTCAGGTCAATTGGCCATGCAGAACTCTATAAGAAAGTCAGTGCTTTGCTCACTCCTGAGACCTTCATGAAACAGAAACAGAAGTACAAGAGATCTTGGTGATTTGCTATAAGAGTGCATCTGTTGATATCTCTATATATTACAACCATCCCTCCTAAAAAGGAGAGAAGAAAAAAATAGTAAAATTGCATCAGTTTATCCCTCTGATTCCCTTTGCTAAGCCAGTCCCTGCTGTAGTGAAGAAAGCCTTATAATCAGATTGGCATATATGAGTATTTCTGTCCAGGCTCTTTGAGCTTCGTCAGCACAAAATAGTTGTAAACTGCTAACATGTAACTTTTTTTCAGTCAATTTATGTGGCTTCATTTAATTTAGCTTTTTTTCCACCTTCAGACCAAATATTTCTTTTGTAGACAGAAATGTACATAAGCATTCACCTTGGAAGTACGTTTTCCCCCTAGTTCAAAAAATCAGTATGGGGGATATGGGGTGATTGTGTTGTGGAGAAACCAAAGAGTTTAACTGGTACAATAACAGCCAAAAGGAACAATTCCCTAATTTTGGAGTAGGTGGGAATTGCTCAGTAGTCTAAGAATCAGCCTGCATATCATGGGATATTGAAGCTAGAGGTCATCTCATTGATCTGACCCTGGCTGAGATGCCATGATTTGTCACATACAATACAATACAAGTTCTTGAAAATTAACCATAGATAGACTCTGCTTCTCTAAACCACTGGTCTTCAAAGACATTGGCCGCATCACTGGAAGCCTTGTGCCTGGAAGGAGAAATCTTGCTCTACTCTGACCTAGTCGGACAACACCTAAAGTATTATCCTCAATTCTAGGCAACACATTGTAGGTAGGAAACAGACAAGTTAGACCCAATACCGAGGGGCATGTATAGAATAGTGAGCAGACAAATATGTGTCATATAATGATTAGTTAAAACATCTAGGAATGTTTATCCTGAAGGAAAGATAGAGACATGAAGGCTTTTTTGGAATAATATTGGGGCTAAGACCTCCTTGGGGGCATGCCATGATTCCCAAGGCAACATGACAAGACCCCAAAGAATGCACAATCAAGCATTCTGAGGGCAAAAAGACGTGCTCAATACCACACAATCACAGGGATTATCTCCATACAATTACACCTATACTTTTCCTATTATGGTTCACCACTCCCTCACTCTACCACTTCCTAACATGTTGAGCTCCCAATTTCCCCGTCTAAATCAAAAGTTAGCCCACAGGTTGGCCATAACCTAAATCTGACTTAAGAACCACAGCAGCAGTTACAACAGATGCCTTTTAAAAATCCTCACTTGCGCAAACCAACCAAAGGAAAAAAAATAATATTATTGATAAGCATGCATCATTAAAATTTTTATAGACCTCTGCTCTAGACTACTATGTTCTAAGCTTCTAGACTTACACTAGATTTCTTAAAGTAGTACCCCAAGTTCCCTCTCCTACAGAAGGGCTATTTTTATCTATCTCCAATTACTATTGTCTTTCATGCCCCTTAAAATAATTTTGTCATTACTTTATATACATTTTATAATTATTGGTGTGCATGTTGTTTTCCCCAAAAATCACATAAGTTCCTTCAGGTAAGGGATTTCTTTATTTTTTCATCTTTGTATCCCTAGAGCCTAGTATTATTAGAGATTCTTAATCCATACTTGTTAAACAAATAAATAAATGAAGGATCAAGTCCTTCCAGGCCAGCAGTTCTCAACCTGTGGGTCATGACCCCTTTGAGGGTTGAACAACTCTTTCACAGGGGTCATAGGGGTCACCTAAGACCATTGGAAAACACGTATTTCCGATAGTCTTAGGAACTGAGACGAGACACTGCTCTTCTATCCGTCTCCAGGCGAGTCTGCCCACATACAAGTATTAAAGGGTCGCGGCATTAGGAAGGTTGAGAACCACTGTTAGCTGATTACAACAATCTTTTCAATGTCAGAAAGGATAAAGAATGGAGCTGTGCCAAGAGGTAGAGTGGCCAATAGTCACCTGTGCCTTCCAAGATGGTGTCAAAAATCCAAACAAGTGAACTACTCAAAGTCAAGCTCAGGTCAACTTCTAGATAGTGTCATAAAATGAAAAAAAAAAACCTCCTTTTCCCACTTTCTCCTTTTTGCCCATTCCCCTTTGGATTTCTTACATACTGTCAAGACTCTCCAATCAGGAACTACCAAAACCAAAGGGAAATGGCAAAAAGGGGAAAATCAGCAGCTATGTTCAATAATAGCCAATTGTTTCCCTGACAGCAGTGAGACAAATAGTCTAAATCACAAATGCGTTTGTGACCCTTGCTTTGGAAGGGCTGCTCTAATCTTTAGGATTGGAATTGAACTTCAGAAATGGGTATCAAGGTCCTCAGGGACCCCTCAATTTATTGCTCCCACACCTCAGTAGCTCTGCTGCTCCCATCCATTTTCATTCGACTAATAAAAATAACAAGAAAATCTATAATAGCCAAATTTTTCTCACAAATGCCATCGGACAGGGCAATTCTTTCCAAAAGCCAAGGAGAGGAAAACAACCCCTTTTTGAACAATGCTTTATTTTCCCTTTATTTGTCTATCTCCTGGCTTTTCTCAACAAAACATATCAGCATCTCCAGTAGAGGAAACACTACAAAGAGTTGGCCAGAATGTTTTTGTTTTAATTGAAAACTAGAATCCATAAAGATTTATTTGTAATTTAAATGAATCTCTACCCCCAGTACCTTGACCTTGCGTGACATTTATTTAGGAAAGCAAAAAGTAATGTTAATAAGAAACTACTTTCCACATAGTAGGTGCTTAATAAATGTTCATTGAATGATCATATGGATGATCAAAACACAATTGAAACTGGAGTCAAGGGTGTCCATTTCAATGGATTATGGCCCATGAGTAAGCCCCCACTGGTAGACAAACCAGGAGGAATAATGAGGACATTTTTTTTTTTCTTTCTGGCTGCTACAGATTTTACACAAATCTTAGTTATGCACTGCTGATTGGCTCAAGTGACACACACATTAGTGTATGAAAGAAATCCTTTGCTTGCCCTTTTCTCGGAGATTCTCTGAATATGAAAGAATTACCCTTTAGGAGTATTTCCCTGAAGTAATGTCAGTTATCAAAATGTAATTACATTAACGGTGTTTCTGAACCTTTCAGACACTATTGATCGCATGTTTAATGCATAGATAATGATAAAAAAAAAATAAGATAGCTATAAAGAATATAATCTACAGTATATGGCTGCCCCTTCACTAAAATCCTATGTGAGGACCTCATTATGGCAAGGAAGGGATAACTCTGTGCGCTTGCTAGCTTTGCCATAAGAGCACTAGCTCAGACAGATCTTGCCAAGCTAGAAGGGCTTCAATTATGGGCCCAGTGATGGACTGTGTTTCTGTTAGTGTCTGAGGACCAGCTAAGAGAAAATCTTAGAGGTTGGCCTCAGGATCATAAATATTTAGCTATAGGAACTCTAGAAACCATCTATTAAATTGTAGAGGGATTGTAATTTCCATTGAGGGAGAGCCCACATTGATAAAAATCATTGATCCTTGAATTTTTAAAATAGTAGAGGATTTGGAAATGGAGTTGTTACCATCAAAATAAAATAGTTATATATATTTCCTTTCATATTCCTACCAATGGTGATACTCCCTCCAACAGTGCAGATCACAACTCATCCATGGCCTTTGTGACTCCAAATATCCTACAGAGTACCTATGCAAGATATTGAAAGATTTTCTCTGGTTTTTTTACTGTTTCATGAATACCACTTGGATGTTCACCTTTTATCCCTTTGGCTACTGTGCCAACTGATGTCCTTTTCCAGTCATACATGTGCTCAATAATCTATGGAAGGAAACAAGCGTTTATTAAGTGCCTATTAGATGTCATGTACTCTGCTAAGCGTTTTATAAACATTACCTCATTTGATCTTCACAACCATCCTGAAAGACAGGTGCTATTATTACCACCATTTTATAATTGATTAAACTAAAACAGATAGAAGTTTATTTTTATTTATGTGTGCATATACACATCAATTTATATATATACAAATATGTGTGTAATATATATTTTTTACACATGTATAAACTAGGGGAAGAAGCAAGATATATATCTACAAAATTTATAGGTGCATTGGACCATTACACTAGATATAAATTTAATTTCATGATCATTCTTAATGGAGATACCCAATAGGAACTTAACATAAAAAGAAATCATGTGTTGTCTTGTTTTTCAACTTTCTGACTCCTTAGACATGAAACATTCTTTGCTTTCAACTTCTAGCCCAGCTAGCCTCATTAATATAAGACTGATTCATCCTTTTGTTTCTAATTTCTTGGCCCTCAGTGATATCTCTGACAATTAAGTCTAACATTAATTTCTACCAAGCAAAGATGACTAGTAAGTAATAAAAGCTTAGTACTTGACAGTATGACTAATAAATGGCATAATGAAAAGAGTACTATATTTGAAGCCAGATGACTACTGTTCTCTTTTACCTACTGCCTGAATTACCTTAGAAAATCATTTAACCTCCTTTGGCCTCAGTTTCCTTACAAATAATGATGTGTTGGACTTATTGAGCTCTGAAGTCAAACTCTAAAATCTCTGATTCAAGAAGTTAAAAAGTAAAATGACACTTGATATATATCCATTTGACTTTCATTTATTCCATGCTGGAAAAGAACAGTGCCTTGGATAATTCAGAATAATGCATACACCAAGAATTGTGATTTTGCATAGCATTAAGATTTTTCGGCTAGACTTGAATAATTATAATATTCACAAAGTACCAGAGACTTATTATACTGCAATTCAAATCATACTCCCCCTTCACCCTTTGTTTATGTATCTCTCTCACTATATTGTAAAATGTCTAAAAGAGTGAATTGGTTCCTTATACTACAAATAAAAATAATACAATCACATTTTCTTGTGCACATATTTCAGCTATCCTCCAAATTCCTGCTAATAGGAAGAGTAGCTGACTAATCTTAACATTAGCAAAAAGATTCTGGCTAATACTAACTCCTGAGAGAATAAATAAAAGATGAAATATTTCCATTACTAAATGATCATTAAAGCTTATTATAAGTATCACTTCAAATCTTAGATAATTCATCTGGAACCCAAGTTAATATACGTTCTTTGCTCCTTGCAAGATTTAGCACATCAATATTCATATTAACTAACTTTTGTTAATATTTTCCGAAATTGAACTTAGGCCAAAATGTACCCAAGAATAAAGTAGTTGATCCAAGCGGCCATTTTAGCATTTGATCCTCATCAATTATAACACATATTTGGTTCACATAGCTTAATGCTCCTATGATCAATAGATAGATAGACAGATAG
>CM053592.1:68528535-68550963 GCA_028646515.1 Pseudochirops corinnae | reverse complement strand
CCTCTATCCTCCCCCCTCCTATTCCCTACCCCCCTATTATCCTGTACGGTAAGATATCTAATTGAATGTGTATGTTATTCCCTCCTTAGGCCAAATTCAATGAGAATCAGGTTGTTCCATTCCCTTTCACCTTCCTGCTCTTCCCCTCCATTGTAACAGTTTTCTCTTGTGTCTTTTATATGAGATAATTTACCCTAATCTATCTCTGTCTTTCTTCTTCTCCCAATGAATTCCTCTCTCATCTCTTAATTTTATTTTTTAGATATAATCCCTTCATATTCAACTTATCCTGTGCCCTCTGTCTATGTATACATGAACATACATATGCACACCCTCACATATATATTTACATACACATACATCCTCCTATACATACATATATATGCATATATATATATATATACACACACATACATATTCCCTTCAGCTATCCTCATACTAAGAAAAAGTCTTATGAGTTATAACTATCATTTTTCCACATAGGAATGTAAATAGTTCAATTTTAATAAGCTCCTTGTGATTTCTTTTTTCCTGTTTGTCTTCTCATGCTTCTCTTGCTTCTTATATTTGAAAGTCAAATTTTCTGTTCATCTCAGGTTTTTTCATCAAGAATGCTTGAAAGTCCTCTATTTCATTGAATGATCCTATTTTTCCCTGTAGCATTATATTCAGTTTTACTGGGAAGGTAATTCTTGGTTTTAGTCTTAGCTCCTTTGACCTCCAGAATATCGTATTTCAAGCCCTTTGATCCCTTAATGTAGAAGCTGCTAGGTCTTGTGTTATCCTGATTGTGTTTCCACAATACTCAAATTGTTTCTTCCTGACTGCTTGCAGTATTTTCTCCTTGACTTGAGAACTCTGGAATTTGGCTACAATATTCTTAGGATTTTTCTTTTTGGGATCTTTTTCAAGAGGTGATTGATGAATTCTTTCAATTTCTATTTTGCCCTCTGGTTCTAGAATATTAGGGCAATTTTGCTGGATAATTTCTTGAAACATGGTGTCTAGATTCTTTTTTGGATCATGGCCTTCAGACCAATAATTTTTAAATTATCTCTCTTGGATCTATTTTCCAGTTCAGTGGTTTTTCCAATGAGATAGTTCACATTGCCTTCTATTTTTTCATTTATTTGAATCTGTTTAATAGTGTCTTGATTTCTCATAAAGTCATTAGCTTCCAGTTGCTCCGATCTACTTTTGAAAGAATTATTCTCTTCAGTGATTTTTTGAAATTCCTTTTCCATCTGGCAAATTTGGCTTTTTAAAGCATTCTTCTCCTCATTGGCTTTTTGGGAGTCTTTTGTCATTTGAGTTAGTCTATTTTTAAGGTGTTATTTTCTTCATTGTATTTTTGGGTCTCCTTTAGCAGGCTGTTGACTCTCTTTTCATGTGTTTCTTACATCATTCTCATTTCTCTTCTCAATTTTTCCTCCACTTCTCTTACTTGATTTTCATAATCCTTCTTGAGCACCTCCATGGCCAGTAACCAATTCATATTTTTCTTGGAGGCTTTTGATGCAGGAGTTCTGACTTCACTGTCTTCCTCCCACTCCATGCCTTGATCCTTTTTGTCTTACAAAAAGGATTCTATCATCTGTTTGTGCTTCCATTGCTTGCTCTCATTGGCAGCCAATTACTTGACTTTTGAGCTCTTTGCCACAGTAGAACTCTGCTTCCACAATGGAGAGAGCTATGTCCCAAATTGCTGGGGTTTTTGCAGCTGCCAGGGCTATTAGATGGGCACCCTTTCTACAGCCCCTACACACTCTGGCTCACTGGTCCCACACTGCAGGACCACCATCCAAGACCGTGATCCAACTCCAAACAGGTCAAAGCAAGAGCTCTTACCTTCTCAATGGTTGCTTGTTCCCCCTACAATCTGTAGGCCAGGAGCACTGGAAGCAGCTACATGGCCGCAGCTGCAGCCACCGTGCTTCCTCTATGTCTTGCTCTGGGGCCAGCAGCCAGACCACACTCCCCCTGTTCCCAAGAAAATTCCACACTGACCTTTTACTTTGTCTTTGGCATTTATGGGTTAATATTTCTGAAAAGCACCACTGCTGCTGGTGATCCACTCTCCAGAAGTCCGCTCTAGCTGCTGCTGGTAGGGGTTGCCCTAGGGCTAAAACCTTAGCTCAGTCAGGACTGTTCGCAGCTCCCAGTGCACTGTGATGGACCCTTCCTGTTGGCCTGCCAGGCTGTCTTCAGTGGGAGATTTGTTTCTCTCTGTCACTTTGTGGGTTCTATATCTCTAAAGTTTGTTTAGAGTCATTTTTTAAATGTATTGGAGGAGGTGGAAGCTGGAGCCACATGGAAGTCCTGTTTCTACTCTGTCATCCTGACTCCTCCCTCCACAATAAGAATTTATTAAGCACTTTTCAGGTGCCAGGAATTGTGGTAAGTGTTAGAGGTATAAATGCAAGCAAAAAGACAGATACCACCTGTCCTTAAGAACATTTGATAATTATCTAGCACTTTAAGGTTTACAAAGCTCTCTCTCTCTCCCTCTCTCTCTCCCTCCCTCCCTCCCTCTCCCTCTCTCTCTGTCTCTCTCTCTCCCTCCCTCTCTCCCTCCCTCCCTTCCTCTCTCTCTCTCTGTCTCTCTGTCTCTCTCTGTCTCTCTGTCTCTCTCTCTCTCTTTCTCTCTCTCTCACTGTCTCTCTCCCTCTCTCTTTCTCTCTCTCTCAATTTAAGCCTCATACTCATAACAACCTGGTGACAATAGATAGCATTTTTATCTCTGTTTAAGAGTTAGGGAAACAGAATCTAAGAAGTTAAGTGACTAGCCCAAGGGTATAGAAGCTATCACCAGAGGTGGAATTTGAGTCCAGCCCTGTCTTGATTCCAGGTACAGCTTTCTATCCACTATCAGAAGTGTCAAACACATGGTCTGTGGGCTATACTTCTGAGTACAGCTGAACCAGATTAAAATGTAGCTGTAGTTAACAAAATGTAGTTAACAAAAATGTAGTTAACAAAATGTAGTTAACAAAAAACTTTAAAATATAATGAAACATAGATAATATTAAATCTTAAAGCTAAGTCAGTATGTAGCCTCCAGAGATACTTATGAATAGTTTAGTGACCATGGTTTCTATTTGATTTTGACACTACTAGTCTACACTGCATAGCCATATCCACCTGTACTAATTTTTTAATGTTGGATGTGATTATGTTCCCCAGGATGGTTTCATCAGGGTAAGAATATTTCATGCCACAATCTGATTTATGATAGAAAAGGATTCAAAATATTTGACCTTGATATGTTTGTCATTGAAACTGGCTCTAAAGTGGCGTTCAAAAGAAACCATCCAGAAGAAATCCACCTGGTGGCAAATCCAGCTTGGTCCTTGGTTAAATATTACATTTTTTCCCTCCCCTCCATGCTTGTGAACTGCACAACTTGAGCCTGACTGTACATCTCTTTAAAATTTCTTTCATTAAAAAAGCACTTTATGTAAAAAAAAAAAATAGAGCTTCTAAAGAAACCTGTTGACCTCATCTGGTAGACTGGTGATTGTTAATGAAATAGAGGGTGACCCAGCAATCTCTCTGTTCCACTAAGTGGGATGTCAGACAGGCTACATAGGGGTTTAGAGGGCATCTCTGTGAGGAAGAGATTTGGGAGTGACATGCATTGGATTAGGAGTCCGGGGAGGTGTTTTGCCCACCAAGTGTATGAGTATTTGGAACTCAGGGTGGTGCTGAGTGACTATGCCTGTTGCCTAAACTGAAAGTTGACTTTCCTTTAGTAATCACGCCTCACAAGATGCTCAGTTACTCAGAGCTCAAATAAGTGAGCTATCTTAGTTTCATAGATTTAGAGCTAGAAGGGAACAGAGTTAGAGGCAGCTAGGTGACAGAACAGAGGATAAGGATCTGGACCTAGAGTCAAGAAGATCTGAGTTCAAATCCTGCCTCAGATGCTTATTAGCTGTGTGACCCTGGGCAAGTCACTTTACTTCTATCTACCTCAATTTCCTCAACTGTAAAATGGAGGTAGCAATAGTACCTACTTCCCAGAGTGTTTGTGTGGATCAAATGAGATAATATTTGTAAAAGCACTTAGCACAATGCCTGGAATATAGTAGATACTCAATAAATACTTTCTCCTTCATTTGTCTTTAGAAAGCACAGACGAAACCAAGGAAAAGGAAGATTTTAGACAAGATATAATCAACTATTTTGCATATGATGAAGTTGGGAGATAGAGAGTTAAGCAACTTGCTCAGTGTCACAAAACTAGTAAACAACCTCCAAAGCAGAACTCAAACCTGCATCTTCTGGGCATCAAGTCCATCTGTGTATCCATTACAGTATGTTTCCTCTTAAAGACCAAAAACTATAAACCAGAGCTGGTGAGGAGCCACTGGCCCATGGTGTTTTAGTCAAGGTCATGAAAAAAATCACTCTTTATAACTCTGTTTTTATAAAACTCTTTTGCCAGGAACATTGCAGGATTTCATTGTCTTTGTGTTAGCATGGGCATAATAACTAATTACTTTGTAAGCATGTACCTTGTCAAGGAGTATTTACTATTCTTCCTTTGACACCACAAAACAAAACAAAACAAAATAGCTCATTTGTATCCTTTCAGGAACAGCTATTAAAGATCTAGACAATTTTCTCCACCAAAGTTTTTGGCAGTATTGAATGGCTCAACATTAGAAATGGAAATGATTTTCTTAAGGGAAATGACACCAAAGAAAATAAAGTTAATATTTGTTTTACACTGCCTCCTAAGGACTATCGGGTCTTTATGCCACCTGACTTGATCCTATATGTGATGTCTCCTCTAATTAGAATGTCCACTGTTTGAGAGCAGGGGTCATCTAGGTTTTCTATTTGGGATTATCTAGCTTTTCTATTTTCTCCAACTTTTCTATTTCCTACCCTTTGCACGAATACTTGACACATAATAAGCACTTAGCAAATGGTTTGTAATTTGACCATTCATATAATTATAAGAAAAAGATTACGTCCTTTTTTTCTTTGGTAGGTTTTTCTTGATTTGGTGAGGGCTATCTTTAACTATCAAGATCTAAGGAAAAAAGATTTGGGTTTTTTTTTTGGAGAAACTTTGCATATTTGCTGAGTAGATCTGCTAACTAATTTGGCTCTTTCCTCGGTTACATAATTCATTCTGGGCAGACTAACATCTTGTCACATTTTGTCCTAAAGCAACAACCAAGGGGGTGAGAAACCACCTACTGGGGGATGTGAGACTGGTGCCAAGAAGACAACAGCAACTCTCTGTTCCAGTTCACCCAGAGTGTTCCCAGAGTCCTGAGAACAAACAGGAAAGTCCACAGCGGGGAGTGAGTGAGGGGCTGTGCTACCCAACCAAAATGAGGAGGAGAAAAGGGAATGGGTTTTCTTCCAGATGAACTAACAGTGCACAAACAAAGTCACCTTAGTTTTTGTCATTGTGGTTTAGGACAGAAGAAAAGAGTTGGAGAGGAGAAAAGAAAAATGAGAGCCTTGGTCTGATTAACTTTTCTAACACCAGTTTCAATAGCTTCCCCCATAGAATATTAATATCAGTGTTATTGAATGCAGTGTATACAAAATTTGTATCATTAAGAAGCAATAAGATCTTGCAACACTAAACCCCTGTTAAATATATATTGGGGTTAAGTTTTTATTTGTGTCTGTTCCTTGCTTTTTATTTCTTTCACGTGAGTAACTTATGTTTGCTCTCCTTCTGCCAACGCAAACTAGCATCTCATCTATCACCAGTAATGTCTATGTAGTCATATTCATTTTTTGCTAATCTTGTGACAAGGTTTCTCTAGCCTTGTGATTATGTTTCTTTCACTTCTTTTTAGAACCAAATCTGTAATTTCATGGGTATGAGAATTCCCTGATATAGAAATTTCCTTTACTGATGTAAAATGGGAAATACTCTGTTTTTGACATTGCCCTGGGATACTGAAAAGTGAAGTGACTTGCCTGTAGTCCCACAGGTCGAAGGCAAGACAAGAGCCCTGGTCTTCTTGATCCAAACTTGGGTTTTCTTTCAATTTTTTACCATGTGGGATAAAAAAAAGGGCAAACCAGCATATGTTCCATCTGTGGTGGGCTGTGTTGGTTTCCAAAATGAGAGTCTAGGAATTAGAAACAAGTTGGATTTATTGATTTTTTTTTTCCTTCTATAGACAAATAGCAAAGTCAAAGAATTCTAGAATAGTCATCATCTACCTGAGTATGGTCAGTCAGTCCAACTTCTTCATGAAGGGAAGCATTTCAGTGGTTAGAATGGATCCTTTTAATTCAATAAAAATTTAATAATCTTCTGTTATGTTCAAGGTACAACAGATACAAAAAAATAATGGAAAATGGACTCTGAATTCTAAGAGCTTATGTTCTAGTTGCTGTGTGTGTGTGTGTGTATGTATGTATGTGAGGGAGGGCTATCCCATGAGAAGACATAAGAATATACAATAAAATTTGAAGATGAAGAAAATTCTAACCATTTTTTTGGGGGGGGGGGTGGAGTACAGGTTGCAGGATTATTTGCAGGGAAGGTGTTGGTACCAATAAACAACAAATGAATAAAAATACTAAGACAGGCATCAATTTATAGCATTTTCAATCATTTCAGGGAATGGTTCTGAACTTGGTTCTTTGGAAATGCGGAGGTTGATATCCCTGTCTTCGTATTCAATTCAATTCAACAAACTTTGTTATTAAATGCCCACTAGGTACCAGGTGCTGTACTTAGTCCTCCAGAAACAAAGGCATGGAGGAAATCATTTCTGGCCTCAAGGACCTTACATTCTACTTGGGAGAATGGTAAGTACACAGATTTGTAAAGGAGGGAGAGTGGTTATGACGCAGAGAGAACATGCCTGGCAACCCAGACAAAGTTGTCTGAAATATGGTGACCCCCTTTTCCCTCATACTAACAGGAAGTCTGTAAGGTATGTAGGGAAGCTGTTTCCCAAGTGAACTTTAGCAGATATTAAGGTAGCAGTGAGGGCAGTGGTGGTTGGACCTGAAGTAAGAAAGACTCTCCTTCCTGGGTTCAAATCCAACTTCAGACAACTTTACTAGCTGTATGGCCCTGGGCAAGTCACTTAATCCTGTTTTTCTCAGCCTCTTAATATATAAAATGAGCTGGAGAAGGAAATGGCAAACCACCTCATGATTTTAACCCAGAATACCCCAAATGGGGTCGCAAAGAGTTAGACATAACTGAAATGACTGACGAGGTAGCAGTGATAATAGCAGCAGCAAAGGGTGACATTCTCCTTCCTTACCTGTATCTCTTGCAGTCTCTAGGTCTCTTTAAGGTTCAGCCTCAAGTCTTATTACCAATGAGAAGACTTCTCTGATTCCTCTAGTTATTAGAACTTCCTTGCTGCTACAGTTTTATTTTGTACCTATACTGAATATCTGTAGATATGTTTTCCTCCCAGTAAAATGCAAGCTCCTTGAGGGAAGGGCTTGTTTTACAGCTATCATTGCATTTCCAGTGGCTAGCGCAGTCTTTGGAACACAGTAGATGCCTAATCAATGCTTGGTGGATTGTTAAGTTGAATGTAAGCACCCAACCGCCCCAAACTCTCCATCTCATAGTTGCCTCTCTGTGTGCTTGTGCTCATGTTATATTGTCAATATGTACATAGAGGTGCTGGGGATTTAAATTTCCCTTTTATTTGCTTTTTCCTATCAGGAAAGTATGACATAATACTAATGAGAACTAATAAAAGCTAATATTTATATAGTAATTTAAAGTTTGCAAGGTGATTTACATTCATTACCTCATTTGATCTTTACAACAACCTCAGGGAAGTAGATTCTATTAATACCTTCATTTTCCTGATGAGGACATGTAGTATGAGAGATCAAACAACTTTCTGAGCTAGTGAGTATCTAAGGCAGAATTAAAATTCAGATCTTACTGACTCCAAATCTAGCACCCTGGACCACCTAGCATGGCTCCTCCCTGTAACCCATCACAGTAACTTGAGGCAATAGCTCTCCTTTAGACAGATGTAAGAGTGATTTGGACTGCAATGCTAGCCCTACCCAGAAAGGCTATGATTCACAGCTTGAACAATGGCACTCTGAAATGCTAGAGATATACCTACCTACATCCATACACATGTATATACACATATAAACATATGCATAACACATATATGTATATATACACCTATACACATATTATGTTCACCTATGTACATATATCTCATATATATGTGTGTGCATATGTATCTATACATACATATATTCAATAGTTTATATGACCATATAAAACTTAGGGATCAATGAACTTATCAAGAAGTATGTGATATAGAGCAGAGTGCTAAACCAAGTATCATGAAGACTTGGGTTCAGATCTGACTTTTGACACTTGCTACATATATAAGACTTGACCAGTAGTCTAAGCAAGACTCAGTTTCCTTACCTAAAAAATTAGGATAAAAATAATACCTGGAATACTGTCATGAGGATTGAATGAGGTAATGCATGAAAAGTGCTTTGAGATTTTTTTAACATGCTACATAAATTCCAGTTATTACTACTAATGAACTCGAACTCCCCCTCCCTGGCCCTCTTTCTGTGCTCTGTTGGAAGCCCTCCCTCCTCCTTCTCTTTCTATGCCCTAGTGGAAGTCTTTATAGAAATGCTGCAACTGCAGGAAAGTATAATGAAGGAAAAAGGGGAAAAGCAGATGTTCAATAAACTCAATAACACATCTTTGAACCATAGAGTTATATTAAATGGAGTTTAACCATGAGAGAGTGCCTCTACTTTGAACCTCATCTTCTAAGTGTACTGTTCTTTTCCTGCATGTCTTTCATTAATGTAGAATATGTCGAAAGAGACATGGCATAGAGGATTGAGTTGTGAACTCTGAATGCTTCAGATCCTAGATACTTATTTGTCTGTACAGCTAGGTCCCAATTACTATGAACAATTAATCCCCTTAAATGGCTCATTCTTTGAATTCACACTGAGTATTTCCATTGAGCTGGAACCAATGACCAGATTTTACATAATTATTACTAAAAATAGCATGAATCTGAATGCATGTGATCACTTCTGGGGATTCATTATTTGCACTAATCAGGACCTAGCTGCTGGGGCAAATCATTAACCACTGTGAGTCTCAGGTTGTTCATCTGTGAAATGGGGACAAAAGTACCTATTGTATCTCTTTCAGGGGGTTGTTGTGAGACTGTCCTTAAAAGCCCTTTTTTTTAAATTTGAAAGACTGTAAATGTTAATTATTGTCATTTTGGTTGTATAGATTAAAAATGAATTATTTGTTCAACTTGAATGTGGTCTTCCAAATGCTCTGTTGTCTTCTTGCTTAAATCCATTTTTAGATTATACTATATTGAGAGAGGAAGCATTACATGGTAGATAACATATTGGAATTAGAGTTAGGAAAACCAGGGCTGAAAATCTCCCTCTGATCCTTACTATTTGTTTGACTAGTAAGCCTCAGGGCCTCTCTCTGAGCCTCAGGGATCTCTCTCAGACTATTCTTTATATAGTAGAAGGGTCACAGTCATGTATTTTTAACATATTACTGTATATCAGTCCCTACTCAATTTGTGATTCCATCCAGATTTACGCACCTGAGTCAAGTCCCATGACAACCTAGAAAAATGAGAGCTGTTTTTTCTTATTCAGAAACTTCTGTCCCCTATATTACTTCTCTATTTAAAATAATCCTGATGTCAGCCTATGAGCACTCCAATTGTTATACCCTTGGGAGGGTTCCTGTATTGAGGGTGACTAGATTTCAAAAAGCTTTGAAAGTATTTAAATTTTATTGTCTATTTTTGCTTCTTAATAAGGCCCTTGGCACACCTAACAAAGGTAACAAGTAGCAACATGAGCCTATTTCCTGGGAGGTAGAGTTTGTCCTTGAGTCCTACCTGGAAAGAGGAAAAATGCAGATCAACCTAGCATGTATTTCTTGAACCATGGTGACAATGATAAGATACAGAGGCTCATATTCTATGAAGATGGAGAAGTCAGGGAATAGGTCATGTGAACCCACACCAAAGGAGAGGTTCCATATATACATTAGCAGGACAAAGGTGTTGGTCATCCATGAGCCTTTTCAGTCATGTCATTCATCCAGTCACTCATTAGATGTTAGTGTTGCAAGCACAACTTAGAAATAATCTCATTCAAATCCTTGAGTTTGCAGTTGAGTTAATTTATAACCAGAGGGGGGAAGAAACTTCTTTAAGATCACGCAGCACATTATTGACAGATCTAGGGGTAGGACTAATGTCAAAAAAGCAGAATTTGTAACTCTTAAGATGAAAACTCCAGTTTTGGTGCCCTAGAAACTGATGTGCTACCTTTGAGATGCAGGAAAAAGCAGTGTTCCGGCATCATAACCTGCCCCTAAAGAAGCAGTACAGTGAGTTTACAAAAGGTGTGACATCATGAATTACATAGATACATCCCATTCAGTTGTTTCATGATCTGTATCCAGGAACCCACACCCATCAAGGTTAATGTTTGTTTGCAAGTATTTAGACACCATTGCAGGCCAGTATCAGAACAAGAGATTAAATACCATTCTTTAATCAAATCACATCAAACCAGTCAGTGGTAAAATAGTGTTTTTCCCCAAACACTTATTACAGATAACATTTTGGTTGTTAAATTTATGAAGTGTAAAGTTATATAACTTTTTTTTCAAAACCCAAGGCTACATTTCCTTATACACATCTACCTCTGAACATAAATTCACCAGCAGAAGCACTAATAAGGTCATTGAGAGAATAAATTACATAAATTGTATTTAGCTGCTCTGAACATTTACTTAGAGTGTCCATGTAGGGGGCATGGGTTAGCAATTATGAAAAATGTTAGCCTGACTAATTAGCACCCAGTGTTGACAAAAATGTCAGCAGGAAAGGAGACAGTAGGGTTTTATTGACTAGCACTTAGCATTCTTTTGAACACTCAAAATGTGGCTCTGAAATATTTGTGTCTTCCTCACTAACCAATACTCACCATGAAAGTATTCCTTTCCTCTGTATCTTGTCTGATAGTATGGTTACATATGTAAATACTTTGGATGTTGTTCATTAGAAACATGTACTGAGTCTAGGGTCGGAGGGGCTGTGTCCAAATCCAAGCTTTCTTTCTCACTACCTACATGACTTTAGAATGCACAATTGATTGACAAGTTTATATGCAGTTTAGTAGCTGGAGTGGCCTTGGGTGCCCCCTTAAGAAAGGTGTAGATACCTAAGTATCTCTGTGCTACAGGAATCTATGCCTCAGACCTCCTGACTGTGGCATGTTATGAGATTACCCAGCTCATCAGGGATCTTAGATTTCTGAGACTAGTCCAAGGAGTTTCCTTTTGGGTTTCCTGAATATATCTGATTATCTTCTATCCCAAGGAGTTCCATGGGGTTCTGTAATCCCTCCATAAAGTCTAGGGTATGAGTCAAGAGCTCAGCATTTTGAACTCATCATTTAGACACTTTTTGCCTCCTCCATGAAGTACCATTATTTTAGTATCAATACATCAACCCATGGAATCATCTAAAATAGATCAGCATTGTCAAGTACTCTGCCCACAGCCTGCATCATGGCCCACAATACTCCTAAAGGCTCTCCCTTCACCATCTTATTTCTTGGCAGAGCCCCAACTATTATCCCTATGCATCTGATCCCGAACTCTGGTGTTTCCAATCCTAGCCTGCCAAAATCTATTTTGACATTTCTAAAGGTGAATTATTTCCAGCTGAATGTCTCCCTAACATACCAAACTCAACTTGTTTATTATACTATGTAGCTGAAATGCTTATTTTATTCCATAAATTAAAAATTAAAATTAATAAAAAAACAGGGACCTAGATTCAAATACTGGCTCTGTCATTCACTACTTATATGATCCCTTGACCTTATCTTCTTCATCTGTAAAATTACTAGATGATTATAAGGTTCTTTCTGGCTCTAATTATAACATACTTTGAGCCTCCTTAAACTAGCTCCGTGTTCCTGATTTTCCTACATCTAATAATAGCATTTTCATTCTTCCAGTTAACCAAGCTCAAAACCTCTTCCTTCTTGTCCTTCACCTCCTGTCAATTGCTAAGTCTTACACCTTTTTTCTTCACTATGCCTAATATCTTCCTTTCCATTTCTGTAGCCATTCTGTACCCAGTTTATGCTCCCATTCCTTCCTGCTTGGGTTGTTGTAACAACTTCTTCACAGTCCTCTCATCTCCAGTTTCTCCTCCCATGAGGCTGCTAGATGATTTTTTTTGTTTTTGGTTGGACATGTAATTTTGTCAGGGTGAGGAGCTCTGAGTAAGAAACTTCTATCATTGCAAGTCAAAACCTTTCCTGCAACTTACATTCTAAGGGAGTTGTCTAGGTCAAAGCTAGCTCTCTATGCCATGCTGCCACATTTATCTTTCAAAACTATCTCTTTGATAGAATATGAATAGCATATCTCTCCTCTAAAAATCTTCACTGGCTCCCTATTGCCCATTAGTTTAAACTCCTCATTTTGAAATTCAAATGTTTTAACAATTTGTCCTCAGCTACATAATTGTAAAGGCAAGCACTAGCAGCTTTCAGAGGATTTCTGCTATGAATAAATTTAAGGTTCTGATCACATAGCATAGTGAACTCCCTATTTATTCAGCAGGAGACTAAGGCAAAACATTCACAGAAACCAAAGTACGGTATTCACAATGATATAACAACTTATCACTAAAGTGGCCACATAGTTTTAAACAAAAAATATCATTCAGTAAGTGCTTAACTCAATCATCCTTAAGGAGCAATCCTTAGGTAGTGTTGCCTTAACCTTTCAGTCTTCTTTCTTCTTGATTGGAGATTAGCTTCCAATCATCCTTAACTCAATTGCCCTTAAGGGTTACAAGGCATAAAGTACAAAGCTCTCCCACCCCTAGATCACAGTAAGTCATGATCTTCTCAGTCAGCACTAAGTACCCAAGAAGAGGTCTTTTCCTCTTGGCTGGAGGCTGGCTCCCAGATTCTGTGGTTCCTCTTCCATGGTCCCAACTTCTGCCTGAATTCAACCAACCATCATCTGAATTCACAGGTAGGCAGCTTTCAGCTCCTTGTCCAGCTCTTCATCCAGTTCCTGTTCCATACTGAAGCTCACAGTGTCAAGTCCACCTCAAGTCCTTCACAGTTTCTGTTTCTGTGAAGACAAAGCTTAACAGAGCCAAAATAACATTAATACACATTGCCAGCACCATCATCAATTCACTATCTGCCTGTGAAATCAACACAGACCCACAAGGTCTGAGAAGTCAACACAAAGCTTCAGCATAGTCCCAGTACCTCTGAAACCGTTCTCTAGGACTTCTGTAAACAGACAACAAGAAAATCCTCTTTCAGGGTTTCCATTAAGGTCCCAGGGCTTCTGCAAAAAGTATCACAAACACAAATCAACACAGACAGAACAGACAGAGTGCTGGCCACCACAAATGCTCTCCTCAGTTCTGCTCTGTCCCATCTTGTGTTCCTCCTAATATATGATTGTTCTCCTTCCTGTCCCACTCTTCCTGTTGTGTCAGCAAGTTCTTCCCATCTTCAAATCACAAGGGGCTCAAACAAGGTGCTAAATACTTAAGTAAAGGAAAGAAGGTGCTAAGTACTTCTTTGCTTGCCATTACAATAATTAGAAAGCACAGAATTTCAGGCTTGGAGGAGACATCAAAGGGCATTCAACCCAACTAATTGCTGAACAAAAATCTCCCCCACCCCAAATGCCTAACAAATTATCTTCTAGCTTTAGTTGAAGCCCTCTAGTGAGCCTAAACTCCTAAACTTTTCAAGCTTATCTCCAGTCATTCATTACTCATTCACTATAATTAGACTAGAATTTTTCCCACAGTATGCTTTGAACAAACTATTTTCACCTCTGTACCTTAGGAATGCTTTTTGGATTCCTTGAAAGATCCTCCCCCAACATTCCCTTTCTCTGCATCTCTGATTATCAAAATCATACTGCTCCTTTAAGGTTAAGGTCTCCATGAGACTATCATTGATCAGTATAGTCATTAGTTATCCTTCCCTCTTACCATGACATTTGTACTAAGCTTTTGACTGTTATCACAGCTGCCTTGTGTTGTGATAACTTACCTGAAGTTTGGTTGCCCTACTAGAACATAAGGCCTTTGAGGCCTGGCAAGGAGCCATGTGTCAGATATGGTTGTGTCCCACAAAAAGGGCCTGTACGGACAAGGTTCTCAAGAAATATTGATTGAATTACATTCAGAACAACTAACCCCCAAAGATAGAAATGCCAAAAAAAGGTTATAACATTGTTCATTCGGCTTTAAAAGGGCTTATTCTAGAAGTTGTTTTGTCTCTTATACCTCTTAATGATAGTGTCATTGTTTTTAAAATAAACTTCTTATGTTTTCTCTCTCCCATTTCATTCTTTTTTGTTTTTGTCATATGCACCATCTTAATTATGCTGTTACCAGTCTCATACTTTTATATAATTTCTTCTTCTTCTTGTTCTTGTTCTTGTTCTGTCAAAGAGACTAAAAGATATCATAGAAGATCCAATAACTTTATCCAGTGATTGCTATTATTTGGAAAGCTATTACTCATCTCTAACTGAATATTCCCAAATGTGTGTATATTACATATAACAAATATATGCATTTTTGTTGTCTCTTCTAGACAAAGAGAATAACTTGATGTACTAAAAGAATCATATTTTTTTCATTATAAGAAACTTAAGACATCATTTAATCCAATCTTTTAATTTTACAGCTGACAAAGCTGAGGCCCAGAGGGGTCTCGCTGATTTGTTCATTTTCATAGAGTGAGTGGATTCACAGCAGAGACAAGAATACAGCCCAGGTCTTTTGACTTCTAGGTTCAAAACGTCTCTTTTATATTTTTTCAGTGCTTGGCACATAGTAAGTACTTAATATATTTGATTTGACTTATTATTATCCATTCACGTGTCTACTTCTATATGTACCAACCTATATGTCATTCCTAAAGACTTCAAAAGTTTTAAAACACCCCAAAACAACCACCACCACCATATCTTTAAATGTAAAAATTGGTTCAGGGAAAAGTAAACCAATCTAACTTTGGTTACATGTGGTTTGTGCACATGAGTACACACATACATCTATTTTATGTTAGTCTTACAACGTCCATAGCTTTAGTTATCATAACATTTGTAGCGCTCACAGAAAAGAACAGACATTTTTACCATCCCTTAAAAGCTTATACACTACCTTCTAGGACTTCTCATGTGTCCATCTTCTAACCACACCACACTTTTAAAAATCAATTTTCCAGGTAGGAATTAGAATTCATGGATCTTTGCAATTTGTCCCCAAAGGACAGTTTCTTTTTTCTAGTCAAACTGGTTTAGTCGTTCTCCCCCTTACCCAAATGTACTTCATGTTTTCCATTACCTGTGTTTTTTTCTCTCTCTCTCTCTCATGCTTTTCCCACCCTTGTAATGCTCTCATCTCCCCTAATCCAAATCTCACTCATACTTCAAAACCCAATAATACCATTGCTAAGTAAGTCTATATCCAAAAGTGATGACAGAAAGAAGAAAAGGTCTTTTATATACAAAAATATTTATAGCAGCTCTTTCTGTGGTGACAAAGAAATGGAAACTAAGGGAATGCTCACCAATTGAGGAATGGATGAATAAATTGTGGCATATGAATGTAATGGAGCTCTATTATGTTGTAAGAAATGAGGAAATAGATTATTTCAAAAAGACAGAAAGAGTTATATGAACTTATGTAGAGTGTAGTACACAGACCCAGAAGAATAATTCATACTTAACATCAACAATTACAAAATTGAATAATTTTTGAGGAATTTTTTAAACTGATGAAAAATGACATGAGCAGGACCAGAACAAATTATACAGTAACAATAGTATAAAAACAAACCGCTTTGAAAGCTATAAGAACTAAGATGAATAAAGTGACAATCCATGATCTCAGGAAACCAGTAATGAAACCTACTCTCCATTACAGAAAAGTGATGAATTTAGAGTGCAGAATGAGACAAAGTTATTTTTGTAGATAGTCATCGAGAGAATTTGTTTTACTTGACTATGCTTATCTGTTACAAGAAATTTGTTTTTCTTTTCTTTTCTCCCAGTGGGGTGTGATGTCAGAGGGAGAGAAAGTAGATTTCTGTTAATAGAAAAAAAAAAAGATGAATGGGGGGCTACAGCCATGGAATGTTGCATGCACTTTGAGAGGAAGTCGTGAGAACTTAACACAAATCATCAGCATAGTCCCAGGACCTCTGAAACCCTCCTCCAGGATTTCTGTAAACAGTCAACAAGAAAATCCTCTTCAAGGGCTTCTAAACCAGCAGTAAGGTCCTAGGGCTTCTGTACAAAGTATCACAAACAGAAATCAACACAGACAGAACAGACAGAGTGCCAGCCACCACAAGTGTCCTCCTTCTCAGTCCTGCTCAGTCCCAGCTTGTGCTCCTCCTTTTATATGGCGGTTCTCCTTCCTGTCCCAGCCTTTTTGTTGTCAGCAAGTTCCTCCCACCTTCAAATCACAAGGTGCTAAATACTTAAATAACTGAAATAAGGTACTAAGTATTTCTTTGCTTGCCATTAGATTAGTTCACTTAGCTCTTAGGAAGAAACAGTACTGTGTAAATATGTGTTATGTGAAAACAAAACACATCAATAAAACTTGAGACCAACTTCTTAAATCTTAGATTTTCTCCATTAGAGTATCATCTTGAACCCAGTAGGTTGACATTTTTGTTTTATCTTTTCTCAACTCTCATGGTTCTTAATGCCTTGCATGATCTTTCCATTCAGAAACTGATCACGGAACATCTCTTAAATTTTTTGCATGAATGGTTATTTGAACATTGTATTGATTACTATTCCAATTGGAAGGTATCTGCATCTTCTCTATATGCTCCCAGATGGCAGAAGCTGAATTTTCTTTGTACATCTCTCTTCCTTGGATTTGGAGTCAGAAGATTTGGGTTAAAATCTCAGGTCTGCTACTTATTATCTGTGTGATATTAAGACATTAAACCCCTGTGGGCCTCAGTTTCCTCATTTTCAATATGAAGGGGTTAGATTAGAGGGCCTATAAAAGTCCCTTTGAGTTTTAAATCTTTGATCCTATGGTCCTAGCAAAGGACCTTGGACGTGGTAGACAGGAGGAATATTTGTTCATTTGAAAGAAAAGAAAAATCTTAGATGATAGCTATCCTTTCATAATTTCTGTGACATTTTCCCAGTCAAATAGATTAATAAGTGGATTTTTCTCAAATTTAATTTAAGTTGATGCTGCACTCAAACATTTGAAAGTTTGATTAAATACTGGACTTATATACAGTCAAACCTGTGCATCACACTGACTTTTCTAAACCTGTTAGCCCAATTGTGACCTTCTCCTTAGCCATTTCTACAGATATTTTAGATATAATAGATCCCCAAAGGCCTGTTGGTAAAAATTAAATCTACTGCAGTCTCATGAGAGGTGGAACATGTCCTTCAGAACAATGTCACTGGAATACATATTCTGGCTCATGAGCTTTTTTCTTTTCTTTTCTTTTTTAACCAGTCTCCAGACAAACTTAGGAATGTTAAAGCATGAACTAAAAATAAAATCCTAATGATCTATGGATCTCAATTGCAGTTATGATGACATTTCATTTCATATCTCTCTAGGATGCTCTTCAAACTTGAGCTGCTGAATTTTAGCCATAATTGATTTGCAACGCCTGAATTTTGGTCTGCTAGGGAGATCTACTTTGGCAGTTTTTGTAACAAATTTAGCATGTACTTAGCTGAATGGGATGTATAACAGCAGCAAGAATGTATTCCTAGTTCTATTATAATTGCAGATGCCTACACCTGCAAGGTACTTTGGTGATTACATAATCCAATTCTCTCATTTTACAGATAAAGGACATATAACCTCAGAGAGATGAAGTGACGTACTGAGGTCAAAAGGAAGGCAGGATCAGAATCCATTAACTTCTGCCTAAAATATCATATTCTTTTCATAGTCTTGGCCAAGACTGACTTATGGGAAGGCTAACAAAAAACAATAATGATGATGAAAGCTATTATTTTTATAATGCATTCAGGTTTGCAAAACCCTTCAACTTCATCTTATTTGGCCCTTACAGCAAGTCTCTGAGTTAGGTGCTATTATTATCTCCATTTCACAGATAAGGAAACAAGTTCAGAGAGTTTAAGTAATTTGCCCATAATTAAACAAGTAGTGAAAATCATGTTGTGGTTTCAGGGCCATTGGGAAGATCTGAACGTCCCTTCACTCCTCTCCTCCTAGAGTAGCTGTTACCACGCTCTTTAGAACAGAGAAACTATATCTCCTTATGGCATCTCAAGTGTCAATAACATTATACCTCTTTTACAAAAGGACAAACTTCCTAATATACTTATGATAGTATAGATGACTCTGGGAGGGGATACACTTAATCTCTGATCAGTCATGAGTGTAGAAAAGATGAAGACTCTGAACACTTTAAACCATAGAGTAGAATTACCAAGTTAAGTTAAATTGTACCTTTGTGGAAAGCATTAATATATTAATTTATAACTAGCTTGCTACATACAGAATAGTGAGGCTTCCCAAGGAAAAGCCAAGCCTTCATGGGAATTTAGGATGTATTCATTTAGAGTTTGATTGAATAATCTAATTACAGTAGCAAGGTTATTAAGGTGGGTAAATGAGAAGGTTTCATTGATAATTCCATAGCAAATTAAATGGGCCTGTTCTAAAAAGAAATCACCATTTCCAATGTTAATTAAGTACCTAACAGGAAATTTGATCCTGGCCCCAATGGCCTCATCTAGTGTCAGGCAAAGGGAATTCATAGATAATCTTATTCATCTGTGGACCTTCATTAGTGTTAATATTCCCTTGCTGATAATTAAAATTCTACATAGCTCCCCTTAGGCAGTGTGCACATGGGAAAGTGTGTTTGTGTATAGAAAAGAGAGAGGAAAAGAAAAATAGGAGGACATTTTTGTATGGGTACAATACAATTCCAATGGACTCGTAAACTCATCAATAGGGACACTTCTTCAAATGATTCAAATAGGAACCCGTACACAGGTGAATATCTTCTGTCCTTGACATGTACGCTCCTCCTTGTCCTCCAATGTATAATTTCCCACAAGAGACTACATGATCTGCCGAGCACTTTGCTCCTTCTCGGGACGTTGGGTAGATATCAGTGACACACAGTCTGTTCATTGGCTATTCTTTGCTCTATATGTGATCTTTCTTTCTAGTTATCCATGATATACTTGAAATCACTTCTCCTATCTAGTATCTCATTTGTATTGGGTTAGAGCCTATTCATGACTATTGGGATCCTCTTCCTTGTCCTTTATTTGATATTTAACTTCAGTTGTTTGGAAACCATTATATTTGCAGTCATACATCATCACCAGAAGGATATTGGCCTTAAAAAGATGGGACTTTGTTTCGACAGAAAGCTTAAAGTTGTTAAAAGGTCCATATAGTTAACAAAAGGCAATCTGTCTCATTCTCCACCTCTTAGTCAATTCTAGTCCATGCTCATTGTCTGTTTGTAGTGTCTGTCCAAGATTCACATACCACTGGATGAGTTATATGGGTTGTGTATTGTATTGTGCTAAGACCAAGGCCTAGTTTATACAACACATTGCTTGTAGACACCAAATCATTTCTGGTGAGATGTAGGTTTTTTTTTTCTTTTTAATCATATTCTTCTACTTTCTTATATTAAAAACATTAAAATTCTATATAGCTCCACTTAGACAGTGTGCACATGGGAAAGTGTGTGTGTATAGGGAAGAGAGAGGAAAAGAAAAATAGATATTCAATTTTACAAATGATGAAATGGAGATACAGAGAGGTAAAGAGATTTTTTTTCCAGTATCAGAAACCAAATAAGAATCAGGATTTGGATGCAAACCCAGGACTCTTTGGAGCTACTCTCTTTCCATGATACCATGAAGGCATTCATGTTACTAAGGATGACTTCAATGTGAAAAGCGGAATAAAAGAATAAGTATAATCAACAAAGGCAGTTGATTGACCGTGAGTAAGAGTGAGAAATAGCTTTAAGGAATTATTTATGAAATTATTTCATATTCATAGTCATGTGCCAATTTCATAAGTTCATAGTCTTGTAACAGTCTCACCTTCTTCTGGTCACTCATACTCTAAGAGACGTAACTCCAGTGTTATACCTACTTCAACATTTGGCTAAATCTGTGACCTCATTAATATGGGTAATCTCTCCATGAATACTGAATGCAGTTTATCCATGCCTTTTCACGCTGCAATTCTTGTCCACATCTTTCTATGAATTTGTTATGGAAAATATATTTAATACACTAGAGCAGCAATTCTCAACCTGTGGGTTATGTTTAATTTGTAACAACAAAAATATATCCTGCATATCAGATATTTACATTACAATTCATAACAGTAGCAAAATTACAGTTATGAAGTAGCAATGAAAATAATTTTATGGTCGGGGGTCACCACAACATGAGGAACTGTATTAAAGGGTCGTGGTATTAGGAAAGTTGAGAGCCACTGCACTAGAGGCTTCCTTTCTTGGAGTCTTTAAAGTAGATGTATTAAATACTTTACATCTATGATATAATATGCATATATTGCTATTATATAGCACTTGGGATGTCCATGAGCTATTTCTCACTCGTACTCACAGTCAATCAACGGCCTTTGTTGATTATACTTATTCTTTTATTCCACTTTTCACATTCAAGTTATCCTTAGTAATATGAATGCCTTCATGGTATCATGAAAAGAGCGCTCAACTTTGTAGCTCCAAAGAGTCCTGGGTTTTTATCCAAATTCTGATTCTTACTTGGTTTCTGATACTGGAAAAATCTCTTTACCTCTCTGCATCTCCATTTCATCATCTGTAAAATGGAAGTAATTAAGCTTGTAGTACCTACTTCACACGATTGTTGTGAGGAAGGTGCCTTGTAAATATTATAGCACTGTATAAATGTGCCATTCTCTGTTGCTCTGGAAAATAGAATTCGCATCAGAAGCTGAATGTTACAGAGATGCAGATTTTGGCACAATATAAGGGAAAATTTTTTTTAAATAATTAATGGCGCTAAAAATGTCATGAATATTAGAGTTAAAAGGAGCTTAGAAATCCAGCTGATCCAAATCTCTTACTTTCTTCTAAAGAAAACTCCACAGAAAGGAAGTAACTTGACAGAAAGTAAATGGAGGAGATTGGGATTAGAGTTTAGGTCTTCTGACACTTATTCTAGTATTCTTTCCACTATATCGTATTGCCTCTTGGTCTCAAATAACAAAACAACAATAAGAGTGGCAACAGCAGTACCACCACCATCACCAACCAGTGGTCTTCTGTCAAGCATTTTGTAGATGTGATCTCTACGTGGAATAAGAAGTTGGGCTACATGCTCCTTCTCAATTCTATGATCCTCTTTTCATCTAGTGGGCTGACATGATTGAGTGTTTGGTGTTTGATGTTTACAGCTTCATTAAGCAGTGCCATCACTCTTTTGAAAGGGGCCAATTGTGTCACTGGTTCCTTTGCCTTTCTATTGGTAGCTTAATGCTAAGACTGAGGGTAAGATCAGCCAATGTAGCAGAAGCATCACTAACTTGCAGCTAGATGGCTTACAGTCAAAGATCATTTCTGCTACTTATTATCTTGAGTCTGTGCCCTGTAAGGATTGGTTAAAGAAATAGGATATTTAGCTTGGAGAAGGAACTGCTTGTGAAATTGGTGGATAAGAGCTCTTTTCAAATATTTAAAGAGCTGTCATGTGGAAAAACATTCAGAATCATTCTTTTTTGCTCCATAGGACAGAGAGGTTTGAGGTAAGGAAAATATTTTCTAACCATTAGAACTATCTCAAAATGGAATGGGTTATGTTGGGAAGTGGTGAGTTTCCCTTCATTGAAAAATGACCTCTTATTGGAGGTATCACAGGGAGATCCTTGTTCATGTATGAGATGGGACTAGAAGACTGCTGAGATCCCATCTGTAATTCCATGCACCAGCAGATTCCCAAAAGAATGCTACTGAGAACAACTTTTAGAGTTCAGATTACAAAATACAGTGAACACTCTGTTTATTCCATTACAAATCAAGACAAACATTCAAAACATTATAATATTCACAACATTACATCTTATCACAGAAAATGGCCACACACTTTTCACCACAGTGGCCACAATATTCAGAACAATGAACAATAGAATCAAATTTCCACTCATGGGGCAACTCAATCATTAACAAGAAACAATAGAATAATAAAACTTCCACATATGGGGCAACCATTAACTTAATCAGTCACTAATCTAGATTTACAATTACTAAATATCTTGATCATAAATACAGTCATTAGAAAACCACACAAACCCTCCA
>CM053592.1:68516877-68528435 GCA_028646515.1 Pseudochirops corinnae | reverse complement strand
GGTAGTCCCTGGCACACACTGAAGTTCACAGGGTCCAGCACATCTCAAACTCTTCACCACTTCGCAAGGATCAGCCAGGCCATGAACAAACAAAGTCTTATCCTGGTCATGCTTCTTCAGGCAAGCCCTCTTAGCCTTCCAGGCCTACCACAACTTGCTCAGTCATTCCCCAATTGATGGACATCCCCTTAATTTCCATTTCTTTGCCAGTATAAGAAGATCTGTTATGAATATTTTTGTACATTTAGGTCCTTCTCCTTTTAAAAAAAATATCTTTGGGATACAATCTAGTAGTGATATTTTTGGGTCAAGGGGAAACACAGATTTATAGCCCTTTGGGCATAGTTCTGAATTGCCCTCCAAATGGCTGGATTAGTTCACAACTCCATCAACAATTTGTTAATGTGACAACTTTTCCACATCCCCTCCAATATTTGTCATTTTCCTTTTCTGTCATATCAGTCACTCTTTAGGTATAAGGAGGTATCTCAGATTTTTTTAAATTTTCATCTCTCCATTCATAAATGATTTAGAGCATTTTTATATGACTATAAATAACTTTGATTTCTTCTTCCAAAAACTGCCTGTTCATATCCTTTGAACATGTATCAATTGGAGAATGACTCTCATTCTTATAATTTTCATTCAGTTTTCTATACATTTGAGAAATAGAACCTTGCTGTAAATTTCCTTCCTTGTTTTTTGCTTTCCTTCTAATCTTGGCTGCATTAGTTTTGTTTGTGCAGAAATCTTTTAATTTAATGCAATCAAAATTGTCTGTTTTTACATCCCATAGTGCTTTTTATCTTTTGTTTTCATCACAAATTCTCCACTTATTCGTAAATCTGACAGGTAAAATATTCCATGCTCCCCTACCTTTGTGTCTAAATTACGTACCCATTTTGACCTTATGTTTGCATGTGTTGTGAGGTGTTGGTCTATGCACAGTTTCTGCCAAACTGTGTTTCCAGTTTCCCTGTTGTCTGCTTCCCTTCCAATCTTGGTTGTATTGGCTTTGTTGGTGCAAAATTTTTTCAATTTAATGTAATCAAAACTATCCATTTTGCATTTCATAATATTCTTTATCTCTTGTTTGGTCATAGATTTTTCCATTCTCCATAAATCTTTTATATTAAAATTATTTACCCATTTTGACTTTATCTTGGCATAGGGTGTTAGATTTTGGTCTATGCCTAGTTTCTGCCATACTATTTTCCAATTTTCTCAGCAGTTTCTGTTAAACAGTGAGTTTTTATCCCAGAAGCTGGAGTCATTGGGTTTATCAAACAGTAGACTACCATAATCATTGACTACTGTGTCTTGTGTACCTCCCCTACTCTGCTCATCCACCACTTTATTTCTTAGTACCAAGCAGTTTTGGGAATTGCTGCTTTATAATATAATTTAAGATCTAGTGTGACTAGGTCATCTTTCCTTGCAATTCTTTTCATTTATTCCTTTGATATTCTTGATCTTTTATTCTTCCAGATGAATTTTGTTATGATTTTTTCTAGCTCTATAAAATAATTCTTTGGTTGTTTGATTGGTATGACATTGAATGAGCAAGTAATTTTAGGTAGAAATGTCATTTTTATTACATGGCTTAGCTTACCTATGAGTAATTAAAATTTTTAAAATTGTTTGTTTAGACCTGACTTTCTTCATGTGAAAAATGTTTTGAAATTTTGTTCATATAGTTCCTGTCTTTGTCTTGGCAGGTACACTCCAAAGTATTTTATATTGTCTACAGTTCTTTTAAATTGAATTTCTCCTTTTATCTCTTCCTGTCAGACTTTGTTGGTGATATATAGCAATGCTGATAATTTATAAGGGTTTGTTTTATAAACTGCAACTTTGATGAAGTTGTTAATTATTTCAACAAATTTTTTAGTAGATTCTCTAAGCTTGGTCTACAAAGAGTGATAGTTTTTTCATTGCATATTTTTATTCCCTTAATTTCTTTTTCTTTTCTTATCACTATGGCCAGCATTCTCAGTTTGATATCAACTAATAATGGTAATAATGGCCATCTTTGGTTTGTCCCTGATCTTGTTGGAAAGGCTTCTAGCTCATCCCAACTACAGATAATGCTTGCTGTGACCCAGAATTGTGTATGAGCAATGTAAGGGTATCATACTCCTAGTGCAAGCAAAGGGTCCACTATAATCTCTGATCAATTATCTGACCTCTCTACCCTTTGTGAACTCCTGTTGTTTTGTCTGCTGCTGCTGCCTTCAAGGCTGGCTACTGGCTTGTTGGGGATTGCACACCAGGATGGATTCCCATCCTTGTTAGATAGACCTTTTCTACAGACCTCCTAAATTCTCTTGGGATGGAAAATTTTTTCACCCTGACCTTTTGTTGATTCTGCCACCCCAAATACGATTTGTAATATTATTTTAAAGTTGTTTGGAGGAGAATTTGAGAGAGCTCAGGTGAATCATTGGCTTTACTCTGCCATCTTGTCCCCTCATCAATTTTTAAAAATTATTTTGATGACTATCTCAATAAAATTTATTTCCTTGTTAAACTATGTATTTTATTTTATGCATTAAAAACATTATTCTGAGAAAGGGTCCAAAAATTTAACCAGATTGCAAAAAGAGTTCCATGACATAATAAAAATTAAGAATCCCTGTTCTAGTGGATCAGTGAATCAATAACAGAGTGAACCCTAATTGTAAGTAAATTTTCAGGGACTAACAGGAAAACTGTTGGAGAGATTAAACTCATAACCCTTATCATCACCTATTATATACATTAAAAGGAAAACTTTTTAAAATATCTCTAAAATATTTGGTCTTTAGACTATAAAAAATAACCCAAACAGTAAAGGAGCAGGTTGAACCTTGCATGATTTGTAATTCATCAGTGTACAGTGACTTATGGGCTATAGCCCCAAGATTCATTTTTCCTCCGATGGGTCAGTGCCTTTATAACCTATTCTCTCAGTGGGTACAAGAAAGCTGCAGTTTTCTGACGTACATAAATGAGAGCTGGTGTGAAAATAAATGGAAAATGCTTCAAAATCCTTGGAGAAAGGTATTATGTAAATGCACATTATTATGCTCATAAATAATAATAATTTATTTTCTAAGACATAATGGTAGTGCAAAAGTCATTTGTGTTGTCAGGCATTTGCCAGTTTTGTGTGGGATTCAACAAATGTAATGTCCCATTAGACATAATAGATACTTAAATGGATTTTTTTTAATGAATTTACCTTAAGGTTTAGTAACAGATGGTTTGTTAAAAAAAAAAAACACAACAACATCAGACAGAAATAATAACAACACTTTTTCTTATATACATGTTGGCCACCAGACTTGCTATATGAATGCAAGTAGAAAAACTGCTGGAAAATTGGACTATCATTTGAGTTATATAGCAGTCTCCATAATGTTCTATATTCTGGATATGAGTTTTCATAGGCTCCAAGATTTTCTTTTCTTTCCTTTTTTTTCTTTTAACACATTTTTGTCCCTTAGTAATTAACTCTCAGGAAAGAAAAGAAACCCAAATAAATTTAAATTCATACACCTACACATACACATATACATATGTACAAATATACACAGTGTATATGCGTATGGGTATGTGCATATATTGCCCTTTAAACTTCATAATAAAAACAGAAGGGATAAGAATCTTGGTTGGAAAGTATTTAAAATTGGACTAGAAGAGAATTTAAGAATTATCTAGTTTAATTCTCTAATTTGTCAGAAAAAGGAAACTGAGGCCACGAGGTTAAATGACTTGCCCTGAGATTAAATAGTTATTTCTGGACTTGAACCCAGGGCCTCTGGCTCCAAATTCAATACCATTGTGTTGCTGAATATTTGCTAGAACATAACCATAAGTACAATAATGACGTTAAATAGTTTGAATGGCTCAGCCTGAAGAGGAATCCTTAATGATCTGATGACAGGTTGGAAACTTTTCTAAAATGGAGAACCCCAGGGATCTGCTCTCAGCCTGTGTTAACATTTTTATTGATGTATTGGATAAAAGAATAAATGTCATGCTTATCAAATTTGCAGATGACACAAAAGTAGCAGGCTGGGTTCATACACTGGATGACAGAGCCAGGAACCAAAAAGATACCGAGAGGCAAGAAACTTGGGCTCAATTTAATAAGACATGTTAGGTTAGAAAACTAGAAATGTTTCATCAATATAGGAAAATCCTAGAGGAGGAAACTCTGTCTACTTCTGTAGGTCTATGATTTCTCCAAGAATTATAGTCTCAGAAAGTTCTCTAGAACTCTGAGATGTTAGGTGACTTGCCCAGGGTCACATATTCAGCATGTGCTAGAGGTAAGACTTGAAACCACATTTTACTGACTAAAGGGCAGACTTTCTAGTCACTATGCTATGCTGCCTTTTATATTATGAAAACCTAATGTAATTATTGGAGGTCAGATTTATTGTATTTTTAGAAACTGGAAGGCACCATATCTGTAAGTATTGTACTTATCTCTAGGTACCTCATTTTAACAAGAACTGGGGAGTGTCTAAGAGAAGACAACTAGGATTATGAAGGACCTCAATTGCATGGCATATCATAGGTAGAATGATATGAGAATGCTTAGCCTGAAGAAGAGAAGATTCAACAGGCAATGAGATAGCTGTTTCCAAGTATTCAAGGGGCTGCCATATTGGAAAAAAAATGGTTTAGATTTGCTTTTCTTGGCCCTGGACAGCAGGAGCAACAGGTAGAAGTTGTAAAGAGGCTAATTTAGAATTGATATCAGAAAAAAAAAACTTTTAAGGACTTAGAATGATACAGAAGTAAAATGGGCTTTCTCAGGAGGAAGTTGGTTCCCTTTCTTTAGAGACCTTCAAGAAAAGCTTGGATAACTATTCATAGGACATGATGTTGAGTGGATTCTTGTTTAGGCATGGTTTGGACTAGGTGGCCTTTGAGATCTCTTTAAACTCTGAGCTTCTGTAATTTTATTACTACTTTGGGGGTATGACCTTTCACCCAGGGCTGAATCCACCTAACTGTAGTATTATCTATCCGTCATACCTTCATCTTGTTGCCAAGGATAACATGAGATGCTTTGTCATATCCTTTGCAAAAATGTGAACTCTATAGCATTTCCTTGACCTTTCAGTCTAGTAACCCCATAGGAAAAAAAAAAAAAGAGAATTAAGTTAGTCTAGTGTGACTTTTTGATAAAATCACTTTGGCTTCCATGATCATGACTTCCCTTTTCATTAATATTTATTAGTCATTCCTTTAATTAGCTCTAGATTTTGCCAGGAGACAAAGTCAAGCTTATTGTCTATTAGTTTTCAGGCTCCATTTTCTTCCTTTTTGGAAAATAAAAATAACATTTTCCCTTCTTCAGGTCTTAGCCTCCTGAAAATCCCATTATTTTAGAAAGTCTTATCACTTGTCCTAGAATCAACGCCCTAGGCAATTTGTACCCTCAATGGCAAACGGAATGTTACCTCAGTTTTCTTCCATGGTAAGAATAAATGTTTTTTTTTTTCCTTTGAAACCCTATTCTTCCTGTGAAATCTCATACTGATTTGGATCAGAAGGACACCTTCAGCTCTCCACTCATTTGCAGAGCTCAGGATATTGATGGAATAACTATCAAACAGAAAGACTTCTCCCAGATCAGAAAACAAACTATGAACTTTTCTCTAGACTATCTCTGAGGTGGATTCATTGGCCTACTTATCTTCCAGATAAAAGTAGTTAGTTTTCTAGAATCCTATCATTAAGTTTTTACTCAACCCTGATGGATCCATTAAGATCGTACATAGAAGAGTTGTGAGGGACCTTAAAGTTCCAACGCCCTCTTTTCTTATAAATGAGGAAACTGGGGCCCAGTTTCTCAATTTAAGTGACTTGTCCAAAGCCACACTGCTAGTAAATGACATAAGTGTTCAAACCCATGTTCTCTCATTGTATATCTGATAGTCATTCTACTACCATGATATCACCAGTGTGAATACTCCCTGCCCTCCGTTCACCAATAAATATTGAAAATGCTCCATGTTTTCTTAGCTCACATAATTCTAGTTAGCCCATTTCTTTCCACAAATCCCCATGAAGAATCCATTCATTGTGCTTGCTGAAGGCCTTCCTCTGATTCTTTTGTTCTGGGGAACTAATGTAGTACTGAAACTTTCCATATGATGTCTCTTAGGCCTCCTCTTTCTAATCATACGTATTCTTAGTGATGGCAACTGTTGAATGGCGTGGGATGCAGTACTAAAAGAACTGAGTTCAAATCCTATCTCTTATATTTACTACCAGAATTTCCTTGATTTCCCCATCTACATTGGATTATACTATGTCTAAAATCCCTTCCAGCTTGAAATTCTAAAAGCCTGCAATTTCTATTCCAATTCTTAAATTCAAATTATCAAAGGTAACATGTTATAGTTCACTTAGACCTACCATGGTTTTTAACATGATCCATATCCATAGAGTATTGACTATTATATGAGATTTAATTGAGCAAACATTCTGTAATGAGAAAAATCTCAGACTTGCAGGGAACTTTAGTGGGTATGTAGCCCAACCCAGTTTTGAATAAGACCTACAAATTATCCTTTTAACATCTACAATGGAAGAGAACCCAGTTCCTCTTTAAAGCAACCTACTCTCCTCTTGAATAGCTCTGATGCTTGGTAAGGTTTTCCTTCAATCAGATCTAAACTTGGCTTTTTGCAATTTACATCCAGTGTACCAAGTTATGACCTCCAAGACCAAACAGAGGAAGTTCAATCCTTTTCCTATAATTTCATCATGATCTTAACTCACATTTGCATGGTACCTTAAGGCCTTTAAATCTTATTCCTCATGCCAACCTTGTGGCACAGATAGTTTAAAAGTTATTATGCCAATTTTGTACAGAGGAAGGAACTGAGAGTCCAAGATATCAAGAACTACCTGTTATCATACAGCTAGTAAGTGTCCAAAGCCACTGCTCTTTCCACATTGTGTTTCATGGAAGAAAAGAGAAAATTGTCATTCTTTTTAGAGTATGCACAATTTAAGATCAAAGCAGAAAGCAGTTTTCCATTTTTTTTTTTGGTGTGCCCCATTGAGTCCATCATGGTATACACTTTGCAAGCACATTAAACAAGCATTAGAGACTTAAAACCTCTGTATAAGTGAATTATCAGTGGTGATTGTGCAAGGCCTGGGAAGCAGACACATAGGAAAAGACAAGTGAGGTATTTTTGATGGGCTCAGCAATACCAATATTGATTCCCCTCTAACTCTTGGTTTGTTTGCTTAAGTTGTCTGGACCTAAGTATCCTCATCTGTCAAATGAGGATTTGACTAAGTGACCTCTAAGGCTCCTTTCTTAAAATTCTATGATTCTAAAAAAAAAAATTCTAAGATTCTATGACTCTTCCCAGAGGAACTGAGACAGTTTTGAAGTGTGCATTAGCAAATACTTTAGCAGCAAAGAAAGGCCATTCATACAAGAAATTTATTCATTCTAGGTCCATTTTGATATTCTCCATGCCTTCTAGGCTTCCTCCCTCCCCTACCATTTTGGACTAAATAATCCAGTGCATTTGAAGACACTTGTCATTTTTGAATGGCCTCAGTCCCTTATTGCTCTTAAAAGATGTGAAGCCCTTTGCTTCATTTTGATTTTTTTTTTTTCCAAACAGGTCCTGATGCCAGTTGAATAGTGATTTCAGGGAATTGGCTTTATACAGTCGGTTCAATTTTTGAGCAGACTCTCTTTTGGAATCATACTGCTGTCACCACATATGACATTAATGATCTCCCCTTGGAAACCACCTCAGTCATGAGGGCCAAGATGGAACTGATGTAGAGACTGTCCTTCTCAACCCTAGAATTGCAAGAGTCATATTGATTGGCAAGGGGAGCTTGTTATTATAGTTGTGAAATATATGATTGGCTCATAATTGATATTCCATTTAGAGAGAGAAAACTTTGTGACAATAGGCTGGGGAGGGAGGCAGGGTTGAGATACCAGCCCTATTCTAGGAAAGGTTATTCACTCTCATGGGACTCCCAGAGCTTCATGTGAATGGGACACAACAAAATACAGAGGGCAACATCTAGTTTACAGAGTAAACATCTAGTTTACTAGATGTTTATGGGTAATTAGATGAGATCAATCAGGTGCAATCTGTAATAGAATAAAATAACATGTCTAGGAGTGGGAGTCACTTGTACTCTGCTCAAGTAAGGTAGAGGAAGAGGGTAAGGACTCTTAGTTTCTCCATATTCCTTATGAGGCCCAGAGAGCTTAAGCAACTGAACCAAGAGTTAGAGGCGATTTTAGTATGCTCACCCCCATCAAAAACACCTCATTTTTCTTGTCTCATATGTCTGCTTCCCATGCCTTGCACAATCAACACTGATTGTGGTGATTCCTTTACATGCTGTCCTCCATACCTCCTCTGCCTTCAAGAAGTCTCACTCTGATTTGATGGCTCCTTCCAGGACCTCCATTCATAGAAGGCCCCAGGTCAGCCATGTCTCATTCTTCTCTCAGATGTACTTGGATTTCCTCTAACATGCCTACTCTTCTGCTATCCCATCTTTGTCTCTCTCCTCTTCCCACTTTTCAGTTTTCTTTTATGTGTTCTCCTCCATTAGAATGTAAACTCCTTGAAGGCAGGAAATATCTTTATATATATATAAAACCTTCCTCACGAAAACACTTTCATCTTGGTGGTTCACATTTGACTGATAAGCTCACTAGGCTGAGTGAACATCTTCCCCTCTACTAAAAATTTAAATTCATAGACTGTTCAACAGCATTTTGCCTTTGGTTACTTTGCTCAACTTGGAATTCAAAGTCAGAATAAAGTAATTTGAGGATTACCAGAGGGACGCTGCCCCAATGTTACTTTTCTAATGTTTCCCCTTAGTCTACTTTGAAATCTTATTGGGGTTTTCTTAGACATAGAGAATACAGGGAGATGGCCTGTTGCTTTGTTTGAAACTAAGAGAGAAGGCAGAATGATTTTCAGAGGATCATAAGTTTAGAGCTGAGGTTCATCTTAGAGGTTATCTAGTGTAGACCATCATTTTATAGACAAGGTAACTAAGGCATAGAGAGTTTAAGTGATTGGCTTGAGGTCACCCAAGGAGTAAGTATCTGAGTTGAGGTTTAGGTCAGTTCTCTGATTCCCAATGATATTTCCTTTGTACCCTCAACCTACAGGAGGAGATGCTTCCATCTAGTCTGGTTCTTTGTCAATACTACCCTTTTCAAAGGAATCCTGATGAGCTAACCCATGGCTAACCCATGCTACTTTGTGTCAGAATAAGGAAATCAAAGTCCTAAAGTACTGATGGATTTTCATGCATTTGGTATTTATAATAGGTAGCATTTACATCACAATTTCAGATTTGCAAATCACATTACAAATATCTAATTTTATCTTCACAATTATCTTGAGAGACTGGTACTGTTATTTTTATTTATAGATGAAGAACTTGAGGCAGACAGAAGTTAAGTGACTTGCCCAGGGTTGTACATCTAGTAACTATTTGAGGCCTAATTTGAACTCAGGTCTTCATGACTCCAACAGTAACTCCATCCACTGCCCTAACTAGTTGCCTTGCATCATACTCATGGTGAAGGGAAAGGCTGTGGTGGAATGGGGATGGAGGTGGATTTAGTGATGCTCTTTCTAGACTAATGAAGTTTAAAAACATCATTCCTGAGTTACAATGCCCAATATTTTTCTGTGCTCTTGGGACTTATGAAGGTTTTTTTTTGCAAGAATCAGACAGCCCAGTAATATTTAAAGTAATAGGACTACTGCAGCATTCCCCTGGGGATGTGTAATAGAGGACCTCTGGGACTTGCCACAGACTCTATAGCTATACTCCTAAGATTCCTGGGACTTTCCAGTCATCCTGTAACTATATTTTCTTCTCTGTGTTTTGTCTCCCAACTAGAGTGTGAGTTCCTTGAGAGCAGAGACTATCTCACTTTTTAAAATTTGAATCCTTAGAGTTTCGCTTTTAATAATACATTTTTATCCATTCATTTGGACATTCATTTATTCATTCATTCCTGTGGAGGCACCTCTGTCAGACTACAAACACTGCTTTGTACAGTCTATGTTGCACATTCTAGTCAAAGATGGGTATGACTAGCACTCTGTCACCTGAGCAACAGGACCCTTCACTAAGGTAGCCAAGGGTCATGGGTTTTCTATTAAGGAGGGGGCAGATTTTTGCTCAAGTACCTCTGATTAGTCTCCTATCTCTGATGCCACAGGCAGGGAGACAGTAGAGAATGGTTGGCAAAGACCCTGAGTACACAAAGGACAAAGAAGCCTCTTGTATGGAACATGGAAGTTTCCAGAAAAAAAGTCAGGATGAAATAATGTTGATGAGGAAGAGAGGGAATTCAGAGCTTTCTGTAGGAAAAGGCATGCCCAAAAAAGTAGAGGAGGGTTTGTTATTGCTGTTGTTTTTTGTTTTTTCTTTTGTTTTTGATAATTACACAAAGGCACCGAATTGGTTAACATGAATTAGATTTAATTTCAACTCCAAGAGTACAGAATGAGCTTTATGGTTACTACAGGGGAAGGAGGGATGCAAGTTTTCAGTATTTTCTACTGTTTGTTACATCTGTCATTCAGGGTAATTTAAAAGGTATAAATGTGACTATAGTTTTATTTTCTGTCCAAAGATTGATTTCTTGGGGAAGATTTTAAGGAAAGCCACAGATTTGCCATTGTGGAATTTGCTCCTGGTCAAAGACCTTAGAAAAGAAATTGTTTTTCATAACAAAGGCCACCTGTGCTGAATGCTGTGGTCCCTGACAATAGTTTGGCAATCCCTGAATGGAGCAAGAGTTTAAGAGGAGAGGTCAGAGATGCAAAAGGAAGTTATTCCATAAATACTCCAAATCAGCTGTGCTGTAGAACCAGCTTGAGTATGGAACTCTTGACCCTGTGGCTTCTTCCAAACTAATCTGCAGGACAGACTCTGCTTTAAAGTTTTAATCATCTCTTTGCTTTTTACATTTTCTCTGGAAAATGGGGCTAGTAGATCTCTACAAAATGACATTGTTTTTATTCATAGGATCTCAATGCTAATTTTGATTCATTCATTCTTAGAAGAATAAGGCTTAATAGTCTTTGAATCCAAAATCCAAAAAAGATCATTAAGAACTCCTTTAATAAACTTGTTTGGCCCAGCATTTCATTGACAAAGGTCCATTATTCCACCTTTTCCCATTTCTACTTAAATAGAATAAGTGGAGTGGAATACTACCTACCATTTGAGAAATTTGAAAGGAAATGTGAGCTGGTCATGTAGTGAGCAAGAGGGATTACCAATGGACAGATCTCATGCTAGCATGGTATGTATGTGATGTCAAGGATATTAGAGAAAGAATGACAGTAATGTTGATTGCATTTTCTGTGGATGAGTTATGGAAAGATAAAGGTCCCTCATAATGAGAAGGGTCCCTGAGAGGGGCAGAGCAACTTGGGTGTTTTGTGCATTTGGAATAGCCATTTGATGAATGTATTACCAAGGAAATAGATGGATGAGCATGGTCCTTAAACTTGATC
>CM053592.1:68489819-68507490 GCA_028646515.1 Pseudochirops corinnae | reverse complement strand
CTATTTTATAGTTTATTCTTTTATAGTTAATGTTCTGTGGATTTCTATCTAGGTGGATAAAATAACAGCTTTTTGTCATTGAAAGCAAGTGTTCATGCTTTGAGCTTGCTGACATGACAAGAATGATAGACACCTCATCCTTTTTATACATGTGTTTGACTTCTTCCATTAGGTTTATACATTTTGAAAATGTTTGTCATTATTATTATCATCATCTGCTTATCATTTGGGGGGGTAGGGGTGAGGCAAGGCAATTGGGGTTAAATGACTTGCCCAAGGTCATAGCTAGTTAAGTGTCAAGTGTCTGAGGTCAAATTTGAACTCAGGTCGTCCTGACTCTAGGACCAGTGCTCTATCCACTGCCACCAAGCTGCCCCTGTTTATCATTTTTTAATGGGTGCTGGGTTGCCTGAATTTCATTCTCTCTTCTAATTCTTTCTGCTTCCTCTAATTATCAGATTCCTTGAAGATTGAGGTCATGTACCTCCTCCTACTAAAGCCATTACTGATCCTCCTACAGCTCCCTTTCTCTTCCCCTCCCATCCAAATTGATTGTAAGCTCCATCAGGTGAGGAATTGTTTTGTATACCTTTGTATACCTAGCACCTAGCATAGTGCCTTATGCACAGTAGATATGTGATAGTAATAGTCAGTCCAGAAGCACTTATTATGTGCCAGGTGGGACCATCTCCATTTGTCCTGATCTACATCTGGCCACTGGACCCAGATGGCTGCAGAGTAGAAAGTGAGGCTGGTGACTTTGCACAGCCTGACCTCACTTGAATCCAATTCCATTACAAGTCACGGCATCACCTCCCTGATGTCATGGTCCTCTTTAAGAACTAAGGATAAACAACAAAATTATGTGCCAGGCACTGTGCTAAGTGCTGGAGATACAAAGAAAGGCAAAGAAACAGTCCCTGCCTTCACTGAGTTCACGTTGTAAGGGAGGAGAAAATCTGCAAACAATTACGTACAAACAAGGTTTCTATGTAGGATATGGGGAGGTCACCTCAGAGGGCAGGCACTAACATTAAGGCACTTTAACAACCAGGCCAAGCTTCTTGCAGAAGGTGAGATTTTTAGCTGAGATCTGAAGGAGTCTCAGGAAACTGGGAAGCTAGGAAACAGAGGAGAGGAGGGAAAACATTCCAGGAATGGGATACAGGGGTAGAGTGAGGGAGGATGGTCATGGAAAATGAATCATCATCATCATCATCATCATCATCATCATCATCATCATCATCATCATAGCTGGTGTTTATAGAGCACTTTAAGGTTTACACAGTGCTTATATATCCATATATATATATTACTATATCCTTATATATAGCCTCTCATTTGATTCCCTGTAAAAAAAATAAACCTTATTATTATTCTCATTTTACACTGGAAGAAACTGAGTCACTGATTGCACAGGGTCACATGGCTAGTAGGTTTCTAAGGCAGTATTTGAACTCAGATCACTATTAATTGTACCATCTAGTCCTCTCTAAGAAATTCCTGTTGAATTGGAAGAAGTTTATCGCAAATAATCAAGTTCTACAGATTTATATCCTTTAAGGAACTGAGCCATAACTAAGGTATGACAATGGAAAATTTGCCCTCAAGTTGCCAAAATTTAGAGGATGCTCACTTGACTAAGATTAGTCATTAGTTAACAATACTAATTAATTTGACTAGAAGACTACTGGCAGCCTCCCTCTCGTTTCAAATGTTCCTCTGTGGCCTCAACTCAGGTAAGTATATTTCCAGCCCAGGCTCCTCCTCATGGCTCTGTCTGTTTTTTAAATTTTGTTTTGTTTTGTTTTTTGTCTCCCTGCTACACAGCAGTATCTCAAGGATTCAAGGATACACTTCCTGCTGCTTGCCCCAAGCAGGGTTGTGCACTGCTGTCCCAGGTGCAAAAATTGCTAGCTACAGCTCTGTTAAGGAGAGATCTTTTCTTAGTTACTACCCATGAACTAGCTCTGGCCCACTCCCATTTTGTGCTTGATGGCTGACAGCTGCAAAACCTCATCATAACAACATGGTCTCAACAGCAAATCCCTTCTCAAACTGTCTGTGAAGCAGGTGACTCGTGTTCCCCCCTTCTCTGTAAGTCACCAATATATCAAGTCAAGGAGGAAAGAAGAAAATCAATAGAAGACAAGAACATGAGGCAATGTGATAAACAACGTGCTTGCCTCCTACTTGCTTGTCATTCATTTGATCTCTCCTCATTTTGTTTGGATTGGCAGATTACAGTGGGACCCAGCCTGTTATTTCAATTTTAACATCAAAGAACTATCAGGATAAAAGGAGAGAGCTCTGAGCACACATTCATAAATCATTTAGAACACAAAGAAAGTTGGGGATCAAAACAGTAAATGCACGATCAAGAAGGGACCTTAGAGGTCATCTGATCTAACTCCATTTTACAGATGAGGAAACTGAGACCCAGGGCAGTTAATTGACCTGACCGAAGTCTCATAGGTAGTATCAGAGTCAATTTGAACCCAGGTCAAATAATCAATACACATTTATTAAGTACTTACTATGTATCAGGCATTGTCATGACGCAAAGAATGAAATAATTCCTACTTTCAAGATTACTTTTGTAGATTTCACTGATTCCAGAGCCAAAGCTAATTTTTACCTTATCATGTATTCATTTTAAGATTGAAAATATCCCAGAAGACACCATATACAAATTATTACTAATGATTAAAAAGTGTCCTTCAAACCACTTTATTCAAACATTTTTTGATTAGTCAAATTGTTGTTGGATAAGAGTTAACTTTATCTCTCCTATATTCAGATCAAAGAATTCCATTCAGCTAAGACCTTAATGGATGTCCCTGAAAAAGAAAACCAGAGCAAAATGAAATTATTGTTGCTGTTGTTATTGACTGAGTTTCAAAATAAGTTTTATTAATGTTTTTAGTTTTGATATTGTGGTCATTTCTGGATGCAAAGACCCTGAGTACATTTGTGACAAAGGAAAACAGTCACTCCAAGTCAATGTTAAGTGGTTACAACTGAGCATGTGTACCATTCAGTACTGGCAGTCCTCTACTTCTCTCCTTTCCTTATCTTTCTAGTCCAAAGACAAGGTGAAAATTCAATAGCTTGTATTTCTAGAAAGCCTTAAAACAACTTAAAAAGAACTTAATCCACCTTTTCTATTAAGGCCTCACAAAAGTGCTGTTAGGCAGATGCCACAAGAATAATAAAAATAATAATAATAGCTAATATTTATATAATGTTTTAAGATTTACAACACACACACACACACACACACACACACACACACACACACACACACACACACACACACACACATATATATGTATATATAAAATCTCATTTGATCCTCACAACAAACCTGGCATCATTGCCATTTTGAATCAGAGAGTAAGTGACTTGTTCAAAGTCCAACAGTAGTGACAGACATAGAATTTGGCCTTATATGGATGATACCATGATAATAACATGCTCTAGACTTGGAGAGTTCTGAAGTGTCACTGAAGACATCTACACTTGAGAATGGGATTCCTAGGGAGAATTCCTGACATGAAACAGGATGCTTTTCTTTTTTGGGGGAGGTGGGTGTAAAGTGTCCTTACGGTTTAAATGATTAAACTCTGCCCTGTGGATTATGTTTCTTACAATACATCTAGAGGCTTGCAGGAAGCAGGTTGAATCCTGAAATGGAAGCTCAAAAAAATAATGATTGATATGATCATACCCTATATTTATATAACATCTTCTGAAGCAGTCAGAGTACTTCAGAGATCTGGGGGTCCTTCTTTTCTCCCCCTTCCTTCAACTCCATCCCATAATTCCAAAGCAAAGCTGCCAGGAAGGAATGTTTGAATCTATAAATGATGAATTCCATTTTTATAGGGTTAGGATAAAGACAGGCTAGGGGCACACATTCTCCACCCCTACAACCTCAGTGAAGAAGTGACATCATGGAATATTGAAAACAGCTTAGAGTGCCCAAGGAGATTGTAAAATACTCTCCCTCCTGCTACAACACAGCGTTGAGACATGCCTTGGGCATCACTCAAGTAACTGAGCAGACCCCCAGATAATTATAGAGCTCAGTTCCTTTTAAATATATGTTTCTACATGGCAGTAGCTGCAGTTTACCACCTGTTCTTCCAGCCTGCAGACGCTGGCTTGCTAAGAGGAGTGGGTGCAGGCCAGCTACAAACCTGAAGTTAATGATGAGTCCCAGTTAACATATCATAATGTTCTCATGAGACATTGTTAGTCAACCTCTATCAGAAAGAGAAAAGAGTGCATTCCTTAGCAAAGGAACCACACCTTCCCTGCCCTAGACTGCCAAATTAATAGCTTTTCTGTTCAGTGTTTTCACTCTCTAGTCAAGCCCACCATCTAAGACGTGTTTTTAGACCAATTTGAAAAAGGAAAAAATAAAAGCAAATATCTGACTTGACCATAGATCAAGAGGCTTCTGCCAAAGTTCTTTTTGTAAAACATGGATCAATCAGTCAATCGATAAGCACTTATAAATTGCCTATTATGTTCCAAGTAATACACTGTCATCATGACAAGAGTGCACTGAAACAGCATGGTTTTGTAGAAGGTGCTGGAGCTGGAGCTAAGGAGGTGAGTGTTCTCATCCACACTATACATAACATTGTCTGGTGGAAACTTTTGGAGTCTTGAACTGAATTATTCATTCATCTATAAAATAGAAATAATGAGATTTGCCCTGTATTTTTCACAGAGCTGTTGTGAGAAAAGCTTTCTAAACTAAGGAGTTCTTTGTAAATGTGAATCAATATTATTATAGGTGTAAGGCTTCCATTTGCCTCTTCCCACACTACTCTCAGACCCAGAAACTCTGAAGCAAGCTCAAATAATATGAATGGTTAAAGTGTTGAACTTAGAGACAGGAAGAACGGAGTTCAAATCCTTCCTCAGATAACTACTGATTGTGTGACCCTGGGCAAGTCAGTTAACATCTCTCAGCATTAGTATACACATCTGTGAAATGGGGATAATTATAGTACTTACCTCACAGGGTTGTTGCAGGGATAAAATGAGTTAACACCTGTAAAGTACTCTGCAAACTTTAGAAGTGCTATATAAATGCTAGCTGTAAGAAGCACCAGGCTAGCCATGGTCTCCTAACTTTCATTCTAAGCTTGCTCCTGGATGCTCTGAGGAAAATGGAAACAGCGTAGAAAACAAAGAGGCTCTGGTTTCAGAAGACTAGTTGTATAATCCTAGACAAAACATTTCATCTCTAACTTCTAATAGCCTCAGTTTCCTGATCTGCAAAATGGGGATAACTATAGCATCCTTGTTATCAGGGTTGTTGTAAGAGTCAGATGAGATAAGAGATGTAAAGCTCTTGGCAAACTTTGATAAAAGCCATATAAATGCTAACTATCATTATTGTTATTATAATTAATTAATTACTATTATAATTGCTCTTAACTCCCTGGACAACGATTTCCTCATCTGTTAATTAGAGGGGTTGAAGCCCCTTCTGGCTCTAAATTTATGATTCTCTTAAGTCTTATGATCTCTAAAATTAGAATCTTTAGAAGACTAAGCTCCTGGAGGGCAGAGATTGTTTCCTTTTCAAATCTTTGTATTTTTACCCCTCCCCCCCCCCACAGAGCCTGGTATATAGTCAGTATTTGCTTAACATAATACAATGTATTAATAAATTAATACTCTTGTTGTTTAATTTTTTTTCAGTTATGTCTGACTCCTTGTGACCCCATTTGGGTTTTCTTGGCAGATATACTGGAGTAGTTTGACATTTCCTTCTCCAGCTCATTTTACAGATGAGGAAACTGAGGCAAACAGGGTTAAATGATTTGTTCAGGGTCACACAGTAAGCATCTGAGGTGGGATTTGAACTCAGGTCCTCCTGACTCCATGTCAGGTGCTCTATCCATTCCACCGCTAATTAATTAATATAATGTGTTAATATAATAGTAGGTACTTGCTTAATATAATGCATTATATGCTAAAAGAGGGGAACTAGAGCCAGCCAAGCTATGAACCCCAGCAGAGGCAAGCACCCCTGAATATTGCTGTCTGTTCCATATCCCTCAGTGATGGCATAAGGGAAAAGGACTCAAGGCATTTCTTTCCTACTCTTTCCCTTACACTTACTCCATCTTCACCTGCTTAGAAATGTATTGCTTCTGCTACCACATACTCTCTGGCTCACATACAACTCTCTAGCAATACTCTGCTGTCCCAGGACCTGGGCCAGCTTCTACATTCATCTCCCTTCACCAGAATGCAACACCATGCCCTGCTTTCTGGACAATTAATTACCCCTACAAAACCCCAATCAATTGTCCTCCCTAGCTACTCTCTCTTCTACACTATAAAGGGCACCTACTGAATCAGTCTTACCTCTCCCAACCCAGCAGAATCCCAATATCCTGACAATGAGTTCATGCATAATTTTAAAAGAGTGCCATAGGCGTGGAAAGAAATGTGCTTTTGTAAGTCATGAAGCAGCCCCAGGCATCATTAGAAATTCTAAAGATTTAAGTCAATGTCATGTGTGCACAATCTCATAGCCATATATGATGGTTCCCCAAGTCCTGCTTGGATTCTTTGAACAGTCCCTTTAATGAATGCATGGAGTCATGTGTGGTTTGAATGCCATAATTTAGGCCCAGCAAGGTGGCTCTTTATGCTGTGAAAATGAAAGCCCATTGAAGATTGAACATTTTTCTTCCATCTTTCATTCCTCAAGGTCATCAGGACACTAGCTCAACAGCAATTTAAGAAAAGACAGTATTTTTTTTTTATAGGACTACATGGGGAAAGCTCAGGTAGCCATCCCAAATCCTCCAACCCACAAGGACTTCTATACTGCTGTTAGTTCATCACTTCTATGCCAATCTCCTCAGTACACCTTGGAGAGGAGTGCCCTATGGTGGGGGTGTCTGAATAGACCTGGATTTGCTGTTGTACAGGAGATCTATTCTGGTCTTTTAGCTCAGCTCAGTTTAGCAGATTCCTTTGGATGCCTCTGGAGTGACACAGAGGGTTTCTAATTCCCCCACAGAAACTCCAAAAGGGGATTGTATGCAGAAGTTTTTCATCATGACAGTATTTTCTCCCTTTCAACTTCCCACCCCTATGAATCTGTTGAGTAAAGAATAATCAGTTTTCACAAAAGTTCATCAGAAGGCAGAAGGCCAGGCTAACCCACAGGAAGGAACAAAATGACTCTCCTACTGGGGACAACTAAGAGCCTAATGAAGCTCTGTTCCTTCCAATGATTCATTTTCACTCCTGTGAATATTTGTTTTTAACTACATAATAAGCATAAGCCTGGAATCTTTTTTGGGAGGTGAGAGGGTTGGGATTTATAAACACCATTTAAGAGGGTCCATTTTATTCAGAAAGCAACATCCAGAATTCCTTTTTCATCATTTCACAGTTAGTTGGGGCTAGACTTGGGATCCCGTAGTTCCTTTGCTTAACATTCAAGAGAACTAGATTTTTTTTCACCAGAGCTGGTGTTACTGATCATCACAGTAACAGGCAGGGCCCAGCAAGTTCCTGCTTTTGACTGTCTGAGTTCTGAGGAGTGAAAGAAAGGCAGACAATCCTAATTAAAAAAGAAACAGAAATTAGGGAGGAGAAATGCTAAGCAGCAAAAGAACATAACCTACTGTGGAAAGGGGTAAGTATCTTAAAGGTGGCAGGAATTGCTTTCCAGAAAATCTTCTTCTCCTAAAGAAGGAAAAGAGAAGTCTAGCTAGCTGTCCAGCATCTTTTCTGCCCTCCCCACCTTGCTCTACCTCAGAACAGGCTTTCATTTTAATTTGGTGCCTCAGAAACAGTAAGGGAGTAGAAAACTGTGGTCGCCGGGGAAGAAATCGGCTGTAGAAAAAGAAGGCAATTGTTTGTTGTCATTTATTACTGTATCAATTACCTCCTTAATAACCATCCCAATACCTGGTTCTGCTATAGCACTTTACAGTTTCCAAAGGGCATTGAGATACATGATTTTATTGGAGTCTCACAACAGCCCTCCAAGGTAGACAGGGAAGATGTTTATTGCCCTAGCTTTACAAGCATAGAACTTGTTTGTAGAGAGGTGAATTAACTTGCCTGGTAAGGAACAAAGATAAAAATCTTCTACTTCAAGCACTGGGGATGGTCAAGATGTCTAGTCATGTAGTCAATAAGTTTATATTAAAAGCTTACTATGTGCTATGGAATTGTGATACTAAGGATGCTGGGCAGTTAGGCAGTGGGCTGGACAGAGCCCTGTGCCTGGAGTCAGGAAGACTCATCTTCCTGAATTCAAATCCAGCCTCAGACATTTACTGTGTGATCCTGGGCAGGTCCCAGAACACTGTTTACCTCAGTTTCCTCATCTGTAAAATGAGCTAGAGAAGGAAAGGGTAAAGCATTTCTTTATCTTTCCCAAGAAAACCCCAAATGGGGTCACCAAAAATTAGACACATCTGAAACAACAGGACAGCAACAGTACAAAGAAATGCAAAAACTACCCTTGGTCTCAGAGAACTCATATTCTAATGGAAGTTGGGGAGAATCACATATCTTGAAATACTAAGGCTTATCACCAATGATATAAGTTAGTATAGAAACACATGTCCAAGCTACTTCTCTTTAGGGATTTAAGCAGTAGTAGGGTATTTGAGGGTCTGGCTACTTAATAAGTGTTGGCATGGTTCAGAGAAACAGGGATAACCTACTGAGGTACCTGAACCTTTGGAAAGGTCAGGCACCTCAACAAAGTAGAAATGACTTTTAACTTGTGGTTCTTGCCTACAACCAATGAATGCATGATAGTGGTCCTTGGTGCTTGAAAGCCATCAGGATGTCCTAGATTCATAAGATCCTAGACTTATAGTGAGAAAGGACTTCAGAGCTCATCTCTCCATTTTACGGAAGAGGAGGGGCCAGAAGGCTTAAGTAATTTGCCAAAAGTCACACAGGTAGTAAGTGTTCAATCAGGGTTCAAACCCAAGTCTTCTGGATACAAATTCACACTCTTCCCAGACCCATACTGGTTTCCTTAATTCTCTAAAGGAATCAAGTTAGTTACTATTAATTTCCTGAATCAGGGACTTGGTAAAGCCCAGGATCCATCCAGCTATTGTCTGACAATGCCATGAGAGGAGGGTAAAGAGAACTTTAATTTTTTTTTAAATATACAAGGCATTTTGGGATAATAGTTGATTTATTTGTGACCTTTCCCTATAGCTATTTATGCTCTTCTTCTTCTTGTTTTTCTTCTCCTCCTTCTCCTTCTCCTTCTCCTCCTCCTCCTCATCCTCCTCCTCCTCCTCCTCATCCTCCTCCTCCTCCTCCTTCTCCTCCTTCTCCTCCGTCTCCTCCTTGTCCTACTGCTATGAGTTCAGGTCAGTTAGAATTAGGATTGTTTCTAACTGGTAAAACCACTTGATCAGTCTCTTGGAAGGTAACATAATACAGTGAAAAGAACGTTGTCTTTGGACTAAGGTTCTGCATTACAAGCTTTGCTCTGTCATTACTTGTGTGACCTTAGCCAGGTTACTTGCCCTCCCTGGCCTCAGCTGCTTCATCTGCCAATGGAGGGAGTTAGACTGGAAGACCTCTGGGGTCCCTTTGGAGAGGATGGCATGGCAGAATGGATAGAGTTCTAATCTTCATATCAGGAAGACCTGAGTTACAATCTTGCCTTGGGCAAGTCACAACTTATCTGAACCTCATTTTCCTCATCTCCAAAATGGGAATAATAATGCAAACAATACTTACCTCATAGGGTTATTGTGGCATTCAAATAAGATAATGTATGTAAAATGCTCTGTAAACTTTAAGAGGCTATATAGATGGCAGCTACTATTATAACTGACTCTACGAGGTGGGAATGGATAGATTTCAAACTGAAACCTGGGGCTTTAGAAATGGTCTTATCCAATCCCACCACCCTCCCCATTTTACAGATAACACTGAGGTCCAAAGGCGTTACATGTCTCGTCAACTGTAACAAGAAGCAGAGTCAGGATTTGAACCTGGATACAAATTCACCACTCTTCTGTCATGCCACATTGCTACTGAGTGCCAAGTCTTTCTAACTTCACAAGAAATGATCCTAGAGGCATTCTCCTATGTGGCTACTCAGAACAGGGTCATGGACTCTAAAATGAATGGAGACACCTGTTCTTGCCAAAATTGCTGTTTGTCTGTTGATAATGGAACAGGCTCACTGCTAAGACCCCACACCACTTCTTTTAAACTAATGATTATGAGAAGTATAGACCTCCCTTTTTTTACCATTTGCAGTTGCAATAAATGGGATATGATAGTGCTCACAGAGAAGATAATGGCCATCTCAGTGTGGGAGGGGATGGCACAGCCTTTATGCACATCAGCGCTCGGAGGGGAGTGTTCCTGGCATTGCAAGAAAGAAACATCACAGATCCCATTAGCAATGGCAAATAAGAAGCTTTCTTCACAAAACTCTCCCACATTGCCTCAAAGACACACCCTTGCTGAACAAAACCCACTTTGGATGCCATTACTGATTCCTCATCATCATACAAACTGTATTACAATTTCATTAGCAAAAAAAAGAAAAAACATTGCATTTATCAATTTATATTCCCTTGTCTCACAGAGTACACTCCTTCCAACTTGGTTTCCTTGGAGGATGTGCTAAGAGCAACAATTCATTTGTTTCTCTCTTTCCTACCCATCCAGAAAAAGTTGACGATGCCAAAGTAGGTACAAAATAATACAAACATGACAAATGGCAGCTATGCCTGCAGCAGTCATAGGGAAAGGAACATTAATTAAGGCTGAGCGAGAAATGGCAATGAGGATTCTGCTGTTTTAGGAAGACATCTTGTCAGATCTAGCCCTGGGGGAGAGAGAGGAGAAGCAGGATGGGTCAGGTAGAAATGAACAGAGACCAGAGAAGCACTCCTACCCCTTTAGCATGCAGCATCATGGCGGTCCACAGATGGCAGCTGATGAGGGCATTGGCTGGCAGCCAGGCGTAGACATGAAGTGTATCACAGGACTTCAGGATCAAACAAGTAAAAAAAACTCAAGCAAGGAGGCAGTTACTGTCAGGATAGACTGACACCGTGTGGGTATCCTGGTTGACACGGTGTCGGGTAGCAGTTGGTTGGTATTAGAGAGATATTGATGCAAGTATTAGAGACTCTACAATGGAGGGCTGTGTCAGGGTCAGGGCTAGAGGATTAGGGCCAGAGATCATTAACATGAATAGTGAGAAAAAGATAGGGATGGAATTGAGGTCCCAAGCAATATTAGCAAGGCAGGATCACGGGAATAGTTAACAAAACAATTTAAACCAACAAGCATCTATTGAATAGCTTCAGCATGCCAGACACTAACAGGAGCCCTTTGCTAGGGAGCAGTCCTCCGGGACAGTTGTCTCCAAGTGCTCCAAGTAGGGACAACAGTGACCCAGAGATCTCACTTTAAGAAAGTATGCAGAGAGGAGAACATTTTGCACTGACTTTCATAGAGTGTGAGATTTCTTTTTCTGCCACAGCCAAATAATTGGTATCTATGCTTAAAGTATAGGCTTGTGTTCCCCGAGAAGAAAATGTAGGAACTCTTTCCACTTTCTACATTATTAGAGAGAATGAGTGTTCCTTAAAAAAAAAAAATGGAAGAAGGGCTTCAGTATAGAAAATAAAGAGCCTGGGGTGTTAGAAGAATGAGGGGTAAAATACTTTCCTAAATGGTCCTTTATCAATTTCTCCATAGTGGGCATTCTGAACCATTTCTTAACTTCTCAAAGTCTCCTATAACACTTTCTTTCTCTAACCTCTCAACAAAGGATATTGGCTCAAACTAAGAAAATACTGAGAAATTAGTTCTTCCCTGTTCTATATCTCAAAACGTCTTGATACCATCCCCCATTCTTTTGCTATGTTTGAGTCTCTGAAGAAGTGACCCTTCTTGCCAAGGTTGATCTCTGTCCTTTGACCATTGATCTCCTACCCTTCCATCTACGGCAGCAGTTCAGTCCTGGATTTAACCTCTCTTTTTGATTTTCAATACAACTCTATCTCCTGACTTCTTCCTGGTTGCCTACAAACATGGCCAAGACTTCCCTACTTACAAATACTTTTTGTTTGACCCTACCAGTACCTTGAGCTATGCCCTGTGTTTCTCCTCTCCTGCATGACTAAACTCAGAAAAATCTGTCTACATCTGTTGCTTCTTCTATTTGTTCTTTCTCCCATCTGAGTCCCTTCCCATTTGGCTTCCAACTTCACATCCACTTTAAACTCCAAGGTTACTAATGATCTCTTGATGGTCAAATGTAGTGGCCTTTTCCCAGTCCTCACCCTTTTTGAACTCTGTAGTATTTGGCATTATTGACCACAATCTACACCTGGAAACTCCTTGAACTTTCATTATATCCTTTCCTGTTCTTCCTCCTATCTTCTCTCTTCATCTTAATCACACTTTCCCCCAATTCAGTATATGTGTCCCTGAGTTCTGCCCTACCGAGGCTCTATTTTCCCTCTTTCAACTCCTTCTCTTGGTGTTCTCATGGCTGCAACTACCATCTCTATGTAGATAATTCCCACATTTATATACTCAGATAGAGTCTCTTTTCTGAGTTCCAGTTCCATGTCACCAACTTTCTTCTATGTATCTTCAGCCATGTTCAACACAGAACTCATTCTTCCCTTCAAACCTTCCTTTCTCCCTAACTTCCTTATTTCTGTCTCTGCTTCAGAGAGTGCAGCTCCAGTGGGCTGGCCACATTGTTCAAATGCAAAACATATGCTTGCCAAAAAGAGTGTTTTATGGAGAACTCACACAAGGCAAGTGCCCACATGGTGGTCAGAAGAAGTGATACAAGGACAATCTCAAGGTGTCTCCTAAGAACTTTGGACTTGATTTTGTGACATGGGAGACACTGGCACAGGACTGCTCAGCATGGTATGCCCACATCAGACAAAATTCTGTACTCTATGAGCAAAGCAGAATTGAAACAGCTCAAAGGAAACACAGGATGTACAAATCTGGAGAATTCACCTGAAATGCTCACAAGGACTATTTGTGCCTGACCTGTGGTAGAGCGTTCTGAGCTCATATTGCTCAGATCAGTCACAGTCAGACACATTGAAACTTGATTCTAGCATACTGATGTCATTTTGTACCTTTTCAGTCATAAAGGACAGCAACCAACCAATCACCACCTCTCAATCCTCCCAGCATCACTACCTCAATTTTCCTTAACTATTCCCTCTTGCAGACCTAATTGTAGACCTAATTAGGTGCCCTATTGTTGTTTCAACCATCACAAGATTTCACATCTGATTCGCACATCACCATTCACACAGCCACTACTACTTTAGGTTTTAACAGATTTAGACTACAGTAACATTTATTTAATTGGTTGACCTGTGTCTATTTTTTCCCCTCCCCAGATAGTCTTCCACAAAGCTTCCAAAGTGATATACCTAAAACACAAGTCTAGCCATGTCACTCTCCTGCTCAAGGACTATGATGGATCCCAATTGCCTTTAGTATAAAATATAAATTGTCATGTTTGGCATTTAAATTTCTTCACCATCTGGTTCCAACCTTTCTAGATTTCATGTACTAAATGGCCTATTTATTGTTCTGTTTATTATATTTCATTCTATCTCCCATCTCTTTGATTCCTTTGCAAGGCTCAGCTCATAAATTACCTCTTATAGGAAGCCTATCTTTATTTTGGTGCTATTGTGTAGTCATTTTTTAGTCATGTCCAACTCTTCATGACTCCCTTTTTGGGGGAAGGTGGGAGGTTCTTGGCAAAGATACCAGAGTGGTTTGCCATTTCCTTCTCCATTTCATTTTACAGATGAGGAAACTGAGGTAAACAAAAGTGACTTACCCAGGGTTGCACAGCTAGGAAGAGTCTAAGGCTAGATTTGAACTTAGGTCTTCCTGACTCCAGCCCTGGTGTTCTATCCACCATGCCACCTAGCTGCCTTTCCCTATCACTCTCCTCTTAATTTGCTTAATATCCTCTCCCATCCGCTCCTTGTAATTATTTTGCATTTTATATAGATTTTATATTTACTTTTCTATGATTCCCAAAGGAATTCTGATTTCCTGACAACCATAAGCTCCTTGAGGGCAGGGAAGATTGTACTTTTGTCTGTGCCCAGCATAGTGTCTGACTGCACTGTGAACATTAATGAATGTTTGCTTAATTAATTAACTGAATGCTTGGAACTAACAAATGTATAGAAAACTCTTCCTGAAAAGGAGAGAACAGCTGCTGTGGATCCATAGGTGTTGTCACTTGAACAGATCATCTAGTAAGGGTCAGAGAAGAAGATGGAAATAGAAGTGTTTGCTAGTGGAGCACCTCCAGTGGTACAGTGGATAGAACTCTGGGGCTGTAGTCAGGAAGACATCATTTCAAATTCAGCCTCAAATACTCACTAGCTATGTGACCCTGGGCATGTCACTTAACCTACATCTGCCTCAGTTTCCTCAACTGTAAAATAGGTTTAATAGAATTGTTACGAGAATTAAATGAGATATTTATAAAGTACTTAGCGCAGTGTCAAGGAAACAGTACATAATAACAATAAATACTTGTTTCCTCCATCCCATGCTTCCCTCCTTCCTCTTTTCCTTCTTTCCTTTCTTTCTTTCTTTCTTTCTTTCTTTCTTTCTTTCTTTCTTTCTTTTTTTGTTTATTTCTTGATAATCTACTAAGGAGAAATAAGAAGGTTTATTTATGTACTCAATAAACTTAGAGGTCTTCTAAGACATTTAACCAAGAAATGACACAGAAAAATCCCTCAAACTTGTCAAAATGAATAACTACTGCCTCCTTCTGGTGATTCTTTTGGGTACAAAAGGAAATACTACTGAAGATTAAATCTTGGGTAACAAAGCATAAGGGAGACCAATAGTATTTTCATCAGTACTTCTCGTCAAAGTCTAGGGATTCAGAAAAAAGAGAGTCAGATTTGGGAAGCAAGCATCTGGTTCAATAATGGTAACTTAGAGGAAGCATTCAGATTTTTCAACATGTCTTTTGGACAGGAATGAAGTGCAATTTACATAGGCTGGTAGCAGTATAGTGACTCAGAGTCTGGCAAATCCAATCAAAAGAACTTTAAAACAAAAAAAGAAAAATGGGGAAAATATTGTCTACCTGTATTTTATCAAATTATATTCAACAGATAGTAGCTACAATGTAGGAAGTACAACAGTACAGATGTTGCGAAATGCAAAGCTGATGAAATATGAGAAAGGGACAGACAGTGACACTAATATCCTCAGATATTTACAGATTCACAAAGAATGGGTAACAAGCAAGCTAAACTAGAGAGCCTTTTTCAAGGAAAGAAAATTGAGGTATTGTTGAGACTTGGAATAAACCCATGACTATCAGGTAACTCTCAAAAGATATGCTTGATTCAAGAGAATGTATAGATAATATTGGGGGAGGGGGAAATGGCTAGTAACAATATATATCAAGAACATAAAGTCGTGTGAGGTATTCCAAGAGACAAAAGGTGGGGAGCATGATGGAGAACCTTTGAGGGAAGTTCAACAGAGATAGGAATTGAAGAAATAGTATCACCAAACAATAGTCCAGAGAACCTGAACAGAAAGAAGAAATGCATAAGGACTTTGGAACAAAGATCACAAATCTGTCACAGTAGTATGTTATAGATGTGATATGGAAATTAATCTATTTAGAAATCCTGGACTTCTCCTTTCAAAAAAAAAATGAATTGTTTAATTATTTATTGGTTTGCCTTAAAGACAATTTAATTATTTAAATGGTGGAGGAAGAAATAAGGGGAACTACTATTCTGGAACCCATTCTAACCAAGTAGAAGAAATTATTTGTGGAAGTAGAAAGGATGGAAACCTTGTGGAGACGCAATAACTTCATCTAACAATGTGTAATAGTGAAGAAGTGAAAAGCAAGTCAACATCTTATATGCACCCAAGGAATATGGGAGAAAGCATTCAGAGAAAGGATACCTAGGAAATATTGGCCTAAGATTGTACAGGGAAGTCAGTTGATGAGGAAGAGAACGTTCTCAGGAACCAAGTTCTGAAGATATAAAGAAGAAGCTCCAGTTCAGAGGAAAACAAGAGCTGTCTAAAGAGGCTAATGTGAATGATAGGGAACTCAACCACCAACTCAGACTTTTTTAAAACTTACAAGAGTTGGAAAAAAGGTCAAATAATTAACGATGAATCCAAGATGGAAGCATGGTTCTGTAGGGGAGAGTGTCAAGCTATCCACTAGAGCTCTAGATGAACTGAGGTTGAGGAGCAATACTAGGGAAAGCAAAAAATGCTTTTTTAAAATGAACTATTTGGAGGCAAAGAGAAAGATCAAATAAGAGACAGTATCACAACACAGAAGGGATTGGACAATGACAACCGAAGGAAGACAGATCTGCTCAGTTCTCCGGTTTTCTTTTTTTCTGTGCCAAGGCCAACAATATTTGGACTTGAGAAGTTAGCAAACAAAATAATTAGAAAGGAGTTGAAATCCAAGAAAATATCAAAATAGTAAGAAAGCATCCAGTTGCCCCAGAGTTGTCACAGGCCCTTTGAGAGCTGGTAGATGTCATTGCTGGGTCACTATCAGTCATCCTTGAAAGACAAACATTGGGAGAGCTACCACAGTTTAATGGAAGAGTCTGTACACTCAAGGCCAGTGAGTTTAACTGATTTCTAGCAAAATTCAAACACATTAATGGTGCAATTAATGAACATATTAATAAGGAAGCTGTAATCACAAAAAGCTAACTTTCCCTCCAATTATCCCATATTTACTTATCTGTAAAAATGTCCTATCATTGTCTGCTACCCCTACTTTCTTCTCATATACTTTTTTTTGACAAGCAATCGGGGTTAAGTTACTTGCCCAGGGTTACAGAGCTAGTAAGTGTCAAGTGTCTGAGGTCATATTTGAATTCAGGTCCTCCTGAATCCAAGGCAGGTGTTCTATCCACTGCACCACCTAACTGTCCCCCTTCCACATCCTTTCAACCTAAAATGTCTGTTCCTTAATGGTAAGGAATGTTTGGGGATAAGGACTGTATTGTCAGTACATCCCCAACACCTACCAAGGCACCTCGTACATTCTGAATTGATTGAATGATTAAATTGAATCAAGAATAGGTTATATTAGAGTAATCCCATTGCCTTTTTTGAAAGGGTAGCTAAACAAATAGGCCTGAGATTTATCTATGGATAAAACTTATTTTGTTTTTTCTATTTACCAAATAACTTTGCAGATAAAATGGAGAGATGTGAGCTAAACCATGTTTCCATTGGGTAAATATGGAAAAGGTTCAACGACTGGGCCAAAAAAATGAATCACTAATGAGTTGATGTCAGTTTGGAAGGAGGCCCCTGGGGGAGTGTCTCAGGGAACCGTGCTTCATTCTGGGCAGTTTATCATTTTTCTCAATAACTTAGATAAATACAAAGCATACTTCTATGAATCGAGGCAACTGATGCAAATCTATAACGGCAGCTACCATATTAAATGGCAAAGCCAGAATCCAAAAAGATCTCACCAGGCTACAGCTAGCAAGGTGAAATTTGGTGGACAGAAATGTGAACTAAAAAATTCATGTGATAAACACAAGATGGAGCAGATATGACTAAACAGTACATA
>CM053592.1:68472389-68489319 GCA_028646515.1 Pseudochirops corinnae | reverse complement strand
ATCAGGAGTCCAGGTTGAAAGCTCATATTTCTTATGGATCACTGTTTTGTCTAGGTGACTGTGAGAAACAATTCTCTGTGGGGATGGTCTGGTTCCACTACATAAAGTGGGAGATAATCAAAATCACAGCAGAAAATAATCAGAAATTAGGCAACAAGATAACATTTTAATGTCTATGTTGTACAGAAGTGAAAATGCTGCATGGACATGAGGTCCAAATGATGAACCTATCTTCCAATGACTTTGAATTAGAAAAGCAATTTTCTTTTGCTATTAATATGTAGGTAATCCAGAGAATCCTAAATTTCCTGCATTCCTTCCTCCAAAATCACCCATAATTTCCCCAAACGGCATTGTGTATCTGGAAAGAGAGAATGAGAGCTGGTTATGAGAGAGTTGGAGATAAGCAGGGAAAAGAGAAAGAGATAAGAGAAGAATAAAAATAAAGGAGAGAGGACATAAAAGATAACTCACAAATACAAAATTTCTTTAAAATTACTTCTAGCACCTTGGAGAGCTATCTCCTTTACAAATAATTGGAGTCATGTATATATTTTACAAATTTGTATATATCTCATAATTTGTCCCCTATAATTAAGACTATTTACATGGAGAGATTATCCTGGAATCTTTAGAGTTCATCTGAACTCAACATTTAAAATCTTGAACTCTTCAGTTGTGACATTTCCTGCAGGTAGTTGCTATGGAAATGATAAATCCATCCTCATAAAGCATACATCCTGTTAGTAATTAGTAATTTGCATAAAATATTTTTCTGCCTTGGACTGAATAGTTTTTTTTTTCTGTTTCATGGATCACAAATAAAAAAAATTTAGACTCAAATATATGCACATATGTGTGTGTATGTTTATGCCCTCTTCATTCTATTTTCCTTAAATTATCAAGCTCATCCTAAAGCTAAGCAGAAAGTATCCTGATATAATGAAGACCTGAATTTGAATCCTGCCTCAAATGTTTCCTAGCTGTGTGACTGTAGGCAAGTCACTTAATCTCTCTCTGCCTTAGTTTCCTCATCTGTAAAATAGAGATAATAACATTACCTCCCCCACTCAAGGTTATTGTGAGGATCGAATGAGTTAATTTATATAAAGTTCTTTGCCAGCTTTAAAGTGCTACATAGATGTTAGCTATTATGAAGAGGAAGAAGAAAGAGGAAGAGGAGGAGGAGGATAAGAAGAGGAAGATTTTTAAAATTTATCTTTATCTAGAATGGGGATCTGAATTGGTTCAAAATTTGATTAGAAATAGGTTTTTGTTTTTATTTATTTTTTTGCTATTGCTTTTGCTTCAGAACATTAATGTGTCCATCTAGAAATTCAGTAGTATAACAGTTAAATGCAGCAAGGTATGTCAGCAAAAAATGTGTAACTAGTTAAAAAATAATGGTATTTATAAAGTGATTTAATTTTTTACAAAGTGCCTTATATGTGTTATCTCACTTTATCTTTACAATAAATTCGTGAAGTAGGTACTGTTTTTACAGATAAGTAAAATAAGGAAGGTAATGAGTTTCTGGAGATCACACAAATAGTATCTGAGCCAAGATTTAAACTCAAATCTTCTTGACTTCAAGTCCAACATTCTATCCATCACTTCATCCACCCTCCCAAGGAGTCGACTTTAAATCCTTGCCCTGACAGTTACTAATTATGATCATGATTGCAAGCCAGTTTGCAATCCTTTTTATGCCTAGGTTTACAAATTAGATTATTTTGAGCAAGTTGGTGATATTTTCTGTGCCTTGGTTTTCTGATCTGTATAATGGAGGCAACATTTATAAAACAAACAAAAAATCAGAATTACTTTTCTTTAAAAAAATATTTATAACAAGTTTGGTGGTAGGAAAAATAATGAAAACAACAAACAAACTAGAAGTAAATTAGATGCTCATTGTTGGGGAAATGGCTAAGATAATTGTGTTCTATGAGTATATTGGAATATTATAATGTAATAAGAAATAACAGATTTAAAGAATTTCAAAGAAACTTAAGAATTGCACAGATTGATTCAAAACAAAGAAAGCAGAATTAAAAAAAAATAAGCACAGTGAGAACAACAATATAAAGAAAAATGAGGCAAAAAGACATCAAAATTCAAGTGAACATAATAGCCAATCTTGATTTCAGTGCGCTGTTAGTAAAACATGTTTTTATTGTTTCAATAGAGAGGTGGTAGATTAGAGATGCTTAATGCTACATATGCTGTCAGTCAAGGTTGTTGTTTTGGTTTGTTCACTTAACTCTTTTTTGCATTAGTGGCTAGGGGATAATCATTTGGAATTGGCAATGATATTAAAAAATCAACAAATAATATTTTAAAAGTTGAAGTATGATTTATTATAGGAAATGTAGTGAGTACTGGGCAGGTGCAGGTATAATATTGATAAAGATAAACCAATAGCAACCATATGACATTATTATTGAACCAAAGAACCATTAATTCACAGTTATAATTAATAATGTAGGAATAATCCACCAGATCAAGATCCTGCTTCTGTCATTTACTATTTGTGTGACCTTGGGCAAGTAATTTCACCTATCTGGGCTTTAATTTTGTTATCTATAAAAAGAGTGATTGAATTAGATGACATCTAAGTCACCTTCCCTCTCCCTCAACTAGATTGATTTGGGAAGATAATAGAATCAGTTGTCATGCCCCCTAGCTCAAAATGCATATATTCTCTTCCTTCACACCCCTCTCCCAGGTCACATCTTACCTCCTCCATGAAACCTTCTCTAACTACTCCAGATGTTAGTGATATCTGAACACCAGAGGTCCGCACAGTTTAGTAACTGATTCTTTTCCAGAAAACTTTGCCTCCTTATTTAGGGAAGGGAGAGGTAATATCTTCTTCTTCTGTTTTTCATTTCCCATAGGGTCTAGTAAAATGTGCATCTTCAGTTACTATATGTTGCCCAATTGCTTGAGTTAGCAATGCTTGATGAATTCGTGAAGCTCCACAATGTGGACAGGTAATATGGCTAGCAGGCTTCAACACATCCACACATTGATTTCGTGTTTGACAACTTCATCAGCACAAGGTCTGAAAGGTTTGGGGGTTAGGACAAGTGGCCTCATCCATAAGACGTCTATAATGATCTATTATATGCCTTGGGGACTGGGGTCAAAACTAGATGACACTCTAAGGTCCTTCTAGTTCTAAAGTCTCGGATTCTGGGATTACTAAAAAGAAAAATACTGCATCACCAAACTCACAGTCAGAGGAAAAGAAACCTATGGGACTTGATTCTGAGTATGAGACAGGAAATATTGGAGAACAAGTCTGTGAGGAAGATGTTATTTCATGGTGACCTCATTATGATTCAAATACTCATTCTGTCTGGTCTGGAAAGACCCCAAAATACATACCTACTCAATTGTAGAAAAGGGAACTGTGATAAAATACATATACTAGTCAGGGCGGGGGGAAATGAACTGAGTATTATTTTTTAACTGGCAAGAAGTCATGAACCTATTTCAAACAACCTTCTTTGAAGTATAGGAGGGACAAGATGCATATTTTTTAAAAAACAACGCGACAACAGCAACCTTCTAGTCCCACAAAAACTCTGTATGACTGACAATTCCATTTAATTGAATAGGCATTTCTTATGCACTCACCGTTTTAAGCATTGTGCCAGAGCCTCTGGGGTACAGAGATAGAGAAACAATCCCTGACTTCAAGGAATTGACACGTTGGGACAACACCCACAGATTACCTAAAAACAAACTATATACAAAAATGGACACATAGTTGGTGGAGAAGAAAAGAGAAGTACCAATAACTGGAGAAAGCAGAGAGGGCATCTTGTAGGAGATGACACTTGAGACAAGCCTTGCAATGAACCCAATGAATCCATTAGAAACAGAGACCTGGGGCCTCATCCCAACTCCTGTGAACCAATGGGCCAGGACATCAGAAAAAGGAATTTCTGAGGTCATAAATGTAGAAATGGAATGCTTGTGAGTAGTGGAAAAATCAAGGATATGAGCAACCCTGGGATGGAGTAGAGGAGAAGGTCATAGGAATGGAGTAGATTGAGTAACTGTGTAATTAGCATATTTGAGGGAGTTTCAATATGTATGTTGTAGTCACTTAGTACGAGGACAGGTGATGTGGTAGAGAGAAAGTCTGTGAGCAAGGTACTGCACTAATTTTTTTTTTTTTTTTTTTTTTTTTTTTTGCTTTTTGGAGGGGGAAGGCAGGGCAATTGGGGTTAAGTGACTTGTCCAAGGTTACATGGCTAGTAAGTGTTACTTGTCTGAAGCTGGATTTGAACTCACATCATCTTGACTTCAGGGCCATTGTTCTATTCACTGTGCCATCTAGCCACCCCAAGGCACTCGTTGAGGAAGAAAGGAGAATGAGGATAGGGGTGAGAATGTCCAGTAGATGATGGCTACCACAATATGGACTCAGTAATACAATTTTGATAGTATGAATCTCAAAGATAAGAACTTGATTGATTGAGGTGGAGGGAGAATCTGGCAATGGCAATGAGGAACAAGAAATATTCCAACTCCCCCTTCACAACCAGTGAGGCTTGGTATGAGTGAAAATGAGAAACCAGTACTGGAAAAAGTGGCCAGAATTACAATATCACCAAAGGGAAGTTATGTGTCAGTGTCAAAAAAATGAAAGAAGTAAGAAAGGAAACGTTTAATGCTGAAAATAAGTTTGCTAATTACAGAGTATTGATTCCAGAAAGCATAAGCCTAGGATTTGGAGACAAGCTTGAGGGGATGGGAGTGAGGGAACAGCAGTTGGGGATGGAAAATGGGTTTGTGTATGGACTGGAGGTGGGGGTGAGATTCAGTATCACTGACGTGCAGAGAGTATGAGGGATTGCAGTAGGCAAACCACTGGGAAATGAGTTCAGGCAGAATATCAGTGGATGGAAGAGAGATCCACTGAGTAGGCAGGTGAGCAGAGTATTCAAGGACATTCCTTGTGGTTGTGGAAGATACTGATGGTATGTCTAGTGAGGCTGCAGGAGGACAACTGCCTCACAACAAGCAGGAGCAGGTAGCTTGGGGGAAAGAGGGAAGGAATCTTGTTTGGAAAAATGAGTTAGAAATATGAGGCTAAGGGGCAGCTAGATGGCACAGTGAATAAAGCACCAACCCTGGAGTCAGGAGGACCTGAATTCAAATGCAACTTCAGACACTTAACACTTACTAGCTGTGTGACCTTGCGCAAGTCACTTAACCCCAATTGCCCTGCCCTGCCCCTCCAAAAAGACACCCAAAAAAGAAATATGAGGCTGAATAAAATAGAGGACTGGTACAGTGCATGGCCTCCACAGAAGCGGAGAATGCCCTATAGCAAAGACAGAAGCTGGAGTCAGGTGGATCCTTGAAAGATGTCAGGAATGTCCTGAGAGAACGGGGGAGAAGACCCAGGATCTATTAGCACCAGGCACTGGGAACACCCATGGACAGTGGCCAGAAGAATGTCTGGGGCTAACATAATGGCCAGGAGGCTGGTGTAAACCTGTGTGTTTCTGGGATCAGGGGGGAAGGAGATAATAGTCTCAGTGGGCTCAGTTCTCACTAGTCCTCATCTTGAGTATCACATTTAATTTTGCATGTAATATTTAAGGGGAGACAAACAAGCTGTAGAGTTCCCAAAGAATGGTGACCACCAGTTTGGTGTCCTGACTAGAAACCTGTCTGAAGATCTGGGAGATGAAGGAACTAGGAATGAAGCCGACAAGACTTTGGGGGCATCTGATATAATCTTATAATTACAGAGATCACATGTGGAAAAGGATTAGAATTCTTCTGGGACACAGTGGACAAGGAGCAGAATCTGCAGAAAGGCAGACTTTTGTTTGATGTAGGTTAACACTTCTTAATTAGAGCTTAATGGTTAGGATATATGAAGAAAGACACTATTTGCATGTAGAGAAAGAACTCATAAATAGAAATGTTTAGAAAATGGTTTTACATATATGTATATATATATAATGGTAGCCATTTCTAGGGGGAGAGAGGAAGAAAAACTTAAAAAAAGAAATTTACAGGGACAGCTAGGTGGCACAGTGAATAGAGCACTGGCCCTGAGATCAGGAGGACCTGAGTTCAAATCTGATCTCAGACACTTAACACATACTAGCTATGTGACTTTGGGCAAGCCACTCAACCCCAATTGCCCTAACTCCAAAAAAAACCAAAAACAAAAGAAATTTACGTGATAATTTTATTATATATTTAAAAGTAATAGCAAGTTGTACATAATAGATTTCCAGCTTTGTGTGCAGCCATATTTGCTTTATTATAACGTGGTATGGAAATGGTTCTTTTCCATAAATTAAAAATAAAATGAACATTTTTAAAAAATAGAGCTATTCAAAAGTGACATGGGCTGCCTCTGGATATATATTAATGTGTGATTTTCTCTCCCTAGAGGTCATGAATCAAAGCCTGAATCATCATTTGCTGGGGAGGTTGAAGAGAGGATTCCTCAGTATTATGGGAAGAAGGCAGGATTTACGGCTAGGAGAGACCCAGAATCTAATCTTTGCCCTGACTCTTGCAAGCTGGATGACCACGTGCATTCCACTGAGCTCCTCCAAAGTCTAGTTTCTATTTCTTTAAAATGGAGATAACATTCACAGGGTCATTATGGGGATTTTGGCAACTTGGTATAACTACGCAAAGTATTATCTAAATGCCATCTGAGGCAGTGCCATATAGGGGAAAGAAGACCCCATCTGGAGTCAGGAAGATTTGAATTCAAGTCTCTCTGTCATATATTAGATACAAAACCATAACTTCATTTCACCCCTTAGAAGGCCAGTAACCCCAGGTCTCTGCAAGACTTATAATTGCACACTCTGTCAGAGGAGGGCATTTCTATGCAGGGAGTTCTCCACAGCAGTGAAATCATAGGTGCCGACACAGACCTTAGAGGCTGTTGCTACTATACACACAGGCAGAACTAGGTGACCTCCGGAGTGCATTCTAACTAAAATTCTTGCATTTTCCTTCATAATTTCTCTATGGTTACATGTGGAAGGGAGGAAAGGAAGGAAATAAACATTTTTTTAAGCACCTACTGTGTGCCAAGCATTGTGCTAATTGCTCTTCAAAAATTATCCCATTTAATCCTCACAACAACTGTGTGAGATAGATGCTATTATTACCCCCATTTTACAGATGGGGAAACTGAGGCAGACAGAGGTTGTCATTTGCTCAGGATCACACAGCTAGTAAGTATCTAATGCCGTATTTGAACTCGGTCTTTGTGACTCTGGGTTCAGAGTTCTGCCTGCTATGCCACCCAGCTGCCCTCCAAGGATTTTTCAACATATTTGTTTATTTCATCTGTTCACCTGTTCATCAAAAACTTAGATTTTCCAAGTCAGTCTGGAATACTTAATCACTATCTTTTAGCCTAAGATTGTCCCAGGTGGCTCAGTGCAGATGGAAGAGGATCGAATTCATTTGCTTCTGTTATTCATTGTTGACATCCAGGAATGTACATTCAGGCAACTTGATACTCTGGTGGGAGGTGAATAGAAACACTATGTATGGAAGTAATAATAGGAAGAGAATTGGATATAACTAGTGTAGTGTTGTCATAGCAGAGAGTAACCCTGAGTAACCCTGAACACCCTTTTAGCTATGTAGCTCCCAACATGACTTTTGTGGGGGAAGATGACTCTTCTAACCTATGAAATATTTTGGGATCTACCCTTCAAGAAGGGGCCTTCTAGGGAAATTGAATATAACCTCTGTCTATTTCAACTCTATATTTCGCTTCTATTCCATTTGCAAGCTATTAATTATTAAATATAGTTCATGTTGATAATTGCACTGTACCTTATTTATTAATGAGTCTTTATTAAATTTAAACCTAGTATCTCCAGAGGCTCTCAAATCTCCTTTTCAGGTCATTGCTCTCCTTCCCCTTACAGGACCAATAGCTTCGGCCTCGAATCTTCAAGCTGAAGATAGAAGGGTCCAGAGGGTGTGATTACCCATGACACAGTCCATTACCACTAATGGGAGTCACCGATGCAGCCAACAAGAGAGAAGTGTGCCTGCTGAATCAGTGAATTAATAGATAGTAAATTATTGAGACAGGGGAAGATAGTCACAACCTGCAGAATTTAGCCAGACCCTAATAAAAATTCATTCATTTTGTTTTGACCAAGGCATGTGTCTCCCCCAAACTTGCTCTTGGCAGGGCAGGTGCCACTTGTAAGGCAAAAATGTTTCTCTTTTTATTCTCTTGGTTACTGTGGATGCCTCTATGAGATGCTCAACAGTTGAGGCAAACATGAATTTACTCAAGATGGCATTTATTTTTCTATTTCTTGTTTTGACTTGTGATCATGTTTCATTTTGGTCTTCCATCAAACTGAAATTCTCTCTCTCTCTCTCCCCCCTCTCTTTTTTCTCTCTCTTCCCTCTCTCTCCCCCCTCCCCTTTTCTCTGCCTATTTGTTCGTCTATCTATACTTATCTTTCTATCTATCTACATTTATCTCTCTCTCTCACTCTGTTTATCTACGCCTATCTGTCTATCTATCTAATCTTGGTGTTGATAAACTTCATTAATTCAGTCAAAAAATATGGATTAAGTCTCTGCTATAGGACTATAAAGTAGGAGACACAACTTTGCCTTCATGAAATTTAAAATCTACTGAGAGACTTAACAAAAATGGTTGGTTCATGTTAAAACATTATAAGAGTCCAGCATGGAGTAATGGAAGGAGAATTCCATTGAGTCAAGAGGCCCTGCGTTCAAGTCCTGGTTCTGAGACCTTCTAGTCGTATATGGACAAGTCACTTAACCTCTCAATTTCCCCAGGTAATTCTCTAATTATGGATTAGTTGATGACCTGCATAGACGGAAGGAGTTCCTTATATTGATGAAATGTCCTAAGATCTAACAAAAAAAAATCCATAAAACATATCAATTTAGCCTAGAAGAAAATTGACACAGATTTCCTATCAATGATAATGAAGCAAACCTTAAAGCCTTCCATTTACTCTGGACTTTAAAGATGAATTGTCATGCTATTGTTGTTTTTTTAATAGAGTTCTTAAAATTCTTTGTATAATATTTCCATTTCCTATAGCAGTAAGGTAAATAGTTATTTAGTTATTTAGTGTGTAAGTCTGTTTGAAATAAACCTATTATCTCTATAGCTGTAAATAACTGACCAAATGACTTAAGACTATGGTTCATTTTTCTATGTATAGAATGTATTCTAAATGACTGAATCATAAAGATTCAATGCTCAAAGATCACTCTAGCAGAAACTGCAATGGACAAATTAGCCTTGGATAGCATCATGAATAGAGGGCTGGAATCAAGCAGATAGAACCGAGTTCAATTCCCAACTTACACATTTATTCACTATGTGACCATGGACAAGTCACTTAACATCTTTTTCTTTGTAGTAAAAATGGTGATAATAATGCTTGCAACACTTACTTCCCAGGGCTGTAGTGAAGATCAAGTGAGGCAAGGTGCTTTGTAAGCCTTAAATTGATATATAAATATCTATTATTAATTCTGGATTGATGACAATAGCAGTTGTCCTTGGGTAACCCCCAAATGCCGTAAACAAGGGAGCTTTAGGTATTCTGTCTTTCTTGTAATGACAACCATTACATTTTTGGAAATGGGAGGTTACCATGGTATACTATCGGTTCCAAACAAACTAAGGAAATGGTGGTGTGTTATTTAGGGACTTGAAAATAATGTGTTCTATCAAAAGATGAATTATACTGGAACCACATTCTCATTTATGATTATGCTATTTCTTGACACTTCTTCTACTTCTAAAAACTCATTTTCTTCCTCCTCTAAACATAGATGTCCTTGAATATGAGATTCCTGTGGTAGCTCAATACTTTTACTGAGAAGACAGGTAATTTGTAGGTAATTCGTAGAGGGCTTTAGACAGCACCTTCCTCACATCCAGCCTGTAAGGTAGCCAGTATGATTTCTTTTTCCATTTTACATATGAGAGAATAGAGACTCAGGGAGGACAAATTACTTGCCTCCATAGAAGAATAAGATTCAGATCTCAGACTGGACCAGAAATCTTCTGACATCAAGTTGAATGCTCTTTCATTGTTCCTCATTGTTTGCAGTAGCAACTTAGAGTTGATTACACACACACACACACACACTATATATAATCAATAATATAAAAGTATTATATATCCACTTATTCAGCACATACTACTAGGGTGTGAATTTTGGTTAAAATGTGATACAGTTTATAAATTACACTCCTTTGATCTTTGGGACAGTTTGTACATAACTTCTAGGTTCCCTTTTGCAATATTATTTCCTCCTAGTGCCCCTTTTATGCTGGCTACTTATAAATTTGCTATAATGACTAGAAAGTGGGGGCTGGTCAGAGAAGGTATAATTTTTTTTTTTTTTTGCTTTTTGGGGAAGGGAGGGTAAGGCAATTGGGGTTAAGTGACTTGCCCAAGGGCACATGACTAGTAAGTGTGTCAAGTGTCTGATGTCAAATTTGAACTCAGGTCCTTCTGACTCCAGGGCCAATGCTCTATTCACTGCACCACCCAGCCACCCCTGACAAGGTATAATTTTAACACAGTCTCAGTTTCCCCATCTGTAAAATGAAAATGATACTAGTCAACTGTATGACCTACCTCACAGGGTTATTGTGAGACTCAAGTAAAATATTCTCTATAAAGTAAATTACAAGGTAAAAAGTCACATACAAATGTTATTATTGTCACTATATTTTCATTAGTTATCACATAGATCTTCTGTATTTACATTGAAACTAATCCTTAAAAGAAGAAATAAAATCACAAGCTATAGCCTCTTACATAATTTTCTGATGTCTGACTTTTTTTTTTCTAAAAGGCTTTGAGGAAGAAAGGTTCAAGAATTGTAGTCAGGCCTTCTTTCTCTTAACACAAAGTGCAAGTTCAAAAAGTCCTGCTTGTTTGGGAGCAGGATAATCTGTTCTCATCAGTGAGTCAATGTACCTTGATGTTCCCATGATGAAGCTAGAGGGAGGTCTCTAATGGGCTTTGTGTTCTGGGACTTGAATTATCTTCAGTGTGGAACTAAGAATGCAGAGAATACTGAACAGGACCACAAAAAAATGTTTCTTTCTTTTGGACTATTAAAATGAAAACTGCACATCCCAAACCCAATATTCATTCATTCATTCAATTCATTCATTTCATTCATTCATTTGTCACTTATTATAGGTCAGAAATGTACACTTAGTTCAGGATGATAACAATCCATGACTCCTTGGAAATGCTGATTGACCAAGGCCTTGGAGGAACATTGATAAGCTAAGCTATTTTGGAGGCTTCTCCTTTGCTTCCTAAGTTTAAAGGGATCTAAACCATTACCTTTAAAAACAATTGATCCTTTCCTGCTTGATTATAGATTTAAGGTGCCCTTTCAAGAGAATTTTAGCATATGGCATCATCAGAAAGTATTTTTCCCCACTATGAAATAAAGAAGCACCTTGACACCTTAAAAAATGTAATAAAGTTCTAAATGTGTGCTTGTCTTTCTGTTTCTGGAACACCAAGTGATTTTATTTAAAAGATAATAAAGCTCTTTTCAAATCTTTGGGCTGTCATGTGAAAAAGGTTGTGTGATTCTAAGGGTTTGGGTTGACTTAAGCCCTTTTGATTGATGAAGAACTTGGGCTTGTTAGATTGGATGAATCCTAGTCAACAGAAAATGAATGACTTGTTCACATAGTTTGAAAAGTCACTAAATTGTCCATATATTAAGCAATCTCACTACTGGGCACATGGAGTCTAAAAAGTACAATGACAGGAAAAAGAGTATTAAAAAAACCAAAAATATATTATAGTAGCATTTTTTTAATCATTTCACAGTAATGAGATTAATGTCTATTATTGGGAACTTCCAAACAATTTTTGGTAGATTAATAGAATGAAATATTATCATACTATAAGAAATGAGAGCAATGTGTTGTGGGGGATAGGAAGCTGGCCTGGATTCAAGTTTTTCTCTGAAAATTACTGACTGTGTGACCCCAGGCAAATTATTTAATCTTGCAGGCCCCACAGCACCTCTCTAAAACCATAAACTACAGAACAGTTATGCATTGATATGCTGATATGCTTTGAGAGGCAATGATAGGAACTCTTCAATGGGAGTCCCCCAAATCAATCACAGTTATCACAATAAAATCACATGTCCAGTGGGGGATGAGGGGGATGGCAAATAGAAAGTGTTTCTATATTGAGACTTAAATGAGATAATATCAGAGAGAGGAAAAAAAAAAAACAAACCCAAACCCAGAATCACCGAAAGAGCAGACACATTGACTGCAATGGCTTAGGTGAAACCAACATTAAAAAACAGTCGAACCCACGAATCTTGTTCCTCGAGAACTGATAAGAAACATACTTTTTTTAAATTCCAAAGAGGGAGAGCAGCTATGGATGTGGGATGCACCATATACTATCAGAGGTATTTACATTATGGATTGGCTTTACATAAGTGTTTTCTTTGTTGGATAGAAGGATTCAGTGTTGAGGGACAGGTTAAAAGGAATTACTGACTGTGTGAAAAAATTCAAAGGCAACTATAAAAGTTTTTTAAAAATAAATCTAAAATAATTTATGATTCTTTAATTTTATAAGCTGGATTTTAAAAAGAAACATCATATGTTATATTTCTGCCTATATACCCCATTGGCTTCTTATCTGATGGCAAGTTTTTTGGTATTAGAAACTATAGCTGATTCTGGTCACTTTCCTCTACAGTTGGGTTTGAAGATAGGATTAATTTGGTTACTTTGCAACTGGGATAGTTAAATAGAACAATGGATAGAATCCCCAGCCTGGAATCAGGAAGACTCATCTCCATCAGTTCAAATCTGGCCCTCAGACACTTACTAGTTGTGTGATCCTAGGCCAGTCACTTAACCTTTTTATCTCACTTTCCTCCTTTGTTAAATCAACTGGAGAAGGAACTGATAAACCTCTCCAGTATTTTTGCCAAGAAAATCCCAAATCAGGTCATGAAGAGTCAGTCATGGTTTGAAAAAAATGGCTGAGCAACAAAACTTTCCAACCCCTGTGGATTTTTTTCCTTTGAAATGACTTGAATCATTTGTTTATCTGAGATTGGCCTTTTACCAAATCTCCTTGCTTGACATAGCAAACACAAGGTGATGGGGGCAGTATCCTGCTGACCATAAAGGAATTAAATAGAGGAAATGAATAGCAATGACTTTTGAATTATCCAACAGCTCATTAAGTCAATAATACCTATCCTCTGATGCTCAAGTCCTCTTCACCTAGGTCTTCCCACACCCCTACCATATCCTTCTTGAGGACCAAGTCTTATACCATTGAGACAAAGCAGAATTTTGCGCCTTTACCTGTATTCAAGGAAACTAACTATTTGGCAGAAACCTGAAGCCTGAATCAGCTGGAGATTGGGGTTGGTATTATGGAAAATATGGGGGCCTTGGAGTCTAGAAACCTAGATGAGAATCCCATCTCTGACGCTTCCTTACTTTGTGACCTTGGGTAAGTCCCTTCATCTTTGAACCCTAGTTTCTTCTTTTATGACATGAGGATCCTATGACTTGTGCTAGTTGATCATGCAGTAGCTATGGGATTGGATTTCATAAACCTGAGAGCTATGAAAATGTGAGTTGTACTCTCATATGCTAGTGTATAATTTATCCCTTGCTTCAGACAAGGAGGGAAGCCCCTGACCTGTTATTTCCAGGGAAAATCAAACTTTATTTCACAACTTCCTCAAAACTCATTTCCTTGGTATCTAGTACATCTTAATCCTTATTTTCTCTGCATTTCCAAGGAGTGTGGGCTGAGTTATTTTATAAACTGTTCTGAAGAAATGAATTTGGTGACTTTTGCCCTGACCACTAGATTCTCTTTAAAAGGACTTACAACCTCTCTGCTCCCTCTGCTGAATAAACTGACTCTTCCACTCAAAGATTCTTGTATCAGGTTAATAATAAATGTCACAGTGAAAACCCACTCTCCCCCCTTTAGTATTCCTGATTCTGCTGATGGAATGTCAAAATTACACACCAAAAACCAGCACCATTATTTCTGAGGTGAGATTGGAAATGGAGGACTCACTTAGGTAAAGGATTACATTCTCTTTTTCTTGTTCATTTCTCCCCCTTTTGAAAACACACTGGATTCCTTGGCAACATATTTGTGATCTTAAAAAGTTCAAATAAAGACATAATTACAAGCCTAACCTTGTAAAGTGCTGCTGGGCAAAGTATGGTTTGGCTCACTTGCTAAAATATGGTGCTTCAAAATGAGTCCTGGATTGGAAAAATTAGGATTGGGCCTGGGTTCTAATCTTGACTACTTGTTTCCTGGGTGGATTGAACAAGTCACATAACCTCTCTTAATCTCGGTTTGAAATAGAAAATAACAACAATTTAGGAGCACTTGAAAATTTGCAAGGCAATGTACATCTGTTATCTTAGTTGAGCCTTGCAAAAACCTTGGGAGGTAGAAAGTAAGCACAAGTCAATTTTCATTTACGGATGAAGAAAGTAAAGGTTTAGGACAGGGATAGGGAACCTGAGACCTCAAGACCATGCATAGCCCTCTAGGTCCTCAAGTTCATCCCTCAGTCAAAGGGCTGAACATTAGGATTTACAAGGCCACATGTGGCCTCAATCTGCAGGTTCTCCACCTCTGGTTTAGGCAAATTAAATGACTTGCCCAGAGTCACAGAGCTAGTAAGTGTCAGAGGCGGGATACAAACCCAGGTCTTCCTTATACCAGCCACACCATTCAGCTGCCTGCAACACTCCTGAGTGCAGCTCAAACCAGAATAAAGTATAATTGGGAAATATTTAACAAACCAAATAACAATATAATGCAAGATAGATAGTGTTAATATGTGGTTTTCTAAGTCAACACGAGGCCACAGAGATCATTATGGACAGCTTAGTGGCCCCCATTTCTATTTAAGTTTGTCATCATTGCATGCTGCCAGGCTGCCTCTCTTAGAAAGTCTTTGTCTCTTTTTTCTCTAAACCTTATGATTCAAAGTTGGATCAGTTCAGTTCCTGATCTCTTGGAATGTGGCATTTAAAATACTTAGGAAGTTTCAGTTCATCTTCTTGAGCAGGAGAGTGACATGGTTTGACCAGTGCTTTAAAAATATCCATTTGGCAGCTGTATAGATTAATTGAGGAGGCGAAAGACTTCATTAGTGGTACGCTCGCATACCATGAAGGGTCCCAGATTGGAGACTCATCTCTGTTTAGGACTTCTTATTTATGAGAGTGAGGGATTAGTGAAGACTGGGGCACATTCCAGAAATCTCTCCTTCTGAAAAGTCCACTTTTTCCTTTTCTTCCTAATTTCTTGGCAGACATTGTCTTCAGGGCTGCAAGTCTGACACATGGTAATGATGAATCCTTGATTTCCCTGTTTGCAAGACACAGCCACCCACTGTTTGTGACCTTGGAGGACCCTTTCCCATTAATCCCAGAACTGAGCAGTTTTTAACATGTTGAAAGAGTGAGTAGTGTAACATATAGAGGATTGAATAGCTAGATTTGGCTTAGATAGATATACAGATAGATATAAAGAGAGGGACAGGGAGAGAGACAGAGACACAGAGAGAGAGAGAGAGAGAGAGAGAGACAAACAGAGAGTTCTCTACTTGTGGCATTTGCTGATTTCCAAGATGTAAATACTCACACTGAAAATTTAATAACAGCTGGCTCCAGGATAGCCTTTCATGTGTCCCTAAGGTGAAAAGAGAACTCCATAGAATGTCAGCAGGTTGACTCTAAGCAGCCCCAAATCTGTTTCCTGTTTGACAGAAATCTAAACCATTACAAATGTAGAGGAATATGGAATTCTATACTGAGACAGAGAGGGAGGAGAGTTTTATAGATTGTCCATGGTGTATCCAAGTCCTTCATATGTTTTTAAATTTTTAGGATGATTGGGCATATTTAAGTCTGTATTGTACCCAATATGCCCTTTACCTTTGGTGCCTGAATGGAAACTAGGGGCTATTTTGACCACATTTCTAGGAACCTAGATGTGATCTATGTAGAGCTGTACTGTGAGGTTCACAGAGGAAAGTCTGGGTGGAGGAAAATGAGGAGAAGAGATGTTTTTTTGAAAACACTAATATTATACCTAGTCTGTATAAAGTCAGAGTTTGGAGTACTGGGCCATGGGTTATCTGACTTTGCAAGTGCATCAGAGCTCAGCAAGTATTCTATATGACTCTTAGTAGGACCTTGTCTGAAGTGTTTTGTTCAGTAGTGGGTACTACAATTTCAGAATGATATTGATAATCTAAAGAATGTTGGTAACCAGAATGGTGACGGACCTTGCTTGCGTTCATGTCTTATGACAGCAGGCTAAAAGAAATGGGGATGTTTAGCCTGGAGAAGAGAAGTCTTCAGGTGGACATAAGAGATGTGTTCAAGTATTTGAAGGGCTGGGCAGTCATGTGGTGAAGAAAGGTGAGTGAGTGGGGATAAACCTTTATTAAGCACCTATTATGGATTAGGCACTGTGTTAAATGCTTTATAAATATGATCCCAGGGGGGCGGAGCCAAGATGGCAGCGCAGAAGCAGCAACATATCGCAGCTCTCACATAGCCACCCCAAAATACCCATAAAATAGGACTCTAAACCAATCCTAGAACTCCAAAACGCACACAAAGATACTTCCCACTAAAGTCAGCTCAGCTACGAGGAACCATATCAGTTCCATATATCAGAACCATATCATACTGCGAACTGAAACCAGCCTGGCCTGAAGCCACGGCTGTGCCCTGGGGGGGCTGGACGGGAGCAGTGCAGGAGCCTCTCAGGTGAGCGGATTAACACCAGCTGCCAGTGGGGATTACAAAAGGGGGAGATAAGCAGTC
>CM053592.1:68458685-68471889 GCA_028646515.1 Pseudochirops corinnae | reverse complement strand
GGAGAGGTTCTGCGTAATTTCACATGTTCAGCCAGTATTTGATTGCTTGTCCTTCCAGTGGGGATGGGAGGTGAGGGAGGAGGAGAAAGAATCTGGAATCTGGAGTTCCATAATCAAATGTTATGAATGTGTATCTATGTATATATATATGTATATATATATAATATATGCAATTATTGTTGTTATTATTGACTACATCCAACTGGAACTTGAGATACACAGGCACTATGGTTGGGAGATCCATCCTGCCCTACCAAAAAGTGACATAGGAGAGAATAGACTGGGGGAGGGGGGATACACTGGGATGGCTGTTTTGGGGTGGTGGGTGGGGATAAGAGGGGGAGAAAATATGTAACTCAAAATCTTGTGGAAATGAATGATGCAAACTATAATAAAATTAAAAATAAATAAATAAATAAATATGATCCCATTTAATCCTTACAACAATCTTGAGAGGCAGATGTGATCTCCATTTACAGTTGAGGAAATTGAGGTAGACAGACCCAGGGTGTGTGAGGGTGAATTTGAAGTCAGATTTTTTTCCTGACTCCAGCACAAGTGTTCTTTTCTTTGAGCCACCCAGTGTGAAGAGGGGTTATATTTGTTCTGCTTGGCCCCACATGGTAGAACCAAGAGAGATGGGTAGAAGTTGAAAAGAGACATATTTGGGCTTGATGTCAGAAAAGTATCTAAAATTAGAGTTCTCTTCACATGGAATAGGCTGCTGACAGGGGGTGGATGTGGGGGGAGTTTCTCTGTCTTTGAAAGTCTTCAGCTAGAGGTCAGACACTCATTTGTCAAGTATGTCATCGTGGGAATTCCTAGATGGCCACTGAGGTTCCTTTCACCGCTTGAATTCTGTATATTAATCCACAACCTCTGATGATGGAGAAATGAGGGTGTGGAAGGTGGGTGCTACCAGGTGTAACAAGGGCTTAAGGTCCTCAAACAGTCTCTTATGAGCTGGTGATGATTTGGATTTTAGTGGTTCTTAACCTGGGGGCCATGGTCGGGGAACTTTTATGGAAAATAATTTCATCTTTAATTTTTCTAATCAATGTTTCACTTTATAATTGTATGTGTTTTATTTTATGTGTTTAAAAATATTATTCTGAGACCTTTCTCATTTATAGGTCTCATTAGATCACGAAAGAGGTCTGTGAGACTACAAAGGTTCCACTTTTTGGTGTTCGAGATCATGATACTCCTTCCACCCAAATCTTGATCTCCAGGGAGGTATATGGACTGTGATTTCCATGATTCTGCCTCAATTTGATTGTTTACCCTAAAATATCCTCTAATCTGTATTGACCCTGTCCAGCAGAACCCCTGCCCTGACAACATGTTGAACCCTCTACTAAACGGTGGGAATCCCTCCCGGGACTGTTCACATTCTTATATGCAGCTACTTTCATCCTTGTCCACATAAATGAAAACAATTCAAGGACCCACAAGAGCTAATTGGTCCCTCCTTTCTGGATCCCTCAAACTGCTAATGTTGGTCAGTCCAACCTCCAACTGCTGCTGGACCTGCTCCTCCCTGCCTACTCAGCCCTTGGCCAGCCAGATTCTGCAGCTGAACCAACAGAATCAGGGGCAGCTGACTCTCAACCCCAAGCTGTGTTTCCCTTTGGCCCATATGTTCCTCAGAGAACTGACCTCTTGCAGCTGTCTGGAACTCTGCTCCCTCTTCCCACTGGCCTCACCAGAGGCCTTTTTTCCTCCCATTTCAGGTTAGCCCACTTCTGCTGGACTTTCATGGAAGCAAGGGATTTTAAGGGGTGGTGATGGGGAGGTGGCATTCAGGCATGAGGCACAGCCAGTGCAAAGACAAGGAGATGGGAGATGAAGCATTGAGCGAGAGGAATAGCAAGAAGGGATAGATCACTGGGAGGTGGGGGCATGGAGAATAGTAGAGCATAAGAAGACAGGAAAGCTAGGAAAGTGCAGTTTGTAAAAAGTTTAAATTCCAAAGAAAGGATTTTATATTTGACCCTGGAGGCAATAGGGAGCCACTGGAGTTTACTAAGAGACAGTCTGACTTTTGTGGTGGGGCTGTGTCAGAGAGGCCAGCCTCCTAGCGGTCAGGAGCAGAGGATGTAGACAAGAAGTCTTACAGCCCAGGCAGGAAGCCAGAGGTTCGACTTGCCTGAAGATGGAGTTGGTTCAGGGCATGCAGAAATTAAGGGATTGGTAAAGGTGTTGCCTCAGTTTCCTGATCTGTAAAATGTCATTAATAATAGGATCTACTTCACAGGATTGCTATAAGGATCAAATGAGATTATATACCCACACATATGTGTGTATACATATACATGTATGCATATGTACATACATACAGTGCTTTGAAAAATTTTAAAGCATTATATAACTGCGACTTACTATTATACAGCAAGTTTCCCTGGAATAGGAATTAGTGCCAAGTTTTGCTCAGACATCTCAAGTGGAGAATAACCTGCTGAGATAGTCCATTCCATTATTCAGATCTAATTATTAAAAGACTGTTCCTTAAATAGAGCCCAATTTTGCCTCTGTTTAACTTTCACTCCAATTGTTTGTAGGGGCCAAGCAGACCAAATCAAGTCCATCTTCCAGATGACAGCCATTCAAATGCTGGAAAACACTATTATAATCCTACTATGTGCAGGGCCTTGTGCAAAGTTGTGAATATTAATGAGGCACATAGTTCCCTTTTGATCAACAAAACTCAGATGGCAAATGAAGGTCGTGCTATCCTTCATCGGTTTCATAAAAATTACTACTTCTTTCTTATTATTTCTTTTCTTCTTCCCTGTCAATGTTTTTAGAAATAAAAATAATCATGACTTAGTGGTGGAAAACTTAAATATTCTGGGTAGCAGGATCAGGATCCCAGGCATTCGGGGTAACTTGTCCTTACTTGCAAATGGACAGAAAATATTAATAGGAATGTTTAAGGTGGAGTTTGTACTGCATTCACTACTCTTTAGGGATGGGCAGCACTCAGGATGAATACTAAATTTTATTTGATATAAGAATATGTCAGTCAAATTGCCATCCAGTTCCTGTGTGTGTGCAGTTTTAACTCAAAACAATGAGTCCTAAAAACAATCCAACAAACTGCTAGGAAAACACCTGGGAAGTCTGAGAAAGAACACCCGGTGGGGGTGTGGCCATCTATTTATGCAAGCAATTGTTTTTCAAGATAATTAGCCGTGTAATTGACCATCCACTTGGAGATGATGCATTTCAGCCTGTAATTAATTTTAATTAATTTAAAAACCTTTAGTAATCTCTATCCTTTTTTTTCCTTCAAAATTAACAGGTAGTCTTTCTTAGTGACTTGGTTTCCTTTTTAGGTAGCTAGATAGAAAGAAAGTGTTAAGGGAAAATTGAAAATGAAAAAGAAAACTGGGAAGGTAGATTTTTCTGAAAACTGGCTGTTTTAAAATTTTTATTCTGCCATTAATTACCTAGTTTCTGTGTTACACAGACTCTTTATTTCCTTATTTACTTGAAATTACACCATTCAACTAACAGACACATGTTAAGGCCTTGTCACCAAGCAAAGAACAAAGATAAAAAATGGTATTGTCCTTGCCCTCAAGAAGCTTCCAGTAAATAGCACGATACAATAGATAGTCCAATGACTCTGAATTAGGAGAAAATAGTTCCAAATTCTAACTTTGCCATTGTTTTTGTGACCTTGGGAAAGGCATAACCTCCCTGGGTCTCCAATTTTTTTTTTCATCTCTAAGATGAAAGAGTTGGTTTCTGAGATTCCTTCCAGCTCTAGGTCGATAAACCTACAAACATACCTCAACACAAGCTCCTTCCTTTTTGCCACTTAACACACAGTCTCCTTCCCTTCTCTTCCCTCCCCTAATTCCTTTGCTTGACTTTGCTGCCCCTTTTAGCTAATTTTTTCCCCTTGTTGACAAATTTTCTGGCTTCCCTCATGATTACAGTCTATCTTGTCCCATGATTTCCAGTAACTCCAGAAGTTCCATGACTTCCTCCTATTTCTGTCATACTTCACAGTTTACAAAACACTTTCCTATCCATTAGCTCAGTGAGGTGAGTGGGGCTGGCACTATTATTCTTATTTTAAAGATGGAATGAATAGCAGTCTCCATCCAAATGGCAACAAATAAATGGCAGGACAGTAATGTGGAATAAGAGGAGTATTTGAAAAGGATGACTTTATTAGACTGTGAGCCCCTGGAGACAGAGAGTGGGTTTTTTCCCTTTTTTTTTTTTTTCATTGCCAGCCTTTAAGCATACTGTCTGGCACATGGTTGTTGTTGCTGAGTCATTTCAGTCATGTCTGACTTGTTGTGGCCCTGTATGGGGTTTTCTTGGCAAAGATACTGAAGTGGTTTGCCATTTCCTTTTTCAATTCATTTGACCCAAAAGGAACTGAGGAAAACAGGGCAAATGAATTGCCCAGGGTCACACAGCTGGGTAGTAGCTGAGGCCACATTTGACCTCAGGTCCTCCTGATTCCAAAGCCTATGGTCTATTTACAGCCTCACCGAGCTGCCCATAGTAGTTGCTTAATAAATGCCTTGACTTGTTGACCTGACATCAGAAAAATACATGACTAGTTTAAAAAAAAAAAAAAAGGACAAGACAACCCCATAGCCAGCAAAGGAGAAGTGGTAGACAGATCTCTGCTCCATTGGCATCCAGACGATGTCAAGGGACTAGAGAAAGGCACTGAGCATGAACCCTGCAGCAGTTATTAGGGAGGGCAGGGGCAAGAGTCCCAAAGGATTAGCAGGAACAGATGGATTGTGAGCCGAGTCACTGGAGGGAATATCCACATTGATGAGATCCAACAAAGCATCAGAGTATTTTACATATGAGCCAACCAAAACTCGTAGGTTTAAGTGACTTACTCCATGAGAAAGAAAGAGTAACAGTACTGAGTGGTACAATGAAAAGAGTGCTAGATTGGTTGTCAGAAGACCTAAGATCAAATCCTAGAACTATTTCTTCCTATGTTTATAATCTTGGTGAGATACTTCCTTTCCATGGATCTTAGTTTCTAGATCTGTAAAATAAAGAGGATGGATTCTATGGTCTCTAAGGTCCTTTCTCGATCTAAATGTATGATCCTGGTGGCAGGAGGAATGTGAGCAGGTCCTGGATCTGTAGGTAGAAGAAAACAGAAACCTAGGGCTCTTTTGGGAATTGTGAAGAATTTCTTCTGTGATGCTGTGCAAACTTTACAGAGGCTGTTCATTTTCTCTTTGACCCTCTGCAGTTATTGTCAGCCTCATATATCTATTTGTTTATACAATTAGATTTTGTTCTTTCCAGGAGCAAACGTTATAATAACATTTTATGACAATATTGTAATTGGAGTAAGTCATAATCATTCCACTATAGCAACAGTTATTTTCAGACACCACCATGCACATTGCTAGATTGACAGTGCAATGTAATCGTCTCTCCACTTACTGTTAGAATATTTTGGAGACTAGATCTTAACACATTGTTTCCTGCTGCTGCTTTTAGGTCAGTATGTACAGGCTTGATTAGAAAAGTTTCCTGATGAGGATATTGGGAGGGAAGCATTTTTTAGAACAATTTTGACGATTTTTTTTTCCTATGGACAGTAGGGAAATATTCACAGGTACATCACTCACCCATGATTGAGTCAGACTGTTGTAGATTAGAAATATCTCTTTGTGTTCTTGTTGTTGTTGTTGTTCAATCATTTTAAATCATATCTGACTCTTCATGACCCCATTTGGGATTTTCTAGCAGAGATACTGCAGTGGTTTTCCATTATCCTTCTTCAGCTCATTTTACAGATGAGGAAACTGAGGCAGAGTTCAATGACTTGCCCAGGGTCATACAGCTAGTAAGTGTCTGACACCAAATTTGAACTCTTCTTGCTGACTCCAAGCCCAGTGCTTTATCCACTGTGCTCCTTTTGTATTAGTCCTATTAAAAAATGATCTTGAATCTTTCAAAGTCATTCAATTTTACAATGGTGTTGTGTGCATATATAATAAATGTGTATATGTGTATGTGTGCATATGATAAAGTATGTATATATACACATATGCATTGGGCATACATGTGTTTATATATGCTATACGTGTGTGTATATTTATATATATATATATATATATATATATATGCTTTACTCAGGATCTATCTTCTGAGATTTCTCTGAAGCCATTTTGTTCATAATTTCCTATGACTTAGAAGTATTTCCTTTTTTGGACAAGGTTAATGTATGTGTAATTGATACCAGTATTTCATTTTTGTTTATTTTTTCTCTCATTCAGAATGGTAGAGGGAGATAGAAGGGAGAGAAAACAAATTCTTGTGAATTGACAAAAAATGAAAGCAGGAGTTGATGGGAGTTATTTCCTCTTTCCCAAGAGACCCTGAGATAGCTGAGCTCAGAGTAGAGAGCAGAAGGGCTAATATCCTGATGAGAAAAAGTTCCAAGCATGTGCATAGCTTTTCTCTGGAGACTGATCATTGTCAGGCAGCCACTGAATCTCTCAAACAAGTGACCTCAGAGAACATGGAGCCACATACCCAACTGACTGGATAGAACAGAAGGGATTTCCTGCACAATAGTGAGATTTCAAGGACCAGCCTTCTAGAAAGTGAAGTTCTTGGGGTGCACAGAACTTTTGGAGAAAAGAGATTCTCTCACATGGTGTCTGCATTTCTCCAAGAAGAGCAGTGAAAGACTGAACCATGGTATGAAGAAGTAAAAACATAGACTTTTGTTCTTCACCCTTTCAGTGCATTATTTGTACATCATAGGTCCAGCTGGGAAGGGAGTTGCTCCTACAGCAATTACAATTGGATTTTGGATTGAGGAAGTTCCTGTTCTTAGGGCAATGCCAGAAAGCTGGAGGCATGTAAAGGTTCTTAGGATGAAGAAAGAATTCTCTAGACTGTTCAAAATTTCCCTCTTGAAAAATTCCAAATTAATTTCTCTTAACCATATGGTGACACCCTCCATTAAGGGGATTCCATAGGCCCCTGGGGGAAAAGGTGACTCTGGAGAAAGAGGAAAATTATATTACTTTTTCATAAGCTCCTATGAATCCTTTTGTTTTTTAAATTCTGACTATGGGATGAAATAAAGATCTGAGCCCCAGTATGCATTAGCACCTTGAGTAGATGCATAGGAACTAGGGAATTCCTTAACTTCATCAATGGAGCCCTAGACACAAGATATATTCTGAAATTCCATGTAGAAATTCTAGATGGGGACAAAGCATACCAAAATGATAGATGATAGGAACAAGGTGGAAGAAGGTGTCTGGGGGAAGAAATGACATCCCACCTCGCTTGAATATGATGCATTTGAACCCAGAACTTAGGATACTGCTCCACAGGTCACATTTTATTAAGTGGTGCTATTATAATCCTTAAGAAGCAGGTATTTCAACATTTCAAGGATCTGTGATTTTGGCTGTATGGATATTTCCTTTAGTGATGCATACCACATAGTAGAAAGCCTAAGATAATTTCTTTGACTCAAAAAAATCATTCCCCTAAGGCCAACCTGGTGTTGAGACTAGGATTTAGCTATGCTGGTCATGGAAAAACAGTCATAAATTCTATCATCAGACTATAACTGAAGCCTTTGCAACTTGGTGAAGGGCCTGACAAAGTTTGTGCTCTAGTGGTGTATTCTTTGAGAACATAGAGTCACCTGAATAGTTAAATACAAGGTGATTTGGATAATAGCAGTTGTAGGGGACAGGAAGAGTGGTCAGAAAAAAAAAATCATATAGAAGATGGTACCTGATCTGTACCTTAAAGGAAGAGAAGAATAGAGAAAAAGACAGTTTGGTGGGATTTCAGAAACCAGTAAAGCTTCCTAGAGATAATTTACACATTGGCTGAGACTTCAATTTTTTTTTTAAGTGCTTAATATGTGCCCGGCACAAAAAGAGATGAAAAAACAGCCCATGCTCTAAGGAACATAATTCTTTTTTTTCTTTTAAAATACACTGTTTCATATTTACCATCATTTACATGTCTCTCCTACTACAGCCTCCCTCTGACAAAAAAAAAATAGAAAATGTAAAAGAAAATCCTCATCATAAATATGTATATTCCCCCAGAAGAACAAATTCCTACACTGACCACACAGAAAAAGTGAGTGTATCTATAGTTTTATTCATATATGATATACATAAGCATTTACATACATATTTTTATACACGTAACACAAATTTTAAATTCATCGCCTCTCTGACAGGAGGCGAGTGATGTATTTCATCTTTAATCTTTTGGACTTGGACTTTATCATTGAATTATTAAAGTTCTAAAGTCTTCTGAAAATATTTTCCTCTATAGTGTTGTCATTGTATACATAGCTCTCCTGGTGCTGCTCATTTCTTTCTGCATCAGTTCATATAGGTCTTTCCAGTTTCCTCTTAAAGCACCCATTTCATCATTTCTGATGGCATGATAATATTCTACTAATAATAACGTTATTAATTATAGCAATTATGATTATAGTGATAGCTAGCATTTAAATAGTCCCTTCTATAAAGCACTTTGCTTTATAAATATTATCTCTTGTTTCTCACAATAGCCTGGGAGGTAGTTGCTACCATCATCTCCATTTCATAGATGAGAAAACTGAGGAAGGCAATGGTTAAGAAATGTGTTCTTGCCAGAGTCACATAGCTAGTGGGTATCCAAGGCTGGATATAACAACTCTTTCTCACTCTATGCCCAGTGTTCTATCCATTTTAGCAATTAGCTGCTTTCCATTGCATTTATATATCATAATTTATTTATCCATTCACATCTACATATACTTACATGTAGATAATTTTTCCTCTTTCTGTGATCAAGGAGCTTGCATTATGGGGAAGAAGAAGGACAAAGCATGGACACAAATGAAGGAAAATGAAATGTATACAATTTCCCAGAGTGGGTAGTGAGGAAGCACTAATAATTGGGAAGAATCATAAGACCATGAGTCTTTTGGAATTGTCTTAGATCATTGTATTGCTGAGAAGAGCTTGAGTCAATCACAGCTGGTCATCACATGGTGTTACTGTTACTGTGTACAATATTCTCTTGGTTCTACTCACTTCATTCAACATAAATTCATATAAATCTTTCCAGGTTTTTCTGAAATCTACTACCCATTGTTTCTTATAGCACAACAGTATTGCATTGCATTCACATACCATGATTTGTTCAGTCATTCTCCAGTGATAGACTTTCCCTCAATTTCTAATTCTTTGCCACCACAAAAAGAGCTGCTATAGACATTTTTGTACATATGAATCCTTTCCTCTTTTTAAAAATCTCTTTTGGATACAGGCCTAGTAGTGCTATTGCTGGAACAAAGGGGATACACTGTGTGGATGCACCCTTTGGACACAGTTTCAAATTGCTCTCCACAATCATTAGATCAGTTCACAGCACCACCAACAATGCATTGGTGATCAAATTTTTGCACATCTCCAATGTTTATCATTTCCCTTTTCTGTCATATTAGCCAATCTGATAGGTGTGAGGTGGTACCACAGAGTTCTTTTAATTTTAATGTCTCTAATCAATAGTGATTTAGAGCATTTTTCATATGACAATAAATAGCTTTAGTTTCTTCATCTGAAAGCTGTCTGTTCATATTCTTGGAACATTTATGAATTGGAGAATGACTTGTATTCTTATAAATTTGATTCAGTTCTCTATATATTTGAGAAAGGAGGCACTTATCAGAAACACTAGTAGTAAAGATTGTTTCCCAGCTTTGGGTTTTCCTTTTAATCTTGGTTGCATTGGTTTTGTTTCTACAAAATGTTTTAATTCAGTCAAAATTATCCATTTTGCATTTCATAGTATAATTGTCATTTTTATCATATTAATTCAGCCTATCCATGAGATTTATGTTTTTCCAATTGTTTAAATATGACTTTATGTGAAAAGTGTTTTGTAATTGTGTTCATATAGTTCTTTGGTTTGTTTTTGCAGGTAGACTCCTAAATGTTTTATATTGTCTACGGTTATTTTAAATGGAATTTCTCCTTCTATCTTTTTCTGCTGAACTTTGTTGGTAATGTACAGAAATGCTAATGATTTATATGGGTTTATTTTATATCCTGTGACTTTGCTAAAGCTGTTAATTACTTCAAGAAGTTTTTTGGTTGATTCACAAGGATTTTCTAAATATACCATCATATCATTTTCAAAGAGTGATAGTTTTGTCTCTTCATTACCCATTCTAATTCTTTCAACTTCCTTTTCTTCTCTTATTGCTAAAGGTAAAATTTCTAGTACAATATTGAATAATAATGGTGACAATGGGCATCCTTGTTTCACCCCTGATCTTATTGGGAAGATTTCTAACTTATCCCCATTACACATAATGATTACTGATGGTTTTCAATAGATACTACTTATCATTTTAAGGAAACCATTTATTTCTATTCTCTCTAGTGTTTTTCATAGGAATAGATATTATATTTTGTCAGAAGCTTTTCCCACATCTATTGAGACAGCCATATGATTTCTATTGGCTTTGTTACTAATATGATCAATTATGCTAATAGTTTTCCTAAAATTAAACCAGCCCCGTGTTCCTGGTATAAATCCCATCTGGTAACAGTTTATTTATTTATTTATTCTCCATATCATAAATTACTATAATCTGCATGCCAATATTTATTTAACATATTTTGCATCAATATTCATTAGGGAAATTGGTCTATAATTTTCTTTCTCTGTTTTGACTCTTCCTGTTTTAGGTATCAGTTCCATATTTGAGTCATAAAAGGAATTTTGTAAGCTCCTTCACCTATGTTTTTCCCCAAATACTTCATGTAGTATTGGGATTAATTGTTTTTTTAAATGTCTAATAGAACTCACTTGTGAATCAATATCCCCAGAGAGTTTTTCCGAGTTAATTAATGACTTTTTAAAATTTTTTTTGGAAATGGGGTATTTTATTTCCCTTTCTTCTGATATGGGCAATTATATTTTTAAAATATTCAACCATTTACATTGGTTATCAGATTTATTGGTATAGAGTTGGGCAAAATAGCTCCTAGTTATTGCTTTAATTTCCTCTTCACTTGTGATAAATTCACCCTTTTCATTTTTGATAGTTGTAATTTGGTTTTCTTCTTTCTTTTGTTTAATTAAATTAACCATGGGTTTATTTATTTTATTGTTTTTTCATAAAACTATCTTAGTTTTATTTATTAGTTCAATAGTTTTCTTACTTTAAATTTTATTAATCTCTCCTTTGAGTTTCAGAATTCTTAATTTAGTGTTTAATTGGGAATTTTTAATTTGTTCTTTTTCCAGCTTTTTAAATTTCATGCCCAGTTCATTGGTCTCTTTATCTCTTTTATTCATGTAAGCATTCAGAGATATAAAATTTCCCCAAGTGCTACTTTGACTGCATCCCATAAATTTTGGTATGTTGTCTCATTATTGTCATTCTTTTTGATGAAATTATTGATTGGTTCTAGTGATTCTATCTATTGGATCTGTTCTTTTGATTTGTTCTTTGACCCGTTCATTCTTTAGCATTAGCTTATTTAGTTTCCAATTAATTTTAATCTATCTTTCCATGGCCCTTTGTTACACATAATTTTTGTTGCAGCATGATCTGAAAAGAATGCATTTCACATTTCTGCCTTTCTACATTTGATTATGAGTTTTTTATGCCCTAATATACAGTCAATTTTGTATAGGTGCCATGTACCATGAAGAAAAAGGTATATTCCTTTCTATCATCATTCATTTCTCCAGAGGTCTACCATATTTAAGTTTTCTAAAATTCTATTTACCACCCAAATTTCTTCCTTTCTTATTTTGTGGTTAGATTTATCTAATTCTGAGATGGGGAAATTGAGGTCCCCCACTAGTACAGTTTTTCTGTCTATTTCTTCCTCTAACTCACTTAGCTTATCCTCTAAGAAGTTGGATGCTATACCACTTGGTGCATGTACATTTAGTACTGATATTACTTCATTATCTACCATATATTTTCCATACATTTTAGCAAGATGGAGTTTCCTTCCTTTTGTCTTTTAATTAGTTCCATTTTTGTTTTTGCTGTGTCTGAGATCAGGATTACTATCACTGCTTTTTGTTAAACCAGCTGAAGCATAATATATTCTGCTCCAGCCTTTTACCTTTCTTCTGTGTGTCTTTCTCTGCTTCAAATGTATTTCTTGTAAACAAAATATTTTAGGATTCTGATTTTTTAAATCCACACTACCATCCACTTCCATTTTATGAGAAAGTTCAACCCATTCACATTTACAGTTATGTTTACTGCGCATTTCTCTCTATCTTATCCCTTCTTCCCTGTATACTTTTTTTTCTCTCTCCTTTCACCCTGTCCCTCTTCATCAGTGTTTGTCTTTTTGACCATCACTTCCCTCAATCTGCTCTCCCTTCTCTCAAGCCCCCTCCACCTTTTTTTCCCCTTGCCCTCCTACTTCCTTATAGGGTAAGAAAAATTTCTTTTCCCAACTGAGAGTGTAATGTTATTCCCTCTTTGAGCCAAATGCAGTTAAAGTAAGGTTCAAATAATTCTCACCACCTCTCTTCTTTCCCCTCTACTGTAATAAGGTCTTTCATACTTCTTTGTATGATATAATTTACCCCATTCTGTCTCCTCCTTTCCTCTTCTCCTGGTACAATCCATTTTTCACCCGTTAATTTTTTTTTTATCGTAACATTAAAGTCAACTTATACTCATACCCTCTGTCTAAGTATACTCTTTCTAACTGCCCTAACAGAGATACATTTGTTAAAAGTTACAAGTATCATCTTCCCATGTAGTGATTCTTGGTTGTAATCCAAGCTCCTTTCCCTTCTCAAATATCATATTCCAAGTCCTCTGATCCTTTAATGTAGAAGCTGCTAAATCCTGTGTATTCCTGCCTGTGGCTCCTTGATATTTAAATTATTTCTTTCTGGCTGCTTGTGGCATTTTCTCCTTGACCTAATATTTCTAGAATTTGGCTACAATATTCCCTGTAGTTTTAATTTTGAGATTTCTTATAGGAGGTGATTGGTGAATTCTTTAAATGATTATTTTGCCCTCTGGTTCTAGGATATCAGGACAGTTTTCCTTGATAATTTCTTGAAAGATGCTGTCCAACTAACCTTGATAAACGGACCAACTAACCTTGATAAACTGGACCATCCTCAACAACACACAGCTAAAGACAACTCTACAAGCCTCGGGATG
>CM053592.1:68435734-68458585 GCA_028646515.1 Pseudochirops corinnae | reverse complement strand
AAAATCTGAAACTCAAGTGAATGTGGAACTGAATCTTGTAAATTAAAAGTAAATAAACAAGTCAAAAAAAAATAAAAAGATTAAATTAAATTAAAAAAAGAAAAAAGGAAAAAAAAAAAGATGCTGTCCAGGCTCTTTTAATGATCCTAGCCATCAGGTAGTCCAATAATTCTTAAATGATCTCTCTTGGATTTATTTTCTAGGTAAGTTGTTTTTCCAATGAGGTATTTTACATTTTCTTCTTCTTTTCCATCCTTTTGATCTTGTTTGACTGATTGTTGGTGTCTTATAGTTAGTTTCCGCTTGACCAATCTTAATTTTTAAGGAATTCTTTTCTTCAATTTGGCCAATTACACTTTTTAAGGAGTTGTTTTCCTTAGTCAATTTTTGTGCTTCATTTTCTGAACTGCTGACTTTTTTTTCTATCACTCTCTTGCATAGCTCTCATTTCTTTTCTCAATTTTTCTTCTACCTCTCTTACTTGATTTTTAAATTTTTTTATTAGCTCTTCCAAGAGAACTTTTAGGGATTGAGACTAATTCATATTCCCTTTTGAGGCTTTGTATGTAAACTTTTTTTGACTTTGTTTTCCTCTTCTGAGTTTGTGTTTTGATCTTCCCTGTCATCATAGTAATATTTCTATGGTCAGGGTTTTTTCTTGTTTTTTGATCATTTTTTAAAAATTGAGATCTATTCATAGGATAAAGGGGGCACTATCCCAAGCTTCTTACACTGGAGACTAGGAGCCTGATCACTGGTTTTCTGCAGTGAGGACTTAGGGGCTAGCAGCTTGCCCACTGAGCTAGGGTGGCCTGGCCTCCTCATACCTTTTGTGCCTTGGGTTCTGGGACTGGCAATTTGCCTGCTGTACTAGGACTAGAGGCCTCACAAATGGCCTGCTGAGCCTAGACCATGGGGCCTTGGTTGCTGATCTGTGTTGTGGTAAAGAGCCACTTTCCTGAAACCCCTGCCCTAGGCTGTGTTCTCCTTTTTTCTAAGTGAGATAGATCTTTCCTGAGGTCCTTTTAAGTTATCTTGAGCTGGAAAATTGTTTCATTCAGTCTTTTTTGTGTATTCTGTTGCTCCAGAATTCTTTTAGAGGCTTGATTTAATATTGTTTCTGAGGGAATCTGGAGAGAATTCAGGCAACTTCCAGGATTCTCTCTGTCATCTTGGCTTAAGCTCCTCCCTGAGATGAATCTTTTAAGAAAATGTCATTCTTTAGCTAAGATACAGCACATTATTCTTTCATTTCACCTTCAAGAGACAAAACTAATTTCTGGTTGCAGAACAAAAAGATGAGAGTTGATGGTGCATTTACAAATATGCCAACAGTATGTTTAAAGATTAAAGGATTATTTCTCCACTTTGAAACCCTTTGAAACAAACAAACAAAAAAACACTTCCTAGTTTGATGATGTTCAGCTATTTAAAGCAACAATAGGATTATATCCTGCCCTTTATTTTATCTAAAAAACTTTTTTTGTTCTTCTAGCCAATCTATTCAAGAAGAAAAAATTCATGTGCCTTTTAGCTGTTTATTCCCAGTTGGGAAAAAATGTAATTCCAGGTGATATAGAAAATCATACATAGATTTCAATCTAGGGTAATTATTTTCTGTGAGGTACAGTTTATAGGCAAAGAATCACTGCAGACATATTTCTCACAGAGTCGGACTTTACCTTCCTGCTTAATCACTAACTACTGATGCTACAAGTTCATCTAGCTGGGGGACATTTCAGTAGGCATTATGGGAGGTGGGGGTAATAAGCACAGAGGGACTGTAGAATTCCATTAGATCAGAATCTCCCAATTGTTCCTAGTGAAGGGAATAGAAGGACAAAAATCATATTAGCTCTTCAACAATGCCAAGGAATAAATATAGTCATTCATAAATGAAAAGGCACCATTTAGACAACTTCTGATGGGTTTTAGTTCTTTGTTGGACTTGTATAATGAACTAAGTCTGACTCTGCCCCAGATTCAGAGGATGAATTCTGAAGGTAAGTGGCCATAAATGGAGCACAAAGTAAGAAATTAGTTTCATAGCTACTTCACCATATATGCAAAGCTGTAGACAGTGTTAGCACATTCAGTCAGTCAGTAAGCATTTATTAAGCTCTTACTATGTGCAGTGGATGGCACTACATGTTGGGAATGCAAATATAAAGACAGTCCCTTCTAATGGAGAAAGACAACTGTATCAGCAAGCACCCTAACATACCCAAGATGGCTGCTAGCACAGGTTCTTAGATCTGCTTTTCTAAAGGAAAGCAACTCAAAATGGGTTAACAGCCTTACTTTAATCAATCAAACATATATCATTTACCTAGTTGAGGGGAAAAAGTCAGCACCTTGAACTTCAGAGAATGCAAACAGAATACAAACACAAGTTAACAAGCACAAGTTACAAGCAGACAAAGAAACAGATCAACAGATGGGCTTCCAACCATCTCACCATTATATCCATAACTATTCAGTTACCAGAGAAGGAAGTACCAACATCTGGGTTTTTCAAAGCTGGGGGGCTCAATGGCTTCCCAGAGTCTCATCTGACCAAATCACACAACACTTCTCAAAGTGAGCCCCAAAGCAAAATCTCCCATCAGCAGTTTATATAGCTTTCTTCTGGATCGGAGTTTGTCACAACCCTCTTGACCCACTGCCCAATCACAAAGTAATAAGGCATGGGCATTCCTGAAGAACAAGCCTCCTGCCACAGGCTCCATGTGACCACATTCAGTCCATTAGGGGGCAGAGTATGCTTTCAAATCAGGGAAGGTTCTCAGAGCCACTTAAGCCACTTAAGCAAAGGGGCTAGGGACAGGGAAGATCTTCAGATTCCCATAACAACAACAACACACACACAGCTGAAAATCTGATGCTCAGGGCATAATTATAAATAAAATCCAAAGTACAGCCTGGAGATGAATGAGATATGGCTAACCTGGGTGTCCTCCACTCAAGGTTCTGAGAGGATTCATTTTAATTATAGTGTCTGAATTCCAGAGCTAGAGTGAGACTAAGGATAAACTGAAAGGGCAGGAGGTAATGGACAGATTAAAAAATTTCAGAGTCATGGATTGTAGTTGTAGAACACTTGTGAGATATAATATGAACAAGGGTGTGACCATCACAAGGGTGTGTGGCTGTTGAAGGGTTAATGTAATGGGAATCAAGATGTTTTAAATGGACATCAACATGTAAGATGAAGTCCTAAAGTATAAGGGCAGGTATAATATTATTAAGTATAACATTCTATTTGGGTTGGAAAGGAAGACTGAAAATCAGGTGTTGAAATACTTGGGAAAAGAGAAAGAATTTTTTCGGTGCTTATAAATGACTACTGCCAGGAACTGCCCAAAGTGATAAATCTGGAGAGATCTTAGCTTAAGTTTTATCCTTGACTTGATATGTGCTTATGGGTAAGTCTTCTCAGAAATCTAGCTACTTGCCTAAAACTATAAATTGTAGATGAATTTTCAATCTACATTGATGAAGAGAAATTCCACAGTGGTACATCCATGGTATAGTGTGTTGGGTACTGAACTTGGAGTCAAGAAGACCTGGATCCAGTCTAATCTCAGACATTTCCTAGTTATACGACCTTGGGCAATTCTTTTAACCCCTCTATGCCAGTTTTCTTGTCTGAGATTAGGCTTGATGATCTATAAGATTCCTTCTAGTTCTGAGTCTATGATTCTATAATATACATGTGGCTATTATATGGCTTTACATTTTCACAATGTTTTCTTATACATGGTCATATATAATCTACATAATATTCTAAGACTCAGAAGGGTTAAATTACCTGTCCATAGTTATAAAATTAATGATGAAGAGCCTATACCACCCACAAGATCAAGGATGCAGAGAGCTCCACATTAGGCTAACTGTTGTTGTTCAGTCATGTCTAACTCTTCATGATCTCATGGACCATAGCATGCCAATACTGGCCAAGAGGTTTTCTTGACAAAGATGTTGGAGTGGTTTGCCATTTCCTTCTCCAGTGGATTAAGGCAAACAGGGGTTAAGTGACTCGCCCCAGATCACAGGGCTAGTAAGTATCTGAGGTTTGATTTGAACTCAGTTCCTCCTGACTCTCTGCCCAGCACTCTAGCCACAAAGCCATCTAGGTGCCTTAGGTTAGGTATGCTCAAAAGCCAGGTTACACTCAAATGAGTATATATTATCCCCCTGATAAAATGGAAGCTTAATATCAGGAACAGTTTCATTGTTTGTTTCTATGTTTCCAGCATCTAGCACAGTGTCTAGAACATGGTAGATGCTTAATAACTATTTATTGAATGATTAAGCAATGGCATGTCCCCCTCTTCAGGGGAAGTATATCTAATTAAAAAATGTATTGACAGGAGCAGAGTCTCCTGTGACTTGCTGCATCTTGGAACTGTTGAAACAACATCAAATATTTATTTGGGGGCTTAGTGGAATCTTGGGAAGGGGTGGTAGTGGTGGTCATAATTTATGTTGAGATTACCTCCTATGGTCTCCAGTCATTTCCTCCACAATCACACCTGTTAGATCACCTTTCTCTGTATAAGGGTGGTGTTCTTGTCAGTGAATTCCATATGAGGTCGTGGCTAATTAGGCATGCTGCCTTGGTCCCTGGTCCTTTGGTTTCTACCTCCAGTGATAAGAGATGGACAGAAAATCAGTGAATAAGAGATCCAGAATGGAAAGGTCTTCAAGGCCATGTGTTTAAGTGGTAATAACTTAGAAACCTATATCTGATTGCTTGCCATCTCAGAAAGGAGGGGAGGGAGGGAGAGAGGGAGGGAGGGATAGAATTTAGAACTCAAAATTTTAAATGGAAATGTTAAAAAAAAATGGCAAAGAAAGAGCTTGGAGAAAATTGTGAATGAGAGATTAGACATTTTCTTTCTCTTAAAAACCCTGCAAGAGGATTCTGTAAGTATAACTTTGACAAGAAGATTGTCTGAAAGACAAGTATAAAAATCTTAATACTCATGTGACTATTTAATGCTCTAGATGAAGAACTAAATATAGTTTGGTTACTGACAATTTCACTGTCTAGGGACTTGAAATAGTATTATTACCTGATTACAACTTGGAAAATTAAAGGATGTTGACAATGGCAGGACCTCAGACTCAGCATCTTGTCATTTGATTCTTGATAAAATGCCACATATACATCTAAGAATCACTTTGGCCAGACCCTCTGAATGTCCATTTTGGCTCAGTCACTCCCAGCTCTGCTACTACCTCTCTATGTGACCTTGGGCAAGTCACCAGATCCTCTCTAAGTCTCTGTTTCCCCTTCTAGAAATTGAGGATATTGGGTGATATGATGTCTAGTCCTATCCAAAAATAAAATCCTCTGATCCTGTCTATGACTTTATGGTCAATTGCTTACGTGGTTAGTTCTTATATAGGATCAAAGGTTTAATTTATGAAATGGCATAGCTCTAATATGGTTAAAAAAACAAAGCAACTAGGATTGAAAGCTAGAGCCATAGCAGGGTAGAAAGCAGTGTAAAATGTTCACTCAAAGAGCACCAAATTTTAGTGAACCTGGTTTGAATTCAAGTCTTTCTGACTCTGCATGCATCACTTAGCTGTGTAAGCATACACAAGTGATTCTGCACTTAACCATTCTACATATAGGTTTTCTCATCTGTATAAGAGGTAAGATTATGCCCCCTCAGTGGAGTAAGCTGGAGTCAAGGCGACCTAAGTACAAATCCTGCTTCTGTCATCTTGAATATGTATCCCTGGGCAAGTGATTCATACTTTCAGTGATCTGGACAATTCTCTTAATACTTAAAACTCTAGAGGGAGCCTTGAACTTGTAGTAAGGAGACCTAGGAAGACCCAAGGTCTGGGGCTGCTTCTGTGACCTTAGGCAAGGTTCCCCTCTCTGCACTTGAATTTTCTCAATTGTAAAATATGGGAGTTGGATTACATGGTCACAAAAGTCTTTCCCAGAATTAAAGCTTTGATCTCATACACTGTAGGATCTTAGGATCCTCAATCTACAAAAGGAAAGGACCTGAATCCATCAAAACCAACCCTTTCATCCTACTGATAAGAAAATGGAGAGTTTATGAGGTCTGCCCTTGTGCAGATAATATGCATCAAGGTGGATCCCCTGGGGAGGATTTGTGCGAGGACATAGATAGAAGCCCAAGAAGACAGGACGGACAAGTATCATTGTTTAAAAAAAAAATTGTTAATTTATTATTTATTTTAAATATTTTTTTTTCTTTTTAAATTTTGCATTCCAAATTTTCTCCCTCCCTCTCACCTCTCTCCCACTGAGAAAGCATGCAAAATGATAGAAATTAAACATATATGAAATCATGCAAAACGTATATTTCCATGTTAGTCATATTGCAAATAGATAAATAACTGAATGAAGAAAGAAAGGAAAAAAAGAAAGGAAGGAAGAAAGAAAGAGAAAGGAAAGAAGGAAGAAAGGAAGGAGGAGAAAGAAAGAGAAAGTTATTCAACACTTCAATTTGTACTCATAATTAGTCAGTTCTCTCTTTGGAGGTGGATAGCATCTTTTCATCATGAGTCCTTTGGAATTGTCTCAGATCATTGTATTGATCAGAGTAGCCAAGTCTTTCACAATTGATCATCATTACAACATTGCTTTTACTGTGCACAGTGATTGCCCAGTTTTTCTCACTTCACTTTGCATTGGTTCATTTGGTTCTTGCCATGATTTTTTCCCCCTGAAACCACCCCCTCATTATGTCTTATAGCACAATAGTATTCCATCACAATCATATGCCACAACTTGTTCAGTCATTCCCCAAACGATGAGCATTCTCTTAATTTCCGTTTCTTTGCCTCTACAAAAAGAACTGCTATACATATTTTTGTAAATGTAGGTCCTTTTCCTTTTCCTTTGATCTCTTTCAGGTACAGATTTGGCAGTGGTATTGTTGGGTTAAAAGGTATGCACAGTTTTAAAGGTCTTTGGGCATAGTTCTGAATTTTTCTCCAGAATGATTAGATCAGTTTACTACTCTAGCAGTTCATTCATTAGTGTACCTATTTTCTTTCATCCCCTCTAGCATTTGTCATTTCTGATAGGTGTAAGGTGGTACCTCAAAATTGTTTTAATTTGCGTTTCTCTAATCAATTCCGATTTAGAGAACTTTTTCATTTGACTAGATAGCTTTGATTTATTCTTATGAAAACTGCCTGTTTAAATCTATTAATCAACTGGAGGAAATGGCTCTTACTTTTATAAATTTGACTCAATTCTATACTCTCTCTCTTTCTGTTTTTATATATGTATCTATGCATACATACATACACACATACATTTGAGAAATAAGGCCTTTACCAGAGAAACTTGCTGTAAATTTGTTTATAATACTTCATTGTCTATGGTATCTTTTAGCATGATATAGTTTCTCTGATCATATTTTTTAATTAGGTCTGTTTGCTTTTGCTTTTTCTGAGATCATGATTGCTACCCCTGACTTTTTTTACTTCAGCTGAAGCATAATAAATTCTGCTCTACCTCTTTGTTTTAATTCCGTGTGCATCTTTCTGTCTCAAGTGTGTCTCCTGCAAACAACGTATTGTTGGATTCTGGTTTCTAATCCATTCTGTCTGCTTCTGTTTTATAAGTGATCTTATTACATTCACATTCACAATTATGATTACTATTTTCCTCCATCCAACTTACTTTTTTTTCTTCCTCTTTTTTTAATCCTGTCCTTGCACAAAAGTCTATTTTGCTTCTACTCACTGCCTTCCTTAATCTGCCATCCCTTTTATTACCTTCCCTCCATCCCCCCTTACTCTTCTTGTCTTCCCCTCCTATTTCCATATTGTATAATTTGCATTTCTAGAAACAGCTGAGGGCATATAGATAAATAGATAAATATAGATATAGATATATGTATACTTCCTTCTTTGAACCAATTCTAATGAGAGTGAGGTTCAAGCATTGCTCACCCCTCCTTCCATTTCCCCCTCCATTGTAAAAGGTCTTCCTTGCATGCCTCTTTTATGTGGGAAAGTTTTCACCATTCTACCTCTTCCTTATCCCTTTGCTCAATGTATCCGTCTTTCTTACCCCTTCAGTTTTCCTTTTTTTTAAAGATCATTCCCACATAATCAACTCACACCCATGCCCTCTGTCTATGTAAAATCATTTTAACTGCCTTAATAATGATAAAGTTCTTAGGAGTTACATGTATTATCTTCCCACATGGGAATGTAAATAGTTTCACTTTGCTGCATCCCTTATGATGACTCTTTCATGTTTACCTTTTTATGCTTTCCTTGAATTATCTGTTTGAAGGCCAAATGTTCTATTCAACTCTACTCTTTTCATCGGGAATGCTCTAAAACCCTCTATTTCATAGAATATTTATTTCCTGTCCCCTGCCCCCAAGTATTACACTGAGTTTTGCTGCATAGGTTATTCTTGTTTGTAATCCTAGCTTCTTTGCCTTCCAGAATTTCATATTCCAAGTCCTCCATTCCTTTAACATGGCATCTGCCAAATCTTACATGATCCTGACTGTGGCACCATGGTATTTTAATGGTTCCTTGCTGGTTGTTTAAAGTATTTTCTCTTTGACTCGGGATCTCTGGAATTTGTCTATAATATTCCTGAGAGTTTTCATTTTGGGATCTCTTTCAGGAAGTGATTGGTAGATTCTTCCAATTTCTATTTTACACTCTGAAACTAATGTATCAGAGAAGTTTTCCTTGATACTTTCTTGAAATATGATGCCTAGACTCTTTTTTTGATCAGCTTTCAGGTAGTCCAATAATTCTTAAATTATCTCTCCTTGATCTATTTTTCTAGGTCATTTATTTTTTTAATGAGATATTTCACATTTTATTCTTTTTTATCATTCTTTTGACTTTTTAAATTGTTTCTAGTTAACAAATAAATATAGCTCTTCACAATGTCCCCTTTTACAAGTAAACTGGTAAACAAAGAAACGAAGTCCTGCATAATGTCCTCTTCCTCCCTTGACAATCTTCTTATACTTTATTTCACTCCAGGTACTCTGGGAACCAGTGGCACTGGCATCCTTCTGTTTACCAAGCAAGATACTCCGAGTCCTGATTCAACAGGTACACGTTCACTGGCTGTCTCCCACATCCAGACTTCTCTCTCCCTTCATCTCCATCCATTGCTCTCTCTAGTGGCCTTCGAGTCCTAACTGAAATCCTACCTTATACAGAAAACCTTTCCCAATCCTCTCTAATGCTAGTCTCTTCCTTTTGTTGATTATATATGGTGTTTGTCCATTGCTCTTTCTATGTTGTTTCCCCCACTAGACTGTTAACACCTTGAGAACAAGGACTCTTTTTGGCCTTTCTTTGTAGCCTCAGAACTTAGCATTGTGCCTGCCACATAGTAAGGGTTTATTGACTGAAGATAGCAATGGAAGAAATTTTCACATCAATGAGATCCCCAATTCATTGTAATACGAACATTGAGTTAGAAAGGGAGAAAATAGATTTTTATTAGTAAAAAATAGTGTTCTATCATAAATGGTTTTTAATAGATAAAGCACACACAAACAACAAGGACATCTAAAGTACACTTTAACAAAGAGACTTTTTGTAGAGGGCTAATGTAGATACACCCCTGCTCAGCTTTAATGGAAGCCTGCTGGCTAAAGAGTCTGGTGAAGATTTGCTTAATGACTGCTTTAGTCCAGGTTTCAGCTCTCATTTTCCTCCTCCTCCTTCCCACCCATTGTTAGATCTCAAATAAACCTTCACAAAAGGGATTTGTCCTGCCTTTTCTTTTCTTCTTCCTAAATTGCTAATGTAATATCTCTTTCCAGCACTACTGAGCCAAAGGGGCACAGATGTGGCTAGTTATTCCTTGCCCTTTTGTTCTAGCAGTTTTTCTTTGATGTCAGGGATAACTGCCCTAGATTTGCTATCTGGGAAGGAATAAGAAAGAACTTGTCTTCTTTCTGATCCTTCTGTATCCCTGGTAGAGGTCTGTGGCTCTGCTGAAGGACTTTTGCCAGGTGTCAAGCTCTCAGTTCTGTTTCTTCACTTTGAATAAAAGAAATCTGAGCCAGTGATGGCTGGAGAAAATTTTCTTATTTTTTGTAGGTTTGACTAGACACCAGAAGTCTATACTGACATCTCTAATGGGATGCCAGTAAACAGGAATTATACTTTGCTGTTGCTACAGTGTAGCACCACAAAGAAAAGTTAGTAACATACAAATTGTGACTTGTTAAAGGTGTTTTTTTAATGTTTGGTTTTTTTTTTTTAACAGATAATATCACTTAGTAGACTGATAAAACTTGAATCATTTCTAGAATGCCTTCAGACAACCCCTGTTGTAAATACATTCTTACACAGCAAACACGAATAGCACAAAACCCTGTGTCGTCAAGTTTATAATCAAGGATCCATTTGTTGTTGTTGAGTTGCTTTTTAGTCATGTCAGACCCTTCATGATCCTTTGTGGATTTGGATTTTGTTTGTTTGTTTCAGCAAGGATATATCGTTTGCCATTTCCTTCTCCAGCTCATTTATGAGGAAACTGAGACAAACACGCTTGAGTGACTTCCCAGGTCCCAAGTGTTTGAAGTTAGGTTTGAACTCAGGAAGATGAGTTTTCCTGACTCCAGGCCAGCCCCATCAAGGATCTATAGCAACCTGAAAAACAGCTGGAATGTTAGAATTTTGAGCATTCAGAGACATAGCCCATTTTTCAGCAGACCAGTTCTTAAACAACCCATAATTTAATACACTTGATGAAGTGTGACCTTTTATAAGGTTACTACATGGTTTTGTGTGTGTGTGTGTGTGTGTGTGTGTGTGTGAGAGAGAGAGAGAGAGAGAGAGAGAGAGAGAGAGAGAGCACATTTAAAGAAATCACACATCTTTTCCTTAGCCTGCCTAAGGTTTCGAACTTAGGGACCAGTTTTCACAATGAAAATGACTTGAGAATTTTTGGAAGTGCCTTTGAAAATTGTTTCCAATTATGGAAAAGAAAAAAAAATGTTTGGGTCCCTAAATGGAGGATTTATTTTGTTTAAAAAAATCATTCTTTGAAATAAAAATCGATATTGAAGAGTGGAGTGATAGTCTTATGATAAAATGCTAGCAGAATGTAAGTAGCTTGAAGGCAAAAACTTTTTCTGCTGTCCTTAAGATTCAGTCTCAAAATTTTAAAATCCTTTACTTATCATAGTGCAATTTCAGGTTCCTAGTCAAGGCTAGGCTAGAAACAGGGATACTTGGGGCAACTATCCCATGTGCCCAACCCCTCCCACTCTGCCACACACTCATTGATCACAGGCTTGTCTCCTTATTAACTGTATTTCCAGGCAATCTATTGGATATGCTCTGGGATGCACTCAGATATTTTAAAAGTACAAATTCTCTCTCTCTCTCTCTCTCTCTCTCTCCCTCTTCCTCTGTCTCTCTCTCTGTTTCTCTCCATTTCTCTCTGTGTGTCTTTGTCTCTGTCTCTCTCTCCATTCTTCCTCTTTCTTCTTTCTAATAAACTCAAGTCCTATGTTTTTCCCCCAAAGGGTGGGATTCTCTTCCAGTCTTGCCCCCTCACCAACTCACAGGAGCAGATAAAAATCACTATTAATGATCAGATAATTTATGAATAGCATCCAGTAGGATAGATAACATGAATAGCTACCAAAGCAATATTTAACAGGATGCAATATTCAAATTGCAACCAGGTTTGACTATCCATTTCTTTTTTTTCCTTTACTTCCTAGCTGGTCTGAGGGAATGACAAAGGGATTGAGATTTAAAACCTGGGTGGAAATTTCTTTGAGTTCTATGCTCTGGGGAAACAGGGAGAAAAAGGACCGATGGACTATATTTCATTCACATCAGCCACAGTAGTCTTCACCTCAATCATCTGTTCTCATCTCATGTACAGACTTCTTTTCATATATACCTTTACAAAGTGACCTCAATTTCTTTCTTTTGTTTTAGTCAAAAAGATTGTAACTTTGAGGTCCCTGTCAGGATCATCAGAAGAAGCATAGACTGTGGTGTTTTGGTTTGGGGTGCTAGGAACTCTGAAATTTAAGGGTACAGGGTGAGTCTGCCTGGAAAGAATTTGAGCACACAAGCCTTCTTTCAGTCAAAGTCCATAGGTTTATTGTAATGCCAATAGAAGCAGGCTAAATTCTAAGTGAATCTGAAACTTAATGGGGGTGAGAATGATACTTTGATACAAAAAAAGGGGAAAAGGGTCAGTGAAAAGATCTTGTTGGGGTCAAAGAATGGTAAATATTCTGAGGTGGGCCAGATGCAACAGTAAAAGGACACCAATTACGCTAATTAGGTGATCTAGATTGAGGATTGGTCATGTATACAAGTAGTCTGGGGTAGGACAAGAACAACAATGAAAGGGATGTCAAATAAGCTAATTAGGTGGTCTAGGTGAGCTGGAGTGGGTCAGATGTCTTGGGTGAGATCCCAGTGATCTGGGTTGCTGAAATGTGTGGGAAAATTCAGGGCAAAGACATGGTCTTTTCCTTTTAGGGGTCCAGGTACCATCACCCCATCAGTGGCACAGCTTACAGTTTTTCCTTTCCTCCTCCATCTTTCCTTCCATCTCTCTTATCTAGTCTCCTGCTTTAGGGAGCAAAAGGGAAGTGAGCTGAAGTTCTCTTTGAGGGCACTGGATCTGGAAAAGATCTGAACTCTCTGCTATACCCTTTTGCATTCTAGACCAGCAAATATCTATGGTCCCATTGAGGTTCTCCATAACAGTATTTCTTGACGTCATGCAGGGGAGTAATCTCAATCAGTTACATAGATATTATCTCATTCAAGCCTTATTATCACCCAGTGTGGTAAGTACTAGAGAAAACTTAGAGAACTTCCTGTCGTCACAGAATTAGTAAATATCAGAAACTAAATTTCAACTTCAGGTCTCGTGACCATATGTCCAACATCAAGCAGTCTAGCACAATGTCTGATGGGGATAGAAATACAAAAGAGAAAATATCCCTTATTTTAAGGAACTTACATTGTATTGGAATGTGTCACAGTGCTTTGCATTTAGTGGGAGTTGTAGAGTCATTTTTGTCATGTCTGTCTATTTGTGACTCCATATGTTTATTGAATTGAATTGAGTTAAAAAGCATTACATTTCAGTTGTTCAATTATGAAGTGGTTTATTTGTAATAAGACCAAAATCCAATATTACAGAAAAGTAAACCAGAAAGTAAAGGCAATGACTTTATTTTCATAGTCTCTTATTTTTTTTTTACCTATTTTTTTAACCCTACCTTTCTTAACGCCCTGTAGAAATATGAATTATTGTTACCATGATCACTCCCTTCACACATTATATCACCATTCAGTGGGATAGCATTATAAAGTCTACCACCCACTCACACTAACAAAAATATTATAAAGGCTGAGGGAAAATCCAGCAAGAGAGTTGAGAGGACTACAGCCCTGCTTCCTTGTAAATTTTAGTTTCAAAGTGAAGCTGTTTGTATCTTGCTAGCAGTTTCCTTCTCAAAACAACCTCTGCACCTTGTTCAAAAGTGGTCAGAGAATAATAGTGAAAAATAATTTGATTTTTCCCCCTCTTTGCTATTTTCGTTTTTCAATTTTCTGACAGGCAATGGAAAAGAAAATATTTGACATGCTGCTGTTTCGTGAAACCCATCTGAGTTTGTACAGAGCCAGCCCACTAGCAGCTCTTGCCTCCATGCCCAAATCTCTTTTGCCCCTAACCTAGCCTAGCCCTCCATTGTCTGTCTTCTTCAGGTAACCTTCAGCTATTTCCCACCCTTAATCCCATTCCCAGAGTCTGACCTCAGTTCCATCAAAGATCTTCTTTAGACTCCTCCTCAAGACCCTCCCCCAAATCCTCCTCTAGACCACCTCTAGATTCCTTCCACAATCTTTCTATATATAAGATTCAACTTGCCTTTATAAAGGTGCTGAGATTCAGTCTAGCACAGACTCAGTCTGTGTCAGATTGTTCTGGCCCATGTGTCAACACAATCGTCACAAATACTTAAGCTACTTAAGAGTCTACCCATTATGAGGAATCTTTAATAAACTTTGTTTTACTTTGGCTGAGAGAAGGCTTGAGCCAAATTGACCTGGCATGTTGGTATTTTGGGGTCTTGACCACCCCAAACTCTAAACTTCAACAAAAAGGTCACATCCAAGAACCTAGAAATACACATGTGGCTTTGAGGCCACAGGTTCCCCACCCCTAGCCTGAGTGAATTCTTTGGAGACAACACTGTAACACAGTGCCTTGTACCTCATCACAATTTTATTCAATTCACTTTTCTTAAGCTCATCCTGTTAATGTAGTAGAGATGAAAAGATGAAAAACGGTTTAAACTTTGCCCTCAAAAGGAACTTAGATTTTACAAGCCAAGATGATTAGTTTTGTACATTATGAAGGTTTCTCTAATAGCTATGTGAAGGATAGCCTTGAGAAGAGAGAGATTAGAACAAAGGAGACCAATTAAGACACTATGACAATGATTTAGAAATGAAAAAATGAGAGTCTGCACTAGGGTGGCATCTATTTGAGGGGAGAGGAAAGAGACAAATAGAAGAGATATTGTCACAATATGTAGGGTGAGGGTGAAAGAAAAATCAAAGATAATTCTGAGGTTCTGAGCCTGGATTACTAGGGGGCTAAAGAATAAAGGAAAAGTTGAAAAAAATGGGTTTGGTGAGAAAGAAATAATGAATTTCATTATAAGCATGCTGAGTTTTACAAATAGATGGGTCGTCTCTTCAAAATGGTTTAGCAGTCAATTAAAGATGGAAGACTGGAGTTGAGGGGAGATATCTGGGTTGGATAGAAATTTGGGGGTCATTGGAGGTGATAATTGAAATTTCAGAAATAGTTGAGCTTATAAGAGAGACAGAAAGAAGAGGACAACATACAGAGCCTTGATCAAAACCCAGTCTTAGGGGCAGGAGGAGAGAGATAAGCCAGTAAAGGGGATGACAGAGGATGGAAAACTGGGTATGGAATGTCTTCAATGCACTAATGGATTTTTTCATTAATGCTTTTTTCCATTTTCACTTGATAATTTCTTTCCACTCAAGTGTTATTTCTTTGCATCACCTTTCCTAATATCCAGCCCACTCGCATAATCTAGAGGCAATAGCACCAGGTCTGTATTAGACATTGCTTTTTCTGTGTATGTTACCTTTTCTAATTCACTCTGAGCTGATCAGTCTGGGAGGGGAAGAACCTCCAGATTTTTGGCAAAAAAAAAAATAATGGAAACAATTGCTATTTACATTCACTCTGCATCATTAGGAGTCCAAACAATGACCAAGTGGGGCTTGGCCTGGGACCTGTTGTTGGCCAATCACTTCAACCACTCCAGAAACATGTGTATCCAGATCCAACTTCAGTAAGCTGGCCTTCAGTTGCCAGCCCTGTTTTACTCAGGGCTGCTATTTGGATGTGATATCTGCTTGGTTTCTTGCAACAAGAGCTGTTCATCTTTCAGATCTACTGGATTTTGTGTTGTCTATAAGTGTGTGCACATTCCACATGCCAGCAGTGAGTGGAATCATCTTTGCACGTGTTTGTGCACATTTTTTTTGTGTGTGTTTTGACTGCAGAGTGGTATTCCGCCCCCCTGCTACAGTAATCAGGCCAGGGTCAGGTAAGTAGACAATTTTTAGGACACCTTTTTTAGCCCCTTCCTCACACCAGGAGGTGAGCAGTACAATCCTTAAAAGGCTGCTCAGACAACCAGGGGGCTGGCAGCAAATCTCATGGCTGCTTCTAATGAGAAGTGGACCCTATGGCCTGGGCCTCCTGTGTTCAGGATTGTACCTACAACTCCCAGTAAATTCGCATTGCAGTTTTGACACCTGCCTGTTGCCTCAAGACTTTGAGATAGGTATAATGGTAAAATGGTATAGGAGGTATCTTTTGATTCATGCTTAAATTGGATTTTAGTGAGGCAGAGTTTCACGAAGTCATCAGCCTCACTTTCTCCTCCAAAGTCGTCACAGTCCAGTGGCAGGACAGAATTAAGATGACTGGTGATGGCTCAAGATACAGTGAATGACCTTGGCATGTTCGATGTATTAAAAATCTGCTTCAGAGAGCCCAGCTCAGATGGGCTGGCCACCTTGTTCAAATGTAAAACATATGCTGGCTAAAAAGACTGTTTTATGGAGAACTCACACAGGCCAAGTGTTCACATGGTAGTCAGAAGAAGTGTTAAGGACACTCTCAGGGTCTTTCTTAAGAACTTTGGAACTGATTGTGTGACATGGGAGACACTGGCATAGGATCGTTCAGCATGGTGTGCCCACATCAGAGAAGGTGCTGTGGTCTATGAGCAAAGCAGAATTGAAACAGCTCAAAGGAAACACAGGATATGCAAGTTTAGAGTATCACGTCAAATTTTCACACAGACTATTTGTGCCCACCTGTGGTGGAGCATTCTGAGCTCAAACTGGTCTGATCAGTCACAGTCAGACACATTGAAGCTTGACTCTAGCATAGTGATGTCATTTTGGTCCTCGTAGAGAACAAAGGAAAACAACCAACCAACCAACCATTGTTGGCCAATCAATGAGAGCAGAGTGATTTGGGTTTAAGACATGGTCCTAAGACAGAAAAAAAAAATGTGCAGATAATTGTTTCTGTTTTGGCCAGAAATCCTGAGGGTCTTCCACTCCCAGACTGATTTTATTTATTTACTATTGACTAGGTAAAAGAAGCCATTCTCTGCCTCATCTCTTACCTAGTGTTAATCACTGACTGAGCATTGCCTCAGTGAAACTGAGACCTGCTAAAGCATCTTAGCTTAAAAAGGCCAAGGTGTCCCACAGCATCCAGGGCCATCTCCAGTCGTCCTAATCTATAACTTGCTACTGGACCCAGATGACTCTGGAGAAGAATGTGAGGCTGGTGACTTTGCACAGCCCTTCTTCACTTAAAACCAATGCACTTGCACGTCATGGCATCATCTCCCTGATGTCAGAGAACTGCACTGTGTCTTGTGAATCGTTGTCACCTGTGCAGCACAAATGCTCCCAACATAGTAAGCACTCAATACATTTTGAAAAATGACTGTTCTATGGACTTTAGGTATAGACAGGAATTAGGGCTGGCATTGATTATAGGTGTGGGGGGGGTTTCCCAGAAAAGGAAACTCCCTCTACCAATGTAGTGCCGTGTCCAGCACAGTAATATGGCCCAGCAACCAGCTGAATAAAGGAGAGAGACGGGATGTATTCGATAGTCTGTTTATTACAGAACCATTTCATACGGAGCCAAAGGACAAGAAAATCACAGGGTTTATATACCTTATAGCAGAGACTCTGAGGTCATTAAAATGCCAGGACCCTTCTTTAGTCCTGATCACTCCCTACCCTAGCCCAAGGCTATTATACATTAAGACTTAATCTTAGGACCATGTCTGGAGGCACAAACAAAGAGAGTCACAAATAAGACTTGCAGATTAACTACCCTGAAACTTTCTTTAGTCATTCATAGATCCAGTGAAAGCATCCACCCAACAAGATTATACTCTTTCTGCATATCTGCCTCATAGAAGAGGGGGAGCATGAAAGTCTGATCTACTACAATGCAGGTCTGAACCTTTTTTGTAATTTAGAGTCATGGAGTTTTATAAACTATTGAGAATGTAGGCTACTGGCCCAGGGTCACACAGCTAATGTGTCAGAGGTGGAACTTTCACCTTGGTCTTTTTGCATTTGAGACCATCTCCCTAAATATTAAAATGTGCTGTCTCTCCATCTTAGAGAATTTAGTTCATCAAATTTTAGAATTGGAAGGGATCTTGGAGATCATATAATTTAATCCTGTCATTCTACAGATGAGGAAACTGAGGCCCAAGGAAGGTAAGCAGTTTGCCTAATAGCACCCAGTTGCTTCATATCAGAAGGAGGGAAGACTGAATCAGGGTCTCCTTATTCCCTGTCCTGTTATCCTGTCCATACTGTGTTCCGTCTCCCTCACAAAATTTCTCTCCAGTAGACTTTTTACATTCACATTTAACATCTTAAGCATAAAAGATTTATACACAATATATAATTTCATATTGGATGCCTTTGTACAATTTTATAGTCCCATTGATGTATATCCGGGCATATATTATAATCTAATAGTGGGCTTTGATTCATGACATAATTGTCCATAAATACCAAGGTGACTTACTATTAGAACATTGTACACTCCCTGCATAATTGTACCCTCTTCTCCAATTATTAGATACCTCATCTGCTTGTTAATGGGTAGGAAAATGTTCCTTAGCTTTTGAACTTCAGTCTCTTTAAACTGAGGAATGGTTGGAGCCTTTGTATCCTAAGGCTGTGCTTTTGTCTACTGTGATGAGTGCCTTTAGGAATTTAACTGTCCATAATTAGATAGTCACATGAGTTGGGTTGATCAGCTACATCAGCATATCTATCAGTCTTTGGCAGATCTCAGCCAAAGATCCACACTTGTGGTTTGGCATGGATCCTTGGGTTCTTCCCAATGGAATGTCAATGAAAAGCCCATAGAGGGAAGAGAGCCAGTCTAAGCATTTAGGATTAAAGGTAGACTAGCCCCTGTGCCCAGTGAGTCCAGAAGGAGAGATATAATTAAAGAGCCTATAATCAGAGCTCTCAATACATTAATTCTAGGATAGCATTGAAAGGTCAGAAACTAAACTAAATGGAATGAGAGCCAAATTGATCAAAGAATGCTTCCTGGAATAGGTAGATCTTGGATTAGAAAATGAATACTATGGACTGTGATTAGCAGCATGGCATATTGGAATTAGGACTGGGCCTAGGATCAGAAGATCTGGATTTAATCCCAAACTCTGCTGTGTATTATGTTGCCTGTGTTGCCATAGATACTATCTCTAAATCTCTCTGAACTTTTCTTTCTTGATTGATAAAGGAGGAGGACATTAGACTAGATGATCTCATACTTTCAGTTTTGAAATTATGTGACTCTGGCATTAATGTTCTATTGGTGATGCTGTGAATTGGTCCAGCCATCCTGGAAAACATTTTGGATCTATATTGCAGGTTACTAAACTGTACATACTTTTTGACCCAGAAATACCACTGTACCCCCTATACCTCCCAAAAAATCAAAGAAAGAAGAAAAGGATCCCATATGTTTATAAACATATTTAGAACAGCTTTTTTTTTTTTAATGAGGGCAAAGAACTGGAATCTAAAGGAGTACTTCTCAATTATTGAATGGCTGAACAATTTATGGTATATGGATATAATGAAATGCTAATATGCTATAAGTAATGATGAAGAGGATGGCTTCAGACAAACCTAGGAAGAAATATATGAATTAATGTAGGGAGAAGGGAGCAGAAACAGATCAATTTACATAAGACAATAACATTGTAAAGGCAAACAATGTTGAAAGATTTAAGAGCACTGATCAAAGTCCTTAATGATTCCAGGAAAGTGATAATGAAGCATACTACCAAACTCCTGAGAAAGAAGTAATGACTTTAGGGTACAGACTGAGACATATTTGGGTTAGGGATCATGAACAATATGAAAAGTTGTGTTGCTTTATTATGAATATTTGTTACAAAGATTTTCTTTTTCAATAGATCTGGCTGAATAAAGTAGATTATTGTTACCTGAAAAGAAAGTAATTTAAAAGCAATTAAAATATAAATATTGTGTGACCTTAGTAATGTCACTTCATTTCTCTGGGAATCATGTGGATTATAAGGGGTAGAAGAACAGGCAAAAACTCAAATGGACAGGATGATGGAACAGAGGCTTATTTGTAACTTGTAAAATAGAGGAATAATAAGTGAATAAAGATGAGATTTAATGAAGGACAATAAGGCCAAAGGCATCCAGATGATGATTAAAAATAATTTTCTTTATTTTGTGCATTTGAACGGTATCATCACCAGAGCTGTGTTTTATAGGGCATTAAATACTCCAGACTTTTGAAGAAACAAATCTAAGTGAAACTGGAATTAAGTAAAATTATTTTATTTAAAGACAGTGAAATTTTAATATAATCTTGATTTCACATTTCCGTTATGAGTAATGATAGTATGGTTATTGGACTTGAGATTTCATTAGTGGAGGGAATTTCTAATGAATAACTACCTCTTACAATGCAAATTTTTACCTTCCCAGTGATTTATAGAGTTACCCAGACCACTAACAGGATACTAACTTTCCCAGGCTCATGTAGCTAGTATGTGTCAGAGGGTTGACTTGAATAGAGGTCTTCCTGACTCCAAGGTTCACTGTTTATCTACTGTACTATGCTGTCACTCAACACAGATAGCATAATAGAGTTATGGAGTCAGAGGACCTAGGTGAAATCCTGCTTTAGTCACTAGTCATGTTATTTTGAGCAAACTCAATTAACTTGGGCAATGAAATCTATCCATGCCCAAGATTACATAAGAAAGCAATAACTACCATGAACCTAATGAAAATTCCTTAAGGGATCAATAAGATTCAATATAGCTATAATCTTTCCTTAGCTGTAAAATGGAGTTAGATCAAATGATCTTTGAGGTTTCTCTCAGCTTTAGATTTAGGAATACTGATTTATTGTCAAAAATGTCAATGATCTTTACTACAGAAAGTATATGTCTGTGTCTATAAGTTTTATTTGGAGATTAAAATAAACTACTTTAGAAATTTCATGGTACTCTCTACTTTTAGGTCAATTATTTTCATGTTCTTCATCCCACCCTTAAATTTCTATATTGCTTTTCTTTTTTATTGTGTAAATATGTGGCCTGATGATAGATAATTATTACAGACATTTAGCATTCTTGGGTGTGCTTCCATTTAAAATAAATGCAATACAATGAGTATAGTAAAATGTTATGGTTGTATTGAACCTTGTTGATCCTTTAAGGAATTCTCATTGGGCTCCTGTAGTTTTGGTTGTCATATCATTTTGTACATGAGTACTGCAAGTCTCATCATCCTACTCAAATAAGGTTTGTAGAAGAATCCAAAATTCTCCAACATGTGGAAACATGTATTAGTTGCAAAGAGCAGAAAGTTTATGACTTCTAGCCAAAGCAGAATCCTACTTCCATTGGTGGTCCATTCTGTGATATAGCAAATTCAAAGGTAAGTGAGATTAGTTTATAGACTCTAACTATGACATTCACAAACCATGTTGAGCACCCATTGTGAGAAAACAAAGAAGGGCAGTACTTCCTAGGGATGAGTCCTGTTGATTGTAAATGAGAACGAAATTCCTTTAAGTAATAGGTGTGACATGTGATTTGTTGAAAAAAAATATTCACATAATATACACATGCATTCATATCCTTCTAAATCTTGCTTTTGCCAATATTTGGGCCTGTTTCTTGACTCTTTCATACTAAAAAGGGGCCACTCAGACTCTGAAAAGGGCCCTTATATTTCATCTTTTCAGCTACTTGCTCCTTTTATCCTGTAACCACCTCCTCCCCCGCAACTACAAAAAGAAAAGTATCAAAAACAGACAGTTTTCTCTTCCCTCTTACACAAATAGAGGAATGGGATAGGAACTTCCAGGGGAAAACTTACAAGACAGCAAGAAAACTTTCAGCAGTTCCTAATCTCCTCACTTTTCTGTATGCTCCTAGTGGCTAAAATAGAAATATACCATTTCATCTTCTTTTCCTTGATACTCTTCTCTGCTGGCATTCATGACACTGCTCTTTCCTCATTCTTCTCCTACCTGACTGCTCCTTCTCAGTCTCCTTTGCTAGATCTTCATCCAAATCATGTCCACTAATCCTGGGCGTCTCCTAGGGCTCTGTCCCAGACACCTTCTTTTTCTTCCCTACTATTTTACTTAGTCGTCTCATCATGTGCCTTGAATTCAAATGAGCATTTCTATGTAGATAATTCTTAGATAAATTTATCCAGCCCCAACTTCTGCTCACCTCTAGTCTCACATTTCTTACTGCCTATTAGACACAATAAACTGAATGTCTTGTGGACATCTTACATATAGTATGTTAAAACCTAAATTAATTACTTTCATCCAAAACTGTACTTTCTTGCAAACTTCCCTATTCCTAACTGTTGCAAATACCACAGGGAGAAGATTCTGGGAAGATGGCTGAGGAGGTTAGAAAATTTCAAGCTCTCAAGAATTTCCCCCACAAAGACATAAAATAGTGTGTCAGGGTGAACAAAGTGCAGGTAAAAGTAAATAGAATAGGGGTGCAATATGGATCCTCCTGGGACAATCCAAGAAGATTAGAAGAAAAATCCCAGGATGAGGTTTGGTCCTTATGAAGAATGAACACCTCCAAGCTAGGGTCCACTTTAACAACAAGTGACAAACCCTGAGGTTAGCTGGATTGGAAGGCTGCCTTGGCCCCAACCACAAGAACAAAGAGTAACATCAAACGGTCAACTACTCCAAAAGAATTTATAGAGGAACTTTAAAAAGACTTTAAAAATCCATTGAGAGAGCCTGAAGAAAAACTAAAAAAAAAAGAAAAAGAAAAACAAGATTTTGAAAAGAAAGTCAACCAATTGGAAAAGAAAATACAGAATCTTAAGGAAGAAAGTGACAACTTGAAAATTAGAATAGGTCGAGGGAAGCCAGTGAAGTTCTAAAAGATCAAGAAATAATAAAGCAAAATATAAATAATGAAAAAAATAGAAGAGAAAGCAAAACATCTTATAAGAAAAACAACTGATCTGGAGAACTGATCAAGAAGAGGAAACATAAGAATAAGTAGACTACCTGAAAGTTATGATCAAAAAAAGTAATCTTGATACAATAATACAAAGAAATAATTAAAGAAAGTTGTCCTGAAACATTAGAACAAGGGAGAGAAGGAAGGAAGGAAGGAAGGAAGGAAGGAAGGAAGGAAGGAA
>CM053592.1:68408499-68435234 GCA_028646515.1 Pseudochirops corinnae | reverse complement strand
AAGGAAGGAAGGAAGGAAGGAAGGAAGAAAGGAAGGAAGGAAGGAAGGAAGGACCATAATACTCTCAGTTGTCCAGGCTCACAACCTAGGCGTTATCCACAATTCCTCACTCTATTTCATCACGTAGATTAAATCTGTTGCCAGAACTTGCTGATGTTACCTTCCTAACATCTTTAACACATGCCCCCCTTCTCTCCTCTGATTCAGATTTCTCTCCTTAGTTCAGACCTTCATCATCTCACATCTGAATTATTGCAACAGGCTGCTGTTTGGTTTTCCTGCCACAAATCTCTCCCCACTCTAATCTATTGTCCATACACCTGTCAAAGCTATCTTCCTAAGGTACAGATCTAACTATCTCACTACCACCCCTACTCAATAAACTTAGGGATCAAATATAAATCTTGGGCATTTAGAGTCCTTCATCGAATTCCCTACCCACTCTTCTCATCCAATTACATTATATACCCCCAGGTATGATCCAGTGATAGTGGTCTCCTTACTGTTCCTTGAACAAGATATTCTATCTCCAGACTTTAAACATTCTCACTGGCTGTCCCTTGTGACTCAAATGTTCTCTTCATCTTTGCTTCCTGGCTTCCTTCAAGTTCCAGCTAAAGTCCTACCTTCTGCAGAAGCATTTCTTGACCCTCCTTAATTCCATGCTTTCCTTTCATTGATTATTTCCAATTTATCTTGTCTATATCTTATTTGTACATGACTATTTGCATATTATCTCACAGTAGTTGTTAGACTGTGAGATCCTTGAGAGCAAGTACTTTTCTTTGTATCTCCAGTGCCTAGCACAGTGCCAGGCATATAGTAAGCACTTAATAGCTCATTATAAGACCTATATTGCAGTCTTCCAAAGCTGGACTTGCCCTCACTCCAGCTTGCAGTTGCCACTTTCTTGTATGGAGTTATCAGCCACTGATGGACTCAGGAACTTGAATGTGCTCAGTGGAACTCTCAGAGATCCTCCTTGGACTCCACTAACTGAGTTCCATCATCTCTTCATCTTTGCTTTTTCTCTAGGAGTCCCATGTTCCTTACTCTTGTCCCCTTTCCATTCAATTTCCTTTCTTTCATTTTTCCATATTTAGCCTAACTGACACTAGTTTTGTCCCAGTGCAAATCTCTTCGAATTCTGATATCTTAGATTTTTTTTTAATGAACAGTAGACCCCCACTTCATAACAATGAGTCTGAAGCTACACTGGAGAGTTGCCATTTAGGACCAATCACTCCCTTCCCCTATTACATAAGTAATAAAAGAACTCACTCAGAGCACCTCTACAGATTAATCACCTCTGATAGGTGAGAAGAGTGAAAACAAGATTTCCCTCTAATTTGGGAAGGGAGATGTTTCAAGTTAGTGACTTGACACCCTTGTGGTTAATGGAAGGTAGTGATCCATTAATTCCAGAAAAAAAGAGTCAAATGGACAGATATCCTCTATGATTTGCAAAAGATCTAATTAATAAGGGATTGGGAAAAGGTGACTTTGACTTTTGGACTTGAGTGGCAAACATAAGAATAATTCATGATTATGTTCATTATTTTCCCACTGCCTGAATGGCTAGTTTTGTGTTTGTTGTTTGTCCTGCATAAGGACCAATGATGTATTGACTTGAATGTGCATTGGATTTAAGTGAGGCAGAGTTGTATAATGTCATCAGCTTCACTCTCTCTTCCTTCTCTCTTCCTCTCTTCCTTCTCATAGAAGGTTTACTGGCTGTGGCTGCTGCACAAGCTACAGCTTCTTGGAGCCATAGGTGAGAGCTGGGTGACAGTGAACACCAAAGGTGGATAAGCAGTCCTGCAAAGGATTTGGCAAGCCCTCACACCAGAGGGGTTCATCCTCCCTGAACACAAGCCCCTCCAGTTTTGTAGTTAGTACCATAGAGTGTAAGCTCCTTGAGGGCAGGGGAAATGACTGTTTTATTTTTATGTTTGTATCCCTAAGCTTCATGAAATTCCTGGACTATAAAAAGAGCTTCATAAATGCTTATTGATTGATTGGTTGAAACACAGGTGTGAAGCTAGAAGCAAACAGGGAAAGGGGTGAGATTAACAGATGTTTTAACTACAGTCCTATTTACACCTGAAGTATAAAAAGTAATGGGTTGTTTCTAGTCAATATATGCTACCTTTATTGTAGTCCTCAGAGTCTCTGAGTAAATGAAGTAATCTCTTTCTTCTGCTCCCATTTCCCATATCCTCATTTCTCTCCAGCTTAGTTCTACCCTTTTTTGGGCCCATTTCTTTGCTGTTTTCCTCTCTACTAGTTTTCACTTTAGCAACCCTCCTTCATAGAAAACAATGTGCTACATCTTTAGCTTTTCTTTCAATATTCTACCAACCTCTCATCATACAAAGCTTTAACAGAAACCTGATGTTTTAGGACACCATATCTGTGGAAACTTCCCAGTGGAGGTTACATCTTTTCCCTTTCCCCTCAATCTGTGATCCCAGGAACCATCATTTTCACAGTCCTCTTCTTCTCACTTCTACTTACAGGCCACTGGGTTACTTCCATCACTGATAATCTCTTTGTCTTTGAATTTCATGCCATCTGATTGTATTGCCCTTTCCTACATCTCATAACTGTCTTTGATTCCCTTAATGGATGCTTTTCTCTCCACCTCCTCACAAATTCCACATGTGGTTTAAAGTATTCATCCTTTTCCAACATTATCTTCTATGCCATTCTCTATTATGATTACCTTTATGTTTTGAAAGGCATAATAGCATGGTATCATGGTTTAGGAGACTTGAGTTCAAATCTTGCATCTTGCATTTAATCAGTTATGTGACCATAGGTAAGTCACTTATCTCACTGAACCTCAGTGTGATTTTTTTTATAATCTATAAAATGAGCTAGTAAGAAATGTATTATTTACCATAAAGAATTATTAGAAAGCTCAAATGAGAAAAAGCATTCAGAGCACCATGTAAACATTAAAACAGCATAGACATGCCAGGGGTCAGCATTCTAACATTAGTTAGATGTGGTCCCCCAGAACCTTGATATGTCGGTCAACAAGAATCTCATGGTTCTTCAACCTTCATTTCTACAACCTCAAGTTTATTTCAAATTGGTCACTTTGCTAACTTAGTTCTACCTTATACTGCATCATCTAAACCAGTGGTTCTCAACCTTCCTAATGCCCTGACCCTTTAATAATCATATGTGGGCGTATCTGCATGTGGGCAGACCTGCCTGGAGACTGAGCAGTGTCTCAGTTCCTAAGACCATCGGAAATATGTGTTTTCCGATGGTCTTAGGTGACCCTTGTGAAAGAATCTTTTGACGTCCCCCCCCCCCAAAGGGGTCACGACCCACAGGTTGAGAACAGCTGGGGGATATAATTAGTTTTGAACTAACTTTTGATCACTTTGTCAATTTTTTGGGGGGAGGGTAGGGGAGAAGGATCCCAAGGATTATATCCAAGGCTTGACTCATTTCCAAACAAATACCAGTTTCACAATGAACATGTAGAGAATAAAAAGAAACCCATTTATTCAAATCAGTAGCAAAACAGAAATCAGAAAAGGTATTCATGGAAGAATATTGATCAGATTATATAGAATGAAGGAGCTCTCTCACTGGGAGAGTTCAACCAAGAGAGAATGTCCTAAATCTCTCCCAGGGGAAACTCCTTGAAGTCTCACATAGCAGACTAGGAAGAGGGGCATGAGACTACCAGCTTCTCTCATATCTTCCAAGGGTCTTTTCCTTCAGCAACCCAAAGTGGGGCCAGCCTCTACCATCTTCTCCCTCCAAGTTGGAAGCTATAGGTACCTGAAATAACTCCACAATCAAAGACTCAAAGCTTGGTGAGTCCCAAGTAGGGGAGACTCTGTGAGCTGAAGCTCTTTCCTCTTGCCAGCTCTACCCTGCCCCTCATGTAGGGCAGGATCTTCACCTCCACCAATAATGAGGGAGTCCCATATCAATGGGTTTTGGGACAGGGTTACACCAAGAAATAAAATTAAGACAAAAACAAAGAAATAAAGTGTCTTTCCTTGGCTGTTGTCAGAGTTTGCTGCCTCTGTTTTCTTCCACTCACCCACTTTGGCTCCTTACAATTTGGTTTAGATCTTACCCATTAAAGTAAAATTCATCTTTTGATGAATCTCAGGAAATTCATCCGTCACTAAGCTCAATGGTTCTTTGTCAGTTCATATTCCCTCTTGGCTCCTCTGCAGTACTTGGCACATTGTCTACCCCCTCCTCACTGAAACTTTGTGAAAGGAATGTTTTTTTTTTTTTTGGTTAGAAGATACTGCCCTTTTTGATTCTTCTACTTAAAATCATTCATTTTAGAATTGGAAGGAAACATCAAAATAATATTATCACTCCTCTACATCCTCCCCCATTTTACAAATGAGATGCTTAGACCCAGGGAGATGCAATGGTTTTCCCAAAGCCACATAGGTAATAAGCCTCAGGGCTGGCATCTGAATCTAAATATTTCGACTTCAAATCCATCTTGTCTTTTTCTATGGTGCTGCCTATCCCTTTGAGCCTGCCTTCTCTGTCTCCTTCACTGACTTGTTTCCTTCCTTCATTTTCTAAAATGTAAGTCTTCTGTCTTCTATTTTCTATGTTCTCTTTCCTCACTGTTTTGTCCCCTTGTCGAACTTCAACTTTAACCACTGTAGTGATAATTCTTGTTAGAGTGGCCAAGGGGATAAACTGACTGGAGGAACTAAGGTGAATAAGGTAGACAAGAATCAGCTCAGCCCAGATGCAAGGCTTTATTTCGGAAAGCATCTGGTGGCTGAGAGAAGTCATAAAGACTATTCTCTTTCTCCTCAAACCTTGCTTGGTAGGAAGTGTGACAGCTTTCAAAGGATTCCAGAGTGATCCCAAACTTTGAAAATTGCACAGTATGGGGAGACATAGCAAGGTTGCAATCAGCAGCATTGGAGGGAATGCACATATCAATGAAATCAAAAGACACATCTGAGTATATGAGTTATTTCCCTTAGCTTCCAAATTTTCTCCTAATTACATAAGAATCACCCCTCTTACCCAAGCTGAAAGCTTCAGAGTAATTTTTTACTGTTCTCTCTCTTTCTGTGTCTCTCTCTCTGTCTCTTTCTCTCTCTGTCTCTCTGTCTGTCTGTCTGTCTCTCCTCTCTCTCCTTTGCTACCAAGTCTCATATTTCTAACTCTGTTATAGTTCTCATATTCAGTTCCTTTCTAATTTTAGTGCCCTGCTCATGGCGTCTTCTCTGCTTCCTGCAAACATATTCTGGGTTTTTGCTATCCTTAAAACAACTTTATTTGTAATTCAGTATGTCCCCCTCCTCTCCCAAGCAAAGGTAAGGAGAAAGATGGAAATGACTAGAATGAGTGATATATTCATTGAATCTGTAGCCTCTGACACCAAAGGAACTCTACCAAACCCCCTGAACTTCCTTTTCTAACTTACTCATGACTGAGGTCTTCAAAAGGCACCTAGGTCTACTCACCATAAATTGATGTGCCTGGAAAAGAATCTCTATCCCTTTAACTTCCTGAGTATCAAATGGTGTTATCCCTAACTACTGATAACACTTGGACTTGACCTATCGTTCTATAGAAAGGTAGTTTTTCTTGGAACTGCTTACATGTACAGGGGTTCCAAACAACACAGCTGAGAAAGAAATTGGACCAAGAAGCTGATCAGCACCTGTATCTCTGTGGTTTGCTTTAAGGCATGCTTGCACAACCTGCCAGAGGCTGTTACAGGTCACTGGTCACTTGCTGTATGCCAAAGGATTTCCTCTACATGCAAAGGATGTTTTTCTCTACATTTTTTTAGAGGGGAAAGGGAAAGATAATTCCATGGCATGTTACAAGTGGCCTGAGGGCCACAGGTTGTGCAGACCTGATTTAAGGTATTAATTCAATTCAATAAACACTTAAGTTCTTTCTATGTGCCAAGTACTATGCCAAGGAAGCACTGGAATTATATTCTATAATGAACTATCCTCTCCTCCCTTGCCCTCTCTTCTCTTCTCCTCTCTTCTCCCTTTCCCTCCCCAAAGGGAATGCAAATTTTAATCTCTAAATTTTTTTTTCTCTTAAAGACCAGTCTTAATCCCAAGTCACTCTGCTCCCAGACCAAGCCCTACTTGGTCACTGAGCCTTGATTGGCTCAGAATTGACTTAGAAGCCCTGACTGTCTTCCTCTCCCGGATGTACTTTTTTTTTTAAGGAGGCCATTCTTAGCCTCATTTTTTATTAAGTCTTAATCAACTGAATGAGCACTGCCTCAGTCAAACTGAGTGTACATGTATGAATGAATGAACACATAGATAAATAACTCCAATAAATGACATGCACAGTTGAGAGGCAGCCTGAGGTAGTGCTGGAGTTCTGTGCCTCAGCTCTGTGAACTCCTGCTTTTTTAAATTTAATAACTTTCAATATAATTGGTTTCCTTTGTAATCTAATATAGTTTATTTTATGCACAATCTGCAGCCTGTGGGCCACTTACAGTCCATGGACCATTTGTGGCACACCAAAGAATTTTCTCTGCACACAAAGGATGTTTTCCTCTACATTTTCTAAGGGCCACCTGCCCAAAATCCTTTGATGTGATGCAAGTGAGCAGAGGGTCCTAAGTAGCCATGGGCTGCAGGTTGCGCAGGCCTGTTTTTAAGGATGGGGCTTCCTCATCTCACCTCAGCTGGCAGTATAGGGGCTACTCATGGTTCCAGTACCACTTTGAATTGCATGGAAGCTCTTACCTGTTCTGTGTGTAAGCTGGCTTGGTTTGTCAGCGGCTGTCAAAGACTCAGCATATGGGTACTGGTTTGGAATCAGGCACCCAATCAACTTTAGCTCTACTGAAGCTTGAACTCTGAACTCTAGAGATCCACCAGCCTCTGCCTCCCCACGATTACAGGGATGCAGCACCATGCCCAGCTTCGAAGTGTATTTTCAAATCCTCTTTGTAGACATTTGATATTTCTCAAATTTCTGCTTATGACTTCTTATGAAATAAATGTGTTGTTCTCCTAGTACAGGAATTTAAAGTTCTATTAATTACCATAAAAGTAAATGACAAGCTTATCAACTACCATAATGACTTTATTTTGTTTCTTTTTACTGATTGTCCCAAGACTAGAATATTTCTGTGAATCACACAGACACTTGGTGAATACTTGTTAATAGATCCAAGTTCTGGATTAGTCAGATAGGTTATCTTAACAACCTTATGCTTTGTAGAAATGTGTTCAAGTCAACTTAAGTCAAGTTGACAAGCATTTATTAAATTGATTAAATCTCAACTTTGTGTCAGGTACAATGCTAAGAGTGTCCTGTAGTATGCAAACCAACTCTTAAGGCTTTAGACATGTTCCTAATGTAGTGCTGATGGACCAACACCCTACCTGAAAGAAAACACATTTCTTCCACAAGAAATTATAAGCAGAGTGTTGAGAGTTATCAAACACCTATAGAGACAATTAGAAAATGCATCCCAGTGGCTCATATGTGGAATTCTTGCTAGGGATAGAAAGAAAAGCAAAAGTGGTCTCTGTTCTTGAAAGGCTCTACTGGGGAGATAATATGCAAATAATTGTGTGTAAATAAGATATAGACAGGGTAAATTGAAAATTACCTCAGAGAGAAGGCATTAGCAACAATAAAAGAGACTGAGGAAGCCAGATTTTAACTGAGACTTGAAGGGAGTCGGGGGGGGGGTAGAGATGAAAAGGGAAAGAACCCAAGGAAGAAGTGATAGCCAGAGAAAATGCACTGATTAGGGAGATGGAGCATTGTGTTTGAGGACAAGCAAAAAGGCCTCATTCATCTAAAGAGGAGCATATCTTTTTGTTAGGAAGTGGAGTTCAACATCCTTTCTTTGCTAATTCTCTTTTTAAAACATGAGATATTCATGAAATCTCAGAACTGTAGGGTTAGAAGGGCCCTCCAGGGTCATCTAGTTTAACCTCTACCTGAAAAGGAATCTCTTCTACAACATTTCTAATAAGTGGTCTTGGCTTGAATACCTCTAGTGAAGGGAAATTCACTCCCTCCTAAGGTATTTGTGCTAATCCAATTCCTCCTCAGTTAGGTGGAGATAGGGGTCAAGTAAAGAAGGCTACCTGTGTATTACAGGCAATTCCACAAGATGATCTGTTATATACAGTCAGAATGTGCACACCATTAATCTTAAAGTCACCCTGGGTTCTGGACTTCTCAAGTCTGAGATGACACAGAAGTAGACTTTGACAACCTGGAAGTATTTTGCTCTGCTTAGAACAGATGTCAAAACCAAGGGATCCACCCTCCCTGCAGTATTAATAAGCTTTTCAGTGTAACAGATAATTCGCATGACAGCGTTCAGTATTTTATGCTGCAAAAACATCATACATAGATCCCAGATGGGTACTCACATTTGCATTATTCATCCGCATGCCAAGTGTAGGTAGTTTCATCAACATTCTTCACTGTACTCAGATCCAGTTTAAACTTGTTTATGCCGTGATATGGATATGATAGAGATCCACCAGCCTCAACCTCCCTGGTAGCAAGGATTCCACATATGAGCCACTGGGATGCATTTTCTAATTGTCTCTATAGGTGTTTGATAACTCTCAACTCTCTGCTTATAATTTCTTGTGGAAGAAATGTGTTTTCTTCCAGGTAGGGTGTTGGTCCATCAGCACTGCCTTAGGAACATGTCTAAAGCCTTAAGAGTTGGTTTGTAGACTACAGGACACTCCCTAGCTAGGCAAGCCAACGGAGTAATCTTCTACTCTTGGACAAAGCTGTCCAGCAGTTTTTATTCACATCAATATGAAATCTGCTTTCACAATTGCCCCCCACTATTCTTAATTCTTCCCTCAGGGGCCAAGTAGAATAAAGTTAATCCCTCATTCTAATGACAGTTCTAAAAACACTTCAAGACAAAAAAGCACAGAATTTCTGAAATGGGAGAGACCTTACAGGCCACATCATCCAATCTACCCCTGAAAAGGAAATGGATCATATCTAACAAGGAGCCATTTTGCCTTCTCTTGAAGATAGCTATCATGTCCTCCAAAATCTTATCTTCTTCAAGCTGAATATACTTAGTTCTTTCTACTAATACTCATGATATGATCTCAAATCCTCTCATTATCACATTCCCTAGGTTTCCTCTAGGTTGTTAACATCCTTTCTCAAATACAGTGTCTGGAAATGAACACAGTGCATTCCCCTCTATGTGGTTGACCTAGACAGGGTATTTCAGCACCATGTAATAATAGATCCTAGAGGGTAAATATCGCTGGTTACATTAAAAAGAGGAATTCATATCTGATGTCAAAGGAAGTGTAGCAGATTTGGATTTAGAAAACCTGGATTAAAGTTTTGATTTTACCACTTACTGCATGTGTGACTGTATATTGCCCCGGCCTGCGGGGCACAACGTGGACCCTAGAAGAGAAAGAGGGACGGGGGACAAGAAACACGAAGAATGGAGACAAGACAGGCTTTCTGATCAAGTCTCGTTTATTGAATGCAAGGGCATGAGTATATAAGGAAGCAGAGGATTTCCACAGGTAGATAAGCCACAGGATGTTCCAGTGAGATAAAGCATTCCAGAGAATCGTATGCAAGGAAGTTGACCAGCCACAAAATGTTCTGATAAGATATTGTAAAACATTGACCAGGTGTTGTCCACTGGCCCCCAACAGTATATGAGTCACTTACTTTCTTTGTCTCTACTTTCTTGTCTGTAAAATGTGAATCTTAATATGTATGTATCTACCCATAGGATCTTTGTGATGATCAGATAAGATGCAATAAACTACTGTAAATTACTTGAGACCAGACTGCTTCATTTTATCTTCCTATCCCCAGACATTAGCATAATACCTTTCATGGAGCAGGCATATAATAAGTGTTCGTTGAATGAATGAATTACAGTACATGTGCTTTGGAAATTATAAAGAGCCACGTCAAGGCAGCTGTATTCACTTTTGTAGTTATTCCCTGAAACTGGACATCGAGGCTAAGTTTTTAAGTTCTGTTTTATTTCTGAAGCATATTGGACTGAAGGAAGTTGACTTTGTTTTTGTTTTAAATTTTATCCCTGGGAGCTTGAGGTGAGTTCATTCTCAAGTGGTATTAGTTATAATCACAGTGTGCTGAAGGTGATATTGATGAAGAATTTTGGGCAAGAGGCCCAAGGTATAAGAAAACTAGAAAAGTAAGAAAGGGACTGGGTGGGAACCAAAGATTTTAAAGACCAAACAGAGGACTTGATATTTGATCCTGGAGGTCATAAGGAACCACTGGAGTTCATTTAATAGAAGGATGACAAGGTTAGACATGCTATGAAAAGAGAACTGGATTTGGGGTCAAAGGACTGGAGTTCAAATCCTCCCTTTGATACTTTAATACCTGTGCAACCCTGTATATTAGTTTCCTCATCTGAAAAATGAAAGGACTAGACTAGAGGTCTCTGAGGTTCTTTCCAGACCAAAAGCTAGGATTCTATGATTCTGTTTAATCTGGTCTCAAAATAAGTCCAAGTTTCCTTCAGAGAGATGAGCCCTAGCTCCCTCTTTCTGAGGACTAACCTGGTTTTTCCTTAGCTAGTTTACTTATATGAACTTGGACTGAGGCTAGGTGGACCCAATTTTTGTAGGTGCTATACAGTAAAGGATAGCATGGAGCTATCAGATACTCTTTGGCAAAGCTAGATGACAGCTCGCAGGCTAATCTGCCAATTTGTTCACAAACTGCCTCATATGGGAGAACAGCTTCCTGGACTCATTTCAGCATTTGTTTAGTAAATATCCCAGCAAGCTTATTTGTAAACGTAGGCATCATTGCCACTCTCTGCTTTTTCAGTAAGGTTTTATGTATAACGGGGCTGCCCTAGTAGGGTAGTTAGGCCTCAGGATAAAATGAGTTGACTTGGAAAGATGGCTTTCAAAGAGATAAGCAAGTACATGGCACCCAGTTTCTCAACCAAGACATCAGATTGTATTGGTAAACTTCTTTAAGCAGTGTGCTTATTCTTCATGCTATCTCGAAACGGAATTAGAAGGGTTTGGACACCTTTGAATGGATTAAATCATTTGTGAATGTCCTTTTAAATATGACGCTCTTTCTGAATGATGTATTTCTGAAACTGAGAGCTTTAGCCTTATTTGATTCTTACCCCTCCTACATTCCTCTTTCACCTTCTTTACATTCTTCTAAATTGACATAAACCATGACATTGATTGGGAATGAAAGCACCCAATTGGTGTCTTTCTTGGAGCTATTGAACTGAGAAGAAAAACTCATACCTTGTTTACTTACTATTCAAAATGCAGACACATGGGTTTTTAGAAAGGCGAATGTTCCAATAGCTTCCCATGGCCATCCTTCCATTTTCCATCTCTTTATACTTTGCATTCAACTTTATCTGGCTTAGTTTCATCATAAAGAGGCTCAAATATCAGGCTAATTTTGTTCCGGACCTCAGGAAATAGAAATATGGTTATATTCACCTTTGTTCAAACCACAGAATTTATTAATAACACATAAGACATTGATATAATACTCAATGATAAAAAAAACTACAAAGAGCCATATGCTTCTGCCTTACCAACACCCTCTGGGTCCCAGGCTTTTGTCTGACTCTGGGAAATGAAAGTCTCAAACCCAGAAATGTGCCCCTTGCTAGATTATACATCAATTCCGAAAGGCCCAGGGGGTTTAGCGTCTGGAAGACTTTATGCAGAGATAAACAAAAGCAGCTGTAGCTTTTCCCAAATCCACCAGCTTAGGATAATCAGTCCTCAGGCACCTTTGACTAAGGATTCTTAACCTTAAATCCATGGATCCCTATAGAGTCCATGGATGGATTTCAGAAAGTCCATCATCTTGAATGAGAGAATTACATCTTTATTCTTAGTCACCTCTAAATGAAATTTATATTTACTTTCATGACAAATATAGGCAATGAGCCAGTAGTATTAGGCTTCATTGGATGACTAAAGGTGTCTATGACCCAGAAAAAGTTAAAAACCCCTGGACTAGAGCTGTCCTAGAAAAGTCTGATGAGGTTAAGCATAGAATATTCATGGTAGCAGGGGCAACACCAATAGATTCATCAGTCATTCCAGCTGTTTCTCTCTACATGCTCACTTCATTCCTCTGGTGAAGGAGCTTGGACTGCATCTAGTGTGTCAGATCTGTTGAAAAGTATCACAGTTAAAAGTAATCATGACCTCTTTAGTATGTCTTATAATGCCTTGAAAATAGCAGGTGTTCCACTGGTGTTGGCTGTTATTAGTGACTTGAATTTGAAGTATTCTCTAGTTTTTGTTTTGTTTTGAACCTTTGGTACATGTATAGACACCTGCTTTGTGTTCTTGTTGAAAAAGTCCTCCCTTCTATTCCCCCTTTTATAGAAGAATCAAGATAAGAAAGCTTCATCATTTCAGGGATCTGGACTTAGGATCTCAAAGTCAAGAGTACTCCCTCTTCTGATGCATATCAAAACTTTTTTGCCCCTTCAGGCAAAGATGAAATCAAATCAATTACTAAGCCCTTAATAAGTGCCTACCATGTGATATTCCCTGTGTTAAGTGCTACAAAGAATTACAAAAAATAATCCCTGCTCTCAAGGAGTATACAATCTAACCAGGTAGAAAACATGCAAAGAATTATATACAAACAAGTTCTATACGGAATAGATTATGAATGCAAGACAAGGAAGCTAAGAAACAAAGAGAAGAGAGAGTTCCTGGAACGGAGGAAGAGTCAGTAAAAATGCACAGAGTTGGAATATAGAATACCTTCTTCAAGACATAAAAAGAAGACTAATGTTACTGGATCATGAAGGAAAGTAAGGTATGCAAGAAAGCTGGGGGGACCTGGTTATCAAGGAGCTTCAAAACCAAAGAAAGAATTTATATTTGACCCTGCAGGTAATAAGGAGCCATTGGAGATTGTTTAATAGAGGGGCTACATGGTTAGCCTTGCATTTTAGGAAGATTATTTTTATAACTGAGTGGAGAATGGAATGGAGTGGAGAGAGACTTGATGTTGGGAAGTCAAGCAAAAGGCTATTGCAATAGTCCAGGTAGGAGAGGATGAAGACCTGGACCAAGGTGGTGGCAGTGTTAAAGGAAAGAGGACACAATATATGAGAAGTTGTGAAGGTCAAATTGACAAGATGTAATACCAGATTGGATGAAGGGAGTTTAACAAAAGTGAAGATTCAGGGATTCCACCTAGGTTGTGAGCCTGGGTGCTGGAGACAATGACTGTAGCCCTTAAAGTATTAGAAAAGTTGGGAAAAGGGCAGGGTTTAGGGAGAAAGATAATGAGTCCCATTTTAGACACATTGATATTAGACATTAAGATGTCTATAGACATTTAATCTAGATGTTCAAACAGGCAGTTAAAGATGTGAGACTGGAGATCAGCTCTGAGGTTAGGGCTGGATAGATGGATCTGTGAATAATATCCATAGCTGAATCCATGGGAGTTGATTGGGGGTCACCAATTGAAATAGTATTAATGGAGAAGAGAAGAGGACCCAGGAAAGTCTTTTGGGACACCCTGGGTGAACACAACCAGAATGAGGATTCAATAAAATAAATTGAGAAGGAGCAGACAGGTAGACAGAGATCCAGAAGCTCTAGAGAGAAGAGAGTATCTTGGTTTAATGTTAATGGGATTTAAGATCTTTCCTGCCCATTAATAGGCCTCAGGTGGAGCCCATTAAGGGAAGCTTGCTTAGGGGAGGCTTGCTTGTAGGAAGGCTTTCATACCTATTGCTAATTCCTAATTAGGCATTGAGTCAGAGGATGTGATGCCTTCTAGCTCAGCGAAGTGTGTATATACTCTGAGTTGGTATTTTGCTTTGGGGGCTCACTCATAAGATGGATCTTGTAATTCCTTGGTGGAGATTCTGAGTGGCTGTATATTCATAGCTCCCCTACTGCTCAGATGTAGATCTAGGGATGTATGTAAAATGTATAGTTGATTCAGGCAGTCAGAGCCCTGCCTGTTGGTTTTCATTTCTCTGTTTCTACTTTCTCTGAAGTTTGGGGTGCCCACTTTTCCCCTGAACTAGTGAATATAAATTAAAAAGATTATTAACTCCTTAAATAGCTAGCTTTCCTAGTAAAGCAGAACTAAGAATCTGTGCTAGCAGCCATCCTGGGGATGCCAGTGTGGTTGCTGCTACACAAGAAGAGAGTGATTGGCAGTGTCAAAGGTTGTAGAGAGGTCAATAAGGTTAAGGAATTTGGAAAGGTTACTTGATTTGACAATTTTGAGGTCACTGGTAGTATTGGAAAGAGTAGTTTCCTTTGAATGACAAGGTGAAGAGCCAGACTGCAGAGAATTAAGAAGAAAGTGAGATAAAGAAAGTGGAGGAACCTAATGTAAAAAGCCTTCTCAAGGAATTTAGCCACAGAAGGGAAGATAACTCTAGGAAGATAGCTAGTGGGGATGGATAGATCAAGCAAGAGCATAGGGAGACATGTAGGCAGAAGGGAAATAAACAAAAATTAACCACCTGGTAGCCAACTTTCAAAATGACAGAATTAGGGGCGGCTAGGTGGCACAGTAAATAGAGCACCAGCCCTGGAGTCAGTAGGACCTGGATTCAAATCTGGCCTCAGACACTTAACACTTACTAGCTGTGTGACCTAGAGCAAGTCACTTAACCCCAATTGCCCTGCCCTCCCCCCTCCAAAAAAAAAAGCAAAATGACAAAATTGGTAAAATAAAGAAAACATTATTTTACTTAACTTGAAGCTGATCTTTCTATTCTATAAGATGAAGAGGTTCAACAAGATGAGGGGTGACCAACTTATGGTTTAAAGATCCTTGGAGGGGTTATGGAGTACCTGTAAGAGGTATGTGAATCTGTTAAGATGAAAGGAATTTATATATAAATTATACATATATGTATATGTGTACAAACACATATATTTATTTATATGTAGATACATATGAAATATGTAACATGAATTTTTTTCATATGTTCACAGATGCCGTTGTAATCAATAAAATATAAATTCGTTGAAAACCTGATGGATATCATAGTAACTTTTTGTCACTGTCTATTTTCTCAGTCAATGTATAGTAGGATCATAGCTTTAGAACTAGAAGAGACCTGAGAGGACATTTGGTCCAACCTCCCCATTTTACAGATGAGAAAACTGAAGCCAAGAGAGGAGAAGTGAATTATGTGGCAATCAATCAACACACTTATTAAACTCCTGCTACATACACTACACTGGTGATCTCCTATTTCATAAAAAGAAGCCTAGGGAAAAGTAATCAATTTAAACAAATTCACAAAGTTGTTGTCATATTTCTATTTAGCAAAATAAAGGTGATTTGGAATTTGTTATCTGTTAGGTTCAGGATACAAGGCTAGGGCTTTGGTCTATGCCATTGGAACAGATACCTTCAATTACTAGGCCCCCAAGGGATCTAAGTGGTGCCTCAGGAGTTCATTAACACTTTTATTTAATCATGTGAACAGGCCAACCAGTTTTTTTAAGACTTTTAGAGTGTTCAAAAGAAGATTTACAGTAGTTTTTAGGGCAGATTTAAGCTCTGATGGATTAAAATTCCCTAAGACTTTTTAGACACCCCGTATATATGATTGAAGAAGGCATAGAAATCAGTAACCTAGACTGAGTGATTTCAATTATTACTGCTTTAAAGAAAAGTTCCACCCTCTTCCCCTTTCTTTCTCATTTCTGTTTTTTTCCAATAGATTTGCAGGAGAGTGCTCACAAGGATACTCAGTAAATAAAGGTGAAAGAATAGTTTTCACAGTTGTTGTATCCTTGATAGTAGAATTGTAGGATCTCCCCCCACCCCCCTCAAAAATCCTGTGAAACAGGAGCAAATTACAATTAAATGTAGGGTTCTTGAGGGCAAGAAACATTTCTTTTTGTTTTCATATTCCCAGAGCTAGCAAAGGACTTTTGTACAGCATAAGCACTTAATGAATGTTTAAATCAAAGTAATCGCAGTCAGAGATGAGTTGGTTGCCAACTATCCTCTCTAATATGGCATACCATATTTGCCTTCCCACCATTATTGTGGAGCAGGAGGTAGGGAGAGGACACAGTAATATTGAAGTAGATGAATGATTTTCTCACCATCTCAAATATGCCCTTGAATATTCTAAAAGTTAGAAATTCATTTGGGCTTAAAAGTTACTCTTTCAAAAGATGGCTCTTCTCTGGGGAATTGAAACTATGTCATTTATAATTTATATGACCATGTTTCATTCCTTTTCTTAAGAAGCAGAGGGAGTGGGAGTTTTGATTGGATGGATGTGGTGGGTAATTTTGAGTCCCCTGATATTCTGTTTCATGGAAATGCCACACTGTGGAGCTTTGGACAACCACTGGACTGCATGAAGATTCTGGGCATTCAGCACATAGGGAGCTGGGAAAGAAAGAGTAAAGGATACCAGAGAGGGGAGGCAGAATATGCCAAAGAATTTCATGTTTCACTTTCCTTTTCTGCCTATGGTTCTACATCAAGAATTCCATACCTGTGATGCCACTGGGAACCATCCCGCTTGTACTTTTGGTGATAATGTCACAAACTGCCAGTGCCTGGCTCATAGAAAGAAAGATACAAAACCCCCCAAACTAAAAACTTTGTGGCTCTGGAAAGACTTTCAAATACAGCATCAGATTCTAAGTAGCTGTAAGACTAGGTAAGTTACTTAACCCTTGTCTGCCTTAGTTTCCTCAACTGCAAAATGGGAATAATAATAGCATCTGCCTCTTAGGATTATAGTGAGGATCAGATGAGAATTATTTGTAAAACTCTTAGCATACAGTGTTTAATAAATTCTTGTTTCCTTTCTCCTTTTGTCTATTCCACACTTTATATTTGTAAAGAGACTAAATATTTTAAATGTATTGGAGTATTGATCATTACAATTTCTATTGAAAAAATATGTATGTGTAGCCCTTCTCTCTATTTTTTGGCCTTAAAGATTGACTTTTTAATTTCAATCAACTGACTGTTCCAGTATTGACCCAGCCTTGGAGAAAATTCCTGGACAAACAATATAACAAGAAAAGGTACAGTTTGAACTGTTTCCTTGTTAGTGTGCTGAATGCCAACACATAAAAGTTATGATTGGCTCAATTTCTTGTTATTCATATTAAGAAACTCTACAACAAAGACCTGATGAAAACTAGTTATGAAATAAAAGGCAGAATGTTACTGTTGGTCACACATCTCAAATCCAAGACTGAATCTAAATCTGTTTTCTCATTGAACGAATGGGGGTGATATTAATACTAGCAACTTTTTGTTGTGAATATTAATGAGAAAATAATTGTGGTTATACGTTGTAAAAAAAAAGTTCCCTATTTTCTTTATTAGCATCCTTATCAGGATGGACCTTTTCCTTTTGGAAAAGAGCCTAATCTATGTGTTTGGTCAGTAGGGGCCTAGTCTCATACTCCAGGACTTCTCATAAGATAAGAAGTGAAAAAAAATATAGGTTTTATTTGCCTGGGAGAAGATAGGTCATCCAAAGTTTCCTTGAGGGCCATAGAGTGGATGCTAGACATTGATTTATTAGAGCTCTAAATGGGGAATTTGCCTGTGATACATTGGCATCTGAAATTATAATAATCGCTGGCACATTTTAGAGTTTCATGTGGCAAGTTACTTAGGTTAGGACTCTAAGAGTCCCAAATCTTCCCATAGATGCCCATCCCGCTTCTGGATTGGGCATGGTCCCAAGGCATGTAGCTTTCAAGAGCGCTAGTTATCATGCAAGTTCTGTTCTACTATCTGCAGGGACCCATTTATTCTCCTTTGTCTTTGCATTGACGTGATTTCTTTCCTTAGATATTTTTTCATTAGCCCAAGTGACAGTTAGATGGGCACAGGCTAAGAACAAATGCTATATAATATTATTTACTCTAAAGAATTCCCACATAATTGGATCAGCACAGCAGTATGACTATAGGGGCATCAGCCAGGACTTGTAAACACATTTTTTAAACAATATAACCATGAACTTTACATTATAATCTTACTCATTATATTGCTGGTTTGTCTTGTAGTCCTTTTTATTTCTATTGAATTTTTCATTTACAATTCATGGAAACCTAAATTAGTGGAAGAACTGTGAATACACGAACTATAGTTAAGTCATTATATGTTTTGGGGCTTATTAGCTTTGTCAATAAGTAGAGTAAGGATAAAGGTGATGAGGTTAACAGAACTGTAACTGGGGTGGGACATCTGGGGCTTTGTCTCCAGGTACCAATATCTAGGGAGATTCTTTTTCCTCCCCATTATAGTCTGGAGACTGTCATAAGTGCACTTCAGCTATCACATTATTTTTTCAGGTTTTGATGGAGAAAAGGGGTCCTGGAAGAAGACAAGGGAAGGAAGTTACTCGCAATAGTCTCCAAGTTTTGGTCTTGTAGTTCCCCAACCTCTTTAATTTCCATGATTTTTGTCACCAGTCTAGATCAATAATGCATATGAAAGAATGGTTATCACTTAGATGACTAGATCCCTAGCCATACATATCCAATGATCAAATGAATTTGCCCTCGGGTATGCAGTTTCCTAAATTATAGCTCTAACTCACCAGAAGAGAGGGGAAGGGTCAGGGAGAGGGAGGGGCAAATATAGACAGATCAAGGCAAATCAAGGAAGAAATACCATCACCAAGACCATTATCCTCACTATTACCACCGCTACCAAAACAACTTGTGAGAATTGAATATTTCTCTTAGATTTAATAACTGATTATTATGTTAGGACCAAAGTTTTTCCCCTTTTCAGCTTCCTCATTCAGGAATCAACCAGTGTGGGAAGTCTCTCTTAAAGATTTACCCAGGTTAAGATCGAATGAGACAGAAAAAGAAATTCTAAGTTTAGGCTAATGGGTGTGTTCCTGCTCATTTTTTTATTTGTTTGTTTCAACAGTGGGAAAATGTTGATTCTCCCTGTTAACAAGATAGGTGATATAGACCAAGATTTGAGTGACCTATGTCACTTACCCCAAGACAGCCCACTTCCCCTTTGATTATCCAATCAGAGGTGAATAACCACCCCTCAGGAACACCACATCTTTGAAGGGCATACTGTGACCCCACCGCCATTAGCTATCTTTGGTCTAAGAGATACAGCCAAATGACCCTCCTTATATTAATAACCTGCTGACCTTATTAAAAAAATGATTAAATTACCCAGAAACTATGTCTCTGGAACTTTTTAAAATGTCTTCTCCTCCTCCTCCTTCTCCTCCTCCTACTGCTACCACTAGCACCACTACCACCAACACCACCACCACTAGCTGACATTGATATATTTTAAAGTTTTCAAAGCACTTTTACACATACAGTCTCATTTGATCTTCCTTACAAAAGGAAGAGAGAAAGGAAGGAAGGAAAGAAGGAAGAAAGGAAGGAAAGAAGGAAGAAAGGAAGGAAAGAAGGAAGGAAGGAAGGAAGGAAGGAAGGAAGGGAGGAAGGGAGGAAGGGAGGAAGAAAAAGGAAGAAAAAAAGGTAAGTACCACAGGAATTATTATCAATATTGTACAGATGAAGAAACTGAGGGTCAGGAAAGTTAATTTCTTATTTATGGTCAACCAACAAGTAAATGTCAAAGGCGAGATTCAAGCCCCAGGTTCTCCTTGACCCCAAGTCCACCACTTTTTCTACTTACGTAATGCTCATTATCTAATGAAAATTACTTGCAAAGCTGTGGTAGGCCCTTTAAAATGACCTGACCAGCCTTGACTTTATCTTCTTGTTAGTGACAGTTGTGTGGCTCAGTGGGTAGGAATATCAGAGCTGGCTGTCACTTACCAACTGTATGAGCCTGGGCAAGTCATAACCTCTCTCAGCCTTAATTTCTTCCTCTGTGAAACAGGGATAATCATAGCACCTATTTTAAAGCTATTTTTTTTTTCATATCTTCCCATAAGTCTTCAACAGAGTGCCCTCCCAACATGCTGGGATCTTTGTGGTTTCTTATATTGATATAACATAGGGATTCATAACTTATAACAGTGTTTGCCCTAAGACCAAATACCCCATATTGTATATGCTATAGTATAGAGGAAACACTGTTAGTTTCAGATGTTTATTTGAATGTGTTGTGACTTTCTCTTAGAGATACTTCAGTTTTCTACAACTTTTTTCTAATGTTTTTACTTTGTCTACTTTCCTCTTTGAAAGTGCTCACTTTTGCTGAGTTTCCACTAAAGTGAAGTGAGTTAATTAGAATTTTAATAAAAACTGATTCTAGGAAGTGTTAACAGAAGTCATAGAGTGTCTATGCAGCCAAAAGTGATGAAGGATATATCCAAGGCTGATGTCACAAAGGTTTCCTGTTTCTAGCAGCAAAACAGGTTACAAACTGAAAGTAAGACTGGAGGTTATGATTTCCCAACTTTCTAGTAGATTTTGTTGTCAAGCCTTACAGAGGATCACTAATATGGCAAATTCAAGGGCTGAATTTCAGGTGTAAATTTCTTTACAATCAAAATGTTGACTGGGAGAATGTAAAATATATTGCTGTAGGCATTTAAAATGCTTCTAATAGTACTGGAGATCCTGAGACTCAATTGTACAATTTTTTCCCTCATTTTAATAGGAAATTAAACTCAAAAGTACTAAAGAAAAAAACATTGCTCCTGCATTCAAAAGAAGTGGATTCAAATCTTGCCTCTTCAGCTTATTGCCAATGTGACCTTGGGAAATTCATTTAACCTATATAGGTCTCCGATTTTTCATTAGTAAAATGAGTGGGTTGCACTAGATGGCCTCTGAGGTCTCTCTCAGCTCATACTTCTATTCCACATATAATTCCATGATTTCTTATATTCATACAGAATGATCCTGGTAGTTAGGTAGTTGGAATTACAGCATCTAAAAATAGAAGAAAAAAAGATATTTCCATTTTCCAAAGTCATTCAAAGAAATTAGAAGAATGTTTTGAATGGTATTATGCTGTGACCAGCACAGTAATATGGCCCAGCAACCAGCTGAATAAAGGAGAGAGTCGGGGATGTAATTCCATAGTCTGTTTATTACAGAACCATTTCATACAGAGCCAAAGTACAAGAAAATCACAGGGTTTATACACCTTATAGCAGAGACTCTGAGGTAATTGAAATGCCAGGACCCTTCTTTAGTCCAGATCACTCCCTACCCTAACCCAAGGCTAATTATTCATTAAGACATAATCCTAGGACCATGTCAGATGGCACAAACAACACAGGGAGGCACAAACAAGACTTGCAGATTGTCTACCCTGAAACTTTCTTTAGTCATTCATAGATCCAGTGAAAGCATCCACCCAACAAGATTATACTCTTTCTGCATATCTGCCTCATAAAAGAGGGGGAACATGAAAGTCTGGTCTACTACAGTATTAAGTTAGAGATCCATACATTATAAAGATGAGGAAAATCTGATTTTTAAGGATGACTTTATTTTATTGTATTTTTTCTCTTCACCTCCAATTTTATCGGCATTAGGAATTACCCTGAGTATCAATTGTTTTGCAGTTTATAGTCTTAGAAAATAAAGCATCAACAAGTTGAATGACTTGTCCCAAGTCACAATGCCAGCCCATGTAAGAGATAGGGCTTGAACCCAGGTTTTCCCAAATCTCAATACCCACCATGCCACAATGTTGTTATTAACATCAAGCACACATGTGTACACATATAGAGGATGTGACATTTGGAGTAAGCCTGAGCAGCTTAAGGGACTCATGTTCCCAGCTATCCGCATTCCAGATATCCAGATTCCAGCCTTTGCTTGTCAAATAAAACTGGCAAGAATCTCTTTCAAATTGAAATCACAAAAGAACAATGCACCCTGTTGATTGTTGGGTGGTTTGTGGTAGGAGGAGACCCCAACTGAACTTACTGTGAGGAACAGAATTTCTATTTATGATTCTGCCAAAGATAGCAAGGGAGACTTAATAAGGGTTCTTCCTCTTTTCCCTCCTACTTGTCTGACCATTTCTCAGTTTCCTTTGCCAGGTCTTCATCCATAGTGCCCTCACTAACCGTAGTTGTCTCCCAAGCTTCCATCCTGTTCTCCTCTGCACTATTTTGCTTAGTGATTAATATCAAATGAATCCAATTACCATCTTTATGTTGATGATTCTCAGATCTAATGATTCAGTTGGAACCTTTCTCCAAAACTCTAGTCTCATATCTCAAACTGCCTATTGGACATTTGGAACTGGATGCCCCATAGATGTCTTAAATTCACCTTTTCTAAAATTGAACTCATTATCTTTTCCCCCAAACTCTTCTTTCTTTCAATATCTGCATTACTGTCAAGAACACCACCTTTGTCCCAGTCACCTAGGTGTTATCCTTAACTACTGGTTTTCTCCCTGTCCCTTCACCCTTGCCTTATTCAATCTGTTGCCAAGTCCTGTCATTTGTTCCTTTTCTCCTTTGGTGCTGCCCCAGTTAATATTCTTTATGCTTCACAGGTAGATTATTATAATAGCTTTTTGACTGGTGTTCCTGCTTCAAAGTCTCCCCACCTTCCAATTAGTTATCATAGCTATGTACAATAAGTTGCCTACCACTAGTGTGATCACTTCATGGCACTACTCAATGAATTTCATTGGCTCACTTTTGTCTCCACAATCAAATATAAAATATCCAGTTTGACTTTTAAAGCTCTTGATAACTTGGCTTCTTCCTGCCTTTCCAGTCTTCTTACACTGTAGTACTCTATCATCTAGAGACATTGTCTAACTTGCTCCTTCTCAAACATGATATTTCATCTCCCAACTCTCCAGTGAATTTTCTCTGGCTGTCTCCCATCCTTGGAATGCTCTCCTTCCTCATCTCCATCTCCTGGGTTCCTTGACTTTCTTCAGATCCCAACTGAAATCCCAACTTCTTCCAAGAAGCATTTCCATGTCCCTCCTAATACTAGTACCTTACCTATTTTATTATCTCCGGTTTATCCTGTACCTGTCTTATTTGCACAAAGCTGTTTATATTTATTAAACTGTATTTATTAGACTCCTTTATTAGACTGTAAGCTCCTTGAGATCCAGGAGCTGGGACTTGGGTTGGCTTTATCCCCCCATCCCCACCCCCTTCTTTGTGTCCCTTATGATTAGAACAATGCCTGGCATAAAGTAGACTCGAAAAATGTTTTTGACTGACTGACTTACTCCCTTTTCCCCCAAAGCAACAAAAAAGACTTAAGGAAAGACTTAGACTTTGGAGGGAGTACATTGTTGTTTGACCTTCATTCTTGGAGAGGGCCATCACTTCAAGAAGGAGATGTCATGACTTGTGAATTTGTGAGTGAATTTAAGTGAGAGAAGGCTGTGCAAAGTCAACCAATCTCACTCTCACCCTCAGAGTCATTTGGGTCCAGTGATGAGATATAGATCAGGATGACTGGAGATGGCCCCTAGGGAGTAGGTATTGACAAGTTAAAGACAATTTACTCAGGTAACCTCCCCTAAATGCCCCTATTTCCTCAGAAGGCAAAGCCATCCTTCTAGGATCTAAGACTCATAACACTGGTGTTATCTCCAACTTCTGGCTCCATAAAACCAACCAGTGATCAAACTTGCCATCTCTACCTCTATAGCATCCCTTAGATTCAATCTCTTCTTTTATCTCATATGACCATCACTCTAATCTGAGACAGTATTAGCTCTTGCCTAGTTTATTCCAATGGTCTTCTACTCAATCTCACTACCACACATCTTTCTTTCCCCGATGTAGCTGACATATCATTGCCAAAGTAAATTTTTTTCATTATATATTTGACCATGTCACTGTCCTATTCAGTAAACTCCAATGGCTCCCTATTACTTCTAGAGTAAACTATAAACTCCTTTTAAAAAGTCTTTAAAACTCTTTACAATTTGGTCCCAATTAATTTTTCCAGCTTTACTGAATATATTGTTTCTATCTCACACTCTGTGATCCAACCAAACACCATTTTCCGGGGTATTTGAACATTCAATGACCTTCATGTGGAGTCTTTGGCTATGAGAGAAAACAATGACCTCAAATTTATTATTTGCTAGCCTAATTAATAAATTGATTATTAATTATCCTGAAACTCTGTCTCTCAGATTTTCCTTTGTCTCAATATACAGATTCTCGTGAGTAACCTGACAACCTGTGAAAAGGTACTACTATTTTTCAGTTATTTTAGTCATGTCCAATTCTTCATGACCTGGTTTGGGATTTTCTTGGCAGAGATACTGGAGTGATTCACCATTTCCTTCTTCAGCTCATTTTACAGATGAGGAAATTGAGGCAAACAGGATTAAGTGACTTGTTCAGGTCACACAGCTACTAAGTGTCTGAGGTCAGATTTGAACTCAGGGAGATGAGCCTTCCTGACTCCAGAGCCAGTACTTTATGCAGTATAGTGTCACTTAACTACCCCAGGTGCTATTATTAGGTCCATTTAAAGAGAAGGAAACTAAGGCCAAGAGAAGTTAAAGGATTTATCCAGGATCATACAGTGGATGTAGGAGCTGTGATAAGAACATAGGATTCTTAACTCTCAGGCCTGTGTTCTTCTATACAACAAATGTTTCTCTAGGGAAGTCTTAGAGGCCCACCTGGGGTATTTTTGCATCCTTACTGTTAACAAAGCCTTTCTACTAATGTACAACTATTAACTATTCTATTAACAAACTCTTTGAAGAATATAGAAATTGAGCTTTGGATGGAAATGATGACAAGTGCTGATAGCAATTTCCTTGACTAGCCCTCATCCTCACTGCTCTAGGGAGCAGCTTTGGCTGTATAACCTTGACAGCTTCAAAGAAAATCGCTTACTTCTGATGTCTTTCTTTTTTTGTTAATGTATTTTAAATTTTTAAAATTATGAACTTGACAAGCATAGAAAAGAACGAACATTTCTATATACAAAGAACAGGAAAAAATTATCTTGCAAATGAAACTTTGAATATTATGTAGTTTGTTTTTTAAAAAGATACATGGAATTTAAAATGGTAGTACCAACACTTCCCTAAATATATCCCCCTTTTGAACTTTCTTCTGCTCTCTTCTGGTGAGGTACAGTCTCTGGGAACCCCCTTGAACTCTCCTTGAATCTTCCCATTTGATGAGGCATTTGCCTGAGGCCATAAGCCTTTCATTATAGCTCAACCCAAATCTCTGTTACTAGCCTAGCTCTCCTTTGTCCAGCTACTTCTCACCCTTGATCCTCTATTCTTTAGAAGCTGTACCAAGGTCCATGGCCTCCAACATAACCAAACTGAACTGAGAACCTGAGAGTGTCAAGCTGAGTATGAGACAGCCTCCCAGCTATCTGACCTAATGGTCGCTGAGAAGCGAGGCCCAAAAAAATACCTCCAAGGTTGGAGAGCAAGAAAGGAATAGGTAAAGAGAGAGGCTTATGTGCCTTCCAGTCCTGGTTGGAGAAGAATTTGAGATTAGCAGTGTTTCCTGGTATTGGGGAACCATAAAATAATGAAGTTAGGGTTCCATAAAATGATGAAGTTTAAGGTTTAGGGGTGCTTGAGACCCCAAAATACCAATACGCCAGGTCCTGCCAAATGAATTTGACTCAAGTCTTCTCTCAGCCAAAGTAAAGAAAAGTTTATTAAAAGTTTGCCATAATGGGTAGACTCTTAAGGAGCCTCGATATCTGTGATGCTTGTACTAGACAAGCAGGCCAAAATCATCTGACACAGAGTGAGTCTGTGCTATATAATTCTCCAGTTTCTTTTGTCATGGAGGCAAGATGGGGTCTTATATACAGAAAGGTTATGGGAGGAATCTAGGAGTGGTCTACAGGAGGAATTTGGAGAGGGTCTTTAGGAGGAGTCAATTGAAATCATACTCCAGTAATGAGAGATTAAGGGTGGGAAGTAGCTGGACAAAGGAGGGCTAGGCTAGTAACAGAGATTTGGGTTTATGGCCTCAGGAAAATGCCTCATCAAATGGGAAGAGTCAAGGAGAGTTCAAGGGGGTTCTCAGCCTGTACTTCATCATCTTCTATTTAAAAATTTTCATTAATGTTCTTTTTTTGAGGGGAGGGTTATCTGTCACAAACACCAAAACTCTCCTTCTTCCTTCCCCCAGCACATCCAAAAACTCATACTTTTCACAAATAAATACAGCCAAGCAAATCAACTGCACACATTAACCACAGCTGAAAATGCATGTCTCCTTCTGCACCTCTAACCTAGCAATTCTCTGCCCAGAAGCAGAAAGCATGTTTCACATCATCAATTGTCTGAGGAAGGTTATTGGTCATTGCATTGATTAGAGTTTTTAAATATTTTGAAGTTTTGCCCTTTTAAATTGTTATAGCCATTATGTAAACTGTTCTTCTGATTCTGCTCACTTCACTCAGCATCTGTTCATACAAACCATGCCACATAGATTGCTTTTTGTTCAATAGCTCAATTCTTCTGTCCTAGCCAGGCCAGTCTTCTTAGACATTCCCTCAAATACTATGCACATTTCCAAAGAAGCAGGATTTTCTTGGCAATTTACCTGACTGTTAATACCAATCTTGCCCCCTATTGACCTAAATTCTACTTTTCCTTCAAAGCATATGTCTTCCTTGACCAAATTAAGGGAAAAAGTGAAGAAATGTAAGACTTTCTTCAACCAAGTACAAGAAAACTACAGGTGTGATTTAATCATGCCAATGATGACTAATATTGATGGAACTTTATTCCAATGATCTGACCCTCTTCTGATTGCATTCAATTCAATTGAG
>CM053592.1:68324487-68407999 GCA_028646515.1 Pseudochirops corinnae | reverse complement strand
TTTTATATATATATATATATATATATATATATATATGTAGGGGGAGAGAGAGAGAGAGATGCATATATCTATATCTATCTATCTATCTATCTATATCTTCTCACTAGAAGAGAAAGTGAAAGAACTAGGGCAAAGGTTATTAATCTTTTTAATCTATGAAATAGGTTTGAAGCTCATCCTGTAGGGCAGTGGTTCTCAACCTCCCTAATGCTGCGACCCTTTAATATAGTTCCTCATGTTGTGGTGACCCCCAACCATAAAATTATTTTCGTTGCTACTTCATAACTGTAATTTTGCTACTGTTATGAATCTATCTGATATGCAGGATGTATTTTCAATGTTACAAATTGAACATAACCCACAGATTGAGAACCGCTGCTGTAAGGTTGGGAGCTGAGCTAGAAACTGAGTAAGAAGTGACTTCTCATTCTCCAGTAAAGAAAGAAGAGACTGGTTGTGGTGGTTGTCTTGTTACTGATCACACACTGAGCATAGGTTGATGATTAGTAAGATATGGGTTTACTGTCTTCCTGGCTGATATACTCAGTATTATGATAGAAAGCATCTTGAAATTTGTCAAATGTGCTGAAAAGTATTCACTACATGTGTTTTATGTGGGAAATAAATGTCAGGAGGAAACCAGATACCATTGCAACAAATTATAAGGTCCTTTGAAAGAAATTGAAGAGGGACAGCTAGGTGGTGAAGAGGATTGAATACCCGCCCTAGAGTCAGGAGGACCTTAGCTCAAATATGTCCTCAAACATTGATAATTTTTATATGTGTGACCCTAAGCAAGTCACTTAACGCCATTGCAAAAAGAAAAAAAAAAAGAAAATGAAGATCTGAGGGCCACAGCTGGTGTTTTCATTACTGTTACAAATTAGCAACAGGAACCCTAAAGTTTAGAAGGAGCTACTGGCTACTCACCCCTGATTGGTAAGAGTTCAGACCAACATAGATCCACCATACTGCTGAAAGCTCTCCAGTCATGTTTATGGTCATGACTTCCTGTCTTTGGTTTAGCTCCCAGTCCTCGATTGTATTTACTAATCCCTAACAATGAGCTGCTGCTCTCACCACCTGACATTTATATAGCATGTTTAAATTTTCCAAAGCGTATTAATGCTGTTATCTGATATAAACCTTATGACCAACCTTTGAGGTAGTATTTTCCAAATAGTATTATGTGTATTTTACAAATTAAAAAAAGGGCTAATAAAAATTAATTGGCTTGAGGTAAGTATCCAAAGCAAGAATAGAAAGTTTGGAACAAAATATGCCTTCTCCTGGCCCTGTGAAGCACCATCAGTATCTGAAAATAGCCATCACTGATTCCATCCATAGGAGTCACTGCTGTCTCATATCAATGCCAGATTACTCAAAATCTGGTCCATTTCCACAGAGGAAGAGGATTACTCTTCTTATGTCAATATACTTAAGACTCCAGAACATCTATTTTTGAAAAATTTCCAAATTCCTCTTCTGTTACTCCCAGCAACTTGTGGGATTCTGTCACATAGTGCAGTTTGGCAGAGGAATATGAGGCCGTTTTCCATTAACTTGTAGCTGAAACTTTTCATGTGTATTGTCTCTCCATTAGAATGGGAGCTCCTTGAGAGCAGTGATGGTTTTACTTTTCTATTTATATGCCTAGCACTTGGCACAAAGCTTTTCCATTCATTCATTCACTCACTAGATAGAAAGGTAGCAATTTCCAGACTACATCAGAAAGGAAGCATGTTTATATGTCAACTCCCTAGAATAGAGCCCCAGTCTCCATAACCTAACTATGGTTGTGCAGTTTCTACTTGAGGACTCTTTCTCTTCAGTCAGTCAGTCAGTCAATAAACATTTGTTGATCGCCTCTTATATACCTGGCATTGTGTTGAGTGCGTGAAACCTAAGGAGTAACACTCACATTCTGATTTTGTAGGTGGATAGAAGTCATGGTAGATGGTTGCCACTGGAAACTTTGTCTAAAGTACCATTTTAATGGGCATTTATTTGACCTAACTTGCTAGGCAGAAGTGGTTGAAGCTTTGGAGGCATCATTTTCTTTTCAGATGCTTTTCTCAATGATTATCATAAGAAGGAACATTGTGAAGGCAGAGATTTGCTTGAGATGAAACAGTGTGTTCCTCTTCAGAATTAGCTAGAGCTTCTGTCCTAGAGTACAATAAGCTAGGGATGATTTATTAGTGTTGGTGACATCAACTACTATGTGGCGGTGTGTGAGATGAAAGAGTTCGGAGTCTGAATCTAAGATCAGAAAAGGTCTTTATTCTTTCTCATGAGAAAGGACTCTACTCCTGTGGCCCAACATGGCGTCTGCAGGGAGAGAGCACCAGGTAGAAGGCAGCCCATGATTATATAATCTTCTAAGGCAGAAACCCAACCCCCCAACTGGCCTTCACTCTTATTGGTAGGGGGAGCTGTCCCACAACCTACACTAGGGAATCTCTCTGAGACAAAGGACCCAGAAACATGTGGGTGTCCAATAAAAACAGTCTTAACCTTATTTGGCCTATCTTCTGCTATGTTGGCTCTGGGGGTCTCCATTGCTCTAATGCTTGAAGATCAGGTGACTTGACCTTAGGCCTGGTGAATACTGAAGCCATTCTAGATTTGATTTTTCAGAATGGGGAAACTTCACTATAAATTATCCCTCACGGGGGGAAGTTGTTACCTATAGACCATTCTACACGGTAGTCTTAATTCTAGGTTGAAGGGAGGGGAGGGAGGGTGGGCAGGCAAAGAGAATAAAAATTTCCTGTTTTTATCCTGAGAAACCTCTGTGTTGATTAAATTTTGAACGTGGTTTTTCACCCCACACAACACCAAGAAAACCCCAAATAGGATCATGAAGAGGTGGACATGATTGAACAATGACAAGTTTTTGTACTGATGATGTCTCCCTGGACCTTAGTGCCCTAATATCTTTTTTTAATTGTTAAATTATTTATTTTTAGTTTTCAACATTCACTTCCGGAAGTCTTAAATTTTTTCTCCCTCCCTCCCCAAAGCTTGCAATCTGATATGGGGTCTATTGAGGTTTAGGTTTAGGGTTGCTTGAGACTCCAAAATATCCTGCCAAATGAGTTTGACTCAAGCCTTCTCTCAGCCTAAGTAAAGCAAAGTTTATTAAAGATTTGTCAGAATGGGTAGACTCTTAAGAAATCTGAGCATTTGTGATGCTTGCTTTGACAAGCGGTCTAGAACAATCTGACACAGACTGAGTCTGGGCTAGATTGAATCTGAGCCCCTTCATGGAAGCAAGATGGATCTTATATACAGGAAAACTAGGAGTGGTCTGGAAGTCTTGAGTGATGGGAGGAGAGGTCGAGGAAGGGTCTTGATGGGACTGAAGTCAGATTCTGTGAACCAAGACAATGGAATTTTCATTGGATCAAGGGCAGGAAACAACTGAGGTAACAGATAATGGAGGACTAGGCTAATTTAAGGGTAACAGATTTGGTGATAGATATTTTGGTAGGATCAAGTAAGGGAGGCAGCTGAAGCCTACCTGGAGATGACAGACAATGGAGGGCTAGGCTAGGTTAAGGGTAACAGGAGATTCAATCACAGTGATAGTGAAAGGCTTATGGCCAGATCCAGTGGGAAGATTCAAGAGGGTTCCCAGAGCCTATACCCCATCAGGTTCTATACATACATTCCTATTAAACACATTTTTCACATTAGTCATGTTGCACAGAAGAATTACAAATGAATGGGAGAAACCATGAGAAAGAAAAAAAAAGAAAAGAAAACAAAAAAGAAACAAAAACAAAAACAAAAAAAAAAGTTCTGCATTCCAGCTTCACAGTTCTTTCTCTGGATGTAGCTGGCACTATCCATCACTTGTCCTTTGGAATTGTTTTAGGTCCTGCATTACTGAGAAGGGCCAAATCTATCAAAATCAGTCCTTGCACACTGTGGCTGTTACTGGGTACAGTGTTCTCCTGGTTCTGCTCCTCTTACTCAGCATCACTTTATATATGTCTCTCCATGTTTCTCTGAAGTCTGCCTGTTCATCATTTATTATAGCACAATAGTATTCTATTACATTCATATACCACAACTTGTTTAGCTATTCCCCAATTGATGGTGCCCTAATATCTTGATATGTATGCGTAAGGTGGCTACTTGTTGCTTCTTTCAGACACCATAGAGATTAGAGTCAGCAAGCCTAGCAGATCTAACACTACTAGAGTTAGGAAGACCTAAAGTCAAATCTCAATTCAGACACTTAGTAGCAAGTCATTCAGCCTCATCTTCATTTGTAATATGGAAATGGTTCTTCTTATACTTCCCTGGGATGCACTGTTTCCTCCTTACCCCCATTCCCTATTATATGGGAATCATAGAATTTTAAAGATGAAAAGGACTTGAGTGGTTATCTAGTGCAACTTATATATAAATTGTATGCCAACTGTAACATTCCTGGCAACTGATCATACAGCCTCTTAAAGATATTGAGAGAAATTGATGAGGTACAGGTCCTGGGAACCCCCTTTAGCTCTTCGTGAATCTTTCCACATAAGGCATTTGCCTGAGGTCATGGGCCTTAAGTTGTGGCTCAGTCCAAGTCTTGGGCCCTCCTTTGTCCAGCAACTTCCCACCCTTGATCCTTTCAAAATATCAATACCCAAACCTGTTCCACCCTTGAACTGGCCTGGCCCACCATTGCCTGTCAGCTCCTGGTAGCCTCCAGCAACTTCCCACCCTTAATGACTCTTTACTAGAGTCTGACCTCATCTGACTCCTCCTGAAGACCCTCCCCAAACTCCTCCTCTAGACCACCCCTAGATTTCTCCCACAATCTTTCTGTACATAGGACCCCATCTTGCCTCCATGGGGGGGGGGGGGTGAGAGCACCCTAAAATGACCTGGAACAGACTTAATCTGTGTCAGATGATTCTGGCCTGCTTGCCCAAAGCAAGTGTCACAGATAGCGAGACTCCTTAAGAGTCTACCCAATACGGTGAACTTTTAATAAACTCTACATTTTTTTGGCTAAGAGAAGACTTGAGTCGAATTCTTTTGGCAGGACCTGGCAAGTTGGTATTTTAGGGTCTCGAGCACCCCTAACCCTAACTCTGACCCTCTACATTTTATGGGTAACCTCTTTAAAATGATTATTTCTCTTATATTAATAACCAATTATTAATTGAAATTAAGATTTTTTTTCTTTCTATCTCTCCTCATTCAGAAATAATCCTAGGTAGGTTAATATAGCCAGTCTTGGAAGGACTTTATTCACCTTGCCTCAAAATGTACCCCACCTAGACCATCTTATCTAGGTGGAATTGTTGAGGTCAGGGAGCCATAAAATGTTGAGGTTTAAGGTTTAGGGGTGTGCAAGACCCCAAAATACCAACACACTAGATCCTGCTGAATGAATTCAACACAAGTCTCCTCTCAGCCAAAGGAAAGCAAAGTTTGTTAAAAGTTTTCCATAATGGGCAGACTCTTAAGAAACCTCAGTATCTGTGCTGCTTGTACTGGACAATCAGGCCAGAAGCATCTGACACAGAGTGAGTCTGTGCTAGAAAATTTTCCCGCACCTTTATGGAGGCAAAATGGGTCTTACATACAGAAAGGTTGTAGGAGGATTTTAGGAGTGGTCTAGAGTAGGTGTTTGGAGAGAGTTTTCAGGAGGAGTCAAATGAGGTCAGACTCTAATGATGAGAGATTAAGGGTGGGAAGTAGCTGGACAAAGGAGGTCTAGGCTAGTAAGGGAGATTCGGGCCAAACTATAATGAAAGGCTTATGACTCAGGCAAATGCCTCATCAAATGGGAAGATCCAAGAAGAATTCAAGGGGATTCTCAAAGCCTGTACCTCCTCAGAACTGGTACCCCAAATAACTAGAATAACCTTACAAAGAGAATCTCATTTAGGTGAATTCTGACCTGTTTGTGTTCTACTCAAGTTTGGGTGGGTGGGTAGGTAAGTAAGTAGGTAGGTAGGTGACAGGGTAGGAGGGTAGATTCTTTGTCTAGATTGCCTGAGGCTGGGGGTGGTCTGGGAGTAAGGGTGGAATAATGAGTCAAGTTCCCCTGCCCCTCATTAGAAAAAGATCTACCTATTATAATATGTAATGATGGGATACAGGCTCTGGGAACCCCCTTGAACTCTCCTTGAATCTTCCTACTTGATCTGGCATTCACCTATGGATTTCATTATCACTATGCCCAATTCTTTGTTGCTTTTAGCCTAGCCTGCCTCTCTGTTGTCTGATTGCCTTTTGCTACTTCCCAACCTTGATCCCATCAAAACCCCATTGTCTTGGTTCTGTTGTACAGAAACCCAAACACCAGGTCACTGCACACCACCTGATTTGTGGCCCACCATTAAGTCTCCTTAGTATTTTTGTCTTTGTCTCTATTCTACATATTGTCATAGCTTGAAATGGCTTAAGGAGTGTCTGGTCATAATTGCTCAAGGCTAGTTTTGTGCCCCTTCTTCCCTAATCAGCATTTTAGATATTCTCCTTGAATCATTACAGTGTATAAGGTTCATTATGGTGCAAGGATCTTATCTAGGGACTACCCTGTCCTGTTCCCCTGACCAAGCAGGGCCCCCACCCTCTTCACCCAGAATATGACCCTGGCATGTTCTGGGGAATTCCTTAACCCATGACCCCTCCATTCTGCTCTGGAAAGCTGAGGGCACCCTGTGCCCTCCACCCTGTACTAGGAGGAACCCCTATGTCACAGGAAGGTTACACCCTTGTACCCTTGTGCCATATTCCCAAATTAGCCCTGAGCTATGGATCTAACCAATGTCTGTTCTTTGCTTCTGTATGTCATGGCTTCAGCTAGCCCCCCCTCCCTGATTGTGACTTTTGTGGTTTTAACCTTTATAATCAAGCCTGTAACTCCAATAATTACTGCCCAGTTGAGTGGTGCAGAGTTGAGTAGTCGCCTGCTTATTCAGTAAATCCATACCTAAATTTTATCTTGAACCCAGGTCTTGGCTCGCTCTTACTCTCTGCACAACAGTTCCTGGCATCCAATCTGTAGTCACCCCAGCCTAGTGGCCACTCCCATAAAGATCCTCCCTAGAGCCCCTCTTCCCCAGACTACTTGACCAAGCCTAGAGCTTTCCCACAGTCTTTCTGTATGTAAGATCCATCTTGTTTCCAATGAAGTGCTCAGATTCAGTCTGCTCCACTTACATTAGGGTTGCAAATGTTCAGATTCCTTAGCTTCTACCCAATATGGGAGATCTTTAATAAACTTTCTTTTTCTTTAGCTAAAAGAAGACCTGAGTCCAATTCATTTGGGAAGGACCCATGTGTCACTATTTGGGGTCCCAGTACCCCTAAACTTCAACATATAATGTAATGATATAAATTTTCTCATTAATTTCTAACCAATCAGTTGATTATCCCCTGTAGGGAACACCCATTCTTGCAAGGGCATATAAGCTTTAAGAAGTGTGAGAAACACACTTTGGGGGTTCATAGGACCTCCCAGGTAGGGTCAGCAAGTCAGCCCGAAGCTTCTGCCCACTGATTCCCTGGGGACCCTTAGGAAGATCCATGTGGGATACCCCTCAACACAGCTGTGAGGATCACAGGACTTCCAGATGTCAGAGAGTTAACCCAGGACAAGCTTCCCTTTTGCAGGGACTTTTGGGAAGATCTATATGGTGTGCCTCTTAAAATGACAAACTCCTCACTAAAAGAACTCAAATAAGAGCGTGCAGAGGAAGGTGTTTATTTTATCCTTCCAGGAAGGAAGCAGGTGTAATGTTCACTAGGGACACATCCCATTCATAGGAAGCAGGAGTTCTTCCTGCTGGTTCTATCCTTCCTGGTAGATTTAGGTTTAAATTCCTCAAATTCCTTAGTTTCTCTCTCTCTGTCTCTCTCTCTGTCTCTGTCTCTGTCTGTCTCTGTCTCTGTCTCTGTCTGTCTCTGTCTCTGGCTGTCTCTCTGTATCTTCAAATTTCTCAAAGGTTAGTTAAATTCCTCATATTTCTCACTTTATTTCCTTCTATATATTCTACATTCCCTTAATATATGCAGATCATGTATAGATTACACAGGTGTGGTAGTGAGGATACTTGAGACCTGGACCTGACTTCTCTTCTAACATCAGAACTATGAGTCACATCCCCATCTTTCTAGTTCCCTCTGGCCATTGACTTAGTTCCAAGACAGCCAAGGTTTTAGTAAAGTAAGATAAGCAAGAGCTTCCCCACAGCTATTGATTGTCTTCTAATAACTTTTGTGGGAACAAAACAAAATTCCATTATATCCCCTTTTATAGTTGGCCTCCATGATTCCTCTTGGTTTACAAGAGACAGCCAAATGACCATCCTTTTATTATTAATTATTCACTAGGCATAATTAATAAAATGATTAGTTACCCCAAAATTATATCTCTTGAATTTTTCATTCGGCACAAAATTCAATGAAAGGGAAATGGATGTCTCTCAAGACTGCCCATTCTCCTTTTGTATTGCTCTAATTGTTGAGAAGTTGGGTTGGATTGTTTGTTTTTTTCCTGATACCAAGCCCAAATTGCCTCTTTGCCGCATTTACCCAGTATTCCGGGTTTTCCCATCTGGGGCCAAATAAGATGCAAAGAGATTTACAAGCCTTAGAGTTTAAAAAAAAAAAAAAAGCCAGATTTTGTTGACATTGATTGATATTTCATGGTTCATGCTAGCCCATGTATTAATGAAGAATTAATCTTGTCAAAGGAATTTAGGCCAGAACAGTTCGCATATGGAAGCAACATTGCAACAGGAAGCAATGAAAACCTGGCCTAATTACTGGGTTTAAGTAAGGAAAATAGAAGCTTTTCCTTATGGAGCAAAGAGGATGGGGTTTGGACTGAGATGCATTTGAATGCTGGTTCTGGTGGCGAATGCTTGCATTGTTAAGTACCTTGTTAAGTACTTCCTCTCTCTGGAACTCAGTTTCCACATCTGTAATATGAGGTCAGCTTGGTGGAGCAGTGGCTAGAGCTCTGGGTCTGGAGTTCAAAATTTGGTCTCAGACACTTACTAGTTGTGACCTTGGGCAAGTCCCTTAACTTCAGTCTGTCTCAGTTTCCTCATCTGTAAAATGGGTTATTGTGAGGATCAAATGAAATAATCTTTGTTAAAGAGCTTAGCACAATGCCTGGCATGTACATAGTAAGTGCTTTATAAACTTTATTGTTATTATTAAGAGGGGTTTGGACAACATACTCTATATGAGAAAGATCTCCCTAACATTCAGAACTATCTAAAAATATGATGGGCTCTCTCAAGAGTAGTGGGCTCCTCTTCACTGGAGACCTTCAAATAGAAGGTGAATGATAACATTTTAGGAATGATAAAGAGGAAATTCTTATATTGGTATGGGTTGACTAGATGAGGTCCATTCCACTTCTTAGATTCCCTGTGGTTTGGTGAATAGTATATTGGACCTGGACTCTGAAAGACCAGGGTTTGAATCCTACCTGTGGCATTCACTGGTTGGATTACCTTGGTCAAGTCAGCCCCCTTTTGGAAACTCAATTTCCTCTTCAGTGAAATGGGGCTGATAATACTTGTAGTTCTGAGCTCAACTGGTTATTGCAAGACTCAAAGGAAATAATTTCTGGAAGACTTTTGTATTTTTGCAAATCTTTTGAAAGTGTTTATGAAAAGCTATATAAAGTCATTGTTGTTATTGAGATAGTTCCTTGCAACTTTAAATAATCTGTACCTACAGAACTCACCTTCTTCATATCTATGTAATACTCCAGAGGATAATTGGGCAGAAGTAGAGATGAACATTCCAGGACTATTGCCAGACTTTCTCCCCGATGCCTCCCTTCTCCCCTCCCCTTCACACCTCTCTGACAAGCTTTATTTGATTTTTATCTCACTCCTCTGGCTAGTTAAGGGATAAGTGCAAAGAGAGGTGATAATGTAACTTCTTCTGCTCCTGGAATTCCAATCCACAGGTAACAGCAGCCAATCCCTGACCTCTACGGGCTTGTGATTCTCTTGGCGTCAGTTTCAGAGACTGTTGGTAGAGGGAGTCAGAGGGCTTGAAAAACCTTCCCACTTTTTAATGATTCTTTTCATATGAATTTTCTTTTTAAATTGAAGCAAATTTTGAAAATCTGATTATGACTTTCTCCACCCTCCCCTCCCCACAATACACTTAGAAGCTGTGGACAAGTCAGTGCCCCTCTTGGAAACTGTTTTCTCATCTGTGGAATGGAACTGATAATACTTGTAGTTCCCATCTCCCAGGATTATTGTAAAATCCAAAAGGATACAGTGCGTATAGAGAATTCCAAATGCCTTCCACCAAGCAAAGTCTACAGCTGAGCGGTGAGTTGACTTGCTTAACGTCATAACATTTTAGGCAACAGGCTAAGCCTGACCCCAGGTCTCTTGCCTCAATTTACTCATCTGTAAAATGAGCTGAGGAAGGAAATGGCAAACCACTCCAGAATATTTTCCAAAAAAACCCTAAATGGGGTCAGGAAGAGTCTGACATGACTGAAACAACAATGACAACAACAACAAAGCACTAAACTTTGCTGTCTCTCCCACTGTCCATAAAGAACAAAAATGCCCTGAGGGATGTCAATTAAAAAAAAAGGAAAATAAAATCCTTAGGAAATCACCAAGCAACCTGGAAAACTGAAAATGATTCTGCTTGGGGTAACTGTGGTTTTTAAATGTAGTCACATTCTCATGGATCACACCATCACAACGGGGAAATTTAAGTATATATTGTCTTAGTAAAGCAAAAAAAAAAAGCTCTCCCTTTCCTTCTTTTCAGTATGAGTCACAATCCCCTTCAAGATGAGAAAGGTATGCAGAAAGTCTCTCTCTCTCTCTCTTCCTTCTCCTCCTCCTCTTTCTTCCCCCCACCCCCCCGTCTGTCTTGTCTCTCTCCACAAGATTTGGTCGTGTTGCTAAACAACCTAAAGTTTTCTTTTTCTTTTCTTTTAAGGAAGTAAAAAGTAAAAAGGTGTGTGTGGGTGTCACACTGAGAATTCTGTATTTTTGGTTACTCATGTAGCTTGGTGTTGTTCTCTTCCACTTTGGGCTAGTTCATATAAGAGGTGTGTAAGGGGAATAGGGGTGGGCAGCGTGGGGGGGGGTGAGCCCAGATAAAAATTAAGTAGATGTTTCCTGTTTCGTGTTTCATTTTCTTTCAGTTTGAAGAGCCTCGGGGCCTCCCTGAGAGTTGCTCTCCACCTCTGGGAGGGTCTGTGTGTGTTTCCTCTGTCTGGATTGGTTCCTGAGGCCTTTTAAGTAAAGGCTTTGTTCTCTTGAAAACGCAGGTCAGTGGTGCTACATGCTGCTACTGTTTGAGGAAAGGGGAAAAAAAAGAGCTGAGTAATGCTGGAGCCTTCTCATGTGGCTGATGCAAACCTGGAGAATTTGCATCATCACTTAGCTGGAGTAAATTGGTGTGACAGGAGCTTAAATACAAGCGATTGAGGAAGCTGAGCTAGTTCTAATGACAGGGCAGCAGCAGCTAGGGTAGCAGCAGCTAGGGCAGCAGCAGCAGCAGCAGCAGCAGCTAGGGTAACAGCAGCTAGGGTAGCAGCATCTAGGGTAGCAGCAGCAGAAGCAGAACGAAAAGGTTAAGGCTGCAATGGGAAAGGCACAGGTGTTCTTGAGGAGTAATTAGAGAGGCTGGAAGAGTAAAACACACTTTTAAGGTCCATACCTGTGAACACGAGAGCAACGTGAAAGGCAGCAAGGACAGGAAACAGTACGAACTCAGTCTGGGATTAGGGAGACCAGACTTTGTTTCCAAAGTTTTTCTCCTCCTGTCTTTCCCGTTCTCCTCCTCCTCCTCCTCCCCCTCGTCTTTCTCGTCCTCCTCGTTCTCTCCTTTTCTGTATTTTTTTTGCTTTTCTCTTTTTGTCTCTCCCCTTGAGTTTGGCAGAATCCCACTATGGTCAGGAAGCCAGTGATGCCCTCCATCTCCAAGGGAGGCTACCTCCAGGGGGATGCTCATGGCCACATGCCCTCCAGGGGCAGCAAACAGGGCCCTGAGCAGGATAAGATGGTGTTGAAGAAAAAGATCACGCTGCTGAGGGGCATCTCCATCATCATTGGCACTATCATCGGGGCTGGCATCTTCATCTCCCCCAAAGGAGTTCTCCAAAACACGGGCACCGTAGGCATGTCTCTGATCGTCTGGACGGTCTGTGGGCTCGTGTCTCTATTTGGTGAGTTTATGTTTATAAGTGGAGTCCCGGATTGAGGGTATGTGTGTGGGAGGCTGCTACTGAGCATGCAACCTGGCATGCTGATTTGGGAAGTGAACAATGCCTCTGGTAGTAGAATTAGAGTAGATGAGTAGTAATGAGGAGAAATTCAAGTCAGCTAGGAGTTCCTGGGTGACTTGGAAACGCCCTCTTTCCTTCCCCAACCTCCTTTATTTCCCTTTCCTGATGAACAGAAAATATTTTTATTTCTTCATAGTGATGGGAATAAGCACCAATAAGAAGGCAGGAAAACTGCTAGACAACTCAGCACTGAATCTAACTAGGCCAATCAGGTTTTACATTTCACAGAGGCTTCAGGGGCTTGGCTCTAGCATTGCCCAGACAAGCACAAATGTCCAGTGCTTGCCTTTTTATAGGCAATAAAAATGAGTACTTATTCCCAATTGTCTTTGGCTTAAATATTGAGCTTGGTTGAGTGAGAGTCAAAGTGATTTATCCAGTCATTTTTTTCACTTGTTCTAGTCTGTTGTCATGCTAAAGTTTGATGACGAGATGTCCTCGGTGAAGCTTAATGAACCTGGAAAAAATGGAAGTTTCCTCCCTAAATTCAGATGGTTGTATTAAAAGCCGACTTAAAGAATAATGGGCATCTCCCAAAGATGTCTGCTCAAGATGTCAAACAAAAACAAGTATCATTCAAAGTTCCTATTAAATGTCAGGCCTCTATAATTATCTGTGGCCTAAATATTAAACTAGGTTGGGTGGGAGTCTGAGGAGTATACCCAGCCTTATTTTCTTCCCCTGTGTCTCTCTGTTATCCCAAAGAGTTTGGTGATGAGATGCCCTCAGTGAAACTCAATGGAACTGTTGCAAGTTTTAATTAAGTGTCAGATCCATACAATGTTGTCAGTATTGGCCCAGTACATGAAGCAGCACCAGTTAATGGTCTGATAAGGAACAGAAAACTAAATCTGCCCTTTTAAAGCAAGGTAAATCCTAAATAAATTTGTTTAAGGATCAAGGAGAGTATATTCTGATTCCAGAGAGATACAGAAGAAACGTCACTTAGAAGTTGAGTCAGAGAACTTGGGTTTGAATCCTGGCTCTGCTACTATCTATGTGATCCTGGGTAAATTACTTAACTTCCTTTGGGCCTCCGAATAAGGGAGTTGGACTAGATCAGGAATGGGGAACCTACAGCCTCGAGGCCACATGTGGCCCTATGGGTCCTTGGGTGCAGCCTTTTGACTGAGTCCAAGTTTTATAGAAGAAATCCTTTTTATCAAGTGGATTTGTTCTGTAAAGTTTGAATTTAGTCAAAGGGCTGAACTTGAGGACCTAGAGGGCCACATGTGGCCTCAAGGCTGTAGGTTCCCCACCCCTGGACTAGATGATGTCTAAGGTCCCTTGCAGTTTAGACTCTGATCCTGTGAATGTTCTGACCTTCACACTACAATCCAATTAACCTATCCTAGAATAATCCCTGAGTCACTTTTAGAGTTTTGCTGACCCATTCTTATTTTTCTGGACTCTGAAATATCTCATTCCAATGATTTTTCTATTCAGCTTCAGAACTCAAGAGTTCTGTTAAGAGGAAAGTTAATTGGACATAAAAAATGGATAAAACCGGTTGACTGGATCCACATCTTTTCCCTTAAACCAGTGATTCTCAACCTTCCTAGTGCCATGCCCCTTTAAGAGTTCCTCATGTTGTGGTGACCCCCAACCATAAAATTATTTTTGTTGCTACTTCATAACTGTAATTTTGCTACTCTTATGAATTGTAATGTAAATATCAGATATGCAGGATGTATTTTCATTGTTACAAATTGAACATAACCCACAGATTGAGAACCGCTGCCTTAAACCAAGGAGTGGAGAGTTGGAGCTTTCCTTTCTCTTCCTTGCTTACTTCCTCCTACCAGCTAGTCTTTTACATTAGCATTATTTTAATTTTTTTTTCTTTTGGTCTTGAACTATGACTTCTTTAGTATAACCAATTTCTGTTGGGGAAACTCTGTACAAATTCAGATCAGCCACTTATGATCTTATAGGTTTGTCTGGGATGCTGAAGGTTAAGTGACTTGACAATGGTCACAGAGGCAGTATATCAAAGGAAGAACTTCAAAGCAGATCTCTCAGGCTCGAAGACCAATTCTCTTTCTATTACAGCCTACCTTAGTGACAGTCCTAACATATCATTTTTACTAATATAATTGTATTCTATCTTTGTGGATGACCAGGGTAGATTTGAATTTATGATTCTTATGATTTTACTAAAGAGTATAGAATCTTTGGAACAGTAAACTATGTCAAAATGGTTCCATGCTATGTTTTTATAGATCATAAGATCAAGAACTAGTATCAGTCTTAGAAACTTATTTTTTTACAAATGAGAAAATGGAATCCAGATTTAATATGACTAGCCCAGGGTTACATAGGCTCAATAGAATAGCAGGTGTATGTACGTAGGCCCTCTCGCTCATATTTAATGCTCTTTTTACTATGTAACACTATGCCTCCGAACATAGAGATATGTAACCATTACATTTCTTATTGTACACCATCAATTGTAACCTTAGTACAACTATTATAGTCAATAGAAATGAATTAAGATCATTAATCTATCTTGTTTTCTGTATCAGAAATTGCTTCTGCATATATAGTTCCATTAGTTTGATTTATTTATGGAGGAGATATTAAAGATTAATAAAAATCAATAAGAAATATTACTTAAGCACTGAAGAGCCCAGAACCTATAATCACAATACTTGAGTTCTAATCCCAGTCTACCATTTACTACCTATGTGACCTTTGGCCAAGTCCCTGAAGTCTCAGAGTAACTTCTCAAGGACTCAGTTTTCTGTAAAATTACAGATTGTACTAGATGACTTTTTATTTCCTGTGTGTTAGGAGTGGTCTGGGAGCTGAGCATGCAAAGACAAAAATCAAATAGCCTTTTCCTTCAAGTAAGCTCACATTCTATTCAGAGAGGACTCATAGATATATTTATCTGAATAGAATGTGAGCTTACTTGAAGGAAAAGGCTATTTGATTATATATGTAAATTATGTAGAAGATAAAACACTATACACATTTATATAGATAATGTATATGTATGTGTATACATATAGAACACATAGTGTGTATAATGTGTATGCAATAGGCAACATTTTATTTTATATATCTTATTTTATACATTTTACGTATATTTTATTTTATACATGATGTATACATATCATGACACAAACACATAAGTGGGTATACCTGTTTAATAATTTTTCGATTTGTTTATATTTGTAACAGAGGTGTGCTGGAGCCAGCTCATACCTATCCAGTTGTTAAATTTTCAATGTGAACATTTACACTTTGGAAAACAGAAAATGCTACAAATCAAAGCTTGATTTTGTTGGTTGTCTATGATTGAGAAAATAATGGAGGAAATATTTTTAATACGGATAAAACTTTAAATGCAGTTATGCTTTTTTTTTAAAAAGAGAGAGCTAGTTAAAAATTACCAATATACCTGTATTTCTGTATGTGTGTGTGTGTGTGTGTGTGTGTGTGTTTGTATATGCACACACAAGCCTGTTTACTTGGATAGAGTGCTGAGCTTAAAGCTGGAAAGACCTGGACTCAAACTGTACTTCTGACACTGTTTTACTGTGGACAAGTCATTAAATCTCCCCAGGCCTCAGTTATTCCTGTGAAGGTATTACGACAAATAATGCCTTTAGTACTCAACTTGCTGCTTGTTTGTTGTGTGGACAGTATAAATGCGCTCTATTGTTTTATCATCATCTACAATCCATCAAATGCTTTTTTGTTTTTTTTAATGTGTATCCTTCAAGCACGAAAGCATCAGCATATGGCAATAGGCGAATTGCTCTCTTTATGTATTTGGTGATCTTGATCTGATGAGTTGGAGGAGTTTTCTCCAGATGTCCAGAAGCAAAGCCAACTTTCAGCCTCTCAACCCGGATGAATCCTTGAGGTGGCTATGTAGAATAGTCAATATTAATGGGCCTTTGGCATCTTTTAGAGACAGTGTGGAAAAGTTGGTAGGTGATGGGGCTAACAGTCAGGAAGACTTGTGTTTATATCTCTTTTGGAGCAAAAAAGACACCTGGGTAAACTTGGTGAAATCATTTAACTTCAGTGTGTTGGAGGCAACTCCCTAGGGTTTACTACCTGTGGATGAAGGTAATAATGGCAATAAGAATTCCCTAAGATGGGACATTGTAAATCTGAGATGCATTAATACTCATATACATCTATACATACATATGTGTTTGTAGACTTGAACATATGTATATTGTTTGTATATACATGTATATGTATTCCAAGCATAAAAGAACTTGTTCTGTTGAATTTTACTATGAAAATATGTCTATAAGTAGGCATTTCAATTCAATGCAATTCCATAAGCATTTATTAAGTGGCTGCTTTTACCAAATACTGTGGTGGACCCTGGGAAATAAAAAGAAAGAAAAATCAATTAATCCCTGCCATTCTGGTGAAGGGTGGGATGGGATAGGATGGGGTTAAATAACATGTACATTGATAAATGTGTGCGGAATAACTCTGGGAGAGGGTAACAAACTTGGAAGAGATTTGCGTTTTCATGTATCCTTTTGAGATAGGAAAGATATTATTCCTATTTTATAAGGGAAGAATTGGAGACATTTCGTGTTCACTTCTGGGCTTGAATCACATCTTAAGCAGAGAAGGTCCACCAAGGAAACACGGCTGTTGGGGATATACCTCTGGTTCCCCTTGAACTTGTGTTCCCTGATTGCTTGTTGCTAGGAGTGTGCTCTTACATGAATACTTATCTCTGTTTGCCTACCATATATCACTGTATTGCTAGGATTTTGACAGGAATGCCATTTCAAGAGAAAACTAAACAAAATTTTAAAAAAAGGGGAAAAAAAACCATCCGATGCTCTGGAACTAGGCTTAGGGGAGGCCAGAGCTTTGACTCAGGACCTTTTAAAGGCTTAGTGTCAATAGATGGATTACACATCTTGTTCTGAACTTCTCCCTTCTGGGCTCTGACAGTTGTGAAACCTGAGACCTCTGACTGGAAAAGCCTCTTCCTTCAGAACTTACCAGGTTAAACCTGAGGGCAACCGTCCTGGTGTGTTAATGGAGAGCAAGCTGAGCTATTTATTGATTCCTCTGGCAGCAAGCAGGTCTCTCGCTGGCTTTTAAGAACAAAAGTACTTACTAACTGGATCTTCTGGATATCACCAGTAGAATGACCATCTCTTGATAGTACCTGGGTACATATAATTTGCTCATCTATTTTTGTCTCATACTAAAGATACAATAAAAGGGATTTTAAAAGCCTCCGAATAGCCAAAAGATACTCATATTGGACAGTTCCTAGTGGTGCTTCTCCCTTTACTGTGCCTATAACCTTTAGCATATTGTACTGTCATGTGATGTTTACTAGTACTAAGTAAACTAAGCAAATAATTTCCTTTTGAATTATCTTGGCAAAATAATGGGAGTATTGTTTCATGATTAGTTTACCTAGGAAAGTGAATTAAGGCAACACTTATTTTTGTTTGTCCTTTCAACTTTCCCAGAAAAAGGTGTCCATCCAAGAGATTTGGCCTGACTCTAATTCAGAGAACTCTTGTAATAGTTCTGTCATTTATAAATTGAGTCCTTCAAGTTTAAAATTGTACTATTTGGAGACTATTAAAAAAAAGCTACCAAGGGTTCTTTATAATTCTTTGACATGGAAGCACAATAATTCAAAGAATTCTCAAAGGAAGAATGGGATCAATTGCAGATAATTTATTATCCAAGGTTATCCAGCTCTGCAGATAGGTTAAATGTTATACCTGTTGAAGGAAAGAAAAACTATTAATACTAATGATGTGCTCTATATTTTAGACTCAAGTCTACCAGAAACGTTTTATTTAATCTATTAATTTATAACCAAGCTATTTTTAACTTTTTACAGTTGGAGAAACTGAGGCAAATAGAGAATTTTTTTTTTTCCTAAGTGACCTGCCTAGAGTCACAGAGCTAAGAATCTGAAGCAGGATTTGGACTCAGGTGGTTCTGACTCCAGGTACAAGCACTCTATATCCATTGTGCCACCTTGCTCTCTCTGAGAGGAATTGGTGAGCATTGAATAAGATAACTTATTTTCCCATTTGAAAAGATAATACAGATAACAACTGTTATTCCATGTATCCCAAAACTTTGAGTATTCAATAGCTTACTTAAAACTTAAAATTTACATACCTAGGATATGTAAGCTTTTAAAACTTAAAACTGTACTAAGATTTTTGGGAAACACCAAAGAGATATTTATGACATTCTTATAAATTTTGCAAAATGATTTACAGACATTAGCTCATAAGGAAACATTCCTTCAGAAAGGCAGGTTGACTTAGCAATTCACCTACAAAGTCCCAGTGGTTGGATCTGAAGTACGGGCTCCCTGAGTCCACATCCAGGCCTCAAGATAGAGCTGTTATTTTTAAGGTTGTCCTTTACCTAAAGATTTTGCTCTGGTGCCACCTGAATATTTTGACATGATTTTTTTCAAATTATAATTCTTTTTTTCTTGATGAATCTTTCACAGGGGCTTTGTCTTATGCTGAATTGGGGACGTGTATAAAGAAATCTGGTGGTCACTACACTTACATCTTGGAAGTCTTTGGCCCATTACCAGCTTTTGTTCGAGTCTGGGTGGAGCTAATCATAGTACGGTGAGCACACTGGTTTGCTTTGCTTATCTTCTTCCTTTCACCTGTAGAGTACTTCTGAATCACCTGGATTACTTCCAGCTAATAAGGAGTTTGTGGCACATGTGTTTACAGAAAGTGTGGAGGAGGCAAAAAGATCTGTGTGAAGTCTGGCCTCTGAAATATACTAGTTTTGTGATCCTAGACAAATCTCTTAATCTTTCAGAGCCTTAGTCAACTCTTTGAGACTGTTATAGACAGTAGTCAAAATGAATCTATGGAAGAAGCTAACCCACCAAGGCTTCCATTCATGAATGAAATCATGTGCATGGACATTCCCTCCGCTAAAAAAAAAAAAAAATCACATAAAAATTAAAATATATAATGTTTCTATGCTTAAAACTTGATGTTTGCCTTCTGAATTTTGATAGTCAACAAACATTTAAGTGTCTACTCTGTTCTAGGCACTATGCTATGGGAAATTCTATTTTATTTGCTGTTACTCTATTCCCCAAACATGGTAAAACATCACAAGTACCCAGTGTTTCACAAGTTTTCAATTACTCAGTTTGCACTTCTAGCAAACATTTGGTTTTTAAGGCTATAGAGCATGAAATTACCCACTGGAATAGCAAAATGATGCCTTGAGTATGGATTATTCAGACCCTGCCCAGACAAGAGTGCAATGTTAGCATGACTTGAAACTTTCATTGACTCCAAATTACACAACTAAGCCCATATAACTTCTAGTGGTTAAGAGGCTTTTGTGTCCTCCCCAGATAGCTTAGTGTGTCACTCGGTCCCCTCAGGTGCTGCCTGAGTAGTTTGCTTATTCATAGTGACTCACTTCCTTCCATAAAGAATCTAAGAAGTTCGAGTTATGTAAGCAGTCTTTCTTGTATTGTGTTGAAATTGATCTTCCTGATTTCTTGGTTGGAAATTCAGACCTATAATGCTATGTCACTCTGAATTGCAGTTAAAACACTGGCACCCTCACCCCCACCCCCACCCCCACCCCCACCCACCAGATAAACAACCTTTTAAAAACCTGCTCATAAAAACCCTTAAAAAAATTGTTCTCATCCTCTTAACTTCCCAATTTCAAAATCTAAGCCAGGATTTTTCAATTCTAAAGTCCACCACAAAAGCTGGGGGAAACATTCACTGAGTGTCTAATTTATCAGAATTGCACTGCTGAGTTCCCATGGTAGCTTTTATTTCTGTCTCCCATAGCTCAGAGGCGAATGATTTACTGTTAGAGAATGGACTTGGCACCAGTGATGATGATTTCCATGGTCAAAGGAATCTCTCAACAAAAAGTTACAAAGGAGCAGTGCCCCCTTCGTGGAATTTGTTTCCATTTCCAATGCTTTTTCATTATTTCAGCTTTAGCATAGTGGAATCCCAATAAGGAAATATTTCCTTTTCTCCCTCGAAAAATCTTCTGCTCAGGTTGTTTTCGCAGCCCGGAATCTTTTGCACATTCCTGCGTTACTCTTCCTGCTCCTCTGAATCCTATCGTTAGTTCAGTGATGAACTCAGTCAGCTTGCATTTATTAAGTGCACTGTGCTTGACGCTGGGGAAGCAAATCAGAGCAGAAGACAATCTCTGCCATTCAGGAATTTACAATCTTGTAGGGAAGACCACTTGCTAACAAATATACCAAGAAGATAAATAGGAAATAAATAGCAGAGGGAAGGCACTGGAATTAGAAGAAGTTGTGGAAAGCTTCCTATTGAAAGGTGGAGTTTTAGTGAGGATTTACCAGAAGCGTAGGAGGTCTGCAGTAGGAGAGGAGGGAGAGTGCTCCTGGCTTGGGGCACAGCCAGAGGGAACACCTGGAGATGAGAGACAGTGCGTCTTGTTCCTGGACAGGCCAGGAGGCCATTGTCACTGAGGGAGTATGTATCAGGGTGAACCAGTTTAAGACTGGAACTGTAGGAGGGGGCTGGGTTATGATAAACTTTGAATACCAAGCAGGAAACTACTAGAGTTTTTAAGTAGGAGAATGACGTGATCTGACCGACCTCATAAGATTATAGAATGCTAGAGTTATAAAGAAATAATAGACTGATAAATCTGAGCTTAAAGTGACCTTAAAAAGGAATGAGGTGATATCAGAACTATGGGCCTGGACTCAGGAAGACCCGAGTTCAAATCCTGCCTCAGGCACTACATGACTTTTACCTCTTTATGTTATGAATGAAATATAATATATAATAATAATGTATACTTATGTCAGATATAATTATATATTATATATATGACATGATATGACACAACAAAACATAAGTAACGGTAGCACCCCCCGCCACACACACATAGAGTTGTAAGGATCAAGTGAGTTGCCATGTGTAAAGCATTTGGTAATCCTTAAAATGCTTTTTAAATGTGATTTTTTAATGTTGTTATCTCATTTGATTCTTACAATAAACCTGCAAGGTAGGCACTGTTATTATTCCCCTTTTATGGCCAAGGAAACTGAGGTGAATAAAGGTTAAGTGACTTGCCCAGGGCCACACAGCTAATAAGTGTCTGAGGTCAAATTTGAACTCAGGACTTTCTGACTCCAGGTCCAGTAATCTATCCACTGGACCACCTAGTTGTGATTTGTCCTTCTATTGTCCTCTTCTAGTGCTCCTACGCCTTGGATTTGGGTTTCTTCTTATACTCTCTCTCTAACTTAATTATGAATGCCTGGTCATTGAGACACCATCCTTTCGCCTTCATAGCACAGTGCATTGCAATAAGTGTCCAATCTCTGTTTTTAATGGATTTTGATCTTTAAGAATTTCAGCTCTAATATTTTGAATCCAGGAGACTTATGCTTCCATATGAATGTTGGACTTATATAGAGTTATAGGCTATACTTGAAATGTCAGATTACCTCTTCCTCCCCGGTATGGTAGGAAGACATTATTAATTTGAAATGTCTATGCTCTTGGAAATCAGGGGAAAAGGTTAGACGTTTTGATGACTTTTTCAGGGATAATCATTGTGAGACACCAGAATCTATTACCAAGGGAGGCGGTTTTAATCTTCTCTAGGGATTTTAAAGAAGATAGTTGATGAGTATCTCCCTGGAGTAGTTCAGCATAATGTAGTATAGATGGGCTGTAGGGCTAGGCTGCTTTTTGACTGATTGCTTCATAGACCTGTCCAGAGTTAGGTTGAGGGAAAAATGAGAGTAGGTCACATTCTTGCTCCCCTCTCCTTTCCCAAATTTCACACTTATAAAGTGGTGAGGTAGACACTGAAAAACATTTTGAGGATTCAGTAGGATCTGCTGCTCTTGTGTTTCCAGAAACTAGCAGACAATTGTTAATCAAAGTCAGCAGCTTGGAGCTCATATTGTGTGTGTGTGTGTGTGTGTGTGTGTGTGTGTGTGTGTGTGTGTGTGTGTGTGTGTGTGATCAACCAGTAATGGTAGAGGCATCATGATAGAATGAAAAAGAGCATTAGTTTATAGTCAAAGGGTCTAGATCTGAATCCATCAGTATCGCAAATCATTATTGTAACTATTTGTTTGACATTGGGTAAGTCACTTACTGAGTCTGGGACTCAGTATTCACATCTGTAAAGGATGGGAGTAACTTATATGGCCTCTGAGATAATTAACAACTATGAATCCATTCTACCATCCTCCTCTTTCTGCCCAGTTATCTGGTGATTATTGTGGGCTAGTCTAATGCTGATTGACATTTCAGCCAAGTACAGTAATATTAGTGCCAAGGAGAAGTAGAGACTCCATACACACAAATACATATACGTATGTATATTGTGCCCTATAATTATTTGGGAATCCATTAAAAAAAATTTCTCTTCTAGAACCCTGGTACTACAGAAAATAGATTTAGATTAGGTGTGACCGACTCTGTTGAGTCTGGGGGGGGGGGGGAAGACCTGGTTCTAAGGTAGATGGAGGCTGAATTGACAGACTTGGATTGATTTGAGAGGTACTAAGATGTGTCTAACTTCTCCACCCACTAACCTATCATACTATCTGATTTCATTGACTCATCCATCAAAGAATTTAGAAATGAGGTGGAATTTGGAAAGCTTCTAGCCCGACTTGATTATTATGCAGATAAGAAAGATAAGATAATTTGTTTTAGGCCACCACAAATGAGAAGTAGCAAACTGAGCTTCTAATCCAGGCCTTCAGACCTCGACCTTTAACCACTTTTCTGTGCCAAACCTTGTCTATAGATGGTTATCATTAAAATGCAAATATGTTAACAAGAGGTGGCCTGCAGTATCTTATTATATTGTTGCTTAGTCATTTAATCTTCTGACTCTTCCTGACCCTGTGAAGTAGATGCCATTTCTTTCTCCAGTAGATCAGGGAAAACAAAGGTTAAGTAACTTGCCCAGGGTCATATAACTAGTAAGTATTTGAGGTCAAATTTGAACTCTGGTCCTCCTGACTTGAGGCTCAGTGTTCTATTCACTGAGCCACCTGGCTGCTTCATCTTATTATATTAGAGCCTTCCAAATAATAGTATAAATTAGCTTATATTCCCAATAATTGTCTAGAATCATAGGAGGGTGGAGAAGAAGTTAGATAAGGAATAAATTGGCTTAGTTACCAAGAGGAGAGTAAGGAAGGAGATGCACAGATCTTTCAGGGCCTATCTTAGACTTTCAGAAGGCACAAGGTACCTGTGCCAAAATGGTGGAAAGACGCTGAAAGGAAAAGGTTGGATGATTACTGTGGGGGTGGAAGATTTCTTCTACTTCACCTTTTTGTTCATATATGTTTATCTATTTGCATGTACATAAAACACATTAACATAATATGTATATATTCACATATATGCATAGGCATATGTCTGTACAGGCAGCTAAGGGGTCTAGGAGAAGACATTTAGATGCTCTGTGATCTTGGGCAAGTCATTTAGCCTCTCTTTGCCTCAGTTTCCTCATCTGTAAAAAGGGAATAATAGTAGCACCTGCCTTCCAGGGTGGTTGTAAACATAAAATGGGTAAAGCTCTTTGCAAACTTTAAAGTGTTATAAAATGATAGGCGCAATTGTTACAAAATGTATACAATATACATATGTCGAGGGTTAGAAAGGGTGGATTTCTATGGAAATCCTTTGAGGGTTCTTATGAGTCTGAAAGAGTTACCAGGCATAAGCAGTCTTGGCAGTTTTAACAGAGTTTATTACTCTTGTCAAGCGGACAGGAGAAGATTAAGGGGAATCCTCCTGCGAAGTGGGGGGATTGGGTATTATATAGTAACAAGCCATACAAAGGTGGAGTTAGGGAGGAGCACCCAGCCTGTCTGCCCAGTAAGGTCCCCCTTTGATAAGGTGGAGTTCTTTTGTTGGGAGTTATCTTACTGCTGGTCACTAGAACAAAAGGGGTAATCCTTTCTCTAAGGAATCCTTTTAAGAATTCATAGGTGTGGCCTGTTATAGTTAACGAGCTTCCGGGAAGATACTTACTGGCTGGGTCGGGGGAAGGGACAGAGTTAATGACTTACAGCTGGGGGGGGAGGAAAGGTGACCTTTCCACAGGCTGATATCACATACCCAGATGCCCGAACACAGATGAGTTTCAAGACAGTCACCCCAAAACATTACAAGACCTCAGCACCCCCCTTCACATATACATATGTGTATGTATAGAAACATCTCTCTCCAAACACACACATACACACACAAATACACACACTGTGAGCTGTATAAAAGTTGAATTGACTGCCTTGGGCAGTGATGGATTTACACTCCTTGATGTCTTCTAGCAGAGGTTGGATGACTATGTTGGATAGATTTTAGTATCAGAAAGCACAAGGGATACAGTATGGGGCCAGGAGACTGGAGGACCTGAGTTCAAATGTGGTCTCAGACATTCACTAGCTAAGTAAGTCATTTAACCTTGAAGTTTGCCTTGGATTTTTATCTGAGCTGGAGAAGGGAATGGTAAGTCACTCTAGTTATCTTGGCCAAGGAAAACCTAAATGGGGCGATGAAGCATTGGAAATGACTCAACTACAACAATGTTCTAGGGATTTCTTTTATGTTTGGTTTGGACTACATGACCGCCAAAATCCTTTTTCACTCTCTATTTTGTGATTTCATCAGGAAGATCAGGGTTAAAATTCTGCCTCTGACTCTTATTAGCTGTGTGACCACGACCTGGTCCCTAATTCTTTCTAAACCTCAATTTCTTTATCAATAAAATGGGAACAATAGTACTTCACAGGTTTGCAAACCTTAAAAAGTCATACAAACATCAGCTCTCATTATTACTGTGATTTTCTGAAGTACATCAAAGATCTCTAACATAAAAAGAAGCATTTCATATACTAATGGATGATAAATTGAAGTAACAAAACTTGAATGTAAATGCTCCCAGCTTTTTCCTCTCCTGACCATTTCCTCTGTATTCTCTAGCCCTGCTGCCACTGCTGTGATATCCTTGGCATTTGGACGCTATATCCTGGAACCATTTTTTATTCAGTGTGAAATCCCAGAACTTGCAATCAAGCTAATTACGGCCGTGGGCATCAGTAAGTATCACAGGCATGGGCGTAAGTGGTGCATAAAGTAGTAGCAGAAGTAATTAGCTTAATCCATGTTCAGTCTCTTTTCACCATAGACTTCTCACATAACTCTTTTCCTTTCATGCTGGTTTTGCCAGATTTGCTGAATAGGAGAATTGAAGTTGGAGGCAGTGTTGAGTAATGGAGAGGGCACTAGCTTTGGAGTCAGGACTGGGTTCAAATTCGACCTCAGACACACCACTTTATGATCTTGGCTAAGGCACTGAACCTCTCTTTTTTTTTTTTTTTTTTTGCTTTTTTGGGAAGGGGGGAGGTAGGGCAATTGGGGTTAAATGACTTGCCCAAGGTCACACAGCTAGTAAGTAGTAAACCTCTCTTTACCCCAGTTTCCTTATCTGTAAAATGAGAGTGTTGGGACTCACCACCTCTAAGGTCCCTTCTAGCTCTGAATGGTCCCATGAAATACCAGGCATTGGTAAGATTTGTTAAGTTACTTTCTCCACTGTTGCATCTGATAGAAAATATGGTAGATAGTGGGCAGCTAGGTGGCTCAGTGGACAAAGTGCCAGGCCTGGAATCAGGAAGACTGACTCATCGTCATAAGTTTAAATCCAGCCTCAGACATTTACTAGTTGTATGACCTTGAGCAAGTCACTTAACCCTGTTTGACTCAGTTTCCTCATCTGTAAAATAAGCCAGAGAAGGAAATAGCAAACCACTCTAGTATCTTTACCAAGAAAATCCCAAATGGGCATCACAAAAAGACATAACAGAACAACAACAAACAAAGTGTCCGAGATTTTTTTTTAAATTTGGAGAATAACAAAATAAATAAAAAGTAACAAAATAACAAAAAAAAAGAAAAAAATAAACCTGTATTTGAGAGCAAGGAAGTGATTGTCTCATTGAAGGGAACACCTGGGAGTTTCCAGGTGGAGAGGTGGGATTACATGGTGTTAAAGGTAGAGATTCAGCAGGGGTTTTATGGGTCATGTTTCACTTTTGGTCATATGATTCAATTCACCACAATGTCTAAAATGTCTACCATGTGCTAGACACTGCACTAGCCACGGGGCATACCAAAGTAAATGGAACAGCTCCTGTCCTCCAGGGAATTTTATTTCCTCCTAGGGTGTGTGTGTTGGCGGGGAGGGGGAAAGAAAGACAACACAAAGAGAAAAGTGAATCTAATACATAAATAAAGGATTTTCAGGAGTGGTAGGGTAGGGTGAGTGTACTAATAGTTGAATAAGTCAGGGGAGGTGTTAAAGCCATGGTTCTCAACCTTCCTAATGCTGTGACCCTTTAACACTCATATGTGGGTGTGTCTGCATGTGGGCGGACCCGCCTGGAGACGGCTAGAGGAGCGGTGTCTCAGTTCCTAAGACCATCTGAAATATGTGTTTTCCAATGATCTTAGGCCACCCTGTTCGACCCCCACAAGGGGTCGCGACTCACAGGCTGAGAACTGCTGCGTTAAAAGGAAGAGATATTTGGACTTTCTTGAAAGGAGTGGAGATTCAGAGTGGTTGAGGTAGATCATTCTGGGAATAGAAGTCGTTCTGAACAGAGGCACAGGAGTGGTGGACAGATTCTTGAAGGGAAAAAGAAGGGAAGGGAAAAAGCATTTTTCAAGAACCTGCGATGTGCCAAGGACTGTGCTAAGGGCTTCAGGTCTTCCACATTGTCCAATATACAGCTTCCTTTTTATATAATTCATCTAGTTTGAGAGATAATAAGGAGAAAAAGTTCACATTTGAGAGCAAGAAGATTATTGGGTAGTTAGGAGAAATATTAAGGCAATTTCCTACGAGGATACTTTATTTCACAATCAGAATTCTAGAGGAGGGGGATGATCAAATAATTGATGAACAGTTTCCTCTGCCATTGGTATCCTTGCAATGTCAAAACAGAAAAGGCCCCCAGGACTGTGGGGGGAGACCTTGAGGAGAGTTTATGGCAGAACATGGATGAGGTTGGGCATGTGTGGTCGGAATGTGGTCTGCACTGTTGTCAGGACAGTTAAAATCCATAATATCAGAGATCCGGTGGAGAATGTAAGAATAAATAAAGAATTCAGATTGCAACTCCATGAAACAGAGAAGCATTCCTTAGCTGTTCTGCTTGCTTTCCTCCATCCTCTTTTCCTTGATTTGTCCTCAGCCCATGTCAGTAATGAACTTCCTCCTCACCACTGCTTTACAAAATTCTCCTTCAAGAAGCATCTCTTCCTTCAACTTGCAGATCAAGTATCATTTTCGACATCGTGGATCATTAGTCTTTTTTGGTGTCATGAACCCCTTTGGTATTCTGGTGAAGCTTTGGGACTCCTTCTAAGGGTAACATTTTAAAATACATGTGACAAAATGCTTAGGATTATATTAAATATGGTCATCAAAATAACAATAATACTACTACAAATTAGAGCCTCTCAACCCACAAAGTCTATTCATTGACTCTTTGGAGTCTGTGGACCAGGTTAAGAACTGATCTGCATAAAGCATTTACTTATTCCTTACGGCTGCCAGCAATCTCCTGCCCCCAACTTGTTGTTCAGTCATTTTTGAGTCATGTCTGACTTCCTGACCCCATTTTGGGGGGTTTTCTTGGTAAAGATATTAGAGTTTCCTTCTCCAGCTCTTTTTATAGGTGAGAAAACTGAGGCAAACAAGGACTTCAGGGTCATGTAGCTAGTAAGTGTCTGAGGGCAGATTTGAACTTGGGAAGGAAAGTTAAATCTTCCTGCCTCCAGGTCTGGTGCTCTATCCACTGTGCTACCTAGCCCTAACTCCCTGATGATATTTACTTACTCTGTATTTATTCCTTTACATTCACTTTATATGTACTTACCCATGTCCTTGTCTTTCCCATTAGAGTGTAAACTCCTTCAGACTAGAAGTTGTTTGATTCTTTGTACTTCTATCCATGGTGCCTACCTAATACTCTGTGTGTGTGTGTGTGTGTGTGTGTGTGTGTGTGTGTGTGTGTATACACCCACACGTATATAATATATACACACACACACAAACATATATGGTTAATAAATACTTATAGATTGATTATTGAAGATAATCAAGCAAGAAAACCAAAATAAAGCAGTCTTGGTATTTTTAGGTGAAGGAGAAAAAACAAAACAAAAAGTCCCCTCTCCCCTGCAACCTTGACCCGACCTGGGAAATATTCATGGCAGCTTACTAAATCTGTATGACCTGTTTCAGTTGTCATTCTAAGTTCCTCATTTATTACTGTTGAAATGTGGTGACATTTTAAAAGACCTGTATTTCTCCATATATGAAATGTACTTGGAAAGCACCTTCTACAAATAGGCCCATGGAACAAGCTTCCTTTGGTGGCGTCTGCATTGAGCTTCACAATTGTAAGAACTTCATTTTTCTAGCACTTCGTGGTTTATGGAGTGTAGTTCTTCACCAGAATGCCAGTGTATGGTGGTGGGAAAACAGATGTTTTGGATTCAGAGTTGGTGTGGACTTGTTGGAGGGAAGAGCACTGCTCCATCCTCTGCTCAGTCACCATGCTGGTGTTTGGTGTGATGTCACTATTGCCCTAGACTGCCTTGCTAAATCCTCCAGGGCCTTAGGTTCAAAGACCACACCACAACAGGAAGTTACTCACAGTTTTTGGTGAGCTGGAGGGAAGAGAGAGTAGATTAGTCCCATAGGCATTAGAGAAGAGCTTCTTAATGTGCTCTGGATCCCTTGACAGTTTGGTGAAACCCATGGGCCTTTTGTTGGGATAATGTTTTTAAATGCGTAAAAGCAATTATATTGAAATGCAGTTATCAAAATATTTTGCAAAGCAAAACAAGTTCATGGACCCCAGGATAAGAACTAACAATTGGGAATGGAGTCAGGAAATGTGCCTGGTAGGTTAGTGGTACTCCAAGGGAGTCTATGAGATGGAGAGGTTGTTTTTCAGACAAGGCTGATGCTTTTCCATGCGAGTGGAGATGGAATATCCTACAAGGAGATCTGCCAGCTTATGACATTTGAGTCAGTGGTCAGGTTTTTAATTACTATTTTTATATTATTATTAATTCTATATAATTATAACTAATAATATTATTTATGTATTATTATTTATTATATGCTAAGATTTGTGCCAAATTCTGGGCATACGTAGAAAGGCCAGAACACTGTCTCTGTCCATAAGAGGCTCATCTTCTAAAGCAAGAGACAAGATGCAAACAAATATTTACATGTATAGAGTGGGTCGAAGGCAATCTTGGAAAGTACTAGCAGTTGAGGGACCTGGAACCTCCTGTAGAAGATAAGATTCGCACTGAGTCTCCAAGGAAGCCAGGGAATCATAAGGCTAGGTGAAGCAGGAGAGCATACTAATCAAGATTGGGGAGGGAGGGAGAGCCAGTGAAGGGACATAGAGTTGGGGGATGGAGGTTTAAGCAATGGTCACTGTTGATTGAGGTTTAAATTAGTCTCTGTCTAGAGGAGTACCACCAATCCATAAATATTCGTGGTGTTGGTTATGGAGCTGGAGATGGGAAGGATTTGGATAATTGATTTAATATTTTGGCAAATTTAAGTGGTTTCTTTCCCATTTATCCCAATGATCTCTTCAAGCAGGTCCCACTTGTTAAAAAGAATAAACCAAAGTAAAATTGAGTTGGACACACTGGTCAACAAATCATAATTTCATGGAGCAATTAAACAGTGAGGTTTTAATTCAGGAAGGTGGAATTGCTCTAAAACAGGTAGATTAAAAAAAAAACCTTGTAGAGAGCATGAACTTGGATAAAGCTAGAGATTTTTGTTTTGTTTTTACAAAGTTGGGTGGATAAAGACATTATTTGTCTCAACTTAAACACAGGTTCACAAATTCTAGTGCTCCTTTTCAAACTTGACAATGGAAGGGAAATTTTAATCTAATTGGAACAAAACAAAACAAAACAAAACAAAACAATGGTTCTTTTCAAGTTGTGGTCTGAAGGGAAAAGCCAACACATCTCTAACAGGAAGGTTTATCCCTAAGCCTGGAAGAATTGAATGAAAAGTATCATGTTTGACAGCAGAATTTAGTTGGAAGATCACTGTCTTAAAAGGTAGTGAGGGTGATTTCCTACCTACTGGGGGCAGAATGTTGGTAAAGATATGGAAAATAGAGAAAAAAATGCTTCCTAGTGAGCTTGTGGGAATTAAAACCTTTGGGGAGTTTCTAGAATACTCTTGAGAAGAGAGCAAAGGAATAGAGACTGGCCTTTATAATGCTAACAGTTTCCAGAAGTGAAAGAGGGGCACCCAGTCTTGACAGCTTTTGTGTTTCAGAAAATGTCACTACATCCCAAGCAGAATTCAGCCAAGATTAAAGATCTCTGCTTCCCTTAAAACTTGCATATTTTAAAGAAAGGAATCACCTTTGAGAAGTACCTTGTTGAGGATAAGGCTGAAAAGACACATTAGCTCAGATTGAAAACTTAGATCAGGCCCCTTTCCTCTGCCATCTTGGCTCCAACTCCAATCAAAAGCTGATTCTAGAGATGGTTTGTTTTGATGTGTAGGTGTGCGTTCTAGGGGTTCTGGCTTGGTGTGCTATGGATATTTTTCCCCCTTCCCTTGTCCCCTTCCTTGGTTTAAACTTGCGGCAAGTCAGTGACTTCTAATCTAATTTCATATGCCACTGGGTCCATTGGGGAATATGTGAAAGAGGCAATTTAACATTTAGAATCACATGACATACATTAATTTAAAAAAAAATTAGACTATTTAAACTGGATCTTTTTGAAGTATAATGTGACCTTCCTCAGTGGCATTAAGTAATAGATAGGGAAATAAAGACAAGAAAAACCACTCTGGGGTTGATGTCTGTGCAAATATTATTATTAGAGTTCTCAGCATCACAGAGTCTTAGTGTTGGAAGGGATGTCATCTAGCCTGACCTATCTATACTGGAGCAGGAATCCCTTGTATGATATTGCTGATAAGAACTCATCTAACCTCTTATTTGCAGTCTTCTAATCATGGGGAATTCAATTAACTGCCCTCCTTTCCCTTTGTGAGAATTCTCATTCGAACAAAGCTTTTCTTTAGGTCTAAGTGAAATCTAACAGTACAACGTCAATTTACCTTTCTAGTTCTTCCTTCTGGAACCAGATAAGTCTAATCTCCTTTCCCATGACAGCCTTTTAAATATTTGAATTGTATTGGCGAAGATTTCTTTTCTTTTTAATTTCTTTTTATTTTTTTAAGATTTCTTTTTCTTAAACTAAACATCCCTTTCTCCATCAAAGATGACATGAAAGCCACTGGTAAACACAACATACTGGTTACCTTTCAGAAAAAATTGGTGGCATTGTGAATATAGTGCTGGGCTTGAAATCTGGAAAACCTGAGTTCAGATATGACCTCAGATAATTACTAACTGTGTGACCCTGATTGCTTTAGTTTCCTCATTTGTAAAATTATATCACCTGCCTTCTGGGGTTGTTGTGAGGATCAAATGTGATGATACTTGTAAAAAGCACCTAGCACAGCCTACACATCCTAGACATTATGTAAATGTTTATTTCCTTCCTTTCCTTTCTCTGCATTTGCACCTATTTGGCAGTAACTCAGGACTAAGTTATTCAGGACTAAGAATAATATTAGAAATATTTTCTTCCTACTACATTCTGGTTATAGCTGCCCTTTTCTTATGTTAACTAAACTGTGTTGGAAACCCACTATTTAATGAATCATTGATTGGCATGGAAATAGAAAATTATCCCACTGAGACACCATATCATTTAGGAGAATGACAAAGAATACATAGTCAACATTGCATAAAAACCAAGACTAAAATGAAGATTTGCAGAGGTGCGGTTGGCTTGCCTTTTATATGGAAGTTATATCTGTATTTGTCAACTATTTTCTCATGGTTGCTCATAAACTACATAGATATTAAATTCATTCCAATGAAGAAAAAATATTTGTTAAGGGTCTAGTTTGACCAGGACATAGTCCTAGACCCTAGGAAAAATATGAAGTTTAGTTAAACTCCAATTCCTGCCCTCATCTAACTTGCAGTCTAATAGGGAGCTGAGATACATGCACAGATAACTATAATACATACATAAGAGAGGAACAAAACACAATGGTGTAGGGTCCGAGGTGGAGGAAAAGCTGTAAACTAGTAGGAATGGGAAAGTGATAAAAGATTGGATATGAATCCAGTTGGTACTACCTGGGATGGTAGGCATCACAGGCATCCAAAGGAAGACCAGATCGCCAATAAACAATCAAAAGTGATCTTTCTTAAATAATTTTTTTAAGTTTATGTTTTGGAAGATCATTATGAAAAAAAGCTTAAGCAAAGTTTCAAGCAGACACATGACACTTGTAAACCAGAAGGCAGACTGGGGCACAGCACAGAAAGAACATGTTTCTTTTCCCCTTCCAGATCCCACTCAGAATAGCCACTGAATTCAGCAGCATCCTCAGAAATGACCTGTGTTTTTTATATTCCTCCTCACCATTTCCCCATATTAGTTATTATACAGTCTGAGTCTTTCTCACTTTTAAGTAAGAAAGCAATTGAATAGCATATAAGTAAATCAAAGTTGAGTCTGCCTGAGTTTTCAGCAACAGTAATTGACCCCCCCCAAACTGGCCACAATTAAAACCTAGTGACCATCCTAAATAAAATCAGCAATTATGAACAGCAAAGAAAGACCACTGTGAACTCTTACATCACCCATGACCTTAATTCAGACTCATTAAATCAGATCCATATCTAAATTGTCTTTCTTGGGTTTTTACCATGTGTATGCCTAGAGTAAAAGGCAAGAAGACATGGTTTTTATGATTCAGCTAAATCTCTGTTACTCTAAATCTGAATCTATGGCAGTACCATTCCTGGAACTCAAGTTGTGAGCTACAAATTCCGGATGGGCATATTCGAACTGAAGTTTTGTATAGCTATGAGAGAGACAGACAGAGACAGAGAGACAGAGACAGAGACAGAGGGAGAGAGAGAAACCTGTACTATGAATAATCTTTTGAAATGAACCAGCTTTTACTTTGAGAATCCTCCCTTATTCATTTCCCAGGAAGAAAGAAGAGAGGACCAATTTATGAAACTGTAGGATCCCACCTATTTTTCTTATTGGAAAGTGTGAAAACAAAACAAAACATAAAGCCAATCCCAAACATCCAGAAATTTTTTTTCCCTCTTTTAGTCAGCAATATATGCTTGCCTTCTATTTAGGAAGAGCCAAGTCCTTTTTTTCCCATCTCTTTTCAAAATTATGACTTAGATTTTCTGGAAAAACAAGGCTGTCCTATTGCTTTTCTTCCCAGAGTTCGTCTTCTATCCAAGTCCTTTCATAAAAATAAATGATAATGTTATAAAGTCTCCCCAAGCAAATAGCAGTCTCTGTATAAACTTCTTGTACCAGTGGAAGCTCTGAGGGATGAACCTTTATTGTTGTTAACCCAAATATAAGAACCAAACAAAAATGGGCACTTTTATATTATTTCAATGCTTAGAGTATCTTATGCACATCATTTCATTTGATTATCACATAACCCAAGCCATCAGTGAATCTGATTTTATGTATATAACTTTATCTGAAACATAGCAGTAATTTGGTTAGTGCTTTAAGGTTTACCAAGTATTTTACATATGTTCTCTCATTTGATCCTCACAGTAATGCAGTTAAGAAGGTGCTATTATGATGCTCACTTTACAGATGAGAAAACTGGGGTTGAGAAGTTAGGTGACTTGGTCCTGGATCAAGTTTCTAAGGAAGGATTCAAACTTGGGTCTTCTTGACTCTATCCAAGGATTATATCCATTGTACCATTTAGCTGTCTCAGATATTTCCTCTCTACTCTTTTGTTCCTTATGAAAAAGTGTTCCCTCTTCAATATGGGGTCAGCAAACATTTTGGATGCTTGTTTAGTTGGGGGAGAGAGAAAAAATGTTTTTAAATGAAGACTACCTGCCACTTATTCCAAATGCATGAATTCCAAGTGCTTCTAAAGGGCACCACTACCAACAGAGGAACCTGAGCAACTTTGGCCAGGATCTGCCAGTTTTATTCTGGGAACCAGGATTCATTTTCACTAGAATAAGGTTCTCCCTCCCCAGGAGAATGATGATGGACTATGGATCTGTGTTCACCTAAGCATGGAAAAGCAATCTGGCAGATGTGCTTTTTACCTATTTAATCTGATAATCAATAAGAAATTATTAAGTACCAACTAAGTGCCTCAACAAGTTTTTTTTTTTTTCCAAGTGCCAGACACTTCTAGTTCCTAGAGAGTCAAGTGCAAGGAAGGAATGTAAGCCTACATTCTAATAGGGGGGAGATAAAAAAGACCATATATATCTAATATAAATCTAAAGTGAATAGATATAAAGTAGTCAAGTACAAGATAGTTTGAATTAGGAGGGGGCACTAACATTTGAGAAGAGCAGATAATCAAAAGCTTCATGCTGAACATGTTGCCTAAGCTGCATTTTGAAGGCAGAGGAGAATGAGGCAGAAGTGAAGAGGGAGTGTTATGTGAGCAATCCAGGGGTCAGTTTGGCTGGATCAGAGTGCAGAAGGAGGAATAATGGCCATTGAGGCTTAAAAAAAAAAGATTGGGACTAGATTGTGGAGGGCTTTAAAAGCTAAAGAGGAATTTGTTTTATCCTATAGGTAATAGGATATAACTGGAGTTGGTCAAGTGGAAGAATCACATTAGATCTGTCCTTTAAGAAAATTACTTTGTCAGCAGACTGTAGATTATACTAGAGTGGTGAGAGACTTGAGGAAGGGAGACCAATCAGGAGTCTGTTGCAATAATTAGGCAAGGGGTGATGAGATCCTGGACTCAGGTGGTAGCCGTGTAAATGGTGAGAAGGGCTCAAATGGGAGACATGTGATAGAGGGGGAAATGGAAAGATTTGGCAACATTTCAGATATTGTGTGGGGTGAAGAAGAATAAGGGGTTGAGAATAACACCAATATTACAAACCTAGGAACCTGGCAGGATGGTGGTACTTTAGAGACACTGAAATTTGGAAAAAGAGAAGATTCAAGATGAAAGATGATCATTTCGATTTTGAACTTGTTAAGTTGGAGATGTCTCTGGGACATCCAGTTTGAAATGTCATACTCTATTTTCTCCATTTGCAGTGGTGATATTATAAGAGAATAACCATTTTAAAAATCACATTTATCACATCTGACAACTGAAATGTTCTACTCTGGGAAGCATTGAAACGGTTATAGAAAACTTCTGTTGGTCAGGACCATCTAAGGAATCTTATAGCTCTCAAACTTCTGGGGTAGCCCCTGGGTTCCAAAAGTTCAGTCTTCATGATTATGGTTTTGGTTTATCTGTGCTCAGGAAAAGGAATATCCAGAAAAAGAGGTTTTGGGGTTTTCAGGGTTTTGAGATTCAGTCTTAGAGCCACATAGGTTGGTCCATGGGCTTGTTTCTATTTGTGAGCAGAAGCCATAATAAACACTATAGCTCATGGGAAATCCAAGGAAGAGATGTTGTGGCTCATGGGACACCCAAGGAAGAGACACTATAGCTCATGGGAAATCCAAGGAAAAATAGTCTGAGCTGCAGAAGAGAGAGTGAGAGTGGAAGTTATTTTGACTTTTCAGTTTACTGTGTGGGCAACTCTTGTTGCCCAGTAGCCAGTCATCTTTGAGGCAGTTTACCTTCTCTCTTAGTCATGGTAGTAGGTCAGAGTTCTGGGGGGAACCAGTTAGAATCCTATAGATGTTCATTTCCTTTAGCAAGGGGGCCCCACTAAGTAAGGTTTAAATCCATAGCACATGATTGGTGGGATGACCTCACATGTTCCATGAGTTATGCCAGATCATTCCCATCCTCATATACAGTAGCCCATCCCTGGGAGGTAAGAGGAAAAACAATCTTTCGTGTTCCAATATGGTCTAAAAGGATGGTCATTTGGTGCTATATGAATACAAAAGGAGACCGACAAATACTTGGATAGTATTTGGAGTCTTCATTCTTCATCTATAAAATTAGGGAGTTGGATACTTACCTTTAAGGTTGTTTGTAAGCATAAATTTATCTCTCTTTCTTTCTCTCTCTCTCCCTCTCCTTCCCCCCACCCCCATTGGCCCAGGCTACTGATCTCAGCTCTGCCAATGACTACTTGTGTGGCATTGGCAATTCAATTAACTTCTCACTGTAAAACGAGATAGATGGACTAGTTGGCAAGTTCCTTTCAGCTTTAAATCTAAGGTTATAATTTCCTCAGTGTCGGGGAACTCTTGATATAAAAACTTCCACTTTTTCATATCAGCAGTTGGTTTTAGGGAGTTACTTGGGGCCTATGGTCATATAGTCTGTCATTCAATAAGCTGTTATTAAGTGACCAGGAGGCCAGGGCCTGGCCAACTATGTGTTAGGTACTGTGCTAAGCACCAGGAAAACAAAGAAAGGTAAAAGACTGTTATTGACATTCAAGCTTGCAGTCTAATGTTGGAGACAGCATGAAAACAATTTTCTATAAACAATATATAAAGGGATACATTATGGGGGAATATATGGGGGCAGATTAGAAATAATTACCAGAGGACAGCGACTAGTATTAAGAGGGGTCAGGAAAGGTTTTTTTAGAAGATTAGATTGAAGCCTCAAAGCCAGGAAAGCTAGAAGGTGTAGACAAGGAGGGAGTGAATTACAGGCACAAGGATAGCCAATGGAAATGTCTAGATGGAGTGTCTTGTTTGAGCAAGAATGTCATTAGAACTCAAAATAAGGGAAAGAGTGTGATGTAAAAAGGTTGGAAAGGTGGAATTTTTGGCTTTGAATGCCAAGCAGAGAATTTTATATTTGATCCTGGAGGTGAGGACCACTTAACTGAATAGGGAGTAGACATGGCCAAAGGAATTTTAGGAAGATCATAGCCAGTATATGTCCAGAACGCTTGACTTGAATTCAGGTTGTTTTGCCAAGGACAGTTCTCTATCCATTATAATACCTTTTCCCTCTATACCTATTATCCTATTCTATATAGCCTCACTTCTCTTTCCCCAAGGTTCATCCAGGATTTTAGGAAGAACTACTAACACTAATAATCATTTACATATTGCTTCACAACAATCCTGTGAGTTAGGGAATATAAGTATGTTTATGAGCAGATTAAGAGATTTGCCTAAAGTCACATAGATAGTAAGTGCTGAAGCCTAATGGAATTTGTCATCTTCTAAGTTAAGTCAAAGACTTTTGGTGTTCAAGACAAGGAGCTAGGAGTTTAATTTCAAAGACTTTGGAAATGCTCAAAATGATCAAATTCTGGAGATCTCTATTTGTTGATGAGGGCTTAGTGCATCAAGAAAGTGGGTTTCTTATGTAACTGAATAAACATTTTGAAAAGATTGCTTCTTCACACACACACACACACACACACACACACTAGAAGGTACTTAGTGCATCAAGAAAGTGGGTTTCTTATGTAACTGAAGGAACATTTTGAAAAGATTGCTTCTACACACACACACACACACACACACACACACACACACACACACAGGTACTTATCTCCATTGTGATAGCAACTTCCTTCAGTAACTTTTCATCCTCTTTCTTTGCAGCCACAATCATGGTCCTGAATAGCATGAGTGTCAATTGGAGTTCCAGGATCCAGATGTTTTTAACCCTTTGCAAGCTTATGGCAATTCTGATAATTATTGTCCTTGGAATTATGCAACTAATTAAAGGTAGGCACTGGAAAGTAAATGCTTTTTTAATGACATCTGCTTTTGTCTTCTCCCACCAAATTTGAGTTAGCACTAGCAGAATCTCTTAATTAGCCTCTGCTTGTGAAACTTAAGCTCTATACCATCATCTAATTGATTTGAAGTGTTGCTCCTTTGGGGGTGAAATGGTATTTACAGCTGTAGTCTATAACAAGAGGATGAAGCATGGACCCTGCATAGAAAATGAAGTCATACTGGATTCTCTTGGTGGTGCTTTGACTGAAACTTTTCTAAGGCATCATAGAATCTTAGACCTAGAAGAATCCTTTGAGATGAGTTCATCTGGGTCCTATGTTTTCTTTTATACTGTACATTTTATTGACATGTCCTGCCTTTTAAAAACAGTACTTTGTTTTCTCTTCTTTGCATTTCTTTTGCTGGCAGCATATATATCATCTTTGTGGTCTTGCTTAATTTACTCTTCATCATTCACATTTTCCCCTTATTTCTTTGAATTCTACATAACTGTCATTTCTCTGATGCAAAACTATCCCATTATATTCACGTATATCATTTTGTTTAGCCGTTTTACAGCCATCCCACAACTACTTTGTCCCCTCTTCTTTTCTATCGAAAATTTTGCAATAGGAATGGTAGCACTAATTTGGTTGCCACTTCTAGGTCTAGAAGGCAAAAGGGGGTGGAGGCCACATTATGGGACACGTATTGAACAAGATACACACTGGTTTCAAGGCAGATGCCTAGCTGGGCATGTGAAGTATGGTCTGGGCCCTTTCCTGTTTAGTTTTGCTAAATGTAAGGACCTGCCCTATAGGATCCTGCTCACATAAGATCCTAATTAATACAATTCAATTCAACAAGTTTTTGTTAAATCTCTACTATGTTTCACACATTATATTAGGCACTGGGGAGGCCATGTCTGGGGGCAGTGCAAAGACAGAAATGAAACAGTTCTTACTTTCAAGAAATTTATATTATAGCTAGGAAACAACATGCATGCAGACTTAGGTAAAAAAAAAAAAAAATATATATATATATATATATATATATATGCATGAATACAAATATATACAAATATAAAAATATATACCTAAATAAATACAAGACTAAGTTTTTTGTTTTTGTTTTTTTAGTTTTGAGGGGGCAGGAATAGGGAGAGCTTGAGTGATCAGAAAAGGCTTTCTATTGGAATTATCCCTTGAGCAGAGATTTGAAGGAAGCTAGAGATTCTACAGGGTGGAGGAAAAACAGGAATCTATTCCAAACATGAGGGACAAATTGTGCCAAGGCATGGACATGGGTGATGAAATGTTGTGTGGGAGTAACAAGTTTGGCCAGAATGTTGAGCAGATGCAAAAGAGCAGTAAGGAATGATCCAGGAAAGGCAGGTGGCCAAAGCGGGACTGAAGTGCTTAAAATGCCCCAAAGGAATTTTATAGATTTATATACACACTCTTGGGAGTGAGTGTCTTGGTTAACTTCATTCAATTAAAAAATTCATCCAATAAATACTTACTAAATTTCTGCCAGCTATAAGACACTGGGGATTCCAAATAAATACTAGTAAATGATAATGATGATGACAGCTAACACTTATTTAGTGCTCACTTACTCTGAGCCGGGCACTGTGCTAAGCACCTGTATGACCACTTTCTCTACTGATCCTAACAACAGCCCGAGATGCTAGGTGTTTTTATTACCGGCATTCAACAGCCCCTGACTTCAAGGGCTTCAATTCTACTCTGAGGGAGAAGACAGAGGGGAAAGGGAAGAAAGGGAGGGGGCACACATTTAAATAGATATGTAATATGTTCAAAAAGTAGTTTCCCGGGGTGGGGAGAGAAAGTAACATTAGTGATACTTTTAAATTTTCAACAATAATAAAATAATATGATATAATATAATAATATAATGTGATATGATATAATATAATTAATATGTAATATAATATATGTAATAAAATATAATATGTACCAGAATTTTGCCATTAGGGGAAAGTATTTGCTATCTGTTGCTAACTTTTCTCCATTCATCTGAGATCACCAGGTGTCATAGGACCTAGGTTCAAATCCTGCCTCTGACTTTTGCTACCTGTATTATCTTGGACTAGTCATTAAATTTCCATAGGCCTCTGTTACCTCACCTGTAAATAAGGTGATTGGATTAGATCCATGGTGTCAAATTAAAATTTAAATAGACCACTAGACACAAAAGAGCCATTAAACTATACCTAAGGATCCCTGCTGGACTCTTTGACTTAGAAAGTTACATTTTTACCTTATGTTTTATTGTATTTTTATTTATTTGGTTAAATATTTCCCAGTTATATTTTAATGTAGTTCTGGCTGCACTCAAGAGTGTTTCTGCATCTTGTGTGTTTGACTTCTATGGACTAGTTGACCTCTGAGGTCCCTTCCAGCTCTTGATCTATGAGACTGAAACCTCCTGGTCTCTTCCCATTTGGCTCTCATTTCCTAGCATGGATGGTGGGGCAGAGGTTGAAGTACTAACCAGGTGTTACTAACTTATTGTGTCAACAGCTATCTTTGGACCACAGATTTAGAAATGGAATAGATCCCAGAGTTCATCCATTATAACCCCCTTAATTTTACAGATGAAGAAAATGAGGCCCAGAGAGATTATTAAGTGATACATTTTGCAGTGCCAAACTGGAAGTGTATCATAGAGGTGAAACTCACACCCAGGTCTTAGGATTTACCTTCAAAGCTCCTTCCACTTCTCTGTTGCCTCATTCAATATACTCAAGTAATGGGCAATACTAGGTGTCTGGGTGGCTTGAGAACTTCTCCTTAGGAATGTTACCTTTTAAATGTTCTTGAAAAAGTAAGAAATGTTTATGCTTGAGCCATAATTGAGTAATATACTCTTCTTTCCCCCTACTTAATAGTATTTTATTATTTTTTTTAATTACATATATAGTTTTCAATACTCACTTTTATGAGAACTTGAGTTCCATGTTTTTCTCCCTCCGTCTCTCCCTTCCTGCTCCCCAAGACAGCAAGCAATCTGATACAGGCTATATGTATGTAATCATATTAAACATATTTCTACATCGTGAAAGAAGAATCAGAACAAAAGGGAAAAATCGTGAGAAAAAAAAAGAAAAAAAAGAGAAAATAGTATGCTTTGATCTGAATTCAGACTCCATAATTCTTTCTCTGGATGTGGATAACATTTTCCACCGTTGAGTCTTTTGGAATTGTCTTAGATCTTTGCATTGCTGAGAAGAGCTAAGTCTAACAAAGTCAGTCATAGCCCAATGTGACTGTTACCATGTACAGTGTTCTCTTGGTTCTACCCCCTTCACTGAGTAATATTTTCAGCGTTAGTGTTGTTCTGGGCCTATGATTTTCTTTCGTTTGGAGAACTCTGGTGTTGCTTGGAAAATCCCTCCACTAATACAGAATCTAACTCTATATTCTAACTATAACTTGTTCTATTATTCTGTAGTCTAACAATAATGTATAGGCCTTGACAGCTGCCTGGATCCCTGGGAGATTAAGTTAACTTGTTCATGGGTCATACAACTAGGGTCAAGACTTGAGGGCAAAGCTTCTTGACTCCTCCAGGGTTGGCCTTCTCTCTACTCATTATGTCAAACTCTACAAAAATAATTATTTTTTGGTTATTTAACAAACCCTGTAATTATTTGTTTTTATTTGATTTTCTAGGTCAAACCCAGCACTTTAGAGATGCCTTTGCAGGAAACAATGCCAGTATTATGAGATTACCCTTGGCTTTTTATTATGGAATGTATGCATATGCTGGCTGGTAAGTAGATTTCTCTGTTTTGTAGTTTGCATCCAGTATGTGTATTTGTTTCTAAATATTTTAATTAATTTTTTTGGAAGGCAATTTGGGTTAAGTGACTTAACCCAGTATCACACAGCTAATAAGTATCTGAGGCTGCATTTGAACTCAGATCCTCCTGACTCCAGGGCCCTATCTTTCCTCTACCCACTGTGACGCCTAGTTGCCCCTGTATTTGTTCTTTATTTGGAATGAAGTAGTACAGAGTGGGAGCCAGGGATACTGCTAGCGACAACGTGGTTTACTTTTGAGTAAATACCATTTTTCCAAGACTAAGAATGCATTAGATCAGTGCAAACATTTAAGTACCCACTCTTTGCAGAGAGCACTGTGCAGTGATGGAGAATAAAACATTTAAAGAAGTTATCATTCCTGTCTTCAAAGAGCTTATTTTGGAGAAGGGTAATACATAATATGTGATAAGTACATCAGGAAATTAGAACAAAGTACTCAACAGGAGAAGATGGGAAGAGGGTCAAGGAGAACAATGGCCTAAGGACTTGAGGGGAAAGGAATAACACAGGCAGCAAAAACTGGAAACAATGAGAATGCCTTGCTATTAAATCCCTAATCTTTAAATATTGAGACTAGCTGGGGCAGAGAGGGAGCAACAGTTCCTCCATCAATGTTGACAACCTCTGATTGTGTTGGTGGGAGAATTTCCCTCAGAAATGCAGATCACATTAGAGTCTTAAGGAGTTCTCTGAGCCTCAGAAAGATTCCCAATAGTTGCTTGGGGTGACTCAGGTATTAAGTACCAGAGGTAGGGTTTGATCTCAGACTTTCCTGACTCAAAGTCCAGTGTGCTACCCGTGACTATTCTTAATAGATATTAATACCTTGCTTGTCAAAATATCTTTTATCTGAACTTCTCAAGAGTCGTTTAAATTGATTAATTCTCTTCACGTTCCCATGAGAAAGGAAAATATTTCAGATTAAGAAATCAGTCAGAGGCTCCCAAGAGATAAGATGACATTCAAAGACAGGGACTGGAAACTGAGATAATAAGCTCAGTTCTATAGGACATACCGATTCTGCTTCAAAGTACCTGGACAAGTTTCTGAAATTTCTGGAAATAGAAACATGTACAAAAACTGATTAGAGACTCCATTTATCACTGAAATGTTGCCTTTCAAGCACTTCCCACAAGGACAACAATGTGGCTAATGACATGGGACTTTGTATTTATTATTTTATTAGCGGAGCCGAATAACAAGTATCACAGATAAAATCCCTTTCTTCCTTCCCTCTCCCATGGTCTGTTTGACTGCAGTGAGACTAAATAGGAAAAAATGATCCGTGTGTATTTCTAGGAGTGTGCCAGGTGAGCCCAGCAGATTACATAAGAGACTGTAAACATGAAAGCTGTTATGGTCAACTCCCAAGTGAACTGGATAGACTTTGACCTTGGCAAAAAATTTTACACTGAGTTTAGATTCCCTCTGCCCAAAATTTCCTATTGAGCTGCCTGACTCCATTGGCATTTGATGTGTCCAAACTAATCTTAATATTTGACATTGAGGGGTGGCTAGGCAGTGCAGTGAATAGAACACCAACCCTGGAGTCAGGAGGACCTTAATTCAAATGCGACCTCAGACACCTAAAACTTACTAGCTGTGTGGCAAGTCACTTAACTCCAATTGCCCTGGTTTCTCCCCTCCAAAAAGAAAAAAAAAATTGACACTGAGATTTTTTTGTTTTCATAGAACTTCGGAGGTGAGACAATCTCACCTCTTGCCTCTTTTAACCAATAATCACCAGTGTTTGCTTGAATACTTCTAGTGACAGGGTGCTCACTACTCTTTCTGTTGTTATACATCTCTAAGATTTATGCAGTATGATTAGCCAAACATTATCTGCAAACGGTATGTCCTGAGCAAAATATGCATAATGCATTCCAAAGTCAAATATGTATATATATGTATGTACACACACACGTTTTCTTATGGTCATTGGTTACATCCATTTTGATAAGATTCAGTTCAATTCAATTCAACAAACATGGGCAAGGCTCTGAGAAAAAGATGAAAGAGACTTTGCCCCCAAGAAACTTACATTCTACTGGAGTTGGGAGAGGGGGGAGATATAATTGGCATGTAGGTAGTAATAAAAACTGGCATTTTTATAATGTGTTAAAGTTTGTGGAACACTTTTCATAGGTAGGGTCATAGATAGCTGGAAAGGACATAAAATTCATCCAGTCTAGTCCCTTCATTTTATAAATGCAGAAACTGAGGCCAAGACAGATTATGACTTATTCAAGGTCATCCAGTTAGTAATAGCAGAGGTGGAATTTGAATTCAGGTCCCCTGATGCTAACTTCCCCTTTCCTGAGGGAGTACCACACTGTCCCTCTGGGAACTGACTGGACAAATAAATGGAAAGTGTAACACAGATCTCATGGAAATATGAAAACCATATCTTCTAGAAATAAAAGAAATACAGCACATAATTGCTCACTGATGTGGACTGTTTGAGATAGGGACACTTTGTGAAGGTAGTGAGGAGCAATGTGCATGTTTCTTTATGTAGGGAGGGGTTAAGGACTGAGAGGAGGACAGAATAGAGGCCACTCCAGCTACAATTAGGCATGGGGGTAAAAAAAACCCCCATGGTCTGATGATCTGGCTTTGAAATCCAGCTCTTCTCTACATCAAGGTTATGATAGGAATGGTAGTGGTGCCTGCTCATTGTAAGACTCTGGATTAGTTGCTTCCTTTTTCTAGATCTCAGTTTCAGTTTCCCCCTTAACAAAATGCAGGCACTAGAGTAGGGGATAATGGCTGACTCCAGTGACTCTAGGAATGCCTTTTGGAGTTTATAGCTGATTATTAAAATTTTTAATCCTCTCTAGGCAGAAGGCACTGAAAGAAAGCTTTCCTTGCTTAATCTGGGTTTTGCAATGGGAAGGTCTTCTAACAGAAATACTACAGTATGTTGGAAGAATAGTGTCAAACTCCCAGTGCACCAGCTGTGAAATGTTTGTCTGTATATTCTGAGGGCATTTTTTCATTGCTATTCAAGTATGTGCATTAACCTTGAAGCAATCTCCTTTCCTGACACATTCTCATGTCACCTGCAATGTTCTACGAAATCCTATCTTACTGCTATAACTTTTTCAGGCTTTACTTTCTTACTTGATGCATCAAGAGTGTCTGAATGTTTGACTTCTGGGATGGTTAAACAGAAATCCCTCATTATTTTACTTTTTGGCTAGATTACATATGGAATCATAGCTCCATAGGTTTAGAACTAGAAGGAAAGCTATCTCATCCAGTTTTCTCTTATTATGGATGATAAAACTGAGACCCAGAGTCTTTACCAAATTCATACAAGTGATTAGTAGCAAGAGTTGGGATTAGAATCCAGGTCATATTAACTCTAGATCCATCAAAAGTAGAGTTACTTGGGGGGAGTAGTTTACACAGGAATGGAAACGTTCAAAATGGTGGTCTCTACCTGAATGTTGAAGCATATAGATGAAATTGTGTGGATTTATGAATATTTTGGCAAAGTAGTAACAAGCACAACAATAGCAGACATTACCACTGAGCTTTAAGGTTTGCAAAGAAATTGATCTGCGTTATTTCATTTAAATATCGCAACAACCACATGTAGGTATCTCCCTCCAATCCCCAACCTCCCAAAGGCAGAATTCCTGTCTTGGTTGTTGTGAGGATCGAATGAGGCATTATTTGTAAAGTCTCTGGAACATAGTAGGTATTTATATAGTTATAAATGCTAATTATTATTGTTATAATTATTATTAACCACCATGATTCTGGGAGTCATTAAATACTCCTTATGCAAAGGGAAACTGTAACTTTGGTTATTAGGAGGCCAAAATGTGTCTTCCAGTATTAAACCCTCAATTAAATATTACATTTAGTCCCTGATTCCTTTCCATGTTTCATCTTCTTCCTTCTGGGAATGCAGGGAGAGCTTCCCTACCTGCTTTCCTCCAGGTCTCCATGTGGAATAGATGGTAGTTTCTATTTTCTGCCCCAACCATGCTGTCTCTGAAATAAGCACTCGATTCTCTTCAGGGTTTTTAAGCTTTTTATTGTTGTTACCCAGAAGCGACTTGGCAGTTCATAAAATAAAAAAAGCAATGGAAGAAATCTGTAAAGTCACCCCTTTCTCCTTCTCTGAATGGTTAATAGTCTAAGGGATTTTGTCTCCTGGTTCTTAACTGACTTGTTGTTGGTGCTTTTCTGGAGTCATAGGAGTATAGATTAAAAAGTGAAAGGGACCTTGGAGGACATTAAGTCTAATCCTGTCTTTTTGCAGCTCAGACAATTCAGGTACAGAGAAGATATTCACCCACACTCACAGAGCTAGTAAATATCAAAGGCAGAATTGAAACTCAGGGTCTTCCTCACTCTGTACCTAGAACTCTTTTATTGGGCCACCTGGCTGCCTCTACCAATGAGCCCCAACCTGATCTTGCTTGGACTGGATATTATACTAAACTCTGAGACTCCAAAATCTTAGCATTGGTGTCATTGTTAGAATTCTTAGCCTTTTAAAGAATCTGCCTTCTAGTCTTTTCCCCTTGCTCCTAGGGGCAGGCGTGCTAATTTCTCGTGAAGACTCTTGGAAGAGACTTTTTAGACAGAACCCTAAATATTTTTCCCTGGGCTATAGGAATAAGTGCCCCTCTCTGATAGTTACTATTGGTATGATTTTTTGGTTAGTTTCAACCTTCCTGGGCCTCAGTTTCCTGTTCTATAAAAAGATGGTTGGTTATTATCCTTCAGTGCTCAAAGAGGACCAAAATGACAGAACATTGTCAGGGTCAGTATACAGTGTGTTTGATTATGGCTGCCCAGATCAATAAAAGCTCAAAAGGCTCTACCAAAGATCGGTTATAAATGGCCCACATGAATACTTAGTGCAGATGTCTCTAAATTGGCACATCTCAAAAAGGATAGGTTTGAACTAGATGGTAACCAATGCCCCATTCCAGCTCTGTATCTATGATCCTTTGGTTCTTTTCAACCTTCCTAATCCTAGACACTTTTATTCTCAATGAAACCTAAGATTGCAGTAGTTTTATTGGCTACAATAATCCACAGTTTACTCATTGAGCTTGTGGTCCACTAAAATCTCCACATCTTTTTCAGGCAAATCACTATCTAATCAAGCCAATCTTATTTTATACTTGTGAAGTTGAACTCAAGTGTAAAACTTTACATTTGTCCTTTAGTTTCAGCCCACTATTTCTCTGTGTTCATCTGGCTTCCTTGAAGCATATTCCCTAACTTGTTGATATGTAGGGTATCACACTGTACTGTCAGAATTGAGGCAGACTAGCCCATGACTCTGTGGCCTTCAATAACTGAGAAAGGAAGACATGTTCTGACCAGATCAGAGACGAAGTCCTCAGAAGTTAAGTTGGATGAAATAAGGAACTGGGTGATCAATTAGAAGATGGAGCAAAGACTTATCTCTTAGAATAGTCCATTCTTTCCTCAATTTTTTGAATAAATTAGAAATGGGGCTGGAATTTAGAAGCTTTTAATTTAAAGATGATGATGATGATGGTAAGCTAGCTTAAGGAATGCTTTATTAAAGGAGAAAACAACTGGGCCAGGGAGTTGGGGTATCAGATATTTTATTAGAGTGCTGAGATTTATAGATGATTTTGTAGTACTTCATGCTAGTCTTTCCATTTTTTTTCTGAGTTTTTCATATTCTTCAAGAAAGTCATTTTCAAAGAAAAGTGAAGTAGGAACTGGCTACCTTTTAAGCATGTGAAACCTAGAAATAATTCCTTCCCCTTTCTCCTACTTTTTCCAGTTGCTCTGGACCGTAACCATTTTATCACAGCCTTCAGAGTACATATCCCATGTAGAAGTACTCATTACATCTTGTTTTCCTTATTTGACCAGAGTTTCAGTTTCTGAAACTTGGTTTTTAGTTATTAAAATGAACACATGCAACTTTGGGCACTAACTTTTTACATTGACCCTTATTGTTACTTTTGACTCACCAATTCAATGTCCTTCCATCAAAGTCACTTCTCCAAGCAGAACTTGCCAAATATTCAGCTCTTGGGTCTTGAACATTGCTTGCTTGTTGCAGAATCAAGTCCAACATTTAACCAAGACGGAGTGCGACAAGTTTGATGATTTTTGTCCCAGCTTAATGGAAGGCTTTAAGTACATTGAGCCCTCACAAGCAGAAATTCAAGACGTTTTCATCTCAGCATACCCAGAGTTTGTAGCCGCATTCATTCACCCAGTTAATGGTTATTTCATCTTGTCAAACCCTTGGTAGCAAGGAATTGCAATGAGCAAAATAGTATGTACAGAAAAGGTGACTTTTCACTTTAAATACACTTTCAAAGTAAGTCTTAATCTGTACAATAACTATGGCACTGTTTTTAGTGAGGCTCAAATGATAATGCCTTATCTTCAATTTAATACAATTCAAATAAATTTAATTCCATTCAAATAAATTCCATTCCACTAGAATTTATTAAGAAAACTTTACTCCACTAGAGGCTGTATGAGGTGCTGGGCATACAGAGACAAAGACAAGAGAAAAATGAAATGGTTCTTGCCTTCAAGGAGATTAAATTCTAATAGAGGAGTTTAAATTTACTTTGTAGACTTTAAATTGCTATATAAATATCATTAGTTGTTATTTTCCACTCATTGAATTTTTCTTTGATAGGTTTTATCTCAATTTTGTTACTGAAGAAGTAGAAAATCCTGAGCGGTAAGTACATTGTGTGTGTGTGTGTGTGTGTGTGTGTGTGTGTGTGTGTGTGCGCGCGCGCGCGCATGTGAAAACTTTCCTTTCAAAACATTTATTAGAGCATGTTAGCTTAGAGCACAGGCAATTCTGTGGTGCTGTTTAGCTCTATACCATATCCCCTCTGAGCCCCCAGAGAAATAATATCTATTTGAATTTTGCCTGAGCAATTAGTTATTTTTGGAATAAAGTAACCTCATTGTGTATTCTACTTTCTTGGCTGGTTCTGTAAGTAGAAAAGCCAAATGGACAGAGGTCCATCTTATATAGCTAAACTCTTTACCAATGAATGGCTCCTATGTGTACAATATTGTGTATGTTTGTGGATTCCCCTAGCACCAAAGTAATCCAATACACAAGGAGAGTTCCTGCAGATAGTGGTTTCAATTATTCAGAGTCTTTATGGAAAATTAATCTTTTTCAGGCTACTGGGGTTATTATAATGATTAATTTGCATATGAGAACATAGAGCTGCCCTCCCAGTTCAAGATGGGGTTTTCTATGTATAAAAACATATATGTATATGTGTGTATGTGTATACCCATATGTTTAAGTATGTATATATGTATATGTATGTATGTGTACAAACACACACAGAAACATATGTATATAGCACAAATGGGAGGTAACTTCTCAGGAAAGATGTTAACAGGGGACAGGAGGTAACCATTAAAAGTCTTCTGAAGAAAGCAGGATTTGAGCTGAACCTTGAAGAAAGCCAGAGAAGCCAGGAGGCTTAGATGAGGCTGAAGAACCTTCTAGACATAGGAGACAACCTGTGAAAAACACAGGCTGTCTTCTACTAGGAACACCAAAAAAAAAAAAATTCACTGGATTGTAGAATACATGGAGGGGAATGAAAATAAAGTACAAGAAAAATGGTAAGGTAGGAAGGGATCAAAATATAAAAGACCTTTAATAATCAAAAATAAATTTTTATATTTGGTCCTGGAGGTAAGAGGAAGGGAGCTACTAGAGTTTACTGAATAGGGGAATGATATGGTCAGTTTTGTGCTTTAGGAAGATCACTTTGGTCTGCTGAGCGGAGAATGGAATGAAGTGAGGACAAACCTGAGGCAGAGAGATTGATCAGAAGGCTATTCTAATAGTCTATGTCTGAAGTGATGACAGCCTACAGCAGGATGGAAGCTGTGTGAGTGAGAAGAGAAGGTGACATGTGTGAGAGATGTTATGCAATTAGAGACAAGAAGACCTGGCAACAGATGAATATGTGGGGTGTGTGGGAGCCACATGCTGAGGATGACACTGATATTGGGAGCCTGGGTGACTGGAAGAGGGCAGAACCTTCCACAGCAATAGGAAAGTTTGAAAGAGGGAAGTATTTGTTTGGACATGTTGAGTTTAAGCTTCATCTAATGGAAATTTTTTGGAGCATTGTTTTTTGTGTTGATGAAAAATCTGCATTGGAGATTTTGCATTGTTAGCTAGTTCATAATTAGATGATAGTCACCTTGGAAGACTGCATTTAGAATGCTACATTCAGTTTAGACTGTGCTACACACTGACCAGTTGGGAAACAGGACATGTTTAGTTGAGAGAAGAGAAGCCTTAGGGGTCATAAGAAAGCTGTGTTTAGGTTTCTGAAGGGTTGTCAACTGGAAAAGAGGATTAGATGGTCTGCTTGGCTTTGTAAAGCAAAATTAGAATCAATTAGTGGAATGATAATAATAACTCAAATTTTTTATAGGATTTTATGATTGGCTAAACATTTTCTTAAAATAACCATCTGAGTTAAGTAATGAGGTATTATTAACCCCTTCTGCCTCTGTTTTACAATGAGACAACTGAAACTCAGATTCAGTGATTCACCTGGGGATCACACAGTAAATATCAAAGTTAGGAACCAAACCCAGCAGCTGGTGGTAGATGATGAAGAAGAGGATTGTGGGCAAAAGCATTGGGTCTAGATTTAGGAAGTTCAAATTAGTTCAAATATAGCCTCAGAGATTTACTAGTTGTGTGACTCTGGACAGGTCACTTAGCCTCTGCCTACCTCATTTTGTAAAATGGGGATAATTTCCATCCCTAAGGTGCTCCTGCTTCCTAGGGTTATTTATAATGAGTATCAAATGAGATATTTATAAAAGATCTTATGATATTCCTTCTCTACCTCCCAAGTCCAATATTCTTTCTCTTACATTATGATGGCTCAATGGAAATAGAAGAGAGCCAGATTTAGGTTCAATAAAAAGAACTTCTAACAGCTAAGACTATTCAAAAAAAAAAAAGAAAGAAAAAAGAAAAGAAACTTCTTTGGGGAGTGTTAGTGTTGCCTTCACTAGAGGTCTTTGATTAAAGGCTGGGTGACCTCTTTTTGGTCATTTTGTTGAATACATCCTTGTTCAAATACTTTTGGGGCTAGATGGTCCCTGAGGTCTTGTCCAAATCTGAGATTCAGTGAAAAGGTGGATCAAAAACTTAAGTGCCTATGATTTCTCAATCCAAATTAAGTAAATTATGCAATTTTGGCATGTTATATTATCATATAGGACAGAAATTTGGCAAAGAACAGTTTACCAATATTTTCAAATAACTGAATCTATGGCACTTGGTTTATACTAAAAATTTCATGTTTTAAACTAACTTTCATTCAGATCTATTGATTTTTTAAGACCTGGACATAGTGCCTGGAGAGTTGATGAAAGGACATGGCTTGCTTGATAGTTTGATAGATCTTTGGCTTTGAATGGGGTGGAGAAGAACTCTTCACATCTTGACAACATCAGTACCTTCACTTCTTCAGTATCTCTGGGAAGTGGCAAAATACCTTTTCCTCTTAATCAATCACTCCACTTGAGATTCACATAGATCAGTCAGCTGGTCATTCTTTAGAGACTTGAAGGATCATTCATGTACTTGTTTTAATGGCAACAAAGTTAAGAGATTGCTCCTAAATGATTACTTCAAACTTTCAACTAATAATTTTTTAAACATCAGAAATATAAAACACCAATACATCTTATCTTATAGCTATATTGTTATTTTATTTTTCAAAGACATGACCTAACAATTGCAATATATAATGTGGGGAAACAAACGGAAACACTTTTTCCTGTATTGCCCTCACTCCAGTGGTCCATTAATAATACCTAATGTTTATGTAGCACTTTACAGATACAAAGTACCTTTTACATATTAACTCACTTGTTCCTTACAACCAATCTAATGAAATAGGTAGCATAAATATTCTTAAGTCTGTTTTACAAAAGAAGAAATTGAGGTTTTGAGTTATGATGCTTACCCAAAGTCTTATTAAATAATGGAATGAGAAATCTTTGGTCTTTTGACTCCAGGTCCAGTGGTATACTTAAGACAACTACTCAGTTTTGGTTGCAGACACACAAATCTCTGACTTCCTAGGGACATTCCTTTATTATATGTTCTTGTGTTTATTGTATGCATTGTACTAATTATTGTATATATCCAGTTCATGAGAATAACTGAACCAGAAGACTTGGATAGTGCTATAAATTTCACATTGTCTAAACTGACTTCCATTTAGATCTTTTTATATTTGAAATATGTGGCATGGTCCTACCTTTAATGAAGCAAAAGTGTGGGTAGGGTGATAGATTCATGATTTGGGGGTATAGTAGAAAAGATAGATTCACCTACTTCCTTTGGTAAGAAATATTGTACCATGCTATAAAGGTTGTAGAAATAACTAAATTTTGAAAGTGCGAAGTGCTGATTTGGAGTGTGAAAGGACCCTAGGAGAGTAGTTAGTTCTTTGAAAGTCCTTGTATTCTAGGAACTGTCTTCTTTGAATTTTGGATTGAATGAAATGATCTATTTAAAGTGCTTTGCTAACCTTAAAGTGCTATGCAAATATGTTATTATTATTATTAAAATCATTATTCTGCTAGTGTAGGTGTATACAGAATGATCTAGATTTTGTTAATAGTATTTTGTGATGGAAGATGTCTAGAATCTCATCTTGCCCAGCCCCTTGCTCCATTTATAGATGAATCAATTGAGCCCTAGAAAAGTGAAATAATTTCCCCAAACTAACACACTGGTAGTAGATAGCAAAGCTAAATTTGTAGCCCAGATCTATTGGGTATAACCAGTGTTCTTTCCATTATAATACTCTATTTCTTTTCAGTTCAATGCTTCAAGGATTGGTAATTTTGTCTGTGTTTTATTCCTTCTATCAACAATAAGAAGATGCATTTTGAGAGTTGTATTGATGAAAAATCCACCACCTCTGAGTCCAAGCTAGTGATGAAACTCTTTAAACTTAGCAAGATTGGGCCTCAGACAAGAGACAAGAAATGTCCATCACCTAGCATGGATGCAAAGCCTGTCTAAGTGAATAGATTAGTCAGATGTTGTTCCCTTTGCATATTCTTTTTGAAGCCAGGATAACCCCTCACTACAGTGAGGCAATGGAGTAAGGTTAGATAAATCATTTTTCTCATTGTGGTTAGGGTACCTGTTTTACCCAGAATAATACTCCCCATGACCCAGGATAACGAAATATTAGCGAGACATTGGGACAACGTTAACTAAGGAAAAAGTCTACCATTATTTCTATAGCAAAGTGAATAATCTGAACAATAGCATTTTCCAAACTCTCTTTTAATAAATTCTTGGGTTCTTTAAGCTTTTGAAGAGAACAGAAAAAAAATTATTATTTTTTTACCTGTATTGGGATAAATTATTTTTCAAACTTCCAGTGCTAACCATAATTCCTACTCTTTCCCTCTCCCCTTTTTATGATTGCTTTTATATTTACTGAAAACAACCTTTAAAAAGTTAACTTCTTTTTCTATGCAGAAATCCTTGAGTAGTAGAATTCTACTTGCAAACATTTGAAAAAAATTGTATATTATGCAAAAGGCATAAGATCTTATAAAATTGATTCCTGTCCTTTTAAGGTGAGATTGTACGTTGTCCAAGGTAATGGACCTACATGTGACAAATATCATTAAGCATTGTGGTAAACTGGACTTTACCCAGACTAGTAGCTTAGTTCCAATATTGGAACAAAATGAGACACTCATAGGTCATTCAAGGACATTTATTTAGTCATACCATAGAATAGATAGATACTCAAGGAGATAGCTCCCATCTTGGGAAGATGTGGTAGTCTTTCATTCCATAGGGAAATGCACCTGGTAAGTAGGGCTATGTGTAGTATCTTGGGACATCCAACAAATTTTAAGGGCCCTGACTCTCTTGCATTGGCAAGCATCTTTATCTCTTTAGTGAACTAGGGAGCCACATGAAGGCCCCTGGAAATTATGTTTCTATAGCTTGGTGGATTGAATCTTGATTCTCTGGGCCAATTAAAGCTTAGGAACAGCTTTATTGACTTTTAAGGAAAAAACACAAAAACAAAAAACTAGTCTTAAGTTAGATTGCAGGATGAGAAAGACCTGGGCTATCTCAGTTATTAAACACACACACACACACACACACACACACACACACACACACACACACACACACACACACACACACACAAAACCCCAGTGTCATCCAGTCTTTCTCAGCTGGTTTTAATCAATCCAAGAGAATATAAGGGTGTCTAATAGAAGGTCGAATAACATCAGCAAACACGAATTTTAGCACAACCTTTCCAAAATCTCATGTCAGCATAGTTTCACATCTGGAAGGAACCTTAAAGGTCATCTAGTCCAACCCCCTCATTTTGCAGATAAGGAAATTGAGATACCAAGAGGTTAAATTATTCATCCAAGGTCATAGAGATAGAAAGTGATAGATCTGGGATTCAAACTCAGGTTTTCTGACTCTAACTATAGCATTCCTGATAAACGATCTCAGATTTGGACTGTGCTTAAAGACTGACAAAGGATTTTTCCCCCAGTAGCCCTTTGGAGGTAATCATACTGTTAAAGGCCAGCCTAATGCTTGTACCCGTTAGTTCAGGCTGAATGCTAGAATGAAATGAAACCCTCATAGGTTGCTGAACAATTAACAAAAAGAAGTAGTCTTAGCTCTAACAGAGAATGGATATAGATTAGTGTTAAGCTCTGATAGATGTGGCCCCTCTTCATCTGCATATGGGAATAGCTCATGTGGAAATTCGTGTCGTCTGATAAAAACCAAATGCGAAGAGCATGGACTCCATGTGGAGACCTTTTTTTCTTTCACAGACCTTTTATGCCCACAGGGGCCGACAAAGCCATTTAGGATTCTTTTCGTTTTCGATGTTGTTGTCATCATGTAGGTAAATTTTTTCTTTTTTTCTTTTTTTGTTTTTTTTCACTTGTATGAGTTCGTGCAAATTTTCCCATGAATCCCTAAATTTCTTATTTCTGCTATGTTTTACACAATGATTTTCCATTTATTCAGATAACATATACATGCACATTTCCCCTCCCATTCACCAATACCAGTTTGTCTCTATTCCTTTGCTATTGCACACAGTGCTGCTATGAACATTGTGTTATATATCGGACTTTTGTTCCTATCTTTGACCTCCTTAGGGTAGATGCCCAGTAGTGGGATCATTGAGTCATCTATAAAATTTTTATGAGAATAATTAACATTCAGCAAGGTTGCTTTTAAAGTTTTAGGGGTTGACACAATCAGTACAATGTCATTTATGACTAGGAGCATTTGGAGAACCTTACCATTTGTAGGTTCCATTATATGGAATTTTAAAAATAGTTATTAAGACTTATCATTGTTCACCTTAATGTAGTCTCTTTAGTTGAATCAATTTCTTTATATTGAGACTCTCTTAAATCTTTGAATACATGATTGTATGTCTGAGAAAAGAAGTAGAAACATGGATTTTCCAGTTATATTGTTGAATAATGATGACGCCAAACCAACTCAACAAATCATTCTTTCTTAATTGATTTGTACTAGATAAACCATTAATGGGTAGGCAGAGTGGGACATTTATACTTCTAGTAAATCAAAATGTGAAACTTCATCAGATAACCTTGGCCAGATAACCTTAAGCAGATAACCTTTGATTGGAAGTGAATATTTGATTATGGAAGTTAATACAGAATTTCAAATGTGAAATTTCTGGGATTTAGGGAAAAGGGAAATAAACTGGCAAAGGCAATGTGGAAGGAGAAGCCCGTCTGGCATCTTTTCCCTTTTACATTCTATTCAACAAACATTTGCTGCATGCCAACTGTATACAGAGCAGTTTTTGAGCAGGATCCCTGGCTTCATAGAGCTTTCAGTCTAGTTTAACAAGTAAAAGGGATAATTTCTAAGTGCCCTGCCTTGTTTCATTACATAAAAATATCTTAACAAAGCAATATTTAACTTGCCAAGTTTGATTTTGTTCTAGACATGGCAAAGACAAATGGGAATGCCTACCCTCGAGGAGCTAGGGAAAAACAATAAACACATTAGTTAAATGTATACAGAATAGGTACTGAGTAAGTACAAAGTAATTTGGGGGATAACAAAAGAGCACAACAAATTGGAGAGATCTAGAAAGACCGCATGTAGGCTGTTCACTGAAGGAAGTTAGGGAGGCTACAAGGAAAACTTGGGAAGGGAGTACATTGTAAACATGGTGGATAACTTGTTCAAAGACATTGAAGAAGGGGATAGAATGGCGTCTGTGGAGAAGGGGAAGTAGGACAGATTATCTGAACGTAGTACGCGAGGGGAAGCAATGCGAAGTAAATCTAGATATATAGGATGAAACTACATAGTAAGTAGTTTTAACTGAGTTTGCATTTTATCCTAGGAAAATAGATAACAGGAAGCCACTAAAGCTTTGTGAGTATAAGGTAGTTATGGGGTCAAGGAGGACTGTTAGGAGGAGGTCATTGCAATCACCCACATTTAGAGGTGATCAAGGCTTGAACTACAGAGAGAAGGTGATGGAGATGAGTGATGTAGAAACAGTGATAGTACAATCACTGAGAGTTTCTTTAAATCATTAGGTATATTTGCATCTATGAAAGATAGTGTGTCACAGTGTATGGAATTCTGGGAATAGAATCAGGGGAGACTTGGGCTTAACTCAGCCTCTAAAAGGACATTTCCACTGTCATTAACATGTTGGTGGAAGGAGTTCCTCATACTGAGAAAAATCGCAGTACATTCATGAATATTTGAATTTATTTCTTTTTTGTTGACTTTTATAGTCATAAGTAAAACTTCACTATCATAGTTGTATTTGCAAATTCAAAATGTAAATATAGAGAAACTTGTACAGGAAATCATTTTAATTTTTCTTAGAATGTGTTATGCAAAAGGCATCCAAGGTCTCATTTTTTCCCTAGATCTTACATTTATTTTGATACTTATTTAATATGCTCTGAAATGCAGAGAATCATAATTTATTTAGAAAATCTACCTTTAAAAAAGTTCACGTTGTACTTTTGGAAATATTTAAGGTTTTCTGTCCAGAACAAATGGTAGAGGTGTCTGGATCCAGTCCAAATGTGTAATTTGCAACATTTTGTAAGGAGATATATAGGTCCAAATTACTTTTGGGAATAAGAGAGAGTAGTGATTATTCCTTTCTCATTGTGACTTGCTGAGGCAAATGTGTTTCACTATGAGTCACAATTGTGCATTTTCAGGTATGCTGCAACATGCACGCGGCCCCAGGGTAGAATGACTCAACACCTTTAAGTGTCCCCCTCCACCTCCTTGGTGGGGATAAAATGCTCTTGATGAAAGTCTTGAGAATTAGGATAGATGTATGAAAATGGTAACCGATAGTGGGGGGGGGAAGGGGAATGGGTTAAAAATATATATAGGAAGCACAATTGGGATTTACTCTAGGAATAGGATGTTTTATTCAAAATTACAAGGTTGATTACATAATTAAAAATAAAAATAACAAGTCCCCAAGTGACAACAGTGTTCTTTGTACCTTCAAGGTAACTTCACTCCAATTGAAGTCTCTCAAATTAAATTGTACTAAAGTAAAGAAGGAGAAGGGAAGAGAATAAGCATTTGTTAAGTACCTACTGTATACCAGAAACTGTGCACCCACATAAGTTGTGAGGAATGCCTGAACTACAAAAGTGGCTCTGTGAGTAGAGGGAAGGAGATGTCTATGAGTGATGTAAAAACACTGATGGTATAAGCATTAACTATTCAGTGTATTTGCATTTATAAAAGGTAGTGTGGCATAAAATTTTTTTAGTTTTGCATTTTATAAATATTATCTCATCTTCACAACAACCCTCAAAGGTAGGCACTATTACTATTCCCGTTTTAAAGATGGGGCAACTGAGGCAGATAGAGGTTAAATATCTTGGCCAGGTTCACACAGCTAGTAAGCATTGGAGGCTAGGTTTGAACTTGGGTCTTCCGGCCTCCAGGCTGGTGCTATATCCACCACACCATTTAACTACCTACAATGCTTGGCCTTCTTGTATGGACAAAACATAACAAAATCCCCTTGAAAGGTATATGTAATGAATATGATCAATCAGTCAGCAAGTGTAAGACACTGAATGCAATAATCCCCACTCCAAAGGAGTTTACATTCTAATAGGGGAGAGAAGAAGGAGATATACAAGTATAAATACTTTGAAAGAAAGGAGAATGTCTACAAATTAATTAAAGATAAGCTAGTTTAAAAGGGAGAGACCTAGTGAGGGAGGGGATCAGAAAAGGCTTTATGGAGATCCTTCTTCTTTTTTGAGCTGCGCCTTGAGAGAAGTAAGGGGTTCTAGGAGGTAGAGCTAAGGAGGGAGTGCCTTACAGGCGTGAGGAAGGTTTGGGAACTGGAGACAGCGTGCCCCATGTGAGGAATGGAGATGACTCTTTGGCCAGATTTCAGCGTGCAGGAAGGATAGTCCTGTCCAACAAGGCTGAGAGGCTAAGTCGGGGCCCAGGTGGTGAAAGGGTTTAAAAAGGAGATGGAAGAATTTACATTTTATTCTAGAAGTAATTGGAAGACACTGGAGTTTATTGAGTAGGGGAATGGCACATGGTCAGATCTGCACTTATAAAAAGGACTTTGGTAGCAACGTATATAATAGACTGGAGAGGGGAGGAACTTGAGGCAGGAAGGCCAAGTAGGACATTAACATAAAGGTTAATGGAGTCAAAGTCGTTATTTCCTGACTAGCTATTAAAGATCACCTCCAGTTTATTGGAAGCTTGTGAAGGAATAGCCACTATATTCTGGGCAAATTCTTGATTAAGTTACTGTATTTTGGATTCCTAAAGGGTCAACCTCGAGTCTTTAAGTATATAATATGCTGCATCAACAGAGCAATCCCCTCTACGGATCTGGGGTCAAAGAACACTTTGTCATTTACTGCTTAGTAAGATGACCTTCTCTACTTCTTTCTGTAGGTCAAAGGTTTCTTGTTTGTTAAATAAGAGGGTTTGAGCAAGGTGACGCCTACGGGTCTTTCCAACTCGGAAGCTGTGATCTTTTATTCCATAATTGTCACTCCTATAGCATTAATGGGAGATCTTTTTGGTTTTGTCTTTTTTTTGTTAGTTTGTTTTATTTGGATCTGTTATTTTATTAGTATTGGGAATGCCTTGTACTAACAAAAAATGACAACTGTTTTGTAACTTACAAAATCTTGGAGAGTTGGTTTGTGAACAGAGATGTTCAGTGAATAGCCCATGGTCACACAGCCAATATGCATAAGGGTTACAACATGAATCCAGGTGTTCCTCACTCAGGTTCTCACTGTATTCTGCCTCACTGGTATTAAAGCATTAGACTTTGGTTTCAGGCATAAATGAAAACTAGGATAACATTTTTTTGAGAAATAAATGCAAGGCTAACATATGGTACCTAAAGGCAATCTCAAGAAACATCTGTGCTTAAAAAACAAATAAACCAACACAAGAAACCCAAGTCCCCTAAACTCTTTCTATAAATATAGGTTCTTCACCTGAAATTCTCAGGCCCATCCTTTAGGAGGCGTCCCATGGTTAAAGTTCAGGAACTCCATGAACTCAGGATGGGGGGAAAAACACACATCTTTCTTTCCACTAGCCTCTAACTGAAATTGGGCATTTTCTTCAATTATTTAAAAATATTATTCTGAGAAGGGATCCAAAGTCTTTACTGGCTCCAAAGGAGTCCCTTAAAAGAAAAAAAGGTTAGGAATCTCTGCTTTATAATGTGCCATGATTAGCTATTATCCATGTATATATTATTATTTTTTAAAATTGAGTCCTTTTTTTTTTTGCAAATATTCTGACTTTGGATTATAAAGTAGTTTTGGTGCAGACGGAGCCATCCATCATTGTTTAAAAAGTTACACAGTGCAAAGAACATATCATTGAGATGTATAGTGTTTGTAAACTTGCTCTGAAATTGATAAATCATGTCTGAGGCTGCTGGAAAGCCCACAAATGAATTGCTTTGCCATGACCTTGGGGTCTGAGATCAGTCAGTTTGTCTATTAGACTTTTCCAGTGTTCTTCTCACTTCATTTATTCCTTCTGTTCTAAAGAGGTAGCAAATAGTGGACTGGCAGCAAGTTCCTAAGGTTTGATATCATCAGTCATTTTAGAAGAGCCAGGGTAACCACATGCTCTGAATAATCGACTTTAATATCAGGTTTAAATAATCTCAGTGTCATGTTTAATTAATACTTTGCCTGGCACCAATTTATATTAATTAAGGCCTGAAAGTCACCACACCTTGTCTCAATGAGATCTGAAAAGAAAAAAAACAACAACTTGGTTTTAAGAAGATGTCCAAAGGGCCAGTGGGACTGCTGATAATTGGGAAGGGAGGATAGCCAAGTAGGTTAAGTTGCATTAGATTTTTCAGGGGCTTCAGCAGGGCTACAAGTAAGACTTCTGGCAGTTGGAACAGCAGTGGGAAGGGCAGGGGTGAGCTTAAGGAATGAGGCAGACTGGATACGGAAATCATGGCAATTGAGGGAGTTGGGGAGATTTAGAGTTCTGGTGTTTGGACTTGGGATAAGTTGGGGAGAAGTTTATGAGCCAGGCACAATCCATGGGAGAGTAGGGTGAGTGAAGTAGAAATCTGGAGATGATAATGACAAAGCTCTAGACAGGCTGGGGTAAATCATAAATGAAAAGAGGAGCAGCTGAGTGATAGTGGCATAAGATGTGATGGAAAGTGGCAATGGAAAAGAAACAGTATACCAACACCTTCTAGTGGCCCTCCGTATCAGGAGGCTTGGTGCTGGGGGTGGGGGAAGCAGCCAGCCTTAGAGTGGGGGCTAAGAGACGAATGAATGAATGAATGAATGAATGAAAAAGAGATTAAGCACTTACCATATGCAAAGCTGATTGCTGAGGATATGAAAAAGAAAGGAGACCAGTCCCTGTTCTCCAGGAGACAATACATAAGGAAGGCTTCAGCTCTAAGTCAGATGGAAAGATTCCATGGTCCTTAGGATGCAGTGACAAGGCAAGTATTGATAATACTGCTTCTTTAACATCATTATTTAATATCATTCTTCTGAGGTATCTTAAGTTTAGGTCTTGGACTATCCCCATCATGATCTGAGGAGAGATAGCTAAGGTGGTGGTAGTGGTTTGACTCACCTGGTGCATGCTGCCTCCTATCTCTGCCCTCTTACCTTGCTGCTTTGGCATGACTGGCTTGCCTGACCTGTTGGTTGGCAGTTAGTTGGTGGGTCTGGCTCTTTTCTCTAGAGGAGTTGCTTCCCTAGATCATGGCAGAGAGGGCTCGGCTAAAAGCAGGAGTGGTAGTCTGGGAGTTGCTGTTACTCTCAGGACTGAGCCTTTCTGCCTACTAGTGGCATCTGGTCAGAAGTTGTTGCTGGTGGTGATGAGAAAGAGAAGCTCCCTGTACACAATGACTTCTCTCTTCATGATGGCTGTGGGGCCTGGACTGAAAGAAAGTCTGGTGGTTTAGGGTGGGGGGAGCAGGTGCTTAGATTCAGTACCCTGGACTGTCCTTATTGAGGTCTGAAGGGAGATGGTCATCGAGGCAGCAGTTGTGGTTTAGCTGTCTAGGTCGCAGGTGCCTTCTTCCCATCAGGGTGCCTTGCTGCTTCAGCTAGGCTGGCTTTTCTTACCCTTCTGTTGTGCCTTTTGGAAATCTGTGCCTTGCTGCTTCAGCTAGGCTGGCTTTTCTTACCCTTCTGTTGTGCCTTTTGGAAATCTCCCTTTATCCTAGATATCTTTCTGTCACATTTCTGGTACCTTTCTAGTGCTCATGGAAACCTAGTAATCTCTTGAATACACGAACAGTTCTTGGCACCTTTTCAAAGGTTGGCTGCTCTTAATCTTATACCCCAAATACAGAGGGCAAGGGAAGGGAGTTGGCTTATTCTTTCTTTAATGCCACTTTCTGACCCTCCCTCTCACCATCTCTCAATGTCTGCCTCTCTTTTAAACTTCACTCCAACTTGACCATATTCTTGTTATTGTAATCTGTGGATCTCTAGATCAAGTTCCTCTTTTCCCATAGGTTCAGTGCCTGGCTCACAGACTATAAGGAATATTTTTAGGTGAAGGTTTGATTTCAATGAGCACCAGAGGACAGAATGTGAGAGGAAGAAATGTACAGTAACATTAGAGGGGAGGTCTAGAGAGCACAGTTTAAAAAACAAAAAAGGATTGAAAGAGAAGATACGGATTGAGGAGGGTTGGTGCCAAATTTACTGTGGAGGAATGAGGTGTGACTGCTTTTGTCAACAAAGCCTGCCCTCTGCTCCATCCTGTACTGATGCTGGACAGTGGTCTAGAAACAACCTGAGATTGTTGCAAGGGAGGCACATAAAAGAACAAGAGTTGATACCCATCACCCTTTTAGGGAGAAATATCTCCCCTTGTGTTAGTGCCTGTCTCCAATTCAGCCCACCCAAGTTCCAGCTCTGTATTTCCCATTTGATTCCTAGTTTTGATACCTTATAACCTGCAGTTAAGTGAAAACAGTCATTTTGCCTGTAACTTGCTTTTTTGTTTGAGATCACCATAGTGTTTGATACATAATAACTACTTAATAAGGGTTTTTTATTCATATATTCATACTTAGGGGCGCGTAGAAAATTGTCACTCCAGTTTAAAAAAATCACCTAATCACATAAGTGTATAGTGAACAACTGAGAAACCATTAACGGACCAAGAGATTTCTCTTCTTCTGCCTTGCTTATGTTAAGTGATTTTGTTAAAAAAACCAAAAAAACAAACTAGAAGAACACCACTCGGCTTTAGAATCCTAGCAGGCTGAATAGGTACCACTTATATTACAGCCAAGTATTTATAACCAATGCACAAATTATTTTCAATTTGGTCACAATTCTGTGCCAATTAAAAAAAATCCCAGTGACATCCAGAAAGTTTTATATTTTTGCTTTTTAACAGAACTTAAAGCATTTCAATTAATTTCAAGAAGAGACTGCTTCAATGAAACTCGTAGTTAAGACGTTGGATTGGCCAAACATAAATTATGATTGATTTTATATACATCCTTAGATGACCTGGGTTGCCATTCTGGCTTTTACTTACTGGCTTTGTTACGTTGGAGAAACAATCTGTGTTAATTTGGGTATTTAATCAGTCAATTATCAAGCATGGATGAAATGCCTACTGTGTGTCAGGCACCGTTGTAAGTGCCAGAAATATCAATATAAAGTTGAAACATTCTCCATTCTGAGAAGATTTCATTCTGCCTCCTGGGCAGGGGAAAAATGGCAGTACACCTATGTTCACAGATAAATAAACACAAAAAATATATATACTAGTAAATACAAAGTGGAGTGTGTGTGTGTGTGTGTGTGTGTGTGTATGTGTATGTGTGTGTGTTTCCCCCTTTAAAGAGATAGTAAAAACTGGAGGAATCAGAAAATTTCCTGTAAGAAATGGAACTTGAAATGAGCCCTAAAAAGCATTACAAGTTTCAGGAGGCAGAGGTGAAGAAGAAAAACTTTGCAGGGGAACATCTTTTGCAAAGACATTCATGTGGGAGATGAAATATTATTTATGGGGAACAGCAAGTAAGACAGTTTGGCTGGAGCATAGAGTAATGTGTGATAAAAATTAAAAATATAAGCTGAAACCAGATTGGGAGGGGCTTTAAATGCCAAGCAGAAGAGCTTTATTTTATTCTCAAGCCACAAAAGGAGCTGCTGAAGCTTCTAGAGGGGAGGAAGGACACCTTCACTCTTGCATCTGAGAATTGTCACTTTTGTAGCTGGGTGGAGAATATATTAGAGGTGTTTGAGAACAGATGTGGAGAAACCAGTTAGGAGGCTATTGTAATAGAAGTGGTTGTGGTGTGGATGGAGGGAAGGAGATTGATGGGAAAGATGTTGAGGAGGCAAGTAGACAAGGCTTAACTCCTGATTGGATGGAAGAGATGAGGGAGAAGGAAGAGTTGAGGTTGACTCCTAGGTTGAGAACATGAGTGACTAAAAGAATGATGGTAATCTTGGAAGAGATATCTGGAAGCTAGGAGGAGGTTTATGGGTGAAGATAAAGAGTTCAGGTTTGGACATGTTGAATTTGAGATGTCTATTGGGCATACAGTTGGACATGTCCAGGATGAGAGTTATGAATAGATACAATCTAGCTATATGCATTTGGGGGTCATCGGCATAGATATCATAGTTGAATACATATGAGCTGATGTGATCTCTGAGAGACAGTGTAGAGGAGAGCTAAGAAAAAAAAAAAAAAGAGTCCAGGGTACAACACTGGGATCCAGTCATGTATAAAGGGTAGCACAGGGATGATGGGCCTGCAAAGGATACTGAGGTGGATCAGATGGGCAAAGAGAGAGCCATAACAGAGCTGTGTAAGGAAAGCCTAGGAAGGAGAAAAGATCCAGAAAGAGGGAATGTCAAATGTTGCAGAGGCGAATGAAGATTGAGGAAAAAAAAAAACCATGCTTATCAGTAAAGAGGTTATTAGTATCTTCCTTGATTGCAAGGAGTTGGGAGGAGTATGAGAGAGGAAGAGATCTACTAAAAAGAAGTTTGTTAGGGAGAGTGTTTGTAGGGTGCATAATGGAAAGGAAAGGGGAAAGTGAGGTAGGGGAGGGATACAGCTCAAATGGAAGGGTCTGAGAGAGCTGGGAGAGGTGAAAGCCAAGGAGGGGAGCTTCTGCCCCGCAGTCTACGACTGAAATACAAAGCAGGTCATTTTGTGTTTTCTGCCCTCATGTGCACCAGTTGTAAAATGAGGGGACTGGAATTGATGATCCTTGAGGTCCTTTTCCAGTTAGTTCTAAAGCTATGATCTAATGGTGAATTTTTAGAAGAGATTGCTGGATATCTGCAAGGAGTTGGGAGGAATATGAGAGAAGAAGAGATCTAAGAGGAGTTTTTTTTTTAACAGAAGTGGGAGATGGGGGAGGTGGGTTGCAGGGAACACAATGGGAAGGGGAGGCAAATAGGGCAGGGATGCAGCTCAAATTGGGCAGCTAGGCGGCACAGTGGAAAGAGTGCTGGGCCTGTAGTCAGGAAGACTCTCTTGACTTTGGTGAATTAAAATCTCATTTCAAACACTTGTGTGACCCTGGGCAAGTCATTTAATCCTGTTTGCCTCAGTTTCCTCATCTGTAAAATGACCTAGAGAAGGAAATGACAAACCACTCCAATATCTTTGCTAAGAAAGCCCCAAATGGGGTCATGATGAGTCAGATATGACTGAAAAAAATGGCTCAAATGAGCTATTTACCTCATTTAACTGGGGTAGTAACTAGGGCTCAAAGGGGTTGATTGACTTTTAGCCAGTTAGTAGTAGTGCTAGACCTAGAATTCAAGGCTTTGCATTCCTTAGAGAAATTCAATTTGAAAAACAGAGTTTTTTGATAATTCATCTTGTTTTCAGTGAAGTATTAGATTTAATACAGTTTTGGGGGAATACTTCAATGAAGGATTTCAGCAATGTGAGGAATTCCTGATGTAGAAATTGCCTCCACTCATGCAGATTACAGCTCTTCTTTAAATTATTCTTCTGGTGAGTTGCCTTAGGTGTAGAGTCATCTTTGTCACAGGCAGCCCTTGAAACCAGATCTTCCTGACCTCAAAACTGGCCTCTATCTACCTTGTAATACGTAATCAAGGCATAAATAACCACTGTTGCCAAGCTTTTCTTGGATGACTGAGAGTTAACTATACTGCCAACTACATATTTGCTTTTCTCCTAATGAGGCACAAAAATATCCTTCGCGGAGAGTGAGAGAATAATGTTACAGGTGGGAACAGTGTACCACCAAGAGGCAAAGGGTCCGATCCAAGGTCACAGGAGAAAGGCCTCTGTCTGTAGGAAGCAAGGTCACCCCAGCTACTCTTCCTTGCCTGTGTTCAGACTTAGAGTGTCTGCCTAATGAAACATGTGGTAGATGTACCTTGGGATCAGAATTCCTCTTGCATTTCTCAGCTTCCCATATGCATAAAAAATACATTTGGCTCAAAGACAGTTTGTTCATGTAAGGCCGAAATGTCAAACAAGTGGTGCAGAAATTATAGGATTATATTATAATATTTTATCATATGGTAATCAAAAAGGACAGGTATTAATCCTTCAAATGCTTTCCAGAAGCTATTTAGCTTGAAAAAAAAATTAAGGTTTTTCAGCTAGATATAAAATGTAGTTTGAAGAATAATACTTTTGAATATTGTACTTCATTTTAGTTTTATTTTTTCTTCCAAATTTCACTTTCAATTTTATTGAAGTTTTTATTCTAGGTTCTCTGATCCTCACATACACTTTATGGACAGTGACAATGTCTCCTTCATGGCAAATCTTCAAATCTGTCTCTTTTTAAAAATACTTTAAGAGACAAAGTAATTGCAAAGAAGTGGATGTAATAAAAGGCCACTGATAAAGCATTTACTAAGCTCTTGCAGTGTACCAGGCACTGTTGTAAGTACTAGGGATACAAGCAAACAACATACTTGCTGTCCCCAGTCAGCTTACGTTCTAAGAGAGGGAGAGAGTACAGAAATGAAAGCTAGAGAGAAATGGGGGCTGAGAAAGGGAGGATATACGGGGGTCATGGTTTAGAAATGTCTAGGAAATGATGTGAAAATCTGGTCCAGGGTAAGATAAGATGTAAACCTAGGTAAAGTCTACATTCTGCTGGGAAAGAGATGAAATTGTTTAAAAATGTATTTTTTTAGACAAAAAATTATTTTTTTCTAAACTCAGAAAACAAACAAACAATGGCAAGAAACTGGTAATAACTTCCTTGAAACAATTTGCAGACTCTCACCTTATTATTTTGATTGAATCTGCCACCATCTAAATTCATTTACCTTGTCATTATAGCAAATATGAGTGGTATGACTAGTTTAATCACACAGTTAGGGTGGAGTGACTGTCCCAGGGTGTTTCCTAGGAGGACAAGCTTGTGGGGCAATTGGAAGGTTCAGATTAAAGCAGGCAGACTCAACACCTCCTGACCTGGAGATAAATTACCTTTCACCACGTAGTTACTAGACAGTAAAATACTCAGCTTCTCTCTCCTCTCTTTTCCCTCCTCCCATTCTTGATTCTGAAGACTTCTGTCAAACTCACCCATATTCCTTATTGTTTGTTTATTTTTGCCTTGAGATTGAGAAATGACAGTCACTCTCATAATCCAAGGGTCCTGGATTATAAGAACAAAGAGTTATGTTCCTGTGCCTGGTGTATGAATACATCCAAAGTATGAGCCATTCTGAATGTCTTTACCCTACTGAAAGATCAGCAGTAGGGATCAGCCCAGGGCTAACTGCTAGGTCATTCATTTAAACTTAGTTTTGGTTGAGGCTGTCTGTATCAGGACCAGTGCCCTGTGCTTTTCATTATCAGAGAAAACATATTTCTAGGCACATCTCCAGTGAGCCCAATCAGACCCTGAAATGGTTTGCCAATTTTAGCCAGCCATATTGGATTTATGATGCAGTTGACTATTCCAGTAATTCTGGAATTCTGAGTCAGTTCTGAATTGTTGTCAATGCATGTTCCAAAGTAATTCCTAATATAAATAACCAAGATAAATCCAAAGGGAGCTGAGGATTTTTCTTCTAGTGCTATTTCTAATCATAGGGAACTTTCCCTCTTAGTGACAGGAGGAGTCATGTGCAAAGAAACAGGAGATCAGGATTTTATTCCCCACTCAGTCACTTAACTAGCAGTTTGACTCTAGATACTTAGTAACTTTCAGAACCATTCAACCTTCCCATGCCTCATTCTATGAGATTAAGCATCACACTTGGGGTCAAGAAGACCTGAGTTCAAATCCAGCCCCAGATGGGTGACCTTGGACAAATCACTTAAGCTCTAGGGGCCTCAGTTTGCTCATCTGTAATGTGGGGCTAATAGCCTCCCAAGGTTGTTGTGAGGACCACATGTGATTACAGGGCTTAGCACAGTGCCTGACACATGGTAGATGCTTTACTATTTTTTTTTTTTGCTTGATTGATTAATTGATTGACATAGGTAAAGTGCTTTGCTAATTGTATATCATTGAAGAAAATGCTAACTATTACTATTTCATTGATTTAGGGAATTGCCAGTGAGTAACTTCTCTAGTAATGCAATTCAGAGTCATTTATAGTCTTAAAAAGTTGCAAGAAGACACATAGAGGTTAAGAGTGGTTAGCCTACATTCACGCAGTCAGTAAATAAGACATGAACCCAGGCATTCTATGCTCCAACGCCAACAGCTCTTTATCCACTGGTACATCTATAAATGGGGCTGATGCTTTTGTGCAGTTTTCACAGAATTTAATAGTTTGAAAGGACTCAGAGGCCATTTAGTCCAGCCCATTCCTGAAGTCAGAAATTCGTCCAAACAAGTGGTCATCCAGTTTTTGCTTGAGGATCTCAGATGATAGGGGATCCACTAGGTGGCCCAGCAGTCATCTCTCCTTTTGGAAATTTCTCATTATTAAGAAGTTTTTGTTATTATCTAAATTGGAGTATGAGCATAAAATATGTCAAATTAGAAAGTATAAAGGCACTTTGAAATTAAAGCACATCTCTAGCCAAAGATGCTTGGTTTGTATTTTTTAAAGATCAGAATTTTCAGGAGCAGGCTGATTTTTTTTTTTTTTTATATGTGACTTTGGTTAGTTGAAAAACTGTTATAAACTTAAAATGTGCGTGATATGAAGATACCTGCTTTCAAAGTCTCAGAAATCCTTAGAGGCTTTATTTACTCACTCAATCTAATCAGATTAATTTTCCGAGTGGAGAATTTTTCCTTTCCAATCAGTCATTTGCTTGCTCACGCCCATGCCATCACCTTGTTGGCTGATCTGGCTATTGTAATTAATGGTCTGTTTGCATTTTCATTGAGTCATCTGTTTTTAGGATTCAAAATCTTACCAAGAAATTCCTTTATGAAACTTGGTGAACAAGGAAGCCATCTGGGTGACTAACTTATTTTCCTCTCAGATTTTATTTTAAATTTTTTTGCAAAGAAAAAAAACATTTTGGAGTCCATTTTGGAGTTCTTGCCAATATATATTTTTTTTTAAATAAAGAAGGGATAGGGATAGGAATACGGCCTAGGTAGGTAATAAGGAGCTCCTGGCTAAGGAAACTATCAATATAGGTCAGCATCTGCCTTGTAAGTGTATTATTTTCTATTTTATTTTATTTTATTTTATTTTATTTTATTTTATTTTATTTTATTTTATTTTATTTTGAGATTTGCTGATACTGGAAGTACAATGGCTATTCATGGATGCGAGACTAATTTTTATTACCTAGGCTACTTGAGAAGCTAGATCTGGAGTCAGAAAGACCTGAGTTAAAATATGACCTCAGACACTTACTAGCTGTATGACCCTGGGCAAGTCACTTAACCCTGTTTGCCTCAGTTTCCTCATCTGTAAAATGAGCTGGAGAAAGAAATGGCAAACCACCCTAGTATCTTTGCTAATTTAGTGTTCTAGATAGTATCTAAAGAACTGAGAGATAAAATCTTGAGCAGGGTCACACAGTCAGTATGGATTCTAGGTGAGATTTGTACTCAGTTCTTCTTGGCTCTGAGATCTGTTTCTAATCTCTACCAAGCTTAGTAGAGTGAAATCTTTCTGACTATTTAGAAGTTTAGAGTAAGGGAATTCATTATGGGGGCATGATAGAAAACTTCATCATGGAGATGGTATGTATGTTAGCTGATTCATTAGCTAGTTCTTGAAGAAATAATAAGTGCTTCAAAATAAATTCAAAGGGGTTAGGACCATAGGTTTAGAGTGGGAAGAAATAATCTTTTAGTCAAGCTACCTTCATTTAATAAGGAAGTAAAAGGACACTCCTGGGAATGAAATGATTTGCCTAAGGTGGCACAGATCATAAGAAAATGATGTGAGCAAAGATTTGGAGGTGTGGACTCACAGAGTTTGTTTAGGAAGCAGACTAGATGGCTAGGCTGGATGGCTTATTTTGAGGAATAGTAGCACATGAATTTGAATTGGTAGGTAGGGGTCAGATTGGGTCAGAGAGCATTTAATTTTCAAAAAATACATGGAGCCTGTGTTCTACTGTAACATTTAGGTTCCTGAAACGTGTTTGGATCCATTATGTATCAGATTCATAGGCATGAGCCTCCATTTCCATTGAAATTAACCCCAAGACCACCAAGTAAAACACATTATAAGAAATTAAAGGAAATTTAGTATAGCAGAAGGCAAGGTGAATAACAAAACATTTCAACACTAGCAAAACCTCACATCATCTATTTCCTAAATTACCACCTTCCAAACCTCCAGAGACTGAATGTTGTAAATCCACTTGTCTTTGCTCCCTGTTCATGCCTTTCTGGCCTAGAATTATAATACAGTGTCATAAGAACATGAGTTTGTGAGCTCAGGGGTCCTCAATTTCCATTCTGGATTAATTGCCTCAAATTGTAATGTAGGGAATCATAAGGAATGTTTGGTATGGACTTGCCCATTGGATAAATACTCTAGGAAGATAAAACATCTCTCCACTAAAGCCTGAATTACCTCTTAGGGAGGGAATGTTGTATTGTAGAGAAGCCTTGTTACTTTCTCTTGGGAATTACTGAATCTGTAGAGGACCTGGAGAATTTTGTTATAGGAATTCAGTACAGCAACATAGATACCTCTGTCTAGGACTTACATAGGTAAGGCCTATAGAGTAGCCTATAGAGTAGTTTAGTGGCTAAATGGCAGAGGGAGATTTGAACTCAGATCATTCTGACACCTTGTCTCCCACTCTCTCCATTACACAATCTGCTGTCTACTTCTTCTTGGACTGGAAGTCTTCTGCCAACTCTTGATTGTTGGAGATGACCTTTGATATCTCTGTCTCTGTTAGTCTCCTCTCTTCCCTTACCCTCCCATGCTCACTTCTCCTCTTCTCTTTCCTTCTCTTTTTCCTGTAGCTTCCCCTCTTTTTGCTTTTCCTCCCCTGTCTACTTCTTTCTTCTCTCCTCCAACCATCCTTTACATCTCATCTGTCACCCATCCAATCAGTTCAGGCTGCTCTGCTGATGCAGTCTTTGAACTCAAGCTGGTATTTGGGGGCAAACCAAAGTAGCTCTATGCACATTCATTAACACAGCACCAAACCCTAGCCTTTATGGCAGAGGTCTTTAACTGGGGTCTGTGGATTTTTTTAAAGGTACTTTGATAACTGTATTCCATTACAATTGGTTTCCTTTGCAATCTGGTACTTTAATATAATGTAATACCTTTACACATTTAAAAGTGCTAATCTGAGGAGGGGTCCACAAGCTTCCCCAGATTGTCAGAAGGATCCATGATACCACAAAGGTAAAGAATTCCTCTACAGTGTAGAGAGTCATGTTTTTAGATGTTCAAAAGGATGCTGCAAAATTCTATTCTAGGATTTAAAGCATTCTTTAGGAAATTGAATCTAGTAGCATATCCACAATATTAGATATTATAGCACATGAGCTTAAGACACTATCATAGCACATATATCCCCATGTCAATTTGTAATTTTTTCCCCCTTTAAACAGAAGTCTCTGACTCAAAGCACTATCAGGATCAAATTTATATGAAGTCCACACTACAAAGCTGAGTAGCCTGGAGTATCCATTTAGGTTAGAGAAGAGAAAGGGGGACCAAACTCTCTGTCCCCCTTCCCCATGCCTAGAGTGCCTTGCCTTCTCAGCTAATCTTTACTGTCCTCAGAGATGGAACACCCCTGGCTATAATTCCAGGTCATGGGAAACAGGCATTATCTCCCCTTGCCACTCTTTCACCATTTTAATCGGTAATCACTACCATTAAGGGCTATTTTCTTAAAACCTTTCATATTTCTGAATTGATTTTCTAAGAAAACAACCCCATACTACTTTACAATCAGATGCCTACCTGGCCTTCTGTCTACTGCTGCCACTGCTTCCTGTCTGTCTTTTAATGTGAAAATTATAGGAGTTTGAAGTGCTTTTTTAGCAGATGGAGAAATGACAGACACACTCTTGAAAAAGATTCAGTTGATATGTTGATCAATACTGATGCTTAACATCCAGGGCTGCCAGTGACTAAACTGAGAAGTATATTTGCTGACCTGCACTGATGATAAATCTGGGGACTTGGTCTCAGTCAGCTATGGAGTGGTGAGCCTCTTTGGTACTCTGGAATCAGGAAGAGACCATCCCTTACTTAGCTTGTATTTTTATGAGTGGAATGTGTCTGTTCTATATGCAGGTTAGGATTCTGGCTGTGCCACATTGTTCCAGGGGGATAATCACAAAGCCCTATTTTCTCCTTGGTCTCCTCCCATGGCATTCTTCCCCACGCCCTTCCTTTCTGACAACATCTTGCCCTTAAATTCTTACCATTTGTATGTATGCACAGATTACTACTCGATGTGTTAGTTGGGATAGGAAGACATGAGGGTTTCCCCTATCCTTTCCCATTTGATATTTTATTAATTAAGCTAATTGTCACAGTGAAAGGCACTAAGAACTTGGTCCCAAAGACAAGAGTTAAGAGGCTGAAGGTCTAATGACATGGGTGCAAGGCAGTGAGAAGCCCTGGGAATTGGCACAAGAGACTACTGGAAAGATCAAGTCTAGGTTGGGGGTAGGTGGGTGATATGTTGATGAACCAGTAAAGAAAAACCTCTTAATAGTTAAATTCTGTTGGCTTTTTTTTTTTCTGCTTTTTTTTTTGGAGGGGGAAGACAGGGCAATTGGGGTTAAGTGACTTGCCCAAGGTTACTTGGTTAGTGTTAAGTGTCTGAGGCCTTATTTGAACTCAGGTCCTTCTGACTCCAGGGCTGGTGTTCTATTCACTGTACCACTTAGTTGCACCAAGTTAGTGCTTTCTCTCTCTCTGTTTTTTTTTTTTGGAAGCAAGGCAATTGGGGTTAAGTGACTTGCCCAAGGTCACACAGCTAGTAAGCGCCAAGTGTCTGAGGTCACATTTGAATTCAGGTCCTCTTGACTCCAAAGTTGGTACTCTATCCACTGCGCCACCTAGCTGCCCCTCAGTTGGCATTTGTTAATCACTTACTATGTGCTAGTTGATTGGGATACAAAGAAGTAAATGGAACTGTTCCTGTTCTCAAGAAGTTTGCTCAGTGGATGACTAAAGGGAAGGGGTCCATTGCAATACGTTCCAGTTGAAAGGGCACTGAATTTGAACTCACAGGTCTTGAGTTCAAACCACAGATCTGACACTTATTATTATTTTTTAAATTAACTTGTTTTTGGTTTTCAAAATTCATTTCCATAAGTTTTAAATTTTCTTCGCCTCCCCAGGATGGCAGTCTGATATAGGCTCTATGTATACATTGCCATTAAACACATTTTCACATTAGTCATATTGTATAGAAGAATTAGAACAAATTGGAACCATGAGAAAGGAAAACAAAACAACAAAAAAAAGAGAGCGGACTATCTTCTATCTGCATTCAGACTCCATAACTCTCTCTGGATGTGGATGGCATTTTCCATCATGAGTTCTTTGGAATTGTTTCAGGTCCTTGCATTGCTGAGAAGGGCGAAGTCTGTCAAAGTCAGTCACTGGACACTGTGTTTGCCACTTATTGTTGCATGTGTGATTATGGGCATCCCTTAATCTGCCTGAGCCCCAATTTCCTCATCTCCCCTTGCCCTTTCCCCCCAAAAAGAATGTAAGCTTATTGAAGAAAGGGTTATAAAACTGAATTGCTTTGTTGCTTGGTAAAAATTGTTGAAATCCTTTTGATCAGAGTTTCACAAAATGAGCTTTGCTGCATAGAAGGTATCACATTATGATAAATGTTTTCTTTTTTAATCTGACTGTTAGGCAATGTAGATAAGTAGGACAGTGGATGGACTGGTAGTGAGGAAGATCTGGATCCAAATCTTCCAAAGACACTTGCTAGCTGTGTAGGCTTGTCACTTAACCTTTCTCAGCCTCAATTTTTCCATCTCTGCTATGAGGATAATTAGTAGTGCCTAGCATACAGGGTTGTTATGAGGAGCCAGAGTGTATATGTGTGTACGTGTCTATTATCTGTTTCTGTAGACATGTATATATGCATGTGCACATGTACATATGTGTGCACATCACATACTATATGCATGTTTTATATAGTATATATTACATATATGTACATACATGTCTGTATGTATACCTGTCGGTGTATATGTGGATAGAAATAGACACACACACACATATATAAAACATTGGCAAAGTATATTTCTATTTTTAAAGTATTCTATAAATGCCAGCTATTATGAAAATTATTCCTATATGGTTTGTTTAAAGTGACTCAAAAATAGCTCTGATTTCTCTTTTGAGAGTATACTTGAATATTCCTCACTTGACAGGATTTTTGAGCCATGAAAGATCTTAGAGGTTCAACATACCTATTTTTACAAATGAGTTAACTGAGGCTCAGACTGGATAATTGATTTGCCTAAAATCACATTAAAGGTTTGTAGCAAGCCTAGGACTGGAACCCAGGTTTCCGGATTCCTTGTACCTTCTTCTTTTTAAGACATTACACTGATTTCTCATTGATATTGTGCTTCTTGCATTTGAATGTGAAACTTTCTATTCAGCTCTGGTTTTTTCATCAAGAATACTTAAAAGTCCTCCATTTCATTGAATGATGATATTTTCCCCTGAAACATTATACTCAGTTTTACTGGTTCTTGGTTTTAATCCTAGCTCCTTTGATTCTGGAATATCATACTCCAGGCCCTTGGATCCCTTAATGTAGGAGCTGCTAGATCCTGTGTTATCCTGATTTCGCATCGATATTGTTAAAAACAAACAAATAGACAAACAAAATAAAGAAAAGAACACCCCCCCCCTCCCCCAATTAAGTTTTCTTCTTTGTTTCTTTGTAAATCTTGGCTGAAGGTGAGGATTCAGAGCTAAACTTACATGAGAATCAATAATTAAGCTTTATTAGGGAGAGAAAAATGACAAGGCTGACTCTTAGCCACCAAGCTGAAATTCCCAGCTACTAAGCTGTGAGTTGAGTTGACAGAGATTTTGTGAACTGGAGGTTAAAGGTGTTTTGAAATGTATATGTTAGTTTTTCTCTTCCATTTTCATGAAGTTTCAAGTATTCTTTCCAAGGCAAGGGGATCAGGTAGCAAATGCTGAGAGAAAAGGCAGAAAGAGAATGAAAGATCAGAGCAGAGATGGTCTAGACTCTGTATTCTCTGAGCCAGTGTGGATATGCCAAGCCACCAAGTGAAGCCATGGCTGAGGAGAAGGAGAGGTAGGAAGGAGACAGTTGATAATACAAGCTATGGATAGAATCAGCTGGAGTTTCCCGCTCTCCAAAAGGCGACCCTTTCTGATGTTCTGGGTTTTGTTGTTTGAATTCCCATGGTAGACACTGATGATAAATCCCCTACCTGGTCCCACCTCATTTCATTTTTATTCTTTTGGATTTGCCTCCTGTTGTCTAGGGCACACCAAGTGATACCAGGAAACCTGCTATCCTACTCCAGTGTTTCTCCTAACCAACTAACCCTATTCCTTCTCTTTAAAGATGGCTGAAGTCCAGATTGTCAGGTGGTAATTTTAGCCAAGTGAACCAAGCACATAGCTGTGAAAGCAGAGCTGTGTTTGCCATGATACTGTGCTCTCCTGGGGGGGAAAAAAGAGGAAATAAAACCTTGAGATCATAACAATACTTAGAATTCAATACACTTCAATTCAACAAGTATTTATTAAGAGCCTACCTACTATTTACCAGGAGCTCCAAGGCCCTGGGGATTCAAAGACAAGAAGGAAACGGTCCTAGCTCTCCCTTTACATTCCACATTTAATAACTGTGTGACCTTTGGGCAAGTTATTTTACTTCTCTGAGCCACAGTTTCTTCATCTCACATGCAGAAAATTGAGATCCCTTCAAGGTCCCTTTAGGTTCAAAGTTTTATAACTAACATGGCTTATAGGCTTGCAAATTTTTCAATTCTTTTATAATTGGGGATTATCCATCACAGCAATATTTCCTTATACCCTGAATCCCTAGGAGTTCAGGATGAGTGCCTGTTGATTTCAGAATCCAAACATTTAAAAAATCCACTAAGAGAGTTTGGAATCTAAACATTTAAAAAATCCAGTGATATAAGGGATTTGTTACCCCAGACCAACTTACAGGTGGTCATCCTTGGGGTCAGGAGAGACTTCAGTCTCTTCCATCTTTCTACATATATAGTATTCTAGGAAGTTTCTGTTCAATTAAATATTGAGAGCTTTCTAGGTGCAAAACATGGCCTAAAGATAAAAGCGGATAAACTCTACCCTGACCTAATGCATAACAAAATCACAAAGTGCCTTTGAAATCAAGAAAGATAGTTACTGTTATGTGCAGAATGATTTGTTGAAATCCTTTTGATCAGACTACTGATTTTACCTTTCCTCCAACGTAGACTGGCAACTTGGACCTAGGTCACCTTGTCTCCAGGGCTGGCCCTCTATCTGGCTTCCTCTCTGATATACTTACAATTTGTTCAGATTAGCAATGCATATCTACCAGTTAGAAGAAAATCTCAAAAGGGGAGTGTGTTATGATGGAAAGAACAATGAGTTCTGGAGTTCTAAAACCTGGGTCCAAGTTCCAATTCTGTTATTCATTAGTTATTCAACCATCATCAAGTACTTATTACCTCTCTGATGTTAAATTTCCTCATATGCAAAAAGAGACTAGTCGTATTTGTTCTGACTCCCCTTTGTGGGTTGCAGTGAAGATTAAATAAGATAAAGTTATAGGACAGTGCTTTGGAAGCAAACAGAAATATCAGCTGCCCCTCTTACTCAGAACACCCTATTCCACAACTTTTGTGGAGAAGCTGGCAATTTTGCATTCTAATTAATACACTCCTCAGGTGGCAGTACTTGATTTTCCTGCCAGGTCAGAGAAAGTGTGCCTGCCACAAAGATGCTTGGAGTAGATCAGGAGGCCACAGGACAAGCAGAGTCTTCAGTTTGCTCACATGGAGTTCCTTAGAGTTTATCTGCATTCCCAGGAGCTGTAGCCACAGGCCTATCTGCCAAATCCATTTGCTTCAATGATTCTAACACATTCTATACTCTGGGGAAGAGCTATTTATATACGAGATCATCGGTTCCTTTATTGTAATATAATACTGTTGAGATGCTCTGTTTCATTTTTTTTAATATTCCAACTTTTTAAAATGCTTAACTAATTATAGTCCCTCCAGGTCCCTGCCGTTGCTATTCTTCCTTCTTCCCTTCCTTGCTTCCATCCCACTCTTTTAAAAAATAATAATAATAAATCACAGCAATAAGGGTACCTTTTGTTGGTAAATGATATTTTGGTTTCCATGATACTTCTTGTTACAAGTAGCTGCTCTATTCATCCTCGAATTGTATCATTTCAATGCCTGCTAAAATATCATTGCTTACATACAACAGCAAATCGCTCCTTGATGATCCTTGTCATTGTGGAAACTCCCCTGTTAGGAAATAAATGTCAAAAAAATTAATTAGTATGTATTTAGTGGAGAATCATTTATTTGTATTTATTCATTGGTACTTACAAGCCCGAAAAGATATAATCCTTTCTTATTTATAAATGGGTTATAAAAATGCTAAGCCATTCTTCCTTAAAAAAAATTCAAGGAGAGGCCTATTGTTTAAACCTTGGAAGCGATGGCAGCAATTATTAGGAGTGCTTAACCTTTTTTGGGTATGTTTTGTGTATAGAGAGAATTGGGGACCATGCATTCTAATTCTAACTTGGCCATCAGGTCAGTACTTGAATTCCTTAAACCTTCTCTCAATTTTCTAGTTGTACCAATCTCACAAGAATGAGGTACCATACAATGTTGAAATCCAGCAAGCAACTACTACATTCAGGGTATATTTGGCTATGGGTTATACAAAAGCTGAAATAAGATATGGTTCTTGTCCTCAATAAAGTGTGTGTGTGTGTGTGTGTGTGTTTGTGTGTGTGTGTGTGTGTGTGTATTTAAACCAGCTGATACTTAGATATTGTGCTTTAAGGTTTGCAAAACATTTCATATTCATTATTTTCCTTACAACCCTCTGAGACAGAAAGCAAAGGAAATATAATCCTGAGTAAATTGAGGTTCATAGAGAGAGGCTGAATTCAAACCCACATCCTTATGGATTCCAAAGCTAGTTCTCTGTTTAACAGCACCAGAGGTTCTTTATATATGTGTATGTGTGTGTGTGTGTGTGTGTGTGTGTGAGTGTGTGTGTGTGTGTGTGTGAGTGTGTGTAAAGATTTGCCCAAGGTAACACAGATAGTGAGGAGGAGAGTAGGATTTGATCCCAGGTCCTATGATTCCAAAATCCTCTATTCTTTTCACTAGACCATGACAGCAACCTTTCATTCACCCCCTCCTCACTCCCAAATAAAATTTGGTCTTTTTATGATCTTTATAGGGTACTCACTTGTTTAGTGGTTCCCTTGAAAAATTACAAATGACATATTATCTCATTTCTTTATGACAAAGTTGCACATCTTTATTTTATCCAAGACAAATCAGTACAAAAATCAGAATTTGTCCCTTTTTCCAATCCAGCATGGAGTAGGGGTTAGCTTCAGAGGCAGCTAGGTGGCACAGTGGGTTAGAGCACTGGTCCTAGAGTTAGGTAGACCTGAGTTCAATTCTGACCTCACTGGCTTCAAATCCTGGGCAAGTCACTTTAATCCCTCTTTGCCTTAATACACTGGAGAAGAAAATGGGAAATAACTCCAGTGTCCTTGCCAAGAAAACCCCATGGGGAGTATGAGCCGGCTTGTATGGTCCACAGGATCATGAAGAGTTAGATATGACTTAACAACAACAGCAGCTAGCTTTGAAATTAGGAAAGTCCTGTCTCTGCATACCAGCTGTGTGCCTCTGGACAAGTCCTTTAAACTGTAAGCTCTCTCTGCCAGTGTTGTAGAAATCAAACAGAAAGAAGGGCCATTAAAACATCCCTGCAGCCATATTGACGTAGAAAAAATCACATATAAACATCATCCATGTTCTATTGTACTTTTGTTTGTTAAATATTTCTCAATTACATTTTTATCTGGTCTGGGCTGTACTGAGGAGTGTTGAAGGCCCACGTTGGATACGTCTTCTCTAGGCAACTCCCTAAGCCAGTTTCTTCATGTAGGAGTTGCCTGTACCATTTAATTCACAAACCCAATCTTCATGCCCATCTCTGTCCCAACCAAATATTCAAACAAAATAGCCATGCCCTTTGGGTGGAAGGAGTGGGTGAAGAGTGTTGAGCTGGATGTTATGATGTATTTACTGTATAAATGAGCCTCCTCTGCTCCCGCTCCCCTTTCCTGGTGATAACATTAATTTCCTACTGTGTTCCATCACCTTTGGTTGGTACCTCAAGAGTTGTGGGGCTGAATTTGTTCCCTGGCTTAGACATCCTTGTTTGTTTGTATCTTGGAGCTCTCCTGCTGGTGGCCGCCAGCCGCTTATGCTGTGCTGTTTCCATGCTTTATGGGAAAATGTTCATATGTGGCTGCTGTGTTTGATATTAAATCTGAGATGAACTTCAGAAGCTTTCTTGCTTTTTATTAAAAATGATTTTGGCTGGGGGCAGTGTTATCCTGTTCATAAATCAGGTGCTCTCCGAGATTCAATAATTCAGAATTCACATGAGGATATGGTGGAATAAAACATTTCTTTTTCTTCTCCAACCCTCCCCATGCAAAATTTACTTAACTCCCCCTTTCCGCCTCCTCTCCACTGCCTCTTTCTATTTATTTTAAGTCTTCTTTGGGGAGGTTTGCACAGATGTGTCCCATGGCCAGGGAAGAGAAGGCAGAAAAGGAGACCCATCACTGGGTAATTGCTTTTGGCTTGAAGGGACTTGAACTTGATAAGTTTTCTGAGTTTCTTTTTCTGCCCAGGAAATAGACTATTTTGTTTGTTTGTTTATTTATTTTAGAGCAATCCCAAGTCATAGCATGGTTCCCTTGCCTCCCTGGGTTTTATTGCTTGGTCTCTTATGAGGGATGGCTTAGAAGAAAAGTAGGTTGATAAAAGGAAAAGAATATAAGTAATGTCAAAGACTTGAGAAGGCCTCCCTGTGTCAAGTTACAGGTGGCAAAAGGGTTTATGAAAACATAAGTGCTTGCATTTCAAAAAGCTCTTTCCTTAAGCCTTCACCTTTTCACATTTGAAAGGCAAAAAGGGTATTTGGGAAATATAATTGAGAGAAGACATCTTATGAGGCTCAGGGTTTAAAGAAATTTTAAAAGGCTCTAAGGAAATAGACGGCTGATTTATTATTTTTTTTCTCTTCTTCTTAGAGTAAGTAGGAGCAATTAGAATCCATAAGGATTACTCATAATCAGTATGCCTGGTATTTTTATAGCCCCATTTTTCCAGAGTCTTAAACACTTCCATATGTAGTATGTAGTTTTTGTCATAAAAATCTTATGGAGAAAACAAAAGTGTTGATCATAGAAGTACCTTAAATAGTATCTTTTGTACATGTGATTTTACTTAACAATAAAAAATGCACATTTTTTCAGGTGCCTTAAAAAAATATTGGTGGTAGTGGAGAGAAGATGACACAAGGCAATCTTGTGATTGGACTATACTTTTTTAATGCTTATGTCCCCTTTTTCCATGGAAGCAGCATATAGCACTAGGAAAAAGGGCTGTATTTATCTGTGAGAAACTGGATGGGAGAAGCCTTGGGAGTGGGGAGACTGGGAAACCTTCTTGAAAGTTGTGGGACTTAAACTGATATTTAAACTGGTCTTTGAAGAAAGGATTTCAATAGGTAGAAATTTGCATATGATGGGGTGTGATCATTGGGGATAAAAATATGCACTACTTCAAGGGTCTACCATATGCAATGACCTGGGTTCTGTCCCCTGTCTTATCTTGGCTATATGACCATGGGCAAACCACACCCACAGTGTACTGGGCAACTCTCAAGGACGGTAGTTTACAGGTACATTTTTTATTGTGCCCCAGTGGTTCCACATCAGCATTTCCTTGTGCCAGGGAAATCTCAGGTCTAGATTGAAAACAAAAACCAAAAAAAGAAACAAATAGTACTTGTACTGTTTACCTTACACAGCTTTTGTGAGGAAAGTACTCTGAAGTACACTCCAAAGTCCTATTATCAATGTGAGTAATTATTATTAACATTTCATAGCTATCCATCATATCCATGGTTTTCATACGGTAGGTCCTTAAGTGTATGCTGAATTGAGTGGAATAAAATTAGCTATTTTTTAATACTCTCAGGTAAAGGAAACATGCTCTATAGAATTCATATGCTACGTAGATTGGTCAGATGAGAGGTGGGAGCAAAGCTGAGTTAGAAATGAGGTCTAGACAAGCAGTGGGCATGGGGAGGAGGTGTATACATTGCATAGGGCCAGTATTCATAAGATTGTGCCATTCTGATTTGCCAAATATATTATCATTTGGATAAATTATAATTAAACAAAATAAAAAGAAAAGCCTTCATGCAAATAGTACATCTATCTACTCTTACCCATAAAAAGGTCATATAAAATGTAATTTTTAAAATTATGCATTGTTGACAGTATAAGCAATATATCTGTATCCAAATCACTCATAATATCTTAAAAAGATGACATTGATAAAAGTGGCTGGGCCCAACCTTAGAAAATGAGAAGAAATCCATGCTAATGACTTGACTAACTTAAAAGGCCCTTAAGGATTTTTCTTCAAGGTATTACAAAGATTCGAAGATTTTAAAAGACCGAAAACTATCACTTGTGGCACTATTGCCCCCAGAAAGGAGAGTGAGAAGATATTAGTTTCTATCGACCCACATGCCTACTTTCTTAGCACTATGAATTCTTTATAATACTGATGTTGTTGAGGATATTGTTGATGAAAATAGGATGAGAATAGAACAGGAAAATGTTTGTATGTCATTTTATAGCATTTTTTATAGCATTTTATATATACCTACTTCTTTATAGTCACAGAGTTGACCTTGGTCAATATATATAAGATATATATACACACATATACTGTATAAGAAGTATAAGGTCCTATTGTATTTATTTGCTGAAAGAAATGGGAAGGTTTAATTTGGAGAAAGGGGAATTTACAGAACATGATGATAATTGTATCTTCAAGTATTTGAAAGGCTTAAAACTTAAAGCATATTATTATTATTGTGGGAGGAGTTACAGGCTGCATTCATTACTGTAGGGAATGCCCCTGCTGCCAATGAAGCAAGCATGTATCCTTGAAATACTGAAGCATAAACATTAGCTTTTAGCTCTTCTACGAAAGGTTTTGTCCAAATCCTTATCATGCTTGGGAAGTATCTCTGAATGTAACCCGTGGATATGATATCCCTGGGAGATAGATAAACTTTGGAAATCGATTATCCATGGTAATTATAGATAGTAGTAATACATCAAGAATAAATAGTGTATGTGGGAGAAAGAGGGAAAGGGGGAAGGGAGAGAGAGTTTTTACAAGTTTCTGAAAGTAAGAAAAAAATGAGTTGCAGGAAAAACAATTTTGTTTTATTTTTTGGATGCTTGATATGAAATGGAAGCAGTTGTAACCCGCTCATAGAAATTGTGCTGGGAATATGTTATTATAAAGGCTAAGGTTTTTTTTCTTGTATACTTTACACATATTTACTCTAATGGTGGGGTAAAAGCAGATGTCTTTCTGCTCATTTTAAAATTGCTAACAACTCTGCCTTTCCACTGAAAGCTTTGAGCTCAGGGTGAAGTAGCAAAAGTGATCAGATCATTGAAACACATATTTGGGGTGACTTCATGGTCCATATATCCTGAGTCTGGGCTTGGCATTTTCTTGTATTTGTATTTTTATTTTCTTCAATATCTTAATTTACTTTAAAGTCTCTCGCCTATTTGTGAATCTCTGTGCCTTTCTCTATGTCCCCCATTCATTTTCTCAGCTTTTAATCAATGTCTGTTCATTTTTTTAGATCTCTTTCTTTGTAGAATTTTCCCTCTGTGGTGATTGGTAAAGCTTTACATGAGTTTTCAGGGTAACTGAAATTTCAGGCAAAAGTCCTATGACCTTGTCATGGAACACTCAGAAATAAAGGGCAGGAGTTTGACTCTGGAATTCAACTGGGGCCACAATGTACATGTCAGTGAGAACAGGTCAGCCACAGCATCATGCCCTTCCTTGGCCCTAAAACTGGTTCTGAAGTTGGACTGTGAACCATAGACCTTGGCAGGTTCATAACAGACTTGATTAAATTCCCTCTTCTTCTTCTTCCTCATTTTTGTTCCTCTCAACAACATTGTTCTTCTGACTTTATTTAGGGCTCATTCTCTCTCTCTCTCTCTCTCTCTCTCTCTCTCTCTCTGTACTATTTATTTACAGAGAATGACTAGTAATTCAGGTTTGGGGAGGGGGGGGGGGCGGTCTGGACCTGTGATTTCAATGGTGTGGGAAACAACTCCCCCTGCCAAGACAAATCTGCAACTACTCAGTAACTTA
>CM053592.1:68303825-68324387 GCA_028646515.1 Pseudochirops corinnae | reverse complement strand
ACATCCATATGACATATAGTAATATGTCAAAAAGTGAGACTTGAACCCTAGTCTTCTTATTTCTGAAATTGGTTCTTATTACATTATTAGAATGTAAGCCCATTGAGGGAAGGGATGGTTTCCTTCTTTGTACCTGTATGTCCATGTATCAGCAATGAAGCATTCACAATGCCTACAGTAACTATAAGTATGCTGATATGGTTATTAATCACAAAATGTAACAGGCTCTCTACATAAGAAATATAGCTAGAGCATTTATTTAAATACCAGAAAACTGAGTACCAAAACCAGAAAGTCAAAGCCAACATAGTAGTTATGAAGTTGGCACATGTAGTTAAAGTAGTATCAACATCTAGATTTTTCGAAGCCGGGGGACTCAACGGCTTCCCAGAGTCTTGTCTGGCCAAATCACACAGCTCTTCTCAAAGTGAACCCCAAAGCAAAACCTCACATAAGGGCATATATATAGCCTTCTCCTGGCTTGGAGAATGTCACAGCCCTCTTCACCCACTGCCCAATCACAAAGCTACAAGGCGCGAGCATTCCCGAGAAACATGCATCACGCCACAGGCTCCACGTGACCACATTCAGCCTGTTAAGGGGCAGAGTATACTTTCAAATCAGGGAAGGTTCTCAGAGTCATGTAGCCACTTTAGCAAAGAGCCTAGGAGCAGGGAAGATCTTCAGATTCCTATAATAGTCCAGTACCTCACATGATGCATAGAACAGAAATATAAAGAATATATGCTTACTGTCTGATTGATACTTCCTGTTCCTCCCTCAAAACATAATAATAATACTTGAACATACCAGTGAATCTATGATCTCAACAACATGTGCATGTAAGTATTTTCTCCAATGATGCAAATCACAACCCATCCATATCTTCTCATAAATCTTCTACAAATTGCTGGGGACCTTTCCTTGCTTTTTCTTGACATAGCAAGGATACCCATGGATCATGTAAGCTATCCATCAGTTATCCTTTATTCTCACCATGAGATCAGCCCATCTGCTGATTGCAGACTGTTCATGCCTACCATGTGCCTCTCCATTGACCTTTTGTAATTCTCATTTTTGTTTCAATTTATTCAGAGATTTTCTATGACTCTCAGTCATATAATATTACTGTTGGTTCATTAAAAAAAAAGGATGCACTTTTGTTTCCTTTGAGAAGTGTGAAGGCATTAAGAGGACTTTTCCCCAAAGGCAATCTTGAACCACAGAATTATAGAGATACAGAATCTGATAACTGGAAGGTATCTCAGTCGCTAGCTAGTCTAACCCTTATACCAAAGAAATCCCTATGATAATATACCCAACAAGTGGTATGTTAAATTCTAGCCCTTTTCCTCTGAATCCTATTTGATTCTAGGGTCAAGTCCCACTTTTTGACATATTACCATTATCCACAGGTTGGGTCTGCCATATTTACTTTTAATCTTGCTTGCCATCCTGTGCTAATCATTCCCCTAGATGCAAGATCCTATGGGTTGGCCCATATGTTCTTTCCTATTTGAGTCTTGAAATAATGTAGGAAACCTCTGTTTTAAACAAGTAGAACTCATTGATCAGCATGTGCTTTACATATGTGTGTGTATATATGTATATATACATATATGTATATATGTGTGTATATATGTGTGTGTATGTGTGTGTGTGTGTGTGTGTGTGTATATATATATATATATATGTATATATATATATATATCACTATAGCCAGATAGTGTGAAGCCACAGTTATTCTAGTGAAGCCTGGAGGATTCAATGTTGGCTCCTGTCTTGAGCTCTGGATTATAGTGCCTTGGAAAATTAGGTTTGCTCCAAAAGCATGGACTGATTTTTCTGCAGACTATAAGGGTTTGGGGTTGTCAGTACTCCCACAACAGCTTCTACAAATCTCATAAAGACCTCTTATTAGTCTGACCTCGAGGATCTCCTGGGCTGTGCCATAACTGAGAACTGAGCTGTACCTGCTTAGGTTTTTGTGGCTCAGAATGAAGGCCATTTTCAGAAAAATCTGATGTAAATAATTGCAACCCTCCCCCCTCCCCCCACCACCCCGGCCCTCCTGCTATCTGTGTGCTTTTGCAGAGGCTGTTCATAATACCTATAATGCACTAGTTTCACCTCTCTTCTTCTAATTGTTCATTAAATAAAATGAACCACTCTGTAAATATTAACAAATATAAACTATAGAATCTCCATGGAAGGTGAGCTGAAATCAAGAATGAAAGGGGAAAAAGAGTTCCTAGATATTGTAAGCTGCCTTGACTATGTTTATTATTTCCTTCTATTATTACTAGCTATTTGCCTTTAATCTAAAGTTGTTAACCTGTGCTAATCATTCCCTTTGGTGCAAGATTTTATGGCCTAGCCCATCTGTTCTTGCCCATTGGAGTCCTGAAATGCAGAGGTAAGCCATATTAAGTATTCAAGTCTTTTAATTAATTAATTAAACTGCTATGCTTAAAATTATATTCCTAAGTATTGACTGTTAACGTCAAGGTAGAAATCGAACCTTTTCTATGTTTGTTTTCCACCTGATTCAAATGGAAACAAACTTATCATCAAGAGCTATATACACAGATATATAAAGCTAGGTGGACCCTTAGATATATCTAGTTTAACCCCTCTGTTTACAAATAAATGTAAATATGAAACTGAGACCCTGGGAAGTCAAGGTCATTGCCTAAGTAAGTGTCAGTGATACAGCTTGAACCTGGAGTTCCTGACTCCCAGTCCAGAATATTTACCCGAGACCACAGTGGCTCCTAGCCTATGCTTTTTCTCATTCTTTCTCTTGGCTTCTCCAAATGTTTTTTTTTTTTTTTTGTAAATGTTATCCAAGAGAAGTTGGCATGTGGTTGCAGTTATGTTTTCTAAGCAGCATGCTTCTTCAACTCCAGTTTGTTCAAGCATGCCCCAGTGGCTGAGCACCCATTTTGTCTTTCGTTTCCCTTTTCTGCCCTGTTCCTGCTCCTCCTCACAGAAGTGTTGCTCTGAATGTTTTCTTCCATATTATTACTTTTTTAATGTAAGATATGTACTGGCATCATCTTTCCATAACAAGTGGATTAAACGTTCTTGATGTGGGAGGAACTTGGAGACTGATGATGCTTTAAAACCATTGTTGTCTTCTATAGTATCTGGGTTTTAATAGTTTTCCACAGCTTTTAAGCTAATTCCATTTAAAAATCATATCATAATCCAAATACTATAAAATAGAATGAAATGATTTCTAATCAAGTGAGTAAAAGTAGCTACATCCTCATGCTCTCTCATAAAATATTTTTTTTCTTAATAACAGAATTTCTAAGAAACCAGAAAAGGATAGTTTATAGGATGGCCTTCCCTTGTAAAGAGCTTTAAAACTGATATGGAACCACCAGGGTTATAACTTAGCATATCTATGTTCAGAATTATAAGAACTAACTTCACTGAGAGTGGATTTGAGGGACCCAAATTCACTGACAAGTTAGGCAAAAGGAAAATGAGTTATTCCTTGGGGTTGAGTTCTAGTCTAGTCTCATGAGTGCAGTACTAAGTAGTAAGATATAATGAAAAAGACCCTTATCTCCTGACAAGGGAAGGAAACAGAAGGATGGCAGATAGTACTGAGTTTGCTGGTAATATTGGATAAACAGGCATGGTTCCACATCAAGAGTTTGATTCTATTTACCCATTCTATTTCCTCTGTCACCCTTTCCATTAGCACCCAATGTGGATGCATTGGTCCCGCCTCTATATTTAAGAATCAATTCCCTACCTCACTACTTAAAAGATCTATCCTTTCATGGTGTGGGCACACCCTCCAACAATGATGATTGCAAATCCTTTGTGATTGCTTAGTTACAGTGGCGAAAGAATTCATCACTTTGTACTCTTCTCCCAAATTAGCTCAGATTGTTCTCAAACAACATAAAACCATAACCAGGCTTATATTTAAAATCTTCCCAGCTTAGTAGTCCTTGTCAGAGCTTGTACTTCACTGACAGAGCCTTCAAGAATACAGGGCTACCTCCATGGAACAATAAAGTATCAGATGACGCCAAGAGGATTCATCATTCATTTAAGTACATGATCCATAGAAGCCTTTATATGCCTTCTGAGAATATCTTTTCCACAAATTAAGAGATAATAACACAGAATGACTAAGCAGAAAAGACTAAAAGAACACAGAGAAAAAGCCTAGTTGGTAACAAAGGTTTATGATGTTCACTTGTTGACCTCCTGCTGGAGACCTTTCCTAGTTCTTCTGGTTTCTAGAATCTTCTCTAAGTCACTTTCTGTCTACATAATGTACCCATTTTCTTTACATGTCATCTCATCTCTCCCATTAGAATGTAAACTCCTTGAGGGTTGTGACTAATTTTTGTCTTTTTTTGGGGTATGTTTAGGGCTTTGGCATAAGTAGACATTGAATTGATTGATTGATTCTTTGGTTGGGTGATTGAATGGATAACTCTCCATATAGCTGCCTTTTCTTATTTTCTGTATGTGTCATAGGGGATCACAGTTGACCATGAAGCTGTTTTGTGCCTCTCACCCCTTTTTTGAAGCAGTGCTTTCTTCTATTTATACATGTTTCTTGGCAATCATACAAACAGCCGTACATGAGGTGGTATGAAAAAAATCCATTAGAAATCTCTTCAAGCTGCAAGAGGGCATCATCAACTACTTTCTTATTAGGAGATTGAGAATTTGGAGGCCAATGTTTCTCTCAAGTTTCAAGATTTGGGGTATTATGGGAAATTCTGTCTTTTAGGAAAGATGAAACGATCAATTTCTTACAGTCACTACAAGTGTTCCTACATGAGGAAGGGAGGGAAAGAGACACCAGTAGTCCATTTTTATTATGGCCACCACCATCCTAGGTGGTGAAGGGCAGGGTTGGACTAGGAAGGAGCTTCTATGATGTGCAGCATCTGGGAGAAAGTGTACTAGGACACCATGAGGATTTAATCCTGCTTTATGATTGTCTTCTCAGTACTCTATATTTTGATAGCCCAGGACAAGGCCCTAGTTTCCTTGGCTCTAGGTATGACTTTCGGCTTCAGTTGTCACTAACTAATAGTCACTGCTGACTGGTTAGTTTTTGTTTGTCTGTTTTGTTTTAATACTGCTGCTGTCAGAGGGCAATATGACCACTGCTCAACATGACGGTCTGTGATTCTGTGTGCTAAACCCAGGGAGGTTCTAGAGGTCAATGGCCAAGCACACAATGTCTTTTCTTCTTGTCTGGAACTGAATTTTCATCTTGGAGGAAATCATGCTGAGGTCTTCATTAGAAGCATCCAACAACATCAAGGTTCTTTGGGGTTGATAAGCACCATGGTTACAAAACAGGCAGCCTTTGTGCAGGGACATAAAGGTCCAAGTTTTGTGAACTGGAAAAAAAGTCTGAGGAGGTGATTATGTTAAGCGAGGAATGTATACAGGGAACATGGCATTAAATTACAAGGGTCAGCAGCTTCCTGGCTTTTTCAGCATATTGAATGAAGATACAGCATTGCCTATATTCTGTGCACATCTTGATGCTACATTAGGTCAGCACTCTCCAGCCTCTGCATTTAACAGCAGTCTACCTGTGAATGAATGGGAGTCTCAGCTGTAGTTTCCTAACCTACCTGGGACCTTGGGACCTTGGACCTACTGAACCTACCAATGGGAGTGCAGATATCACTGAATTTTTCTGGGCTGTTCTACTTTTGTGCAAAGTTGGTGTCAGCTATATTTTAAATTATTTTAAAATGGTATTGATGCCTTTTTTTTAAATGCAGAATGGTTAAAAAAATATTAACTTCCTCACTGGTATTAAAAAAGGAAAATAAACAGAGGATAATGTTGCAACATTTGCAACATTTTGCACCCGTACTCCTCTCCCTTTCTACTGAGAGACCTCTCCCTTTCTACTGAGAGACGGGACATTCATTTCATCATCTGCTCTATGGGACTAATTCATGGTAATTAATCTGAGTTAGGCTTTCTTCTAGTGCTGCTGTTGTTAACACTATTGTAGGTATTGTCTTAATTTTTCCCCCTCCTATTTTTTTCTGAATGTATCAGTTCTTTCTCAAGTTCTTTCACATTCATTTCTTATGAAATCATAATATGCCATTATATTAATATACCACCATTTATTCAGCCATTCTTCAATTGATGAGCACATTTTTTTCCCTAGTTTTAACCTCTCCTGTCCTGTGCTGTCTTCTCCTCCCCTCTTCTCCCCTCCCCTCCCCTCCCCTCCCCTCCCCTTCCCTCTCCTCTCCTCTCCTCTCCTTTCTTCTCTCCTAGATTCCCATTCCTTTGTCTTTCCCCTTCCCTTCTCTTCTCACCAGTTGTTTTTTCATTCACTACTACAAAAAAGTGCTGTTGTAAATATTTGGTGCATATTGTCACTTTTGTTTTTTATGATACACTGGTGTCATCCTTCTAGAAGAGGTGGAGTGTGCATTCTTTGTGGAAAAGAATTGCACACTAATGAAGCTTTGAAGTCATTATCAGCTTCTATAGCAGTCAAAGTTCAAGAGTTTTCAAGAGCGTTTAAGCTAATTCCAGTTTTGAGAGGATTTTGTTTTGTTTTGTTTTCTATGTGTGTGTGTATGTGGTTACTTGAACTTGGTTTAGAACATATGGTACCTCTTCCTAATGAATGTTTAAAAGCCAAAATATGGACCTATCATTCTCGAAGAAAATAAGATAACAAGGAGTTACTTATTATCCGTCATCCTTCTGAAGGAGACAATTACCTGCTTTGGTTTCAGGAAGTGAATGACAGATAACAGATGGCTAATAAGTAACTGCTTTCTGTATTACAGAAATGTTCCTCTTGCAATATGCATATCTATGATCATAGTAACTGTTGGCTATGTCTTCACGAACGTGGCCTATTTCACTACCATCAGTGCTGAGGAGTTGCTGCTCTCCAATGCCGTGGCAGTGGTAAGTCCAAGTTAGGAAAATGCAAATGCAAAATGGGTTATGGAGCTGATGCAGTTTGATGGTTTCTTCTGGCAGAAAGTTGTTGAAACTCTGATGGTAGGCATCTGGGCAAGGAAGTTGAAAAAGATCTTGGATATTAGCTTTTATGGCAGTACGTTAAAATAAACAACTTCACTTTTATGGCATCCCTTTCCTTGGCATATCCCATTTAATTTATATAGCTAGAATTCTATAAAACAAGTGCTGTTTTAAATGATCATTTAATGCATTTTTCTACATTAGATTTTTTTTATAGCTAACATAGGCCCACATGTGGAACTTGGAAAACTTTCAGTGTTGGAGATGTTTGGAGGGGACAATTTTTTTTTTTTTTTTTTTTTTAAGGAATATAGGTTGCCAGTGGGGGAGGGGACTCAGAGACTATATGGGCAGTAATTGCATCCAAACAATAATGTATCATTGGTATTCAAATTCATTTTAAATTGGGATCAGTGCAATTGGAAAATGCTAATGGGATCCATCTAATTAAATGTTTCAAACCTATCTTCTTCCCAAAGCTCCTCTTCAGGATTTCAGAGTTGACCAAATTGTAGACATAACAACTGCAGACTGTTCTCAAAAACAGTCAGTCAATAAGTGTTTATTAATAGGTCTTCTCTGTAACAAGTACTGTGCTACGTGATGGATATAAAAGGCAAAAACCAGTCCATGTCCTTGAGGAGCTCACAATCTAAGGGTACATAGTAAACTATGTACAAACAAGATAGAAGCAGGATCAGCTGGAAATACAAAGAGGAAATAGGGAAATTAAGAGGGATTGTGAAAGATTTCTTGTATATATTCACCTCATAGTCTATGAAAAAAGTTATACAAGTCTTGTTTTTTAGAAGAAAAAATAATTAGAATCCCAGAGCAATGAAAGGCTAACCCTGGGCAAGTCACTAGATTTCTAAGTGCTCTAGGCTACTCTCTAAGAAAAATTTTCCTTACCTGGGAATTCCCTGTATCAGTGAAGTCACAGATCTAGTTCCCGTCCTTTGGCAATTGTGAACCCAGTCCCAGCTGATTGTCCTTTTTAAATAGATAGCGCTACCTTCTGAGTATCTACCCAGTCAGCATCATTGACTAAGAATAAGTTGGCTAATCTCTTTTGGACACATGTGAGAGTTTAATGCACTAAGAATGATTTTGATCACTGTAGCTAGTCATATCAAAGAATTCAAACCATACATGCATTTTACTCATTTTAAGTCAGTAATATGATTTTAACATTTAAAGATTGTCACCTTTTTTTTGTCCTGTTATGGACTGAGATAATAAGGTATTATCTGTATAAAAGGCAATCAACCAACACTAGATATTTTTATTTTTGTGTATATCCCAGCATATAGCATAACACTTTGCACATAGTACTTCATTCAGTCATTCATTTTGTACCACTGAGGAAAGTGTGCTATGGTCCATTTTCTGAGGGAATAATGTTAAAAAGTACTTTTTTTTTTTTTTTTTTTTTTTTACTTCTTTGTGTGTTTATCTTTTGTCTAATTTCCATGGGACTTTGTGTATAATTTTGGAGGAGCTGAATGAACGTGTTTGATAGATGTGTTCTTCTGTCCTTAGAATCTAAGTATAAGAAGCAGTAGAATACATTTGGGGTGGGTAGGAGGAGGTTTCATAGGCCATCCTGAGTTCTTCTTATACTTAGTAATGTAATATCATTGTTGTAACATGGGTATCATCATCCCATCAGAGAAGTATTAGGATGAATCCCAGTTCATCACTGATAATATGAATAACTAAAGCCTTAAAACTATGTCCCCAGCTCTTCCCATGGTTGATATATTGTGACCCATAGCTCAGATAGGTCTGACTGTTTGAATAAGGATGAGGGTGATAGGAACCCTTTCTCTTCCCCTCCTCTCTACTTCTTGCATGTATAGGAATGTTCTCAAATGGGTCATAAGATTTCCAGTTTTCTACTTTTTTGGGGGTAGCCCCAGTACTTAGCATAATGCTTGGGATAAAAGTAAGAGCTAATAAATGCTTGGTGAATGACCTTGTTTTCTTATCTTCCTGATCCTCTGGTCCTCTTTCTTAAGTATGGGCTGCTGAAAGACAGAGTGACTCCTTCTTCTCATCTTTCTTCCGCTCCTTTCCTCCCTAGACACATTAAATTGAATGTACTCATGTATGGCCAACTGAGCCTAAAAGAGGTAATCAATTCACTGTGGTCCACTTTATAAGAATAATTCTGTGCCTTATGCAATTGAGAATTGTTATTAAGAAGTCTATCTTTATTCTTTGAAAAGTACTTCATTTTTCTTCCACTTTATGACAAGGTTTGAATATCTCCTTTACTGTGTCTTTCTCTAGACCTTTGCAGAAAGACTTTTGGGAAAATTCTCAATAGCCGTCCCAGTCTTCGTTGCCCTTTCCTGTTTTGGCTCCATGAATGGGGGCATTTTTGCTGTCTCCAGGTGAGTGAATAAATGTGAATCTAATTAAAAGATGACTGCTCTTTGTTTGTCTTGGGCCAACTAGCCAAAATAATGGTTGTGGAAATGGAAAGAGTTGTGCTAGAATAGAGTCATAAGATAATCTCCAGGGTTCCTCCTAGTTCTGGATCCTATGATTTTATGGAGTTCCCAAATGGGGAGAGAGACACTGAGACTTTCTTCCTTTATTGTTAACCACAGGTTTGCTTTTGGCTTGAGCCATTACCATTAACTTGATGATATCCCTTTTGAGGTGGGTGAGGACTGAGAGGAGCAGGTGCAAGTGCATAGGTTGATTTTTGGCTATGAAGGTCTCTTGGACCTAGAAAGAGACACTAGAAATTATCATCTAATTAGCTAGACAGATAGACACACAGAAAGACAGACATATAGATAGATAGATAGATGATATAGATGGAGAAATATAGTGGATTGGGAGTTGGCATTTTTTGTTTGTTTGTTTTTACAGCCAGTAACCTGAAATCAAATCTTACCTCAGACACATGATCCTCATGTGACTCTGGACAAGTTACTTTCAAGTATTCTAGGCAGCTCACTAAGATAATAAAGCTTCCGAGATGTCAACTTGAATTGATAGAGGAAGTTCCTTGGATCTATTCCTATTTGGGGAGGTAGAGAGAGGGAAAGAGACAAAGAGAGAGAGAGCGAGCACCTGAGTGCTCTTGCCTTGTGAAGTTCTTTTTGGTTTCATTTTTTATCATTATTATAAACATAAAAATTACCATTATCATTATTACTGTTTTTGTTTTCAGACTTACTTTATCTATGCTTTCACTGATGTGTGCAAAAGCCCCTTCATCAATGTAGATGAGTGGGCCTCTCTAGTTTAAGCCTTAAATAGTTGCATGGGGGAGTATTAAGAGATTAAGGGACTTCTATAGGGCCATGCAGTTAGTATGTGGAGGAGACAGAGCCCAGGTTTGACAACTCTGAGGCACTCCAACCCCCAGTGTCATTCTGTCTTCCTGGTTTAAACTGGGAATGATTAAAGCTGTCTACTTTTCCATTGTGAATAGTATTTGCCACTGATTTTTTTTAAACACAGGAAGTAACAGGAAATGAGACATGACTATTTGAACTACCTAATGAACAATATTAGGGTTGGCAAATTTAGTATACTTCTAAATTCAATTTCTTTCACTGTTTACATGTCCTGCCTCAAAGGAGAAATGTAAAAATTCACCTTGGGAGAATGGAGCCCATTCCATATGAAAAGATTCTGGTTTTCTTAAGTTTTCCTTTGTGGAATGAACATTTATAAAGTCAATCCACATTTTTCTCCCATCAGGTTGTTTTATGTTGCTTCCCGTGAGGGTCACCTTCCAGAAATCCTCTCCATGATTCATGTCCGCAAGTACACTCCTCTGCCAGCTGTCATCGTTTTGGTAATGCATATTAACAAGTGTTCCTCCATGAAATTGGGAATAACAGGCTTGCAAAGATGAATTCAAAGAAAACTTCTCAGAGGCTCCTTTCTTCTCTTTTCTTGCTGAAGCATGGAAAGGGTAGGGTGGGACTTACATGAATAGTATTCAGTTCATATAGCTTCCTTTTTCATTACTGACATTTATGTAACAATCTAAGGTTTGTGAGGGTCTTTTAAGCCTCACAACAAACCTACAATAGAAACTATAGATATTAGTAGGCCCATTTTACAGTTGAAGAAGCCGAGGGGTCAGAAAGTTTAAGTGACTTTCCTTTGTTCATACAAGTAATTAAGTATTGGAGGTAGGATTCAAACCAGTCCCTAATGCTCAGGGCCAACATACTCCATTCTACAACATTGGGATTATAGTTCTAGTGCTGAAAAGGACTTCAGAAGCTATTTCCTGTAACCCTCTCATTTCATAGATGAGAGAATTCAGCTCCAGGATGTCAAGCGTATTTTCCAAGGCCACACAGGTAGTAAGTATTAGTGGTGGGATTTGAACCCAAATCCTCTGGATATCTTTTCACTGTAATACACCGCCTCCCTTTACTTTATCTTTCTTCGTAGTCATATTTAACTCTCCCAGGCAGGTAACTAAAGCCCATCTCATTATGATTTTCCTAAGAGTTTGAAGGTTTGAAGGGAAATGATTAGCTTGACCCCTGTCACTGACTCAAAGCCTTGTAGAAAAGTCTGTCTGAGTAATGAGGCTCAGATTCACTTAATTGAAAGTGAAGCTCAGTTCTGTAGACTGAGAACACCCAGGCTCATCATAAGACACCTTATAATGAAAAGCATAGACAATTATGCACAAAGATAATGGAGGAAAACTTGGGCTGTGGGAATGATTCTGTGATTAAAAGTGAGACAGTTGGTGAGAGTACCTGAAAGGAAGCATACATAAATACTAAAACTGAAATTAGGGTTGCAAAATTTTTCATTTAGTGAGATATATTTTGTAAAGATGAAGCATAATAGAATGGAAAATGCTCCTGACGTCCATTGCTGATGTGATGTAAACTGTCCCCTATTATTTCACAACACTTCCCTGTGTTCTGAGGTGCACCAGATAAGGTGGCTGTTTTTTTTTTTTTAATGCATTTAATTTGTTTCAAAATGTTTGCCTGAAAATTCTTCCTAAAATACATGTTCTCCGTAAGCTTCCCTTGTGAGAACAGAGCATATTATTTATTCTGTGAAGAGGGCTTTCATTTAAAGCCCGGACTGTCACTCAGGTCGTCCTTGGTATGCGCAGCTGCAGAGACACTTTGTGCTGATCTCGGCTTCTTCCTTATTTTCTACTGTCTTGAGGGTCAGACAAGACAGGCATATAGTGAGAATAACTTTGGAGGGTTTGTATGGGTTTGGAATGGTTTGTATTCAGGAGCAAAGATACTGTTATGTAGAGATGGCCACATCACAGGTGTGTATCTCAAGGAATTATTGGGCAGCATATAAAAGAGGAAGAGTCATTGGGTTTTCAGAATGCCTTATGCCTTTATTAGCAGTTACCACCACATATACAGTCATACTTTTAAAAACAAAACAAAGTAACAGGCCTTTAGCACCACAGATTTATCTCTTACCTCTGTTATTTTACCCAGGCTTCTAATTGGTTTGTCTGCAACCCCTTCTCTCACACCAATCCTCCGCTTAACTGCCCAAATTGTTATACTTAAACTGGCAATTGGACCCATTCAAGAAGTTCCAGTGATTCCCTATTTCTCTGACTAAAAAAGCAACCTCCCCGCTTGGCATTTAAAAATTTTTTGACAGTCTGGCCTTAACTTATGTTTTCAGATGGATTGTATATTGCTTCTTCTCATAGTCTAAATTTGATGCAAACCTTTTTACTTATTGTGTCCTATTAATGACATTCTATCTCCCTTCTTTCTTTCTTTACACAGGATGTTTCCCATGCTTAGACTGTTTTCCCTCCTTAACTCATCCTCTTGGAAACCCTAATTTCCAAACTCAGCTCAATAGCCATTGCTTACAAGAAGCCTTGCCTGATTCAGCTAGTTCTTGGTGCTTCCCCCAATCCTTGAAATTACAGTTATTTTGTTTTTACTCCTCTGTGTATATATTCTTCTGTATAGAATGGAAACACACACACACACACACACACACACACACACACACACACACACACACCCCACAAACAGAATGTAAGCTTCTTGAGGCCAGGAATGGTTTCATCTTTCTCTTTGTGTCCCCAGGGCCTGGCATACTTTGGCAGGTAGCAGGTATTTTATAAATGCTTATTGAATTGAATTGAATTTTGAACTTTAAGGGAAAATACAGTTCATCTAATCTACCTTTGACAGAGATTAAGAAACATATCCAGAGAAATCAAATAATTGGCCCAAGGGCATTCAAGTTACTATGATCTCAAAAAAAGAAAATCAATACCAAGTTAACCATTTTCAGCTGTAACAAGTGTCCTAGACATGATAAGAATCCAGGTACTCTGTCTCCAAAGTTTAATTTCTTTGACTTGGTATAAAAATATTCTCTTTTTTTCTAAAATGAAAGGAACAAGCCTGCAATCAGATGCTCATATTAAAGTAGATTGGCCCTGTTCATTGGTCTCGTTGGTCATTCTGTTTGCAGGTGGGTGGGGTAATAATGATGACCCTGCTTTTGGTCTGTTGCAAAATGCTGCTCTTAGTCCACTGTTTCTCACAACATGCTGGTGGCTTGCCAGTCTAAGAGGCTATCTGAAATCTAATTAGAGGCTGATGCTCTGTAGCTTTCTTGTTATTGTGTGTTCCGTTTTTGCTAGACTCAGTTGGGATCTTTTTTTCTCTCTCTCTTTTTTTCCCCACCCACAGTACCCTTTGACAATGGTAATGCTTTTCTCCGGTGATCTTTATGGTCTTCTGAATTTCCTCAGTTTTGCCAGGTGGCTTTTTATTGGACTAGCAGTTGCAGGGCTGATTTATCTCCGATACAAACGACCAGATATGCATCGTCCTTTCAAGGTAACCTCAGTCATTTTAATGGTTTTACATAAATCTTTCTCCCCAAGGCATAGCTGTTCACTTGGGACAATTCAATGATGATACTGATGATGGGAACCTCCTTGAATCCAGGGCTTAATTCTTCCTGACAAATGCATGCCCAATGGATTTCCTTTAGCTGGGAAACAAAAAAAAATCAGCATAAGGTAATTTTCTCTGAAGAAAGTAAGGTCTTAGTAGACTTGTGGTTTGATTTCTTATGACCACAGCTATTGGTTTGAAGGGTTGAAAATTTCGACAACTTCCTTCCAGGTGTCTTCTGTGACAAGTTGGAAAAGAAAGTTCTTAGGACTGTCAAGAGCCATAAAGACTTTCAAGGAGTCAGATAGAGATTTATGAAAGGCTATTCATTATTACATTATTTTGCTGCATTTGGGATCTCATTGATATGGTTATTAAGGGTGCATGCTGACAAATGTTAATGACTGCATCCCAGAGTGAAGGTGGATTAAATGGTTAAGTTTAATCTGCACTATGAACATTTTCTCCATCACTTTAAGTCTTGAGAATCAACAAAATGATAAAAACCTTGATTTGTAGCATTTGTTGAATCCAGAAGTATAAATGAATAAGCAACTCTCAAGAGGCACTGGTTCAACACACCTCTGTTATTCCCTACAAATGATGGAAGATTTCAGGTCATGCATGTCTTCTCATGGAGCGCTATACATGGCCATATCCTTCTATAGATCCAAAGAAGTTAAAATGCATTGAGGAAATTTCACCTTTGTATCAACACCCAATACAAAACCTTGCATAGATCAGAGGCAGCTAGGTCAGCTAGGTAGTGTTGTAGATAGATACTGGACTTGGAATAAAAAATTCCTGAGAGAAAACACACACACACACACACACACACACACACACACACACATATGCCTGCACATGCACGCTGTTTGATTAATCTTGGGAAAGTTATTTAATTAGGCCAATATGTAATATGTTAAATTCAAGTAGAAGTGGATTGCTACTGGCCTCATTGACTTAGAAAAATCACAAACTCGCATTCTCTATGAAGTACTGTATTTTTAAATTTATTTTGTTCAACATTTTCCAAGTATATTTTAATCTGATTCACCACACTTGGAACTTTTATGGGATGCTTAGGCCTATAGGTCTGAGAGTTTAATTACTCTGCTCCAAGCAACTTTCCAAGCTGTAAATTGCAGAGAAGATGCTGACCAACATTGGTAGAAGGAGTTTCTTCTTTGGGAGTTCTCTATCAGATGTCTGGTTACTTTTATAATTTTTTTCTTATTAATTTGCCCAAGGTATCTATTATAAAGGCCTTTCTCCTTACAGTTGGAGATAAATAGTTGAACATAAGAACTTAGGAGTTTACAAATGAAATATTTTGACTTTTAATATCACTAATGTAGCTAATTGATATTATCTTATAACTTCTTTTTCTAAACCATATATTAAAAAAAAAATTAAGTTCATATTTGGAGGTAGAATTAGAGAAATATATCACTTTATGGAATGTTTTTTTTTGTCCATCATACTTTTCCTTTGGAAAGCTGCAAATTATGGCCACAGTCTCTCTGAATCCTTCACAGAATTGATTGGATCTTGTCATCTAGTCTTTTTTTAAAAAGAAAATGTTGTCAGAAGGCTTTTTAATTATATTCATTGGATAGTGTTGGGCATCATCTTCATCAGTGGTCAAAGAAGAGTTTGCCTCTTCTGTACTTTGTCAATCCTTGTGTCATATCTCAGAAAAGAAATCGATACACACTTAATCATTTTTAAGTGTAACAAGTGGCCTCTGCTACTTAAAATGGATTATAATGGTAACTCTAAAAGATTCAAAGTTTGAAGTCCAAAAATATGACATGTTCATCACAGCCAAAACTAAGGACAACTGGAGCTTTACTCCAAGATATTAACATTTTAGCCCACTGACAGTACTTTAATGGTCCTTCAGTAGATTAAAAAACCAAACAAACTGATAAATGTAGTTAAAGATTAATTTAGTTAAAAAAGAAAACTTCCAGAAGGTGCTCTCTTTGTCCCTTCAGCTGTTGAAACCAGTGTAAGCTCTTGTCCCCTACAGGGGTGGGGAATTTACAACCTTGAGGCCACATGTAGCCCTCTAGGTCATCATGTGCAGCCCTTTGACTGAATCCAAACTTCAGAACTGTGAGTGACCAAATGATAATGTGATGACCAAATAAGAACAAATGTGAAATTTGGATTTAGGCAAAGGGCTACACTTGAGGACCTAGAGGGCCACATGTAACCTCGAGGCTGCAGGTTCCCCACCCCTGCTAGCAGCATCTTGCTACATCCCAGTCTTTTTTTCCAACTTCCACCCCAGGGGAAATTTTTCTTAAAAATGTTGTCTGGATACTTTATATATTGCTTACCCTGGTGTTTGTTTTTGGGAAAGTTTACCCTGGATGGCAAAAATTTTAGTTTAATATTTAACTGATATAAGAAAGGACATCTGTAGAGGGATACTATTCCTAACTTCATGTTTTATATGATATAAAGACTTCTGCCTTTACCCATTCCAAACAAGTGTTTTAATACATATTCCATGATCCCATTTTTGGACGTTCCATCAGTTGTGATCAGCTCCGTAAGTATAAGAAATCATTCAACTTTCATTTGTTTGTATTGGTATGTTCTGGAGCTAGCCAGGATCCAAAGGAAGCTCAAAGTCACCTTTGTCATTGTCTTTGTTTCAGGTGCCACTGTTTATCCCAGCTCTGTTTTCCTTCACATGCTTTTTCATGGTGGCCTTGTCCCTTTATTCTGATCCGTTCAGTACTGGGATAGGTTTTGGGATCACGCTGACTGGTATCCCAGCATATTACTTCTTCATTGTCTGGGACAAGAAGCCGAAGTGGTTCCAGAGAATCTCAGGTAATGTTCCTGAATCATGCAAGGGTTTAAGAAAGGTAGATATATATATGCTTATTGTTAAAGCCATACTTATAGGGATATATGTATTCCTTAAAACAGTAACACAAATTAACATAGCAATAAAATGGCATTAATAAGGTAAAACCATTGCCCCTGCCCTCAAAGGAGCTGAAGTATTATGGAGACCATCACATACATTTATCTGTATCTATGTTGGGTGCATCTAGGTAGTGCATGGATAGAATGCCAGGTTTGGAGTCAGGAAGACTCTTCTTTCTGAGTTCAGATCTGGTGTCAGACACTTACTAGCAGTGTGACTCTGGACAAGTCAGTTAACCCTGTTTGCCTTAGCGTCCTCATCTATAAAACAAGCTGGAGAAGGAAATGGCAAATCACTACAGGATCTTCGCCAAGAGAACCCCAAACAGGGTCATGAAGAATTGGACATGACTGAAATTGCTGATCAACAATAACAGTAAAGAGATAGTGTTGGGCAGAGGCAAGAAAACTGGCTCTGGAGTCAAATCCCATTTCTGATGTTTATTGCTTCAACAATGTTGTGCAAGTCAATGAGCTTCCCAGGATTTCAGTTTCCTTATCTGGAAAATAGACTCAGTGTCCTCTAAAATCCCTTCCCACTCTAAATTTCTGATTATTAACTTGGCTCAAATCCTGTCTCTGCTACTTAGCAGCAGTGTGAACATAGGCAAGTCACATAACTTCCTTTGGCCTCAGTTCCACACATGTAAAATCAGAATTTTTGCCTACCGTGAATTTCTTTCTAAGATCCTATGATCCACACAGATAAGTACCATCTAGTTGCCATCAGTATCCTAGCACTAAATCTGGTTGCTTCTTGCTAATTTTTCACATGGCCATTAATTTAAAAAACAAAAAAAAAAGATGATCCAGTCTATACTCTCTGTTTATAACCACATGAGATCTACTCTTCCCTTAGGCCTATCATGAGTCAGAATCTGTGTTAACAGAAATGACTGCTTTATAGAGATTGTATTTAAACTGGGCCATGATGGAAGGGTTTTAAGTCAAGCAGAGAAAAGGATGGGTTTCATTTTATGCTTGGCATTGGGGGGCGGTATTTAAGACATTGGTGTCAAACTCATATATAACAGGTGCCACTAAACCCTATTTGAGTAAGGATCCGAGGTGAGGGGGGGCATATTGACTTATTTTTAAAAAATAATGTTACCTATATTTTATTGCATTTTAATTTATTTTGTTAAATATTTCCAAATTACTTTTTAATCTGATTCCAGCAGAAGTTAGGATTGTTGTAGGGGGCCTGCTGACTATTTGGTAACTGGTATAAGGAAAGGTCAGAAGCTAGAAGCATGGAGTCTATTCAGAGAATCGACAGAGAGTAGTCTAGCATGTTCAGATTATAGAATATAGCAGCCTGAGCTAATCCTTAGGGCCTGTGGAAGAAAAGAAAAAGGCTTCCTCAGGAAGATGCCAAAAAGGGGAGTTTACAATGGCTGGAGATATTACTTCTCTTCAGTTACCACAAATTTCTACCTCATCCTCTGGAGCCCCAATCTCTACTTCCTTGATAGATAGGGGAGGCAAAAGGAGAGATTCTTCAAAACCAAAAACCGACTACAGTGCAGGAGGAGGGGGATGAAGGGTTGTATTTCAGATATTTCAAACAGGGAGTCTGTGCATTTGCCTAAAGAAAAAGTGCTACGTATGGTTTCTCCTGTATTGCATTTCATGTACTACATTATAGGTTAACAGACTTTTGTGGGCTAGCCTGGGAGCTTGGACACCATACTACCAAAGAAAGTTGATTCTGAGTAATAAACAATGAATGTTTTGTAAACAAAACCTTTTGCAGAACAACCAGTTTCTAAATTGAGGACTGTTCCTATTTGAAGTGAATGATTTCTGAATGGAAGGGAAGCATTTGAATTCAAGTCACTAAGCCCTTTTCAGGCTAGGCTGATGCTACTGTTGGTGGAGCCTTTCCCAGACACTTACTTCAAGCAGAGAATAGCTCTTTAAGATTTTAACACTATTAAGCCCTGTTAAAGAATTTTTAGATAAAAAATGTTATTAGCTATGTAATGACCTACTTGTACTTTCCAATCCCTTAAGTAACTTAATTACACTGGTTCAGGATTGGGAATAAAGGCAGCTTAATCAAAACGCCACGTTTCAGAGAACCCAAGGTAGGGTTTTGTACATGGCGGCTTTTCAATAAATGTTGGCTGAAATCCTCACCCCCCCCCACAAAAAAGCAAAAAACAGCTTGAATTATTTGGGAAGAAGGGAATGAAGACTGCCATGATCTTCTTTATTAACCATAGACTGTAAAGTTATGGCTTTTGTTCTTAACTCTTTCACTGTGACTACTACTGTTACTGTAACTTTTTGAGAGCAGGGACCCAGTCTTCTCAGTGTTCTGCATTGATCCCAGTTCCCAGCACAGGAGGAATTGTTTGTTGTATTGTCTGTCATATGTAGAACATGGGCACAGCCTGGGACATGTATGTGTGTTGTATCAATGTCAGATTGTGGCATGGTAGGAAAAGGGCTAAATTTAGAGTTGGAGAATCTGGTAAAGATGATAAATGGCTTAAAGTGGATACTATGTGGTGTCATAGAAACTTATTCAGAGTCTGTCTCAGGCATATTTGACCCCTTTATTTTTGGGTCAGTATTTAAGAGTTTTGATTCAGTTCACAGCAACAAGTATCTATCATATACTAGGTGTTGTGCTAGGACCTGAGAGCACAAAGACAGAAATGACTTTCAAATAACTTAAATTCTACTTGGAGGGTACACCATATGCACTAATGAGCAAATCTAAACTATGTATAAAATGAATATGGAGTCATATGGAAAGTTGAGGAAGACCACTGACAGCTGGGGGAACTTGGTATGTGTCAGCATTGGAGACCCAGGACCGAGTGTATACTCAGACGAGACTTTGTACTCATTTATCCTGTCTCCATTTTTAGTATTTAAGTCTGACCTTATAACTCGTTTTCATTCTGAATAATATTTTGATAGACTCTGTTTCCAAAAACTTTGAAGAATTAGATTAATTTTTTTTCCTAACAGGTTAATTAATAAGTATTCTTAGCCTAGTCAAAATACTTCCCTTGAAATTTTATTACATTTTTTAGGCTGTTCATAAAATAACCTCCTCTTGGAAAGGTTTACTTGAACAGTGAACATTGGGATAGTGTGGCAGGCAAATCACCAGAGCCTTCTTTTAGTGCGCCTTTTCTCAACTCAGCTTTAGCCAGGGTGAGCTCTGATACGTTCCTTAAATGAAATACCCTCTTTCCTCTGTAAGAGGACTTCCTGGAGCACTGTGAAAAACTAAGACATTTCTAGCACCCAACTCTGTCTGACATATCATAGGTGCTTAATAAATACTTGTGGAGAATAAGGTATAAAATCAGTTAAAAACATAAAGGTATAATGCTAATTCTTGAGGGAAGGGTCTGATTTTTTCATTTTAAGGACATAGAAGATATTTAATAAATGCTTTTATTGTTTCTCATTTACAGAGAAATCTATAATGCCCCTAGAGCTGTCCTAGAGCAGAGTTTTTATGTGTGCCTTGAACCCCTATGGCATTCTGGTGAAACCTATGAAGCCCTTCTAGAATAATGTTTTTAGTGTATAAAATAAAATAGTATAGGATTACACAGGAAACCAGTTATATTAAATACTCAGACTGTACTTGAATATTGTATATACAAATGCAGTTTAAACATACATGTATGTATATATGTATGCAGTGTGT
>CM053592.1:68264914-68303325 GCA_028646515.1 Pseudochirops corinnae | reverse complement strand
CTCTCTCTCTCCCTCCCTCTTCCTCCCTCTCCGTCTCTCCCTCTCTCCCTCTTTCCTCTCTCTGTTTCTCTCCTTTCTCTGTTTTCTGTCTGTATATGTATGTATGCATGCATGTATATATAAAGAATCCCTGGTCTTAGAGGATGTATGAGGGAAAACAGAGGCCATTTATAGCCTGGTTTAAGGTTTACAGAGTTATTTATGTATTTTATCTCATGATGAGATAATGAAAAGAGAAGCTGGCCCCCTGCTCAGCATTGGGAGGTGCATTTTCCCCGCCTCTGCCTCTCTGCTTTACAGTCTGTGAGCCATGCAGATTTTCCTGCTGCCGAGCCTGCCCCTGCCTCCTGCATTTCACACCTCTTCCTTTCTAATTCCAATTTTTGCAGTCGACTCAGTCGATTCTCATTTCCTTCTTGCTTGCCCACTCTCTCCTTCCTTTCAAAGTTCTTTGTAGCATTGTTTTCCCCCTCACTGAGCTCTGAATACGTGCATGACCTCCACATTTAGCTCTCCTTCCTGAATTCTACTAGGAATTCTGTAGTGGGTGATTTTGAAAAGGAAATGGTGCTGGAACCTCCTGAGTATCTGGGGATCCTCTGACTTTAAACCAGCATCTTATAAGTTATTATCTTTATAGCTTCCTTATGAAAGAGTGCCAAAAAGTAATGACTTCCCTTGATTTTGTGTTATTCTCTACCCACACTTTCCTGTAAGGCCTTTGCAGTAAAATATAGGAAATTAATAGTATTTATTGCTGGCCTAACAAAAAAAAAAAACATATATAAAAGTATGAACACATATGCACAAGCATTTGCATACATGCGTGAGCATGCACACACATGTAAACACATAAATGCATACACATGTACACGCATGCACACATGTGCATACATATACAAACATGCGCACACAACACATATATATGCATGTATAATGTATACATATATATCCATACACACAGAGTACATGTACTTATGTATTCTAAGCCTCATGGATGAAACTTGTTGCAAAGCTTTTTAGGAGAGGAAACACATGGAGGCTCAGCTACCTAGAAAACTTTTGACCATTACCTGCTATGCTAGAATAGCCTTTAGTCTTGCATGCTCTCATTTCTTGGCTGGAGACAGGAATCTTTAAAGCCAGCAGACTGTATGAACCTCCACTCAGCCACTTTAAAGGGACACAGAGCCTCCAGTGAGGTTGTACCCCAAATACCTAGTATACCTCTGCTGGCAGAGAGATTTCACTGCCCACCTTTAGGATGTAGCAGAGAGCTGTGGTTGACTCGGAGAGCAAGAGAATGTTCAGTCTGAAAATCAGAGTCTCCTGCAGAACTGATATTTGATTAATCTTTCTGGCCACAGGATGCCAGTGTTGAACCACTTTTTGCTTGATAGTGTTCCTCCAGTGGAAATAAAATGTGCTCTTTAAGGGAGCCCTGGGCTCCATGGAAAGCTTTTTTTTTTTTTTTTTCTTGCCAGCTGTGACAAGAGTAGCTAATTCTTCTGTTCTTTCTTTTTTTAAAAACATGATCCTCTTGTGCAAGGGAAAAAAAAAGGGGAGGGAGAGAGGGTTTAGATACTTCTGTGACATATTCAGATCCACTGTGGGAGCAGGGAAAGTGACAAAGTACAGCCTGGGCCAGGAGCTGTAATCTTTTTTTTATAGGTGGCCTCTGTATCTCCCAGCAAGAGATTGAATGCGTAAGGCAAACATCTGGGGGACATGGGACCAGGCTTCCTGTACAACAGACTTGCCTTTAAATAAAACCCTTAATTATCTATGTCAGGTGAGAGCAACGCTGGCAGAATATTCAGATCTCTGTTCTGATGGACGATGTTGTGCTTCTGTAGGGTCTCAAGAGCACTTGTCCTGAGGAAGGTGTCTATAAATCTGTTTCTCAGTCTCTCCTGAAATCTGGAGGGTGCATCTAACAGACTTTCAGGGAGTCTGCAGTGTGACATTTTTCTTACTAAAGCTGGCTTGTAAATTCATTAAGCTTGTTTAGTCATTCTCAACATCTGCCTAGACTACCTTAGTGGTCAAAAATGCACATGCTGTGGGGATCAAGTGAGATCACAGGTTTGAATGCCCTTTGAAAACCGTAAAAGCACTTTTCATATGTAAAGTGTTATTACAATTCCACTTTCCAAGAGTGGGAGGGTGAGCTCTTGGCCTTGCACCTGGAAGTTAATATTTCACCCATGTATTAGCTGTCTGCTGTGGTTCCCACAACTCCTACCATATGTGGCTGGGCAGATCCGATCCAGCTAGGCTTGTTCCTCCTTCAGAATCTTCCAAGGTAAACTTCTAAATACAGAAGGTATTGCTAAAAATACCCAAAGAGCTGGTTTTTGCTGCAGCTTCCAGATAACAAAATCTCTACCATGTGCTGACTCGTCTGCTCCACTTTATCTATTAATAGCTAGAACAGTATCATGGAGCTGTAATCTCTGACCCTCAAAATGCTTCATGAGCATTAGTGTAAGCAGGGGGATTGATGGTCATCTCCATGGTTTAAAATTGAAACCTTGCAAGCACCAAGCATCTGCAAAGGCCCACTTCTATAGGCTGAGTACTCTTTACCCTGATGACAATTTAAAAAAAATAAAGTTTAATTGATACTTCTTTATATACCAGTTACATTTCAATGACCACTCTTATAACAAAGAAATTGAGTCAAGTAAAATTTAACTAAGATAATACTAGTCATGTTTGAAACCCCATGGTGCTTTCCATACCTAAAGACTATGTCTCAGCTTACATGAAGGGTGTATGTTTTTCCCTTGATCTTCTGAAATCAAGTCTAATAATGACCCTTAAATGTCCCTATTCTTTAGTATATCTCAGAACCATATACTTGATAAGGAGACCAGTCTAAGTTGACCTGCATTGAGATTTTTTTAGTTAAATAGCTTTATTTTGCATTTGAGGAATATAAGACACAGGGAGATGGAAGGATTTGTCCATGGTCATAGCTAGTAAGTGTCTGAAACAGGATTCAAACCCAGATCTTCTTGGTTCCAGGTCCAGCACTCTAGCCATCTCACCTTCGAGATCAAGAACCAAAGTGGCCAAGAATAATGAGGCACAATGGAAAAATTGTTTAGTCAGAATTGTCTTTCAGTTTTTTGGGACTTAAGTAACTCAGGAAGAAGGTGGATAGGCTGGCCAGGCAGTGTTTGCTCACGCTACTGGAATAAGAAATGCTGTTTCTGGGTATAAGGGCTGTATTGAGTAAAGAAAAGTAGAAAGTGTTGAGTTGGGTAGGAAGGCATAGACTTTTTTTATGGTTGATTTTTTAGAGAAAGCAACTTTGACAGGCATACCATAATTCCAAAATGAAGTGAGGGATAGGCAAGGGTATATATGCATTCTCCAGTGTTTCAAAAATGGCCTAATGCCCAGTCTGGGGGCTTCTTTTCTCTAGGGAACTATTGTGGAAAGTAGAAGATAGCTACTCACTCCCACTTGCCATTTTGTCAGTCATTGTGGTCCAGCCTGGCTCATGATCTGGTGGTTTTCTGCCTGCTCCCTTCAGTCCTACCTCTGCCATCAGCCTTTGCCTACAAAGGTCTCAGCAACTGCCTCACTGTTAACCAATTGCTGTTTTCCTGGGAAAATTCTGTTTAGTGGATTGGTCTTGTTCCCAGCCTAGTTCTTGAAAAATGGGATTTTACTCTACCTAATTGCTTCCTCTGATATTACAAGCCAGGAAAGGCTAGTTCTAACTTTTAGAAGGACTCTGAATTACAATTACTCTACTGGGAAGATGCATAGAAGATAGAAGTGAGTTTAGGGAATTGGGACCTGGAACTGTTTTGAAGGGAAAGAAATACTAACTGCTCAACATTTAGAGAGAGGGAATTGACATACAATCAGAAAGTGGGTTGGTCACATTGTCTGTGCTCAAAGAAGGAACCTTAGGAAGAAACGCTTATGCCCATCCCCCTTCTCTTCCAGGCCCTCACTCTTCACGACTCTTGTCATAGTGTGATAACTGATCCTCTATTCTCTCCTTTCTAATCCCTCCCATATACAGCTGCCAAATTGACATTCCTAAAACATGACTATGACCAACCCACTTCTCTATTCAAAAAGATTCAGTGACTCCCTATTGCTTCTAAGACAATACAAATTTTTTTATCCTATCCATTAAAGTCCTGCACAATCTCTCTCCCAACTTGAGTCATTTTCAGTTGTGTCCAACTTTCTGTGACTCCTTTTGGGATTTCTTGGCAAAGAAACTGGAGTGGTTTGCCATTTCCTTCTTGAGGTAAACAGATTTAAGTGACTTGCCCAGAGTCACCTAGTTAGTAAGTGTTTGGGACCCAACTTGAATTCAGGGACATAAATCTTACTATACCACTTGGCTGCCTAAAAAATCACCTTCCAACTGTCTTTCCTCATTGTGTACATATCTTCCAGCCAATCTTCCCTGATAACTATTCTGCTTATAGAGTATGCAATCTCTAACTACCAGGTTTTTGTTGTTCTCGATGCCTGGACTACTATTCTTCCTCCCGTCTTGCTCCCCTTAGAAGCCCTAACTTCCTTCCAGCCTCAGTTCAGGCACTATCTCCTTTATGAGATGTTCGTGATTTCCCCAGTTGGTACTTTCCCCTCATCTGACATAATATTTTGATTGGTATGTCTGTGTGCATGAGGTATCCTTCCAAAATAACTCCTCCAACATTCACTGAGCACCTGTTCTGTGCCAGGGAAATGAGATCTGATGCCACCATCCCACTTTAAGTTATGAGACTTCTTTATTCATTTCTCACTTACCTAGCACCCAAGATACTATAGTAAAAGCCTCCTTTATCTCCAGCTCAAAATGGCAGTTTTCTACACCTTGGATCTCAGTCTTACTGCCTCTGTGTGTTTTGGGACTATAGGGGAGGACTGGGTGACCTGTAAGACTTTTCATAACCTTCTTTTATGAGTCATGGACCCACTTGTTAGTCTGGTGAAGCCTATGTATCTCTTCTAAGAATAGTGTTTTCAAATGGACAAAATAAAATCCATTCTGTCTCATTCTAAACCACTCTTCTCATCTCAACACCCTATTGTTGCACTCAGACCCACAGTGTAGAATCAAAGCAGATGTGTTGGAGATTAGTTTCCAAATACTCCGTGGTTGCCCTAAACAGAAAAAAGGTACCTGCAGGTTTCACATCCCCGCAAGCAGGCCCTATCTGTTGAAAGTGAACTTTAAAGAGAAAGGGAATACTTTATTCTTGTTTTCAGTAAGTCCATGATTTGTGACCAGGTGTGAATCAATGGTGTAAACAAAAAACCATACCAGAAGGGCCAGAGGGAAGAACAGGACTGACTGTACATGACTCTCATATCTAATCACAAAAGGCACAGTGAAAGACATGGAGGGATTTGTTCTTAGTGCTCGATTTTGGAAGTGGTAGAAGTTATGATATTATGTGCTGCAGATTCCTGCTCATTGCTTGGGAGACTAACATGACACTCCTAGGCCTCTACCTTAGCCAGATGACCTGCTCACCACTGTGCAAACAGACCCAGATTGATAGTCTGTCTCTGCTACTTGGGGAAGGCAAATTGTTTCCAATTCCTAATCTATAAAATGAGAGGACTGGACTGGGTGACCTGTAAGACTTTTCATAACCTTCTTTTGTGAGTCATGGACCCACTTGTTAGTCTGGTGAATCCTATGTATCTCTTCTAAGAATAGTGTTTTTAAATGGACAAAACAAAATGCATGTGGTTGCAGAGGAAACCAATTACTTTCTTTTTTTTTTTTATTTTTATTTTTTTTTTATTTACTCATTTACTTTTTATTTACAAGATTCAGTTCCACAATCACTTGAGTTTCAGATTTTCTCCCCTCCCTTCCCCCCCCCCACCATGGTGGCGTGCAATCGTGTATAGGATCTGCAAATACTTTCACATTGTACAATAGGAAAACCAATTACTTTCAAATACAGTTACAAAAATATTTTTCCCATCCAAGTTCATAAATCCCCTCAAATCAATGAAGAACCCATACTCTAAGGTCTTTTCTAGATCAAAATCTGTAAACCTAGGATTCTACTAGCCACTTGCCTCCTTGTCTCTACCCATTGGGAATTCCTTCTTCTCTCCCTTTTTTCCATGGGCTGCTGCCATTTATTTCCTTCACCCCACCCTTACCCACACACAGACACACCCTCTCTACTTCTCACTTCCCCTTGAATGGATCTGAGGTGACAAGGCTTTTGGGAAAAAAATGAATTGAGAATTGAGGGAGAGAAGGCGGTTAACTGCCCTATACAAAGGATGCTTCTTTTTTAGCTAACCCTGCTACTCCTTTAAGCCTGGTGCAGATCCTGCCCTAAATCCATGCACAGTAATAATGTAGAGCCGGGGGAATCTCTTGGTTCAGTGCCCTCCTTATAGTTGAAGAAACGGAAGCCCCAGGAAGTAGTCACTGGCCCAAGGTCATACAAGGTAGGAAGTTGTAGAATATTCAAACCCAGGTTCTTCGACTCTGATTCCTTTGCTCTAAATGTTATACAATGTTATCGGGCTCTTCAGTCACTCAATTCTCTTGGAATCTGATTTTGCTTTTCTTCGAAGGTAGAGTTTAATCTTTCAGTCCTCTGAATATTCTAAGTCACAAAGTTTTATTGAGCTGCTGGTAGCTACTTGAACCAACTGTCCTTGAGACAACAGGACATCAAGTAACAGTGGCCTTCTACCCCTAAAATTAAAAAAAAAAAAAAAAAGATGGTTTGACATAAGCCTTTGTAGCAGCCATGTTATAGAACCAAGGATCTGGAGGTCATTCAATTTACAAAGGAATTTTATATGTATTTTATATTCCAGGGGGAATCAGAAGAGGTTCCTTGTGGAAGGAGGCCCTTGAGATGATCTTTTAAGGGAGTTAGGGACTAGGGTGGCTAGGTGGTGCAGTGAATAGAGCACCGGTCCTGGAGTTAGGAAGACCCAAGTTCAAATCTGGTCTCAGACACTTAACACTTACTAGCTATGTGACCTTGGGCCAATCACTTAACCCCAATTGCCCCTGTAAAAAGGAAAAAAAAAAGGGGGAGTTAGGGATTCCAGAAGATGGAGGAACAGAGCAAGATCATTCGCATCAGGGATGAAACAGAAAAAGGCATGGAGGTGGGAGATAGAATCATATCATGGATGGCAAATTGGAAATTGGCCAGTTTGCCTGCAACTTAGAGAGCATTAAAGGAGTAAACAGCTCAGCTCTAACTCCTTCCACTGGAGTGCTGGATCGCTTTATAGTATGATGGCCTTCCTGGGAAGGACTTGAGACTCGTTTTGGCCTTCTGGGACCACTTCTGATAGGAACGGGTTCCCTTTTCATTTACAGTAGAGCGTCTCCAGACAGGCTCTCTGGAAATCCTGGAGACCCTGCCAGGAGGCCTGTGGGCTCCACACTCTTCACAAGGTGACTCAGGTGTTTTTTGCCTGTTAGACTATTCCTCCATCTCCCGATGACATGTCTTTGTGAGGCGCACTTCCTTCTTTTTTCTTTTCAACCAGGTACTGGGTTTGGTTTGAAAGGAGACTAACATGTGACAGAATACTAAGGCAAAGCAAACTGGAAATGGATTTATATATTTGAATATAGGGTATTGATATGCTGATCGTAGGAAACTACAGGAGTGAGGAGATGAGGTTTGATAGTATGAAAGAGACAGGCGAAATGTTTTGAATCTGATAATTAAGATCAGCCTTCTATTTTTTAAGTAAATGGAAAATCATGTGCTTAGGGAAATGAATCACTTCACCTTTTTTTGGTCTCAGTTTCCTCATCTGTAAAATGAAGTTAGACTAGATGCACTCTAAGCTGTGTTCCATGTCTAAATTCCCCCCCCCCCCCCCAAAGCACACAGTAGGTTGTCTAGATTTTAAAAATAGTGGAAAAAATTTTTGGTTATAGCATTGAGTATTAATTGGATAGAGCTGGTATTTATGGCAAAGAAATCCCAAGAGAGAGGGAAGAGCTCATATTAGCCCTATTGAGAGATGAATTAAGACTGGAATATAGAAATTCTTGATACTCTGGAAGCAATGGGAGATGCTGAGGAGGAAAGGGCTCCAAGAAGCTGGAGATAAACTAGGCTAGTGCCGGGAACAGTGTTTAGAAAGATTGCTGGGCAAACAGCAAGTGATTTTTACCCTATTAAAAGTGACAGGTCAAACGGCTCATTTAGACTCCCAGTGAATTTTATGGCATCCTCTGCTGTAAGATATTTTCAGGTGTCTAGTTCAGAAATGAGAAGTTTGCCAACAAAAGGGTTAGTTTATTATCACCAAGGAACTCAGAAACAGCAGGGAGAGAAATGGCAGATATGATGTTAATTTGAGCATTATGTGAGAGCCTGTTTAAATAAATTCTTACATAAATCTGTCAATCAGTTTAGTAAGTGCCTACTATATGCCAGATCTTGTGTTAAGTGCTGGAGATACAAAGAAAAAAAAAGACAATTCCTGCCCTCAAGGAGCTTACAATGTAATGGGGGAAGACAAAGGAAAATAGGAAACTGAAAGGTGGGGAAAGAGGCAAGGGGGAAGGAAAAAGTACTGCCACTAGGGTATGGTGGAGAACTCAGTCAGGGAAGTCCCATGGTAGTACAGGCAGGTAAGAAATGAGGAGCTATATGAGCTGAGCTCCCTGAAATGGAGTTACAGAGTGAGTTACAGAGTTCATGGCACCCACCTTCTAAAAAAAAAAAAAAGGCAGAGGATAATGATGAGGTAGAAGACCAAGGTTGATGAGATGTTGCAGGATAATGAGTTTCTTCCAAAAATGAGCTTCCCAAGGAAGGATAGAGAAGTCAGAGAAGTCCCAAGCCAGCTGAGACATGAGGAATGAAATGAAGTGGAACAAGTGAGAAATAAATCTGACTCTTGTGTGTTTTATCCATTCTGTCCAAGACCATTCTGGCACTGTCATTGTACTGTGTCTTCTGGAACCTTGCTTCTCATTCATCTCTAATTTTCCTTGTCCTTTTTTTTTTTTAAAAATTATTATTTATAGATCGAATAACCAGAACCCTGCAAATATTGCTGGAAGTTGTACCCACAGAAGTACCCACAGAAGATAAATCATGATCCGCTGAATTCCAAAGAAGGCACTGTATGTATGTTGATGTCCTACTCTAATCTGAGTCCATCTGAAACAAATGGAAAATGAGAAACTGCTTTTTCGGACTCCAGAAGATTACAAGACTGGGTTATGGCTTAAACCTCCGAGGAAACAAGTATCTCCAGTACTACTTTTCTTATGTGTTCAAACCTGTGTTTAAGAAGTTTGGGTGTACTTTCAGGTACATGTATAGACAGCTGATAGGCTTTTCTACTACCATTCACACTGTTCTTTTTAGGGGCAGACACCTTTTGTGGGCAGGGGAACGAGGACGCAGAATGACAAATCACTCTATTGATCTTTCTCTGTGACATTATATATAACTGAGTCCTATGATCTTCAAATTGAAGGCTATGGGACATTTTCTGTATTAATACGTGTTTCATAAAATGGTTTTATATACTGTAGAATATATACTGTGAAAAATGTCTTCTACTCTTTGAACATGCAACTCTCTCATGTGACATGAGAATGGGTGACAGAGGTACACTTTTTAAATCTTCAACCCATATGCCCTTCTCCTTGTTTTTATTTACACTGTATTGGTTCCCCAAATACAGTCACACTGGCATAGGTATCACTATTCTTTTTTTTTAATGAACTGGTCCCAGGGCATTTGGGACAGGAGAGAAGGGATGTGGCTCATTTTCTTGAGTGAATTAAAATGGAGCAATTTTGGGGCTATTATTTGGGACACTTTGTGGATGTCCTTTTATTCCTTATGAGGTGGGTGAAGTGGAAAGGGTACAGGTCTTCACCCTTTTCAAATCAGTCCATTTGGTTTTGAATCCTCATGGTAAATTAACTGAGTTTCCAGCACTAGATGTTTTTAGCTCCTAATCTCACCTGCAATAAATCCCCTGTTGAATATATCAAAAGAAACTTTTTTTTTTTTTTTTGCTTCTTCAAAGAACCAGCATTGAAGATGATTCACTAAGGGGGCAGGAGGGAAATTGCCCAAACCACATCCTTGCACTCTTATCTGTTGTTTGCACTGTTTCCAACTTGGAGGAGATTTTTGTATTTCAATAATTTTACAGAGTGACAATTTTTAAGAATTTTTAAAATGTTCTTTTATACATAATTTTATTGAAAAATAAAACTAAAAATAGCTGAGTAAGATAGTTTGTTATACTGAATTCAGCATTTAACTGGGATATAAGCGATCTTAATTTTAGGCCTATCTCTCACAAATGTGGTAGGGGATTTTGGCTATCTATCACACTGGCCCTTAGTTCCTTCACATCTAAAATTCAGATATATAACTCTGAACTTTTGTACCTTGTGAAACAGAGGATGGAGGGGGAGGGATAAGGTAGAAAGAATTCACTTGGGAGTAGTTCCCAGGGAGAAGAGGTACACCTTATGAAATTATTTTGGTACCATTCAAACATTTAAATTTTGATGATGTGGGACAAAGCCCAGGTTTCTCTGTCCTAGTTAAGGTTCTAGTAAAATAGAAGGGCTGAATTTTCTCAAGTTTATATTCTTTGGTTCTATAAACTTCAGGTTGTTTGAGTAAAGATGTCTACTTAACATGAAAGACTGAGGGTAGGAGTGTGGAATGCCACTGTTACTAAAGATTTAAATTCTGTTTAAGAATCCCCAGTACTTTTTCTTGACATTGTTAGTAATTTCAACATAAAGAGATCAATTTTACTCTCAAAGAAAAAATAAGTGACAAAAGTATTTGAAAAAAGAATGAGAGAAAAGTATGTATATGCATGTGTGTTCATGTGAGTGTGCGTGTAATTGTGCTGTGTACCTGAAGTGTACCACAGAAGAGCAAGAAGGAATGAAAGAAGGAAAATTTTAAAAAGGATACTTTTAAAATGGAATCAAAACAGTGATGAAGTTAGTGAACTCTTTAGTGTTACACAAGTCTAATTAAAATTCTAATGGTAGGCAGATTCCTATCCATGGTCTCCATGACTTTGTTAGAATTTACCTGACATGGTCCAGATGCTTTATAAACCTCATCTCATTTGTTCCTCACAATAACTCTGTGAGGTAGGTGTTTGTTCATTGTACAGTTGAGGAAACTTGAGGCAGACAGAGGTTTAAGTGACTTGCCTTTGGTTACACAGCTAATAAGTGTCTGAGGCCAGGTCTGAATTTGGGTTTCTTTAACTCTGGGTTCGGGCTTCTATCTAATGCTCTACCTAGCTGACCCTGTTTTACATATATGAAAATTTCAGCTCCAGAGAGAGAAAGTGCCCAAGGTCACATATGCATAAAATGAGAAAATTGGACTAAGGCAACTTTTGAGGTACCCTCCAATTCTCTTGTTTTCATAGGTAATGGAGTATTTAGTAAGTGTAACACAACTAGTTTCTACTTTGTCATTGCTCCTTCTACTATATTGACCAAAGTCAGATTAATCTTACTGTTTCCTATAGCAATTAATGTTGCTTTACATGTTGACTTTGGTAATGTAAGGAAAAAAACACTATCAAATATACTTTATTTTTAAAAAATGAATATGCTGGAATGCTATTATGACAAAAAAGTAATTGGTAAAAGCACTATCAAATTCCACATTTTAAAAAATGGATATGCTAGAATGTTATAACAAAATTTTGTTGATTAAAAACACTATCATACTTTGCATTTAAAAAATATATATGCTGGAATGCTATTGTGACAATTTTATTGGTAAAAACACTATCAAATATATTTTACATTTAAAAAAACAGATATGTTAGAATGTTATTATGACACAATTTTATTGGTAAAATCAATATTAAATATACTTCACATTTTAAAAATATGTTAGAATGCTATTATGATAAAATTTTATTGGTAAAACCAATATTAAATATATGTCACACTTAAAAAATTAATATGCTGGAATGCTGTGACATAATTTTATCAAGGCTAAACGTTTTAGTTTAGCTGAGTATTTTTAAAAGCTCAGGCAGCTATTCAGTTTATTTGGAGAGATCCTTTGTAATTGAGGTGTTTTTTGGGGGGGAGGAGGAGGTAATTGATCAGTTTTTATTGTGGATAGTTTTGACATATCTTCCTAATTTAAGAAGTACACATTTTTATTTGGAGATTATTTTATAATTAGTAAAGTTCTTGATTCACCCATTATACATTTTTTAAATAGCGAAGTATTTAATTGGGACAAAATTGAGACAAGAAAATGGACAAATAAAATGGTTCTCCAACTCTCCTCATCCATCCAATGAAGCTTTATAATTTCTCATAGACCCTCCTGCTATTGTGAAAGAAACACTCATTTAGAAAACTCATGGTTCCAAGTGACAAAGGGGTTACATTGTGGTTGGAACCTTCTTGGAAGTTGGAACTACTCTGCCTCCTAGCAAATAGTTGTGCCCTATGACTAATCTATTTCATAAAAAAAAAATTGTTATTGCATGCACTGTAATATTACAAGCACATCTATATAAATACATGTGTACATAGTAGCAATTTAGAGTAGTGTAATGGTAACCAAGGTCAGCGCATTAATAAAAACCCACACAGACATATCATTTTTTCCCCTTCAGTAGGGAATTTAAAACATATTTCTTTTTATCTCATTAACTTTGGCTCAACAAACATTTGTTAAATGTCCATTTCATCAAGGTATTTTGAAAATATCATGTAACTTTTTTAGTTTCAAGAAAATATAGTAGAATGTCTGAAATAACATTTTTTAGATTTATGGACAATTATCAATAAAACAGTATTTGTATTATAATTTTTAATCCAATTTTCAAAAGAAGAATTTTTTTTTTCCTGAGATCTTTCTTTTACTCAAATGAGGCCAATCCAAATGATGGCAGACTTGTGGCAGAGCCAGAACTACTATTTTTTGCATTCAGGACTGGAAACATAAAATATGCCTGGGCAAGTATGGCAAAATATGTGGTTGTGAGTAGGCTCTATTATGCTAGTGGCAGAGGAGGAGAGAAGAAAGACCTAGGATAGCTATCTATTTCAATAATTCTTAGTAAGTAGATGCTAAGCTCAGCTCTTTCTAGGTATTTTAAAAACAAAAAACTTCAAGTTTACATTATTCTCTAAATTTCAGTACTCTAGGTCAAGTTCCCATAGCCCCATCCTTAGTTAAACTCTGATGTCTTAATTTGGAAGCACATTCTGCTCTTCACTTACTGCAGATGGTAAGCCTTCATTATTAAACTTAAATATTTAGTATTTTTTTGGGGGGAGGAGGGAGTGATGATGGTGAAAGTGAAATAGGCAGTTCTGTTAGCAAAGGGTGAAAGCTTTTTTTGTTCCCCCCTACCTGTAAATGGGATTTTGAAGGCTATCATCTTGATGTGTCCGGTAACACCCAAAGTGATTTTCTCAAACCTTAGCTGTTCTACTTAGAAAATAGCTTAGAGAAGATAACATAACTCAACGAAAATTCTTCACAGACTGTGGCTAGTGCTCAGGAAGCACTATTTGGTCTAATTTGCAGATGACTTATGTTAAAAAGAAGAGAACCTTTGCTATAATCCCTTGTGCTTAAGTCACTGCCAATGTAAAGAAATAAAAGTTAAGGTCAGAGTAGGAGGAAATGGGAGATAGTGAGTGAATACATATTTCAGTGTCAGTTTCTTGGGAACTTGGAGGCTCTGGGGTTTTGAATGTCTTCATGAGAAGTATGCATAAAGTTTAATTCTGTACTGGGCATGGTTGGTAGAATAGTTTCTCTGATTTTTTTTTTCTATTAGGAAAAAGTTCTGGGGGGGGGGTATTTGTAGGACCTCTTAAAACTGCAAATGATGTGTTAAATAGAGAATCATTAAATAAGTAGCTTTTCTTTTCTTCCTGTAATCATGAAAGAAATTATACTTCAATTTTATCTACTTCAATTATATCTATGTGGTAGTTCTACATAAAGGGAAATAAAGCACTTTTCTCAGTAAAAAAAAAAAATTAGACTCAGAATTTAAAATGCAGAACACTTGTGAAAGTTTATCTCTGGCTCAAGATCAAGTTCAATCTATTAATACTGACATTACTTATAGGTTCAAACAATAACCTAGAATCCTGTTGTCAAAGAGATTAACCATTAAAAGCCTAGATAAAAAATACTCTGTCAGGTAGCATAGAGTGGACATTATGGTATGCTTACCATTTCCTGTTTACATTCCTTTATATTAAAAAATTTTGTTCTTTTAAAGATAAAGGTGCCACTTCCTACCTTAACAGTATTTTCTAAAAATTAAAATTTCTTTATAACATCACAATTCTTAAAGGTGACTGCTAATGTAATTTAATACAGAATGTGTCAATATTTAAAAGAGAATGTCCACTGGAGCCCAATTTCCTTGGAAGCATACATCTGTAAATATTAGAGAATAAGATGTCTTTCTTTTTAATTCTTGCATTGTCAATTTTAATTATGACTCAGATTAGTGACTGGATTTTTCTTATTGCTAGTACTTGCTGGTAAGAGGTCCTGTCTCACTCAGATTTAGCTTTTTTTTTTTTATTGTTAGGAAATATTCCTCCTCTTCACAGGAAGCTGATATATAGTCATTGGAAAGAATTTCACTTTCTCTTCCTACCCTTAAAGTTCATCTACCAGCTGCCCTATGAAGAATGAAAGATTATTGGTCCTTGTAGTCTTTTAACTAGATATACTGATCACAGAGCAAAGGGTCTGGAGATAATGCTGTATGAGAATCAGATGAAGTACCTAGAGATAGTAGCCTGGAGAAGACTTAGAGATAGGACAAATAGAGGTCTTTCAGTACTGGAGGGGTTGTCATGGGAAGCAAAGATTAGACTTAGTCTGCTTGGTCCAGAGATAGAATTAGGAACTATGGGTGGAAGTTACAGAGAGGTAGATTTAAGCTTGATGTAATGAAGGAAAAAAAATGCTCAAACCCAAAATTTATTAATTATAGCTATCTCAAAATGGTTTATGTTGCTGTGGGGGATACATGATTTTTCCTCCCTCACTGAAGGCCTTCAAGCCAACACAAGCTCCTTAGGTATCTTGCCAAGGGCATTTCAACTTTTAGATGGCTTCTGTGTCCTTTCCATTACTAAGAACTTGCGATTTTGGTTACATTTAAGGCAATTCCATTTTTTTTTCAACTCATAAATAGAATTAGAAAACTGCAGTACCATCATAATTGCTGTAAGGTGTGATTTTTTTTTTATTGTTGTTGAATCAATTTTTTTTTCTTGTAATTATTTTCAATCTGACAAAAATTAAAAAATCAGAAGTGTAGCTAGGTTTGCGTTAATGTTACTGCCTGAGATGTGCTACTGTGAGTCTAACTTTGATATTTCAGTTCCTAGAAAACATTTTCTTACTTCCCTAGCTCTGCCTTAGGGAAAGTCTCATGATTCAATAAGGTACTTTCAGCTGCCAATAGCTCTCTGATACTTAGTCATTCGGGTATATTTAGATCTGAGAATGCTGTATAATTTTCAAGCAGTAGCCTTTCCTAGTAACAGGACAGCCATAACAGACATCTGAGAACTATATGGATGACTGCTCTGATTTGGAAGGCAACAACCCTCATTCAATTTTTACAGACCTGAGGAATATATAGGTTGTTAGGTGAATTCATTTAATCATTTGAAGTAACTTCCAGTTAGTAGAAGTGGAAAATAATACTCTTTGTCTTTTTTGTAGTCTGTTTTTTGGCGGGGGGGTAGGGGGGGGAAGGGAATACATATATCATTTGATGAGAGGCAGCATAGCAGGACAACCACAATAATAGCTCCCATGTAGGTAGTTCTTTGAAGTTCACAATTCCCTTTAAATGCTTTATGTTCTGAAATGTCAGCAAGACCTGATCTCAGCTCCTATCTCTGACACTTCTTGCTAGGTATATAACCATGGGCAAGGAAGTCACTTCATATCTCTAAGCCTCTGGCAATGTGCATATGATCTCAGAATACTATGTGTAATAGCTTCCATTGTGCTTTCATGGAAGGAGGTGCCATATGGATGAAAACCACAGGTCTTTTGACAAGATGGTGCTAATGATGTGATGAGTCTCCTTTTATTGTTTCTGCCACAGAAAGGTGGTTTTAATAACTAAAGAAAGGGAGGAAAGGCGTCCCATTTTCTCTTAGACAATAAGAGATTCAAGCTATTTGGTCGGGCTTCTTACCGTAAAGTGGATGAGGACTTTGGGGGATATTCCTGTGTAGGTTTTTATTTCTGGCTTTGACTTGAGCATGGAGATGTGAAATAAAAGCTTACAGGTTGGACTAGATTACTTCTGAGGTCCCTTCCAGCTCTTGATCTCCTGTCAATCTGATTAGCCTAGAAACCTTTGTGTCTAAGTGCGTAGTAAAAGAACTTCTGTGAGTCAGCACCATGGTACCTTTAGCAAGGTCCTGTTGGGATGGTTCTGACTGTCTGAGTCATTACTTCCCTACTCCTAGGTTTTTACTCTTTTGATAGCATCTCTTCAGTAGATCTGAAGAATAAATTTTCCTTCAGTCTACCTTCTTACTCTCTTCTCCCCCATTTAATTCCAGATTTGGAAACCATTACAGTCATGTAGATGTAGAAAATAATTTTAGGAAATAACAGATACAGATTTGGTAGAGAAAGAGTAAGTGTGTGTGTGTGTGTGTGTGTGTGTGTGTGTGTGTGTGTGTGTGTGTGTGTGTGTGTGTGTGTGAGATGGAGTAGCACTGGCTTACTCTGCAATACTGTATATATTAATTATCTCAAACACTACCATTTTTGCACTTCTTTATTGCTCCAATGGCATAAATTAAACTGCTGTTAGTGTACCGGCCGCCAAGCCCAAAAATTGCTATCAAGCAGTTTTCAGCCCTTTCGGCATAGCAAGAGGTTGCTGTTGTCTTCCTAATTCTCTCATAGAAATTCATCACCAAATGTGTTTTCTCAGTGACAGCTATAAGTAGTGTGAATCCCAGACTAGCCTTTTATTCTTACAGCTTCCCTGACTCTGGATTCTGGCTCAAATAATGTTCAACTGCAAAAAGTAGGGGGAAAAACAAAACAAAATCAACTCTTTTTTGTTTTGATGAATTGTCTGGAATTGACAGCATTTTAAAAAGTGATTTGAGGCCCAGGAGTCTTTTTTTTTTTTGTCATTTAATTATTTTGAATTCAGGCTATTGACCAAAACCAACAAAATTCAAAAGCAAGGCAAAACTCTCCTCCCCCTGATTAAGAAACAGCAAGGCCGTTTTTCTCTTTAGGAAGGATGCAATTGAGTTGTTATTAATTTGCTTCCATATCTATTAGTATATCTCATGCCAAAATGTATTAAAATCAAGAAGGAGGTACCATGAGAATCATTGTCTTCTCCCCAGTGGACAAGTTTTGTTGTGTTTTCCTAATGCTAAATGTTGACTCCCTGAGGTTTTATAATGAGCACAAAGTCAGAAAAGGGCAAGATAAATTACCTCCCCTGCCAAGGGTTTGGTAGATTTAATTTGTCTCCCTTTTCTGACAAAGATTTGATGCTAAAGCCCTCTAAACTTGTCTTGCTTTTTCATTTCCATGAGGCTATTTAGCTAGTGAATGCTTAGCTACTGCAGACTAGAGAGTGACACACCGTTAGAGGTTATAATTAATGACTCCAGAACTCATCCTGGTTTGGGTCATTGGTGACGCATTGGCACTGAGGATACCATGATAGCCTATTAGAACTTTAATAGTCTGTCAACAAGCATTTATTAAGCCAGTTGTTCCAGGTCCTTTGCTAGGCAATAAAGGTACAAAGACAAAAATCTACAGCTTTTGCTCGAAAGGAGCTTACACTCCACTGGAATATGTGGACATTATAATGATGGATTCATACTTGTGTCGTTAAAACTTTAGCGACAATTATTTTTAGTATTTAAGAGGGTAGGGTCACAAATATGTGTTACACACGTATATGCATGTATTTCTTGTTATAGTATTAATGGTTTCTTTAATTGAGACTTATAAGATTGGATTTTCATTTCAAAAAGTCAACTCTTTGCGAAAACTATGGAATGGATTTGATTCAAACAAAAGGGTCTGATAGACTACAGTTGGTTTCTATCTTGAATCATGCTGTCTGCCTAATTCAATTCATTTCAAAGCAATAAACATGTATTAAGTGCCTCCTATATTCCAGGCTCTGTGTCAGGTTCTGGGGATAGGAAAACACAAAATGGTGTCCGACTTCAAAGAGCTTCCAAATGACACACCTGACGTGAGCTAAAACATGGATGGTGGGCTGGTTTACTGAGCTTAATTTTTGTAAGTTGCCCAGCGGAAGAGGCATGGCCTTCCATGCCTGAAGACCTTACAGATCATAGGTGTCAACTATTTACTTGGTCGTTGTGGGTAATGAAGGGTGTGTGTGTGTGTGTGTGTGTGTGTGTGTGTGTGTTTTACATATTACGTATCAACTACTGGTTTGGATATCTTGCTCGTAAAATGCTTGTAGGGTGAGTGAATGAAGAACTGCTTGTGGTATGGAGTGAAACTGCTTAACTATATTGATACTTCTGTACAATTAGCCAGTTCCCAGTTGTGGGAATGAGGTAAAATGAAAGTTATCCACATGTTCCTCTGTGAATTATGTTACTTTGGTGTCTCTGGCACTGATTTTACACCAGCATTTGATACTTGAAAAAAAATAAATTTTTCTATAGTTAAAAATGACTTCCCTGAGGGAGGAGATCTGGTACAGTGCTTATATGGCCAGACTGTAGTTATGGGCTATTGGTGTAACCAGCATGATACTATTGAAACTGTGTGTGTATATGAGTGTGGGGTGGGAACAAAATATGTGCCTTTGTACAGAACATCATTTTGTTGCAATATTATTATGTCCTACAATTTTGTATTGTAATTTAATAATAGATGTATTTATATGTGTAAAACCTGTTTAACTTTTTAGTTGCTTCTCTTATAATCTTTCTCTTTTTTTGTATACATTTTTGTTTGAATACATCTGGCTTAAAGTATATAATTCTGTTTTCTTGTGGAAATTGAAAATTAAATAAATATTCATAAAATTTAATAAATGTCAAGGATAGTATGTGTTTTTCCTACCCTCAGAAGCTGTTATCAACTTGACTAAATATATTTTTTATTTTTAGGCCCTTAACTGCCTGCCGAATCAATCAGCAAGAACTTATTAAATGCTTTCAGTGAGCCAGGGAATGTGCTAAAATGTGAGAATAAAATCACAAAAGCAAAATGGTCTCTGCCCTCAAGGAGTTTATATTCTAACAGGAGAATTTTTGGTGTTTCAGAACCCTAAGCTATATCAATGGGGTATAAACAGAGATGATGGTTGAGGAAGTGGTAGTTGTTAAATGTCATCTGGGGTCATATCTGGTCTTCCTGATCTATGTCTGGCCACTGGACCCAGATGGCTCCAAAGGGGAGAATGAGGCTGGTGCCTTTGCACAGCCCTGCCTCACTTAAATCCCATTCACTTGCAAGTCATGGCATTATCTTACTGATGTCATGGTCCTCTTCAAGAACAAAGGATAAGCAACAACAACAACAGTTGTTAAATATGACTGGCATGTTTTTTCTGTCTTTGGCTCAGGGTCCCCTGCTGCTCCAACTAGGCTAGGTTACCTGTCCCAGAGGTGGCAGGGGGCCACCAGGTTGTGGGGATGACTGCCATATTCTCCATAGTAGTTTCATGTCCGGATGATTGCTACAATCTGGAAGTAGGACCGAATTCTTGGTGGTGCTACCACTCCCTTTTCTCCTCCCCTCTTCTGTTTACACTAGATTTGTAATCAGAGGATATAGGTTGAAATTCTGTGACTATCATTTGCTATCTGTGGGACCTCTGGATCTCCATTTTCTCCTCTGCAAAATGAGAGGGAAATAGACCGGATGATGTCACTGTGGACATGAAAGCTTGCTTGTGAGATGACAGAAAGGAGATTCAAATGCCTTATTCTAGGTGCCTTCTGTGAAGAAGACCAGGGCTTTTGAGTAGGTGTTTATCTCATGAAGAATTTTAATGTTTTATCCAGACCTGTGATTTCACAGGGATAGAGAATTTGAGACGAGGAAAAGCCACCTACAAATGCAGGTTGGCACCTGCTCTGCAATTTATTATTTTGACGAATTGCCTGGGTCATTGAGAGGTTAAGTGATTTGCCCAGCATCCCACAATCAGTGTGTGTCAGTAGTAGAACTTGAATCCAGTGCTTCCTGATTATAATAAATACCTTGAGATAAAAAGATCAGGGAAGAAGCAAAATGTTACATAGCAACTCTTTTACAACTTCTTAACTTATTCACCATTTCACTCACCATAGTGGCTTTTCCAAACCTTTTCATCCTTCGTCAAATTTCCTACAAGTCCCTCTCCCCCCATCCTTTAAGCTGAGAACCTTGCCTCATTTTAAAAAATCATTATTTTTTTTAACATTCTTTTTAAATTTTGAGTTCCAAGTTCTCCCTTGCTCTAATCTGATGCCTGCCCACTGAGAAGGCAAGAAAAATGACATCAGTTATACATGTGAAATCACTCAAGACATTTCCATATCAATTATATCTCAAAAAAGGGAGAAAAAAAGCAAACATGACAATTTTACTTCATTTTGCCCTTGTAGTTTAGAGTTCTCCCTCTTGAAGTGGATAGAATTTTTCTATCATAAATGCTTTGTAATTGTCTTGGATTATAGTATTGATTGTAGTAGCTAAGTCTTTCTTAGTTGATCATCATTACAACACTATTGTTACTGTCCACAGTGATACCCTGATTCTTCTCACTTTACTTTGCATCAGTTCATATAGGTCTTACCATGTTTTTTTCCTTCTGTCTGAAACTGTCCCCTTTGACATTTCTTCCCCCCCGCAACGGAAGTATTTTATTTTTTCAATTACATGGAAAGATAGTTTTCAATATTTTGAGTTCCAATTTTTTTTTCTCTCCCTCCCCTCCCTTGGGGAGCCTCTCCCCAAGATGAAAAGCAATCTGATATATGTACAATCATATTAAACTTATTTCCACTTCAGTCATATTGTGAAAGAAGAATCACAGCAAAAGCGGGAAACCACAAGAAAGAGAGAGACAAAAAAAAAACAAAAGAGAAAACAGTATGCTTTGATCTGCATTCATATTCCGTAGCTCTTTCTATGGCTATGGATCGCATTTTCCATCATGAGTCCTTTGTAATTGTCTTGGATCATTGTATTGCTGGGAAAAGCTACATCTGTCAAAGTTTCATTGCACAATGTTGCTGTTACTGTGTACAATGTTCTCCTGATTCTGCTCACTTCACTCAGTATCAGTCTTTCCAGGTTTTTCTGAAATCTGACTGCTCATCATTTTTTATAGCACAATAGTATTTTATCACAATCATATAGCACAGCTTGTTCAGCCATTCCCCACTTGATGAGGAGTCCCTCAATTTCCAATTCTTTGCCACCAGAAACGAGCTGCTATAAATATGTTTCTACGTGTAGATCCCTTTATTTTTTCATTGATCTCTTTGAGGTACAGACCTAGTAGCCATAGTAGTATTGTGGGGTCAAAGGGAATACACGGTTTTATAGCCCTTTGGGCATAGTTCCTAATGGTTCTCTAGAATGGTTGGAATAGCTCATAACTACCCAAACAGTTTATTAGTGTTCCTATTTTCCCTCAGTCCCTCCAGTATTTGGCATTTTTGATATGTGTGAGGTGGTACCTCAGAGTTGCTTTAATTTGCCTTTCTCTAATCAATCACAATTTAGAGCATCTTAGCACAGGTATCATCTCATAGGTAACTTGGATTTCTTCATTTGAAAACTGCCTGTTCATATTCCTTGACCATTTATCAATTGGAGAATGGCTACTGTTTTTATAATTTTGACTTAGTTCCCTGTATAGAGGAGAAATGAGGTCTATATCAGAGAAACTTGATACAAATTTTCTTTTTTTATATTACTTTATTGTCTATGGTATCTTTTAGCAAAATGTAGTTCCTGATTATCTTTTAAGTTTTTTTGCTTTTGCTTTGTCTGAGATCACGATTACTACCCGTCTTTTTTTTTTTACTTCAGCAGAGACATAATATATTCTGCCCTAGCCCTGTATTTTCACTCTGTATGTGTCTTTCTGTTTCAAGTGTGTCACTCATAACCAACATTATTGAATTCTATATTCTATTCTGTTCAGCTATCCACTTTCATTTTATAGGTGAGCTCCTCCCATCCACATTCAGTATTATGATTACTGTGTATTTCCCTCTATCCTACTTTCTTCCATTTATCCTCTCTTTAATTTTATTTTGTTCCTCCTCAAAAAGTTTATTTTGCTTCCGACCACTGTCTCCTTTAATCCATCTTCTCTTTCATCATTCTCCCCACTCTCTCAATTTTTTTTTAATCCCTTCCACTTCTATTTCAGTATTGGGATTTCTGTTTTTGTGATTGTGTGTGTGTGTGTGTGTGTGTGTGTGTGTGTGTGTGTATTCTTCCCTTTTGAACCAATTCTGATGAGAAGTGAGGTTCAGTATGAGAAAGAGGTTCAAACATTACCTGCACACCCTCATTTCCCCCTCCACTTTAAAAACTTTCTTCCATACCTATTTTATATGAGAAAATTTCCCCCTTCTATCTCTCCCTTCTCCTAGCACATTTCTTTCTCATTCTATTTCTAAATTTTTTTTTTTTTGAAAATTGCTCAAATTCACAGTCATGTCCTCTGTCTGTGTAGATACTTTATAACTGCCATAATGATAATGATGGTGATGATGATGGTGGCGATAAGTTCTTAGGAGTTACATATATCGTTTTCCTATGCAGGAATGTAAACAATTTAACTTTATTGAGCCCCTTATGATTACTCTTTTATGTTCACTTTTTTTTTTATCTTTCTCTTGTATCTTGTGTTTGAATGTCAAACTTTCTATTCAGTTCTGGTCCTTTTTTAAAATCAGGAATGCTTGGAAATCCTTTATTTCATTAAATATACATTTTTTCACCTGAACTATTATACCCAGTTTTACTGGGTAGGTTATTTTTGGTTGACATCCTAGCTCCTTTGTCCTCCAGAATATCATATTCCAAGCTCTGTTTCTTTAATGTGGAAGCTGCTCCATCTTGTGTTGCCTTGACTGTGGTTCAATATTTGTTTATTTCTGACTACTTGCATTATTTTTTCCTTGACCTGGGAGTTCTGAAATTTGACTATAATATTCTTGGGAGTTTTCATTTTGGGATGTCTTTCAGGAGGTGAGCAGTCAATGTTTTGCATTTCTATTTTACCTTCTGCATTGAAGATATTGAAGCCAGTTTTCCTTGTTAATTTCTTGAAATATAATGGCTAGGCTCTTTTTTTGATCATGGATTTCAGGTAGTGCAATAATTCTTAAGTTGTCTCTCCATGTTCTGTTTTTCAGGTCAATTATTTTTTTGATGGGATTTTGCACATTTTCTTATGTATATTTTCAATTTTTAACTTTTTTATTTTTTTTATGTCTCATGGAGTCTTTAGCTTCCACTTACCCAATTTACATTTTAAGAAATCATTTTTTCAGTGAGGTTTAATACCACATTTTTTCCCCCCATTTGGCCAATTCTGCTTTTTAGGGAGTTCTTTTCTGCAGTGAATTTTTGTGTTTCTTTTGCCAATAACCAATTCTGTTTTTTAAAGTTTTATTTTTCCCCCAGCATTTTTATGCCATTTTTACTCAATTGTTAATTCTCTTTTCATAATTTTCTTGTATCATGCATTTCTTTTCACAATTTTGCTTCTACTGTTACCCCCCCCCCCTTTTTTTTTAACTTCTGGGAACTCTTGTTAGGCTTAGGTTCAATTTGTATTCTTTGAGGCTTTATTTGTAGATTTTTTTCCCTCAATGTTGACATCTTCTTTTATATCTTGGTATTCTCTGCTACCACAGTAGCTTTTTATGATCAAGTTCATCTTTTTTTCTGTTTGCTCCTTTTTCCAGCCTATTTCTTGATTTTTAACTTTATGTTAAAATTGATTCTGTTCACTTGGAGGTAGGGAGTCACTGTCCTAAATTTCAGAGGTTTTTGTGCTACTGTTTAGAGTCAGTTTGGGGGGAGTCTACAAGTTTTCAGTGCTTCCAAGATGGTGTGACCTGAGGAGGGATGTGGTCACTGCTCTCTTCATCTATGCTGTGGTCTTTACCCCGGAAGCATACTTGATCCCTTATCACCACAAGTGCTAGCACTCCTCTTGGTCCTGGAACTGTGACCAGGTCCCCTGTTTCCTTAGAGTTTCAGGTGTTAGCACTCCTCTCTGCAATGTAACTTTGACCAGGTCCCCTGTTCCTTTATGACAGACTACAAGCATTCCTCTCTGTCCTGGAACTGCTTATAGGCAATAGTGTTGCCAGTCAGCACCATCTTCATCCAGTGTCAGCAAAGGGTCCCCTGTAATCTCTTTTTGACCAGTTGTCTAACCTTTTTACTACCTCTGGGCTAAGACCTCTCAAAGCTGCCACTGCTACTGCTACTGCTACTGCCACTGTTGCAGCCACTGCTAATATGCACTGCCACACTCTGGGTCAGCTCCTTCTTTGGTGTCACAGAGCTACAAAAAATTTATTTGAGGAGTTATTTTAAAGTTTTTGTACGGAAATTTTCAGAAAGTTCAGTTGGGTTGCTGTCTCTCCTCTACCATTTTGGCACCCATTGCCTCATATTTCAGGGAGAAAATTGATGCCATTTGCCAGGTTCTCTTTTTTTTTTCCCTTCCTCTTCATCCATGTTGATCATGCAATTTTTCCCATACTCTCCCCCTTTAGCTTTGTCTCAGATGAAGAGGTGGCCCTTCTTGCCAAAGCAAACCCCTTTATATGTATAACTGATTCAATTTTACCATCTTCTCCAGCAGATTTCTCCCTTTTTCATATCCATAGTCTCATTAATCTTTAATCTATCCTAGTCAAGTAGACAATTAGCAGAGAGACAGAGAGAGAGAGAGAGAGAGAAAGAGAGAGAGACAGAGAGAGAGAGAGAGAGAGAGAGAGAGAGAGAGAGAGAGAGAGAGAGCTCTTCTGGTTCTCCTGCCTATCTCATCATCAGTAGGTTTCTTTGCTACATCTTCATTCACATACCACCAGTTAATTAGAAATGTGGCCTAAAACTCTGTCTTGGGTCCTCCTTTCCCTCAATACCATTTTATTTAGTGATTCCTTACCTAGTTATTGTATATTGTCCTCATTATATTGTGAACTTGAGAGCAGAGACTATATTTTTACCTTTCTTTGATTTGCTGGTCCTTGAGAATTGCCATATTTGTACCACAAGTTGATTTTACCCATAATTATTGAAATTAAACCTAAACAATGCGATGTATGCTTAATTGTTGTGAAATATTCTCAGAAAAAGTAAATTGATTTAAGTGAGGGAGAGTTGTGCAAAGTCACCAGCCTCACTTTCTCCTCCAGAGCCATCTGAAGTTTTAAGAGAAATGAACAAAAACAAAACTACAAATGATTCAATATCTAGCATTCCATGGCCTTAAAATACCATTTGGTTTGAAAAGCTTTAGATTTTGGTTCACAAAGGTTCTTGCAGCTGGGACCCATTCTATAGCTTTCTTCCTGAATTTTTAGACTGTATCCAATTATGAGGAGGGGAACTGTGGGATCAGTAGGGCTAGGAGCACTGTGTAGTGACCTCTGCCTACCCTGAAAATAATATCTGCAGGAATCTCCCCTACACATTTGACTTTGAAGGTCAAGTCTTCACACTCATCTGATTATGATTATGGCCCCCAGCCTGAGAAAACTTGGCTCACAGACGGAAATTGCTAGGAAGGCCTTCGTGACCCTAAACAACTGGACCTGAAAATGTTTGATGTTTTTAAGCATAAGCTGTAATTAGGATTTAAGGCCCCTTGGAACATTCAGCAGCAAAAGATTAAGGGATAATGTCTACAAAAAAGAATCTGAGGGGGTTAGTGAATGTGAAAACTGGAAAAATAGACAATTTTCCTTAACACAACAGTAATGAAGTTGGCATAAATGAATACAAATCCAAGAAGCCCTGAGATTATTGCTATACTGCTTCATTGTTATTTAATTGCTTTAACTCTAATATGTTGGGGTGGCTAATTATGGCTAACAATCAATTATTGACTATATTATGTTTTTTCTTTTCAATGTGATCATAGGATTAAATTAAGCATCTATGACCTCCAGTAAGTCACTGCTCCTCCCTGGACCTTGAATTTCCTCTTTAGACAAGATCATCTTTGGCACGGTTCTATTAGCTCTAAATCTAAGATTTTGTGGACCTTTCCCATCCTCTGATCCAGTATCCTTCTCCTGTAATGCAAGAATACTTGTGACTTATAATTTCAACATCAAAAGGTTAGAAATAGGTTTTCAAATAACCCTTTCTTTAACAAGTTGTCATTTACATTTTCAGACTGTACTCACATGTATCCTTTTATTCAAAAATATTTATTAAATATGTCAGTCAATGAGCATTTATTAAGTGCCTAATATGTTGTGTTTGCTTGTCCTTTGTTCTTGAAGAATATCATGTCATCAGGAGGATGATGCCATGACTTGTAAGTAAATTGATTTAAGTGAGGGAGAGTTGTGCAAAGTCACCAGCCTCACTTTCTCCTCCAGAGCCATCTGAGTCAAGATAAATATCAGGGTGACTGGAGATGGCCCCAGAGGACTGGGGCCTAAGTGCTAGTGCTAGAAATGCAAAGACTCTCCCTATTCCCTCCCAAAAGTAGCTTTTCTCAAGAACCTCCCAATTTTATGAGACAACATGAAAATAATTATGTACAAATAAGACATAGACAGGACAAATTGGGGTTAATTTCAGAGGGACCATACTAAGATTAAGAATGATACAAAAAGGTTTTTGCATAAGATGAGACTTTAGCTGAAACTTTATGGAAGCTAGTATAGCTAGGAGGTGAAAATGGGAAGGTTGAGAGTTCCAGGAATGATGGGCAACATGTGTTACCTCCTGCTAGGGCTACAGAGATGATTTAAAAAAAATAATCTTATTTTCAGTTTCAAATTTTCTCTCTCTCTGCATACCACTCCCCCAGGCACTGAGAAGGCAAAACTTTGATATTCATTATACATATAAAGTCATGCAAAATATATTTTCACATTAGCCATGTTGTAGGGAAAAAAAGCCAGAAAAGTAAAGAGAAGAATTTATCCTTAAATCTTCACTTAGGGTCTAACAATTCTCCTTCTGGAGGTGGAGAGTGTATTTTATAATGAGTCCTTTGGAATTCCTGGATCATTGTATTAGTCCGATTTGCTAAGTTTTTCACAGCTGATTATCATTATAATATTGCTGTTACTGTGTATACTGTTCTCCTGGTTCTGCTCCCTTCTCATTGCATCTATTAACATAAGTCTTTCCAGGTTTTTTTCTGAAACTGTCCTCTTAATCATTTCTTGCAGTGTAATACTATTCTGTCACAATTGTATGCCATAACTTGTTCAGTCATTCCCTAGTTGATGTGCATCCCCTCAATTTCCGATTCTTTGACAACACAAGAAGAACTGCTATATAAATATTTCTGTACATATTGGTCCTTTTTTCTTTGATCTCTTTGGGGTATAATATTAGTGGCCTTGCTGAATGAAAGGGTCTGCATAGTTTTATAGCCCTTTGGGAATAGATCCAACTTGTTCTCAGAATATTTGGATCAGTTCAGAACTGTACCCACAGTTCATTAGTGAATCTGTTTTCCCTTTCCCTCTCAGATTTTTTATTTTCCTTTTCCATCATCTTAGCTTATCTGATGGGTATAAGATAGTACCTCAGAGCTGCATTTCTCTAATTATTAGTGACTTAGAGCAATTCTTCTTAAGACTATTGATAGGTTTGACTTCTTCTGAAACCTTCCTATTCACAGCCTCTGACCATTTATCAAATGGGGAATGACTTTTATTTTTTTATAAATTTGGCTCAATTTCCTATATATTCAAGAAATGAGACCTTTGTCACAGAAATTCAATATAATTTTTCCTCCAGTTTCCTGCTTTTATCTTCTTATTTTTGGCTATATTTGTTTTGCTTATGTAAGTACTTATTAATTTTATGTAATCAAAATTATCCCTTTTATCTCCCATGACCCTTTCTTTCTCTTATTTGATTATTAAACTCTTCCACAATCCATAGGTCAGATAGATATATTTTCCCCCATGACCCTTTAATTTGCTTATGATATCCCCTTTTATGTATAAATTACATACCTACATTGCACTTATTTTGGCATATGGTATTAGATGTTGGTCTATGGCTACATTCTACCTATTTTCCATTTTTGTCAGCAGTTTTTGTCAAACAGTGAGTTCTTGCCCCAATAGCTAGGATAGAGAGATGTCTAGGGTTCCCTGACCTCAAGGAACTTGGTGTATAATAGAGATAAACATGTAACTTTACTGTAAAACATTACTTTCTTCAATATGTGACTGATGCCATAATTATCACATATTTATTCTCCTGTAATGGTGGTTGGTTCATGGTTGTTGTCCTTCATTCTTGAAGAGAACCAAAATGACATGGGATCAAGGTTCAGTGTGTCTGACTGTGACTTACCAGACCAATAGAAGCTCAGAAGCCTCTACTACACATTGGGCACAAATAGTCCACAAGAACATTTGGAGTAGAGATACCTCTAAATTTGAGTGTTACATTTCTTTTGAGCTACTGCAATTTGGCTTTGTACCTTCTTTGATGTAGGCATGCCATGCTGGGTGGTCCTCTGCAAATGTCTCCCCTGTCTCATAACTGATTCCAAAGTTCTTCAGAGAGACTTTGAGAATGTCCTTCTTTCACTTTTTCTGACCTCCATTATGATCAGCTGCCTCGTATGACTTCTCAGTAATCTTTTAGGCAAATGCACTTTTGGCATTTGCACGACAGTGGCCAGCCCATCAAAGCTGTGCTCTCTGTAGTTGAGTTTGAACGCTTGTCAGTGCAGCTGAGGAAAGGACCTCATTGTCTGGTACTTTATCTTGGCAGGTGATCTTCAAAATCTTCCCAAGACAATTCAATTAGAAGCAATTTAGTTTCTTTACTTGGCACTGGTATACTGTCTAGGTTTCACAGATGTACGATGAGGTGAGCACAACTGCTCTGGAGACCTTCATTCTGAAATGTAAGCACTTTGAGAATAGAGAATACTTTTCATTCACTTCGTTTTGAGTATTATAGTCAAATTGGTATAGGATCTTATTAATGTGGTAACCCATCCATTCTTGCCTAATCTCTATGACTCTCGTCTTTATATGCTCTTTATCACCAGATTGCCATCCAATTTCTTGGCATTCTCTATTGCATTTCCTAGACATGGTTTGACTACCAATGAAGTTAGAATCCTTTCCTCTGGTAATTCTTCTAATTCCTCCCATGAATAATCTTTATTTATTTATTTTTTTACCATAAGAAAAATTTACTGACATCCTCCCTCCAATTGACTTCACTTGCAAAAAAAAAAAAAATTAGATCAAAATCCAACCCCCATTACCCAACACATAGGATGTGCTTAATTATTCTCATTGAACTGAATTAAAAAGATTGAGGAGAGAGCTTTTATTATATACTGGGTCTGTGCCAGACACTGCTAAGCACTAAGAAATACAATCACAGAAGACAATCCACAAAGAGCTTATTTTCTAATGGGGGAAAATATCACGTAAAAGAAACCTATAAAAGAGAGTGCTAGGATCAGAGTGGCATAGTGTGGAGATGGCTTGAAAAATGTGGTCAAGATCAGAATCTAGGCTACAAAAAGTGAAAGTTCATCAATGAGAGCTCAGAGTGATTTCCTGGGTCACAGTACAAGGTTCCTGTAGTGAGTAGGAGAGGGAGATAATAGTCTGAGTGGAGAAGGCATGGTTTAGAGAAGGCCAAGAAGTAAATAGAAAATTAATAAATAGAAATAAGTATTGGAGATGAGGCAAGGATTTCTACCATAACTAATTTTATTTGACGTAACTCTAGAAACATTAGCTATTGTAACAAGACAACAAAAACACATTGAGAGAAAAAACAGTTAAAAAAAAAAAAGAACCAAAATTATCACTCTTTGTAGAGGATATGATGGTATTCTTAAAGAACCCTAAAGAGTCAATGAAAATAAATTGAAAAAATACTTCAGTAAACTTGCAGGATATAAAATAAATCCACGCAATTTATCGGCATTTCTATATAATACCAAAATACTCTAATAGAAAGAGAGAGAAATTCAGTTCAGAATAACTATAGAATATATAAAACACTTAGGGGACTACCTACAAAGATATATATATATATACTATAGATGCATATATTTTTTATATATCTTGCCAATGAGGGGATTTACTTTTTCTTGATGATGCTTATATCTTACAAGAAATATTTTCCCTCTTTTTTTCTCAATGGGGTAGGAATGAAAGGTAGAGGGAATGGATTTCCATTCATTTAAAAAATGTAATTTGGTAAGAGAGAGGCTGGAAGGGTGATACAGATGTGGAATGTTGCATGCACTTATAGATGAGGTTATTTTATTGTTAGTTTTGCTTGACTATTTTACTTTGTTAAATGAGACCTCTCATGGAGTGGAGGTAATATGAAAATATTTGCAATGTAAAAACAAAATATGTCAACAAAACTTTAAAAAGGAATTTGCTCCTTACTTTTTATTCTTTGTTAGAATATTATTTATTCTTTGGGAAAAGGCAAAGGAGGGAATCAGGGATGCACTAGGAGAAAATGTCAATAAACTATATTTAATTTTTAAGTGGTACATCTAGGGTACTATAGAATTTTAGGAGAAAGAAGGGTCACAGCATGATCAAACTATAAAACACTTTGTGAGATGATGCTATTGGATTTGCCCTTGAACGTGGATAGAATTTTAAGAGATGAAAATGGAGGGAAACTGGCTTCCAGATGCAAGTGGTCTAAATATTTAGTGAGAAGATAATTTAAATGCACATATAGGGAATGATGCATTGCCAAGATGCTCTAGGATTTAGGTTTTGTGTTGAGCAAAGGTGGTCAATAAATTTAATTGGGTACAAATTTTGAAGATATCTGAATGCTAGACTAAGAAGTTTGCATGATATTTGGTAAATGATTTCTTAAATTATTTGGTAAATAATTTCTTAAATTAAGCAAGACAATAGGCATTTATTAAGCCTCTACTGTGATCCAGTCACTGTGCTAAGTGCTGGGATTTAATAATGCATTTATTTATCTCTGTAGGCATGGTATATTATGCATACATTCATCCATTCACATTTACTATCATTCAGCATGATCATAAAACCAATCAACTAGAACTGATGAATTGTCCCATTGTTTCCATCTCAGTCCAAACAACTAGACTAATGAGCTATTCTCATGTTTCTGGCTTCTTAGATAGTCATTTTTATCCTCACATGGGATTTACTCTGTAAATCAGATGGTCCATCATTCTTACTATGTGACTGAGCTATAATCCCTAGTACATCTGTTACCCCAAATTTTTGCAGAGTTCTTCATTTATTATGTCATCTTAAACATATAGTCTGTGTGTTGTTCCTTCTCCTGCTGCATAAAAAGGCCTTTTCACTTATTTCTGTTAAAATACCTTCAGAGTCTACCTTCTATGTCTATCCTTCCAATATACAGGGAACAAGGCTATTTTCACCCTGTCTAAGAATTTCATGGTTTTATATATTTTGATAATATCTCTGTTAGTTCTCCATTTATCTTCTTCAGTGAGTACATTTCCTTAGTCACTGAGTAACACTGAAACTTCATGATATAAACATTTGACACAATTTGGCTTAGCATTTGGCCTGTGACCCAATAAAAAGTACCCATGCATTTCCAACCCAATTCAACTTTATGAGTACTTATGCAATGGGAAAGTCACATTTTATTGGCAAGTATCACATACAACCTGTCCTTTTCTCTACCATGGCCCAATCATGACCTAGGGGTCAGTTGACTAAAAGGATTTTTCTCTGTCCTTACATAACTATCAATTAGCAAATAAATCTCACTTTTGAAATAATTGCCTCTACTGGAACATCCTAAAAATTTAATTAAATTCAGCAAATAATTAAATTCCTAACACTGAAATACAAAGACAAAAATGAAAACCATTGATTTCCTTCGAAGAGGGCATTAGTCTTTATTTTTTGAAATTGATACCTTTTGTTTTTGTTGCTATTCATGACATCACAGATTCTGTTCCTGTGTGATTACTGGTGACTGAAAATTCAACATTTTATGTGTGATATTTTATAACAAAAATATAAAGTATATCAAGTTAGGAATACCTGGTGAACACCCCTAGTATTTCCCATTGTTTATGATGTATTAGAAGAAGCACTGTAGAGTTTTCAGTGCTTTAGATGAACCCTGTTTGAAGGATTTAGAGAAAGAGAAAGAAAACTATCACACAGGAGGAAGGATTACAAAGGAGACGCCATCTGCAGTGGGGGAGGGAGTACTCACGACAAGGAACTCATAGGTTCATTGTTTGTCCCCCAAATAACTTACTTAATTTCATTGGAGTTCATCTCTCAGTGTTTTGCAGTTACATAGCCTTGTAATTAGACTCATCTGCTTTGCAGTTCTTTACCTTACAGGAAGCTTGGAGAAGACCGTATGTCAGGAAACCCCAGGTTCAAATCCTGCCTTGTGCATCAGGGAAATGACCTGGGAAAATCTCATGATATCCCTCAAACTTAGTTTCCTTTTCTGAAAAATGGAAAGGATAATATCAGTTACATCTCAAGGGTGGTTGTGGATTGTAAAATGTTTTATAAACCTTAAATTATAATATGAATGCAAGCTATTATTACCAAGGTAACTTCAATATCATCTAAAAATAGGGACAATCCACTAGTTATATCTTCATTCATAAAGTGACTTTAACCTGAGTAAACCACACTTTTTAGCCTTGTCTATCTCTCTCAACCCCAAAGTAAGAGGATTTTTTTTTGAGGCAATCATAGCTAAGTGACTTGCCCAGGGTCATACAGCTAGTCTGAGGCCACATTTGAACTCAGGTCCTCCTGACTCCAGGGCTGGTGCTCTATCCACTGTGCTGTCTAGCTGCCCCAAAGTAAGAGTTTTTTAAAAACAAATTTTGAGGTGAGATTTTTACCAATCAAAGGTGAAGGAAATAGATGAGAAATATTTATTTATGAATCACCAATGTTCCACGTAATGCTCTTTAAGGCCTGTTAATCTAGGAATGTTTCTCTGACAGTCTTTCCATCTCTTCACAACACAATGAAAATAGTACTTAAATCTAACCTTGAGGAAGCTCTCTGGGATTCACAAAGGTGAAGCATTATGCCTAATCCCTGCATTGTACCCAGGCATTCGGTTTAGAACAGGTTCAATTCAGGTTAAACTGAACTCTAATGAAAGGAGACCAGACTTCCTCTTCCCATTATTCCTTGACTCATTAGGTCCCTGTAGCAGCAACCACACCAGCATACCCAGGATGGCTGCTAGCACAGGTTCTTACATCTGCTTTACTAGGAAAGCTAGCTGTTTAAGGGGTTAAGAATCTTTTCTAATTACACTCACTAGTTCAGGGGAAAAGTTAGCACTCTGAACTTCAGAGAAAATACAAACACAGAAATAAAGACTAACAGACAGGGCTCTGACTTCCTGAATCAAAGCAATATTGTTATAAATTTTACATACATCCCTGGATGGAGAGAACCTTTTCATCTGAACAGTCAGGGAGCTTTGAATATATGACCACTCAGAATCTTGACCAGGGAATCACAAGATCCTTCTCATAAGCCAGCCCCCAAAGCAAAATACCAACTCAGAGTATATATACACTTTTCTGAGCCAGAAGGCATCACAACTCTCTAGACTCAGTGCCTAATTGGAAATTAGCAAAAGGTGTGAAAGCCTTCCTACAAGCAAGCTTCCCTTAATGGGCTCCACTTGAGGCCTATTAATGAGTGGGGGAGATGTTAAGTCCCATTAACATTACAGTCCCATGCCTTGAGACCTTGACAATGGAGTTTTTTTTTCTTTTTATTATGATTCACAGATAGGATTTCCTCCCAAAAGCAGAAGGAAAGCATAAAAAATAATTGATGTGAATTAAATATCAGATAGGTAATTCAATAAAAGTTTTGATTACTTAATATCATTGCTATTATAGCCTACTAGGAAGTTGATATTTAAATATCACCAGAACATAAAGCATTTTACAGGTCTGCTAATTGGACATCTTACATTTTACTTCAGCTTGGCACTGTTAAAAAAAATTCCTGGTACACATCTGCTGGTAAAATAGGGCAATACTTTAAAAAAACTGAAGTAATTGCCAGAGGCTTTTCCTCTATTTCCAGTCATCTCTGGCCCCTGTCCCAGTCAACTAGACCTCTCGTTGTACTTCTGAACTGCTAGAATTCATGAAATTGCCTCCAAGACTGAAAATACCCAGCCTGGAATAGGTGCTTGTTCACCTAAAACTAGATTATTAAGATTGACCATCTTCATTAATCAAATGTGCTGGATCATTATTTTCTTTAATTCACTTGGCTTGCATAGATACCATATGTTGTTGATTTTTGTCTTTTGTTTTTGAAGAGGACCAATGATATCATAGGGTGCTGTCTTTAATCATATGAGAATTGGATTTAAGTGAGGGAGAGCTGCATAAAGTGGTCAGCCTCACTCTCTCTTCCAGAGTCATCGAGATCAAAGTCAGGACAACTGGCAATGACCTAAGATACAGTGGATTACCTTGGTACCTTTGATGTCTGACCAAGCTCTAAGCACTATGTAGCACCTGCTTCAGCTGCCTTCATAGCCATAGGAACAAATTGTTCTTATCCACCCATTCTGCCAAGGGGAAGTTTTCACAGGCTAGCAGTAGGCCCCTCCTAAGCCACCAACAGGTATGAAGCCATCAGTTACCTTCAACCTGGTTTGGCCCATCTGCCAAGTTGGTTTACTGGCAGTCACAGGTGAGCATGCAGTGCCCAGAGGACACCAAAGGTGGATGAGCTTCCCTGAAAAGGGCTCAGTAAACCTTCACACCAGAGGGGCTAGTCCTCCTTGAGCACCCCATACATTTCAGACATCATATGAGAAAATAATGGAGCTATGTAGCCTTGAACCACATTACCCCTTTCCTAGATTTTAAATTAAATTGGAACTAACCTTAGACATCACTGAGTCTTACATTTTACAAAGGAAGACAATGAAGCCCAGATAGGTTGTGATACACAAGTAGTTAAAGAGTTAGATTCAAACCCATGCCTTTTGACTACATGTCCATCGATTTTTCTACTAGAGGCAGCAAGGTGGTACAAATGCATGACTAAGACTCAGAAAAAACTGAGTTCAAATCTTGCCTTAGACACTTAACAGGTTGTGCGGCCTCTACATATCTCAGTTTCCTCAATTACAAAATTAAGATAATAACGACATGATTTTCTAGAATGATTGTGAAGATAAAAATGAGCCAATATTTGTAAAATGCTTTGCAAGCCTTAAAGTGCTATATAAATGGTAGCTACTATTATTAGCTGTTTCTTGATTTTCTGTCATCAAATATCTCAACTTAAAAAAAAAATCAAGCTACAATTTAGCCTTGATGCCTGCTCATGGCAGTGATTTCTCAGGTGGATATTATGTTACATAAAAATGTAATTTGTTGATCGTGTGGTGTCACAAAATTTTGTAAAACAATTTCTTAATCTCAAAGTGCTGTTTTTCTTCTTCAAAACATCTGGCTGCCATTTTTCTTTAACCACAATTTTTGGAAATCACATGATTCATTCATTGACTATAGTTTCCAGTAGTTGCTTTAGTTAATGATACATTTACTCTGGCATCTGGTTTTCAATGAAGTTGCCATACTTGAAAATCACCTAATTTGAGGACTTCCAAATCCGTAACTAAAACTGCTGTAGGTAGGCATTGATTACTAAGGCAGCAATATCTCAATCTTTACATTTAATTTGACTTAAATGCTGTGCACAATTTGTAGCTAGAAATCCTTCAGTTACATTCTTCAAACAAATCCCTATCTAAAAAAGTTACATTTATGCTTATTCAATGGAATGTCAGTTGAATGTCTGTCACTTAGTCAAATCCATTGTAGGTTCTTAGAGATGTTTTTGGATTCGTGCTTCTAGAATGCTCTCTTTGTCTAGTTAAAGAGAAACATTCAGTTAACTCAATGGTTTATTGTCTTAAATTTGAGGGCCCACAGAATATAAACATGGCATAAGACCAGTACTCCAGGATGTGGTTGACGGCAAGGACATGTAGGAGGAAGGGATTAGTGAGTCAAAGATATATCTAGGGTTTTGAAATCGAAGAAGAGAAGAATGGGTTCAAAACCCACTTTGATGTTTACTAACCATGTCACCTTAGTCAAGTCATTCTAATCTCTTTGAATCCCAGTTTCTTCCTCTGTAAAACAAAGGGGTTGGATTAGGTGGTCTCTACAGTCTCTTGCAGCTCTCCATTTAGGATTTTCTAAATGAGAATGCTGGTGTCATTGGAATTTCAATGGATCTGTGGTCTTATTAATGTGGGTTCTCTCTCCAATGATTCATATTCCAACTCATTCATCCTTTTCACCTCATGTAACTCTCACCTATGTCTTTTTATAAATCCTCTTCAAGGAGATCCACCGAAAGTTTTGGGATATTTCTTTAGCCCTCTTGACATTCTTCATGGACTGTCCATCAGTTTTTCTTTGCTCTCATAATACGGCTAGCATACTTTTTCTGGTCTCATATCTCTATGATGACATCCTTTATACCACTTCAGAGAAGAAATTATATCAACATCTTAAGTTTTAGGATGTTGTACAGGTTGACAATGAGCATTCTTCAGTACCTTGGATGGGGGGAAAAGATAATTTAAAGTAGATATAGGATAGAGGATTATCTCATGTCTAGTAAATATTAAAAATATTTGTAATGGGATATGAATTTCCATATTATTTTTCTGTAGCTAAAACATAAAAAACAAAAATCTCCATTTATCATAATAAATATATCTTCCAACTATTCAATTTAACAACAAACATTTCTCAAATGGCTGCCATGGAAAGGCACTTTACTAGGTGCTGGACATGCAAATACAAAGAATGGAACAATCGTGAGTAGAGATTGCTTTATTCCATTATTTGTATCCCCCACAATAGTCTGGACACAGTAGGTACTTAATAAATACTTGTTGAGTGAGTAATACAAAGACGACAGAAAAAATAAGTAAATAACTCTTACCTTCAAGCTGCTTTACATTTTTTCTGGACCATGAAATGGAATTAAATCTTTTAAATTAAATCTGCAAAGGAAGAATACTGGGATTTAGTTCAGTATAAGAATGGAAAAATTAAACACAAAATAATTAACCAACCTGCCCCAATAAGTTATTTTAACTATGTTGACACACCCTATTTAAGCCCTTATGAACTTGGGATATGAGGAAATAGACATACCTTATTGTCAGAGATCAAAGGACTGTAGGGTTGGAAACAATACCTTAGAGTTCATCTAAATAATTAAGGATGGTGATACCAAGGTCTAGAAATAGTCCCTGAGAGACTTCCCAATGTTTTAGTGATAGTCCTGAATAAGACTGCAAATTTCTGACTCCTCCATATTCCCTTTAGTACAACATGAGACTCCACTAAGGAAGACAAACCATTTTGGTGGTACAATACTAAACCTTTGAGGCTAACCTCTAGGGGCCCTCTCCACAACATCATCCCTGGTGCCATTGTCAGAGGAGGAATATTGCTCGGTGTAGACAAGGAAAATTAACTTGCCTAGCTAGTCTTAAACTTCCATGTTGTAATGTTAGTAAGGACACAACTCATTACATCTATTTCTAAGAATCTCCTCCAACCCATAACTTCTTCAGGTGCCTCACCAAGCTCTTTGTCACTGCTACGAGTGATAAAAATAGAATGAAGACAATTTGTCTACATAGTGAAGCAAATCCCAGTCTTCCTTTGTAAACTCTGCATTTTCTCAGCTCAGATATCCTCAAGCTGCCTAGAATCAAAAGTAGCTACTAATTCCTGTAGTATTCCTTCTTAGCCCCATTCCCACTTCCAATTTCTTAGCTGCTCTGTAACTTGGCTTCCCGGGAGGAAATAATGGTGGTGGGGGGAGGGAATAAATGTTCTCAATGTGGAATTTGGAGATGAATATCTTGACTCTGAAATGCCAAATCTCCAAAGGACAGAAGTATCTGTCTGAAATACATGATCAATTTTTAGAAGATTTCCATCTGGCAGACACATTTGAAGTCACCAGTAAACTTTTTTTTAAATTTTATTTTACTTTGCATCATTCATTTCCACAAGATTTTGAGTTACATATTTTCTCCCCTTCTTTCCCCTACCCACCA
>CM053592.1:68218173-68264414 GCA_028646515.1 Pseudochirops corinnae | reverse complement strand
GCTCCTCCCAGTTCAGCCTTCTCTCTTCATGTCAACAAGTCCATCCCACAAGTGGGATTCACAAGCTCTTGGTTTTAACACTCAACCCAAAAACCAAGAACCAGGCCAAGACAGGGGCATCTCCAAATTCCATTACCAATACAAAAAGCTCTTGTAGATGTAGTTAGATCAAACTTGACTAAATCATTTAAATATTTACTTATAGGTATAAGTGGACGAAAAAAAACCAGTTCAAAAAGCACTTGTCAAATATCTATTCCAGGTATAAGACTATGCTAGGGATACAAAGATGGTACAGTTTTTGCCTTCAAGGCAAAGGGGATATGAAACACATTCAGATAGACATAAAAATACAAAGTAGGATATTATGACAGCAAAGGAGAAATCCAGTGAATAGACCACTGACTTTGGAGTCAAGAAATCCTGTGTTTGAATTTTGTCTCAGACATTTACTAGCTGTGTGAACCTCAGAAGATAATTTAATTTCTCTCAGACTCAGTTTCCTCAAAATGGAATAATATTAACACCTACCTTACAGTTTTTGTTGAAATAGCTTATGTAAAGTGGATTGCAAGCCTTAATGTACTATGAAAATGCTAGCTGTTATTAGTTTCTGTGTACATGTGGCTTCTCTCCACCACATTGTAAATACCTTGAGTTCAGGAACTATTTTAGTTTTTAGCTCCTTATTGTTAGAGCTTAATAAGTGTTTGTTCAATGAATGAGTGAAAATACTTCAAGGCACCTTCAAAGAGTTACAGAGCACCAACAACTGATGGGGAGAGGATCAGCTAGCTGGTATAAATCTAGGGAGACAAGGGATATATATCTCTATATATAATATAGAAACATTGGAGCTTCAATATTTTCCCAAGACATATAACGATAAAAAATTATAGTAGAGTCTATGATTTGTAGTAAAAATAAATCTCCAATTCTTTCAGAAGTGGTTTAAAATCCATTACATTAAAGTCTATTCTATAAGTTCACAAATGCAGTTCTAACTTTTCTGGCTTAAGTTTAATAACAGCCCACATATCTTAGTTTCTGTTTCATTCAAATAATACCTACTGTGTTTTCAATTTTTAAAGGAATTTTTAAAAATTGCCCAAACAAATTAAAAACACATTTAACTAGGCTCTGTGATAATCTACTTTTGCTTTGTTTATTGCACAAAACAAAATAAGAGGCTGAGATTGATTAATAGTCACTGTAAAGGTGGGGCTCCTAATCAATCTGCAAATCCATTTATAGTGAGCATTGAGACTTTGGAGCAATAACCATTATTCTTACTATGCAAAAGCCAGTAACTCTGATAGGTCACCTGGCCTTCCTTTAGGTGTGTATATGCGCATGCTTATGTATGTGTGTGCACATGTGTTCATGTGTGTTTATGTGTGTATGTGTGTTGTGGGGGAGATGGCTACCTGACTCTTTTACATTACTTTCTAGGGGTCTTGTCAATCAAGCAACAGTCTACAAGTATAGTGTGTGTATATATACATGTATATCATACATACATACATGTGTGTATATATACATGCATAGGAATTTATATAAATATTACTACATATGCATGTCATATGTGTTATATATAATACTGCCTATTGATTCCTCCATAATATATGCATATACCTGCACAATGTATGTACACAGGCACATATGTATGCATATTTAGTACATGTTATATATTTTACAATATATGACATTTGAATATAATATTGGTGTATGATACATGATATAAAATATAACGTAATATTTGTATTTCATACTGTACACTGTATATAATATATATTATAATATAATAAATATAACATATCATATATCATATCATATCAGTGGTATATTATCTCTCTATATAATATTGGTGTATAAGACACAAGAAAGAAGCATCTTACCAAGAACTCCATGAAACCTCTGGCGAGTTAGGAAGGACTTTATCTAATGTCCTAGCCAGAGCTGAGCAGCCAATTACACACAGTCTTATTCTGGATTGCTATTTCCCTCTCCTGTTTCCCCATTGCCTGGGTACCGAGGGTTTTCAGCCTATCAGGAACGCCTAAGCTCCCCACATGACTTTCCACCCTCCATTTACATCTCCCATTGGCCCGACACCTTCCCCTCATTTTCTTTATAATTTCCAGCTGCCTCCCAAGCGCCTGCATCTCCTTTAGCAACTTGGCTTTTATGCAGAAGCAACAAATCCCTTTTCCCAACTTTAATCAATCAAATAAGGTAAATATGCAGCAGTTTAGGAAGGACACTAATAACTGGGGGATCAGGAAAAGTCTCCTGCAAGAAGGTGATGGCAGAGCACCATCTTGAAAGAAGGAAGCGCTCTTTGGGAGGGAGTGAGGAGGGAGTGCATTCCAGGGATGGGGCGGGGTCAGTGCACAGGTGTGCAAATTGGGGGCTGGGGAGGGGGAGTGTCCTGAGTGAAGAATAGAAAGAAAGCCAATTTGGCTGGATCTCAGAGTAAAGGAGGCACATGACGTTTACTGAGGCTGAAAAGTTAGGGTCAGGTTGTGTAAGGTTGTGTACTTTTAAAAGCTTAGTAGTGGGCTTTATGTTTAATCCTAGAAGGAATAGGAAGCCACTATAGGTGACAGAGTGGGAGAGTACCATGGTCAGATCTGTACTTCAAGATGACCAGCATGGTGAGAAGAGACATTTAGGAGGCTGTTGGAATAATTAAGCTGATTAGTGATGAAGGCTTGTGCTCAGTTGGGAGAAGTATGAATGAAAAGACCGGTCAGAGGGGAAGGATGTTGTGCGAGCAGAGACAGTGAATTCTGTCCAGGGTAACCCTGTGCTCAAGGACCCAAGGAACTGGAAGGATTGTGGTGTTTTCATATTTTTTTCTTTTTATTATTATTTTTTTATTCTTTCAACATTAATTTCCACAAGATTTTGAGTTCCACATTTTCTCATCTCTCCTCTCCCCCCACACCAAGACTACGGGTGTTCTGATTACCCCTTACCCTAATTTCCCCTTCCTTCTATCACCCCTGCCCCCTTCTCTTATCCCCTTCCCTTCTGTTTTCCTTTAGGGCAAGATAGACTTCTATACCCTTTTGCCTGTATATTTTGTTTCCCATTTGCGTGTAAAAACAATTTTTAACATTCACTTAAAAATTTTTTTGAGTCACATTCTCTCCCTCCCTCTCTCCCCCTCCCCCTTATCAAGAAGACAAGCAATTCGATATAGGTTATACATGTGTAGTTATGCAAAACACTCCTGTAACAGTCATGTTGTGAAAGACCATTCTATCTCTCCCTTTCTCCTTCTCCCAGTACATTCCTCTCTCACCTCTTAATTTTATTTTTTAGCTATCATCCCTTCATATTCAGCTCACTCTGTGCCCTCTGCACGCATATATGTATACATATATGTATGTAAAATGTATAGGCATATACATGTATATATGTACACATGTACACAAACATGCACATACATACATATACATACACATATACACATATATAATCCCTCCAACTAGTTGAATACTGAGAAAGGTCTCATGAGTTACAAATATCATCTTTCCATGTAAGAATGTAAATAATCCATCTTTAAAAAGTCCCTTATGATTTCTCTGTCCTGTTTACTTTTTCATGTTCCTCTTGATTCTTGTATTTGAAAGTTAGATCTTCTATTCAGTTCTGGTCTTTTCATCAAGAATGCTTGAAAGTCCTCTATTCTATTGAAATCCATTTTTTCCCCTGAAAAGATTATATTCAATTTTGCTGGATAGATGATTGTTGATTTTAAGCCTAGTTCCTTTGACTTCCAGGGTATCATATTCCAAGCCCTCTGATCCTTTAATGTAGAAGCTGCTAAATCTTGCGTTATCCTGATTGTGTTTCCACAATACTTGAACTGTTTCTTTCTGACTGTTTACAATATTTCTCCTTGACCTGGGAACTTTGGAATTTGGCTATAATATTTCTAGGAGTTTTCCTTTCTGGGTCTCTTTCAGGAGTTGATTGATGGATTTGTTCAATTTCTATTTTACCCTCTGGTTCTAGGATATCAGGGCAGTTTTCCTTGATAATTTCTTGAAAGATGATGTCTAGGCTCCTTTTTTGATCATGGCTTTTAGGTAGTCCCATAATCTTTAAATTATTTCTTCTACATCTATTTTACAGGTCAGTGGTTTTTCCAATGAGATATTTCATATTGCCTTCTATTTTTTCATTCTTTTAATTTTGTTTTATGATTTCTTGATTTCTCATTAAGTCATTAGTTTCCATTTGCTCCATTCTAATTTTTTAAGGAATTATTTCCTTGAGTGAATTTTTGGATTTCCTTTTCCATTTGACCAATTTGGGTTTTTAAGGCATTATTCTCCTCATTGGCTTTTTGGGCCTCTTTTGCCATTTGGGTTGGTCTATCTTTTAAGATGTTATTTTCTTTAGCATTTTTTTTTACGTCTCCTTTAGTAAGCTGTTGACTCATTTTTCATGATTTTCTTGCATCACTCTCATTTTCTCTTTCCAGCTTTTCCTCTACTTCTCTTACTTGATTTTCAAAATCATTTTTTGAGCTCTTCCATGGCCTCAGATCAGTTCATATTTTTCTTAGAGGCTTTGGATGAGTGTATGTTTTGATTTTCCTTGTCACCAAAATAAGATACTGTAGTCAGATTTTTTTCCTGCTGTTTGCTCATTTTCCCAACCAATTACTTGACTTTTTAGCTCTTTGTTAGAGCAGGACTCTGCTTCCAGTATGGAGTATGTACTCTCCCAAGCTTCATGGGTTTTGTGCAGCTCTTTTCAAAGATATTCTAAAGACCTGTAAATTTTCAATTCTTCCAAGATCAAAAGAGAGGTGTTACTTCTCTCCTTGTCTGTGCTCTGGTCTATGAGTGACAATAAGCACTCTTTTCTGCCTTGGAATTGTAAGGAGGATGCCTTCTCCATGCCTCCACAAACTCTGGCACACCAGGACTTCTCCTTGCCCCAGCACCACTTCTCAGAACTGTGGCCCAAACACTGGCAAAGAAAAAAAATCCTGCCTCAGCACCAGGAAAGAGATCCCTGCAGTCCCCTTCTGATCAGTTGCTCAATCCCCCCACTGACTGCTGGTTGAGAGCTCCCCAAACAGCATCTACTGCTGCTGGCTCCACTGCTGCTCTAGGGCTGTGGCTGGATCGTGCTCTTCTCTCTCCCAGATTCCCTTTCCTACTGACCTTCTAAGTTTTCTTTGGTGTTTGTGGCATCACAGCTGCCAGTGATTCAGTGCCCTGAGGCCTGCTCCGGGTTTACTAGGGCCCCATTTATGCCAGTGTGGCACACCTTGGGCTGCACTCTTCTCTCAGACTGGTGCACAAGACCTTTCTTGTTTACCTTTCTGGTTATCATGGGCTGGAAATTTGTTTCATTGTGTCATTTTGTGGGTTCTGCTGCTTCAGAATTTGTTCAGAGTCCTTTTTTACAGGTATTTGAAGGAATTTGGGGGAGAGCTAAAGCAAGTCCCTGCTTTTACTCTGTCATCTTGGCTCTGATTGTTGTGTTTTCAACAGAAATAAGGAAATTTGGAAGACAGGAGAGTTTAGGAGAAAAAACAATGGGTTCAGTTTGTACCTGTTATGTATAAAGTTTTTTGAAGACATCCAGTGTGAAATATTCGGTAAAGGACAGGTTATGATGGACAGGAGTTCAAGTAAGAAACAGGCTAGATGTATAGATCTGGGGTTTATTTACATTGAGATTGTAATTAAACCCATGGCAGCTGATGAGACTATAGAGAGAGAACATAGAGGGTCTAGCATTCAAACCTTGCTGAACATTTAAGGAATGTAATGGGATTATGAGCTTGTAAAGGAGATAAAATGAGAAAAAATGGTCAGATAAGAAGGAGACAAGCCAGGAGAGTGTCATTTCACAAAAACTCTGAAAGGAGTTTCCAGGATGAGAGGGTGGTCAATAGTATCATAGATTGAGAAGAATTGTGACTGTGATATTACCATTCAATTTGGTGATTACGAGCTCATTGGCTAACTGGAGAGAACAATCTCATTTGAATGATAAGATCAAATACCATATTGCAAAGAGCTGGGGGGTGAGAGATGAGGAAGTGGAATATGTACACATAACTTTTTTCAGAGTTTGTCTGAGAAAAGGATTATCTGAAGACAATATGGAAAGGAACCGATTGATAGGAAGAGACTGAAGATCAGAAAGGAGACAGTGATTTAGGATTCAGTCTATTACAGAAGAGGGGAAGGGGAAGGACCAAGTATACATATAGGTGGGTGGGCCTTGGTAAAGAAAAGGGGCACCTCTTTGTCAGAGAGACCGAGGAAAAAGAAGAGAGTGGGAGATTATGCCAAGTGGTTTTGAGATGAGAAGAGTAGGAGAAGAAATTATATCTAAAGGCCTTTTCAATTTTGTAAGTAAAGAGGTAAGATTCACAGTTAAGAGAGAGTGGTGAAGAAGAGATGGGAGGGACTTCGGGAAGAAAGAGAAGGTTTTGAATAGTGTCTACAGCATTGAGATAGGGAATCAATTAGAGAGGGAAAAAAGGAATATCTTGCTACAGTGAGGGTCCAGTTGAGATTGGATAGTATGAATTTGTAATGTGTGCAGTCATCACAGCCATAAGACTTCTATCTCCTTTTACCTGTTCATACAGATGGTGGGAATAACCCAGGGCTAAAGTTTTACAAAAAAAGAAAGGCAGTAGGACAAAGTGCAAGGGACTCCAGAGCAAAGAGTGGGGTAGTAGAGAATTTGGGGGATGAAGTTGTAGAGAGAGAAAGTGAAGTCAGGTTTAAGGAAGTGCTTAGGGGTAGGGGGACTAGAGGTCTTGATAGTGAAAAGATTAGGTGCAGGATGAGTAAAGCTTAGAGAGAGCAGGAATGATTGGAGGTTATAGTCACATAGGGGGATATCAGAGATTCTGATTAGGACGAGAAAGTGTACCCTCTTTAATCTCACCTGGTCCTTCTATAACGCTGAGTTTCTAATTAGCAAAACAGAACACGTGGCAAAACCCAGTATGTTACCAGACTTAAATGTGGCTAAGGTGAAGTTAAGGAGGAGATGACAGTCCTTAAGGAAGTGAAAAAAATGGGAGGTTAGAGAGTTTGAGGGAGGGCTCTCAGGTCCTCAGGACAGAAACACCAGAACCGTAAGAGTTAAACCTCCTGTTGTAGTGGCAAGGCAGCTTATGAGAAGGTTAAGAGAAAAAAACAAAAACCAGAGTGCACAGTGGTCGGTTTAAAAAGTTACTGGGCGAGAGCACGAGTGTAAAATGGATCATTCTGCAAAGATCTGTTTATTCTAAAATTGGCTAGATAGATGCAGATAGCTACAAAAGGAAATTATTTTAATTTGCCTGCTCCCGTGTCTTGCTGTGTTGCACCCTACAAGATATTTCATTCATGTTCATGAATATTGAAAGAAAAATTTGCAGTATTGAAGTGGATAAATAATCCACAGAGGTGGGATGGCACAGACCTCAGTTCAAATCCTGCCTCTGACACTTCTTAGACATTGAATATAGTACGGAAAGAACTGGTTGGTAGGAAGAGACTGAAGATCAGAAAGGGGACAATGATTTAGGATTCAATCTGTTAACAGAGGAGATGAGGGGAAGGGACCAAACGTACACATAGATGGGTTGGCCTTGGTAAAGAAAAGGGTAAAAGAAAAGTCCCACTAGCTGTGGGACTGAGCAATTGCTGAATGTCTAGGTAGCTCAGGTAACCCAACTAAATCATGCATGGATTGTGATCTGCATGTTTACTCTCTTTTCTTTGCCTCCAGTGATTTGCTAATTCTTCTGCCACAGTATCACTCTACTCTTCTTGCCACTTACATGGTCTTATTATTACTTGCCTGGTAGCAGCCTTCTGTTTTGTCTCCCTGCCTCCAGTCTCTCCAGTCTCCAATCCATCCTCCACAAGGCTACCAAATTGATATTCCTAAATCAGTTTTGACCATTTCACTCTCCTGCTCAAAAAACAAAAAACAAAAAACCAACAAAAAAAACCAAACTCAAATTCAAAACAAAAACCAGAACCAATGCCTCCCTGTTGCCTGTAAGATAAATATAAATTCCTCCATTTGTCATTTAAAGGTTCTTATAATCTGATTCCTGCGTACTTTTCTCAAACTATTACCCACCCATCCTTCCCTTCACACAGACTATATTCTAACCAAACTGGCTTATCTGCCATTCACTGTACTCATATTCCATCTCTGCCTCCATGCTTTTTGGCATAGGCTGACTCTCATGCCTTCTCCTCACCTGGCTTAGAGCTCCTAGCTTCCTTCAAGGCTCAGCTCAAGTAACAGTTGCTAGTGATCGTCTGCCTCCTGGTAAATTTTATATGCATTTACTATACACACACATACTCTCACATGCATACACACATAATTGCGTGTCTCTGTGTGTATGTATATATTAATATACACATATGTATATATATTATATTTGTATATATGTATATATTTATATATATTTACACATATATGTATATACATGTGTGTGTATATATATATACATATACATATATATATATATGAAATATTATCTAATTTGGTATGTGTTGACATCCCCCGGACGTAAACCCTTTGTTTGTCTTCATAGCCTCAGGGCCTAGAACAGTTTTTGGTACATGGTAAGCACCTATTAAGTACTTTTTGGGCAGAGAGAAATATGTCAAAATAAATCCTTTACATATTTGCATATGCTAGAGATGGAAAATTCTGAGTCCCATTGAAACACCGCAAGGCCCCACCAGTGCTTTCAAGGAAATATATAATACCACAGGCCAAACATATTCCTTGGCAAGGTAAAATAGAAATTGTGAATACAAGTCTTGTAGGAATAAGACAGTCCTAAGAACACATTTTTTTTTTGTTTGTTTGAATTTAGCTCAGAGGGTCAAGAAATTTTTCGTGCTGTTTACCCAACATTCAGTTCTTTATAAAGCCAGTCACAATTCTTCCCTAGAAGAAGCATTCATTGTTCCAGCTTCATTACAGATAAAGCCACTCACCATTTGTCTTGGATTGCCTCTTGCCTTCAATACTGCTGACCATAAGCAAAATGACAGTTTGTTTTGTGCTTTACCCAGATCCCTTCCTTCCTCCCTTTTTCTGGCTCATCCTAATCCTAACTCTTTGCAAATTAAGATTTGCAAAGCACTTTTATCTGCCTGAATCTCATTTTGTCGTCCTAAATGCTCTGTGATCTGCATGCATGTATGCTTGTGTGAGACTATGAACTCATTCATTTATTTATTTGGTCATGTATGCATATATGTATGCATGCATGTATTTGTCTACTTATGTATATATACATGCATTTACTTATTTATGTACACATTCATTATATATTTATTTGCTTATTTGTGCATGCATACATGTATGTATGTATTTATGTCTGTCTATTTGTTTTAACAGAAGAAGAAACTACAGATCAGTGCTTGCAATTGGTTTCCTGTCACACAACTAATAAAAGATTGGGTCTGAATCTGGGTTGCCTCACAATTCAAAGCCAGAACCCTTTCCATTATACTAAGGTACCTAGCTTTTTCCCTACCCCCTTTCTTGAGCTCCTGAGCTCTGTTGATCCTATTTTATGTTCCCTATCCCTTCTCCTTCCCCATACAGCTACACCCAGCTATTTTTTTTAATGTAAATGCAGATCATCAATTTATCTCTCCCAATTCTTTTTGCATATTAAGCCATGCGTCGCTTTCATCTGTAACTGGTTCTTAAAGGTTCTCAAAGATCTTAGTGAAGCACCCCTTCTCTGTTACTCTGGAGACTTGAATTGGATCCTGGATTCAGGTTACTCCATAATGGCTCATTTTGCTCCTACCCACTGGCGACTCTTTCCCCAAAGGTAAAGCTGTTGTTTAAAAATCACATAGATATACTATTTTAGTAAATCAATGCAGTATAAGTAGGAAAAGCGTGATCATATCAGGGGTATACTGGTGGTATACTGTATAGAGTGCTGGAAAGAGTCACATGGAACTTGAGTTCAAATGTGACTTCAGACATTTACTACTGTGTGACTCTGGGCAAATCATTCAACCGCATTGCCTCAGTTTCCACATGTATAAAATGAACTGGAGAAGGAAATGGCAAACCATTCCACGATCTTTGCTAAGAAAACCCCAAATGGGGCCACAAAGTGCTAGACACACATGAAATAACTGAACAACAGGTAATAACTAGGAAGAAGCAGCATAAAGCTATAGGGGACTCAGTGCCCTATCCAAAGTCAAAGTCACCATGGGAGGGGAACAGAGAGTTCAGCTGTCTTCTCATAAAATCCTCTTTTCTCTGTTGCATATTAACCATGAATGCCCATTTTGGATTGGGGCTGTTTTGTTTCCTGGTTATGGTAGGAAGAATCACAAAGAATAATGAAACTGAAGCCCTTTTTGAGTGCCCGACTGAATGATAATAACCAACAATCATAATGAGAGCCGCTTGGCAGTAAAGACCTCTGCCAATGTGTCATTTTAGTGTGGGGATGACCCTAGACTCCCGAAGCTGTCTGTTTTGCTTAGAAGTAGGATCACCCTTCACCTTCACTTACAATACAGCTCCCAAGTACTTTGAAAAGTTTATATAGGAGTTTATTATTAGTTAACTATATTGAATAATGTTTTTGAAACAATTTTTTTAAATCTCTGTCTTTACAACCTGATGTCAGCATGTGTGATGAGCCCCCAAAGCAGGTGACAAGGCACTGTTTTTGCCAAATGAATAGCCTATTGACTTCTGCTCCTCTTGCCAGAGTGGTAGAACCTAGTTGTAGAGATGAATTATGAGGCAATTCTACTATATTACTTTAAGTGATATGTTCTTTCTTTTACAGATAGCTTAGGTCTTCTCAGCCCGTAATGAAAGGAATCTTCTTCTGAGTCAGCAAGAAGAAAGCTTTTTGTTTCCCTGCCACACATTTGAACAATTGGTTAATAAAATCTTTAGATCTCATTTCTTTAGATAGACTCTGGAGAAGATAGATTCTTTATAGATTTTATATATTTGGATAATGTTCTCTTAATGAATTTTCTAAAATATTGTATCAGAGGATGTTTTGGTTGTTTTTATGATGCAAATTCCATGAAAAACAAGTCAACCATATGCCATAGTACCATTGTAGCAGAGCTGAAACTAGGCTGTGATTATATAGGCTTTGTCCAAAAGCACCAAAATTGAGAGGGTATTGATAACACTTGTAGCTATTCAGGAACAAAGAAACAACTAAACTTAGGAAGGATCATTGGTTTACATAGAAAGCTACAAGATGGTACTTCCTCCCCTTGTTAACTGCATTTTAAGTGGAGTCTGTCTCAGCCCTGTGCTACAGACTCCTCCCAGTTCCTCTGGAACTTCCCTATCCTGAGTGAACTGAGGGCACATTTTAAGCTACCTGCCTTGGGTACATTTTATGCTACTTTTCAAAGAGGTAAATGTTTCTAGTTATAACTCCATCAAGACTTATGAAAATCCCAAACCTAAGTTTAGTCAAAATACAATTTTCTTATATTTGCCATTATGTTGTTGATTAGTTTAAGAATTCCAAGAATTCTGTTTCATCTTTGTGAGATAGCATATTATTGTCAAAGCACTATTCCTGTTGGGAACAGGGTAGAGGGTGAATAGCCATCAATATTGACTACCTATAGGTGATGTTCCTAGTAGAGTTCTACAATTTTGGTCAAAATGCAGCTCAGTGAGAATACTTGATTTGCATTTCTTCCATCCTTCTAGGTATCCAAGGGTCAGAAGGTTTTATAAATGTTAAATGGCATACATTTATGCTTTATGATAACAATATGTCATTGAAGTCAGTAGGTGAGCAGATAGACAAGTAGAGAAGTTTTAATATTTAACTTATATGAGCAAGGATAAAGTAATGGTTTGCTCAAGGTCATATAACAAGCCAGAGCTGATTAAGGAGTAGAATACAATTCATCTGAACCCTCTAGCTAGATATTCAGTGGTCTGATGTTCCAGAATAATAAACAGATATGGGTAGTTTAAAAATATACATTATATAATAATCTTTCATCCTTATGCCAAGGGGACTGAGGTTCAGATGAGAGCTGAGAATCATATAAATCGGTTACAAGTTCAGATTTCCATATCCATATCCATGTAAAATTTTTTGGCACTCCTTTTGTACCTTATGTACATAAGGAAGGGAAAAAGAGGCTGCTTGAGGATTGTGGGACAATTCAAATTAAATGAAGAAGTAATCTAAATTTCAACCAAAATGTGACCTGCAACCCTTGTGAAGTTTGCAATGGTTTGGTTCACTTTTTCCAAACCTATTTTACTTTGGGATGAGGCTGTTTTGTTTTCTGATTATGGTAGGAAGAATCATAAAGAAAAATGTAAATGAAGCTCTTTTGTGTGTGTCTGGCAGAATGGTGATAATTAAACAATAATAATGAGAGCAGTTATTAATGCATCATTCTGGTGTGGAGATGACCCTGGGTTGTAGAAGGCTAAGCTACTGGGGCTCACGGTATGGCAGTTCTTACAAAGCTTGAAGTCTTGAGTAGAAGCCTATTGATGGGCTGTATAACTTTTGTCCAAGAATCAGTCTGTCTAATTTCAGAGAACCTCATCACAAGACTGGTGACAGGTGGATGGTTTTTCTAACCATAGCAACTCTGGAAATCAATCGATCAATCAACATTTATTAAGTGCCTTTTACATGTCAGTGTAAAGCCCATCACTAGCAGCTCTCCTGAGGACTGCTGTTGTGAATAACTTTAAGGATCCCAATCTCATAGTATAGTGAACTCTCTATTTATTCAACAATAAACTAAAGCAAGACATTCAGGAAACTAAAGCACAACATTCACAACAATATAACATAACAACTTATTACTAAGGTGTCCACATAGTCTTAAACAAAACATATCATTCGGTAAGTCACAATGTCCTTAATCAGTCTAGAGTACCCAAGTCAAGTCTTCTTTCCTCTTGACTCTGATTGGCTTTCAGTCATTCTTAAGCCAAGTCACCCTTAAGGGGTAGCAGAAAGTACAAAAACCATCCACTCCTAGGTCACAGTACGTTACGATATCATCAGTCAGTAGTGAGTATCCAAGTAAAGTTTGCTTTAGTCTTAACTAGGCTGTATTCCAATCATTTTAAGCCAGTCATCCTTAAGGGGGAGCAGAAACTACAAATACCATCCACCCTTAGGTCATAATAAGTCCACAATCTCATCAGTCAATTCAGAGTACCCAAGTAAAGTTCTCTTTCATCTTAACTGACCCACTTCCACACCCCAGGGCTCCTCTTCCACAAGCTGACTGCTCCCAGCTCTTGGCTGGATTCATATGTAGGCAGCTCTCTGCTCAGGTTCTATATCTCAGCTTATTGCTCCACTCCAAGCTCTTCAAAGTTTCTGTTTCTAGGAAGACAAAGCTTAACAGAGCTGCAATAGTATTTACATACATTGCTGGCACTATCATCTCAATTCACTTTCTGTCTGACAAAGTAACACAACTCAACAAACAAGGCTTCTGTGTGAGAAATCAAACACAACTCAGCAGTAAAGTCGCAGGACTTATGTAAAGAGCTGTAAAGTCCCCTTTCAGGGCTTCTCTTACAGCAGTAAAGTCCTCTTTCAGGACTTCTGTCTAAAAACAACAGACAGGATACTTTTGTCTGACAGACCAACAGAGAAGAGTGCTACACAGAGTGCTGAAATCACAAGCACTCTCCCTCTCAGTTCTGCTTGGTCCCGGCTTGTACTCAAGCTTTTCTCTGCTTTGCTTCTTCGTGTTCTGCCCTGTCAGCAAGCTCCTCTCACTGTGGGCTCCATGTGATGATGTTAGGCCTGTTAAGGGCAGGGAAGTTCTCCAAACTCCCTTGGGCCTATTAAGGGGAACACAATGCATATTGTTTTCAACAATCAAAGGTGAGGTTCAAAAGCACTTGAATAGCTGAAACAAGTAGTGAAACACTACTTTGCTTGCCATTATGGTCAGGCACTGTGCTAAGCACGGGGAATACAAAAAGAGATGAAAGACAAACTCCTCAAGAAGCTGGCATCTACTTTTGTTTTAGGAAACCTGCATTTTGCATTAGTAGAGAGAACACCCATACTGACAAAATTATGTATCTTTGATGTTTGAAGTAACTTTAAGTCTTTCATTGTATGATTCCTGCCTGTCTTTCCAAATTGATATTCCATTGCCCCTCTAAATTATTCCACATTTTAGCTAATCAGACTTTTTGTTGGTCTCTGAATGCAGTTATTCCTTCCACAATGTGGGGGTTAGGGGTTCAGTGGCCCCATGATCTGGAAAATCTATTTAAAATTTTTTTGGCCCTCCCTTTGTACCAGGATACAATTTTTCTTTTTCTTTTTTTTTTCTTTTTCTTTTATGGGGTGCAGTACCTTATTGTAAAATTTGGTTTAAGTATTTGATCATAGGCTCTGTGTCATCTGCTGGCCTTTGTGTGTTGTCTGTGGCTTTCACAAAACTCCCCCAAAATTCCCATTTAATTTCTTAAGCAGACCCTCAGCATACTGAAATTGTGATGGCAGAGATGCAATGTGGGAGGGATAACTGTATAACATTCTACCTCCCACCGGCCTCTCAGGGTGTCTTCTATGCTAGCCTCTTTTCCCTCCTTAGCACCACCTCTTGAGAGCTTTCAAAATTCACCCCAATGGATACTTCCTACATGATGTCATTTCTGACCTGTTACTTTGTATTTCCTTAGTAAAAATTTGAATGGATTTACCTGTGTATATGTGATTCCCCCTGAGTCCCCCCAGTAAAAATACAAACTGACTTGAGGGCAGGAATGGTTTCATTTTTACCTTTGTATACCCAGTGCCCAGAATGATACCTGTTACTGAGTAGGTACCTAATAAATGCTCATCGAACTGGATTTAAAACAGGTAATAATAATAATAATACTAATAATGATAGTAACACAGATTGACAGAGGGCTTTGCCAAAGAACATTTCTCATCACAGCTTTTTAAACAGCCATTTTTTATACCCATTAAAGTGAACATTTATTATGTTTCAGTTGTGTCTTTAAATTCCTGAGTGAATCCATTCAGAGATGGTAAGAATTTTGTATATGTTAGATGAAAATTCAGACTAAATTCAAAGGGATTGACTGTTTCCACAGAGCAAGTTAGGCATATGCTTTTTAAACTACTTGCTAAGCAAAACTTGTACATGTTTCTTTGTCTACTCCATAACCTGAAGACCCAGAAGTAAAAGTAGACTTCTTTTGTTTGGTCCAGAAGGCAGAATGAGTACCAGTAGGAGGCAGATTTCGATATAATTCCATGAAATTATTACCAATAATTAGAGTTGCTTCAGTTTTCTCATCTGTAAAATGAACTGGAGAAGGAAATGGCAAACCACTAAGAAAAGCTTTAATGGGGTCATGAAGAGTCAGACACAAATGAAGAAAATGATTGACCGAAAAGGTTGCCTTGAGAAGTATTCAGTTACCTGACTCAGGATGCTAAGCAGCAACGTTGTGAGAAAAATTTCTGCTTCAAGTATCAATGGGGCTAGATGAACACTGAAGTCCTTTTCCCTTTTGGAATTCTGGAAATGTCTTTTTCCTTGAACTGTTTATACAATAAAAATTTTGCTGTTGATGAGATATATGGTTATTCAAAAGAGATTGCTTAAGAATCTGTACAGTAAAAACTAAATGGATGAAAAATGCCTGTTGCTCAAATTGTGACATGGACTTGCAGTTTTGATTATTTATTTACTGAGGTAGTACATTCCTGTACTTTAGGACAGGCAGTGCCTATGAACAATGAATTAGTCCATGAATTATTGGGAATAACTGTGTAGAGGGGTGGGTCTGGGATGGCAGGGTGACTGGGTGTATTCCAAATGGTACACTCTGTACTATTTTTAGTGATCTCAAACTATTCCATATTGAAAAGATCCGTCTTTCTAGCAAATAAATGTTCTCCTCGCAATGCTCTGATTTTTATAAGTACCACAATCTTCAAAGAATCAATGCTCTGGGAGACCCAAAGGACAAAAGAGAGAGAATAATAGAAGTCAGAAGACTAGCTCTTGGGCCACAATTCCATGTAGCATTTTGCGTTCATAAAGGCCTTAAAGATCTGTATCCAAATCAGGACAAATAAGGCAAACATGAAGAAAGCCAACAGTGCCAGCAAATATTAAATTAGGTGTTTACTTTGTGGAAGGATCTCAGTTTATGCTGGCTGCGACAGGATGGAAACAGAAACAAATTCCCAAGTTTTATTCTTGATTGACAGCATGGCTGCAGTTCAGTTAGCTTCTCACAGAGTATTTAAGAAATGTTGAAACACTTCCAGGAAGCAGTCCATGTTGGCACCTCTCTATTGGCCAGTTCTCCTTTTTGTAGATTCTATTTGAAAGGAATTCCTCCTGCAGTTATTTTAAATGCATTTGTGTTTTTGGAGGAGAATGGGTAGCCATGTTAATGATAGCAGAGACACAGACATTGTTGACTGATATGGATGTTTTATTCAATGAGCTGAAGAAAGTATCCACTTGGGCTTGATAAAGATGGCAGTGGGCTGAGCCCCATCAAACATGAATGGGTTTGGGAAGCCAATGGCACTTGCGGCTCATCAAGCTGAATGAACACCAGCTTTTTTTTTTCTTTTTCCATAGCAGTGCATGGGAGAGTCATTAGAGGAAGAAACCTGTAGTGTGATTATATTTTCCTGTGGAATGTAACTAATTTCACAGTAGAATAATTTTGACACGAGTTCCTTGTTTACTCCCATATGTTTTATTTCATTTTCCTAAAGAGAGTGTTTTGCCCCAGCAAATTGGAGTGCTATTGAGCATTATGGGAAAAAAAATGAATTAATTGGGTTAGGTGTGTGCTGTCATCAGAGTTTTTGTTCAGTGAGTTGCCAGTGAAATCAATTCCTTCTTTTTTCTTTTTTTGTCCTTCACTATTCTCTCTCTCCTTCCCTTCCTTTATTTTCCTTCCTTTGTTTTTTCCTTTGTTCCTTTCTTCATTCCTCTGTTTCTTCCTTTCTTCCTTCCATCAGCTTCTTGTTGACCATTTTTAACCCCTGGTGTTGCCTTGTGTCAGTCAATAAGTCTTTCCAAAAGCATTGGGTGGAAATAATTTCTCCATGAGTGGGAGTTAGCAGAAGTTTTGTGGATTGAGACAAAAGATATACAATTCTCTCCTTTCCCTGTTTCTTACTTTGGGGCAAGTCATTCAGTCTTTCTTAGCCTACTTTCTTATCTGTAAAATAAATGAGTTGGATTAGATTATCTGTTTTAGATTTCAGTCCAATGACACATTGTTATTATTTCAAATATAGGTGTTATACTGAACTGAGCATTTAGACCTGAAGTCAAACCAAATCTTGCATGAGACACTAGCTGTGTTATCCTGGGCAAGTCATTTAACCTCTTTGGGAGTCAGTTTCTACATCAGTAAAATGGGAATTAATAATAGTATCTACCTCATAGATTTTGAAGACATAATGAGGTAACACATGGAAAACAATTAGCAAGTCTTAAAGGTACTAATCATTATTATTGTTATATTTTGTACTTCCCTGCAAAATATTTTCCCCTTTGACCTAGTACACTACATATTTCTTGAGAACGTTAAAAAAAATTTTTTTTTGTATCTCTAGTGCCTAGCACAGTGTCTGGAATATAGTTGGTTCTTAACACATTTTTGCTAAAGATTTGACTTGAATTGAACATGATCCAATGTGGGTAAGAGGAAAGTCATCTCCATAGAGTTAGGCCACTGAATTAAGCAAAGATGAACACAAAATGATTAACTGTCAATTAATTTGTAGAAATTGGAGAAGTGGGGTGGCTAGGTGGCACAGTGAATAGAGCACTGGCCCTGGAGTCAGGAGGACCTGAGTTCAAATCCAGCCTCAGACACTTGACACACTAGCTGTGTGACTTTGGGCAAGTCACTTAACCCAGTTTCCCCCCACAAAGCAAAAAAAAAAAAAAAGAAGAAGTTGGAGAAGTTCTGGGTAGTAAAGAAGATAGATCAGTAATTTAGCAAGATTGAAGGATAAGACAGTGGGCAGCCCATGTGTTCCATTGGTCAACATTCCAAGCTAGCAGATCTGTACTAAGGCTCCATGAATGTTGGATGAATGCCCTGCAGAGGATTCATAGGAGGGCATGGATGGGAGTTTCACAGGATGAGCAGCCTGGCGAGGCTTATGTTCTTTATGGTTGGAAGGACCATCCACATTAATGGACTCAGATTCATGGAAGCATTGAAGTAGAACTCCAACCAGACTGGCCTAGTTTCAGTGGTCTTGTGATTGATGAGAGGCATGTGCCACATCTCCTGGAGAGAGAAGGAGTGAGGCCTCTTCTGCGTGTGCCTGTGCCCAGGACTGGCTCCATTTGCTGGGAATCAATCCTGGCCTGTGGCTCATTCCCTCCTGTTACTAGTAAGTGTTGTTGGGTGTGATTGGCATGCCCTGCAGGAAGAAGCCAAGCTGGCTGCAAGACAAAAAGAAAAAAACAAAAAAGAGTGATATCAGTATTTACCACAGGGGATTTATTGTAAAGCCTTCCATCTTGTCAGCATTGTTTCTGGGTAGACATTGAGGCTTTTGCCAAGTATTGAACATCTGACCTAGCCTGATTTGTCATTTTAAGCCTTGCCTTATCCTAAATGGAAGGGCTGACCCCACCAAAACGCCCAGTGCTGAGTTGGTTTGGTTCATCCCCCAAGTTCAAAATGATTATCTGAAATGGATTTGAACCCTGAGGGAAAATGCCTTGTAACAGAAAGGCTTCTCAAGAACAAATTTCTCCTGAGATCTTTTCCTCTTGTATCTCTATTCCTTCTTGGAAATGACAAACACAGCTTTGACTCAGATGACTTGAGATTCAGCTGTGGAGTTCCAGCCATAGTCTTTTCATTCTAAGCAGAATGCACTTGGGAAAACAAAAAATCCCTACCTCAGACCCATATTTGAACATTTTCAAAGGGAGGTAGAATATGATTTCAGCCTTAATTTTTTTCCCATCTGTCTTTCTTTTGGTGGTACATAGTCAGACACAGAAAGAAATATGTCTATTGTATTGAATGTTAATAATGCAGTTTAAACATAAAAGAGTGCTGTGTATACTTTTTTCAGAGCTGATTGTTAAATATTTTCCAGCTTTCCTGCCTGTAATATTGTCATGAAGCTCAGCCAAGATAACTGATGTATAGTACTTTGCAAATCTTAAAGAATTACATAAATGCCAACTATTTATAAATATGTAAATGATTATATTTAAATTATTAACATAATATATTGCTTATTAAAGTTAATAAAAAAATCAGATATTTGTCCACTTCTCTAACAACAACAACCCAATATTAAAAGAACTTCTATTTGAAAAGTCATTCTTTCAACTAGGGATATGGCAAATGGGGGAGGAGATATTTGAACTAAACACAACTATCATTTTAGGTAATGATTTCCTAGAATGTAGATGTTCAGCTACTGTATGGTAGGTTCTGTATGATTTATTGCATCATGTTGCATAATTAAGCCTATCTTTTTAACTGTTAAAAGTGGTCTCATCAATCAAACTAGAATGCAAATCCTTTTAGCCCCACAATATTAATGTATGAAGTTTTTGATTGACAGATTTTTCCTTTAAATATGGAATATCACCATTTAAAAAACAATCAAGATACTTATATTCTTTTTTTTTTTATCTCTGATTCCTCCCACTGCCAATGATAGAAGCCTGTGAGGTGGAGACCAAAAAGGAAGAGCAGTTACGGATTTGTTGCCATTTCCTGCTAGAAGCCTTGGGAAGGCTGGGGTTGGGCTCTTTCAGAAAGGGGGATATTAGCATATGTTACCCAGGCTAATTAAATGGAATTTAATGTTAAGCAGAATGTAAGCCCCTGGGGGGCAGGCTCTAATATTAATTTTGTCTTTGTGTCAGGAACATTAGTAGAAGCTTCATAAACGTTTGTTGAATTTAATTGAGTGGAATTGTGATATAACTCAAACCCTATTGTCTTTCCAACGTTGTACCAGAGAATTCTTTCTATATAGTGATGGAGAAAAAATGACCTATGTATGTGTAATGGAAGTAGTAGTGAAATTCAAGTTAATTGTTGCAGGACCATTCCAATAGACTGCTTAACAGATGTTTTTAAATGCTATTTTGGGGGTGTAACATCTGTATACGCAGATCAGAACTATCCATGCTTTCTCATTTTGCACAATTCTTGTCCATCTTCTTCCACAGTCTTTGATAAAGGATCTACTTAAATGAACAAATAGAAGAAATAATCCTTATGGGTGGTGCCATCTTCCAGCTACTCCTTTTGCAGGTGATATTATCATGTCTGCATCAAACCCCAGAATACCACATATCTTCCTCAATATGATGCATGATTAGTTATTAGACTGACCAAACAATCTATATAGGAACTAAATAAATGTCGAGTAATACCTATTATTCAGGCATATTTTTGGTTGAACAGTCAGAAGAGTTAACATATCAGTACATATGACAGGGACAGACCCTGTAGTTGGACAATTAGGGGGAACTGAAGAGGAGGAAGATTGTATAGGTTAGATTACCTTATGCATCACTCTCAATCATTCATTTTAAATTTTGTTCTCAGAAAATTCTGTGCTACAAAGACCCCATCTTTTCAATACCATATTGCTGTGTGGTATTAAATCTTTTAACTCCATTTTCTTCAATGAATTAAAGTTATGGATGACCCCAAGGACAATTTTAGAGAAACTCATGGTGACTGTAAGCAAACTAATAAAGGTCTATACATCACTGGAAAACTATATGGTTAGAAATACAAATGGGCTAGTTATGTTGTGAGAGTGAGCAATAAGAATTCAATGGAGCCTGAGTACTCATGGGTACACACAAAACCTGAGAAAGGAGAGAGGAAAGCCTCCAGTATATATAACATAATAATATAAAAATTCAAGGGCCATGAATCTGGATTTATATGAGCAGTTCCAAAGACAGAATTTTTCTTTTTTCTTTCCTGCTATTTAATTAAACTCTGTCAATGTTATGAGTGTCATTTAAATATTTTGAGTAAAGCACAAACTGTATCATGAAATGATTATTCTGTAGTTTAGGAATATGAGTGGGAAGAAATCCATGATGTGCGAGGTAATTATAAAGTGATGAAACTTCTTCAGTGTGTCTCGTAGTTTGCCACTGATGGCAAATCCCAAAGAGGATTTCACTCCAAAAATGTTTTACACCTTGGTGGTAACGTTAGAATAAGTGAAGAGTTTCCCTAGGTGAGAGCTTTGAAGGCAGATACTCACTCACTAAGAGGCACGAGTTTTAGTCTGTTCTTTTAAAAAAAATCAGCCGCACATTCATGTATACACAAACCTACACATATACATGTATATGTTTGCATATGCATCTCTGTTATCTCTCTCTCTCTTTCCCTTCCATCTTTCCTTCCTCCCTTTTACCATTTCTCCTTCCCTTCCCCCTTCTTCCTTCCCTCTTCTCTCCTCTTCCATTATTCCTCCCTCACTCCCTCCTTCTCTCCCTCCCTCCTTCCTTCCTTCCTTGCTATCTTCTTTTTTCTTTTCTTCTTTCCCTCATTCTTTTATTCCTTCCTTCCTTCCATCGTTGTGTTGTGGACCCATTTGGCACTTTGGTGGGTCCATGGACAACTTCCCAGAAGACTATCTTTTACCTATATTTGTAATTGCTTAGCCCAGGTGAGACTAAGATCAATCTGAGCCCCTCATTTTGCATAAGTCTCATCCCATTGTAAATATTACCAGTTTGTGTCAACTCATTTGAAAGGAGTAACTCCTTATATTTTCTCCCTCAAGGATGTATGATAGGAGGATAAAAAGCACTAGTCGCATGGTAAGAGCAAAGGGTGACAAGTATGATTGGGGTGTTCCACTAGAACTCTCATGATATAAGAAGAAAGGGAGGATAGCCTTCAGCAGACTGGCTGGACTATCAGAGGCAAACTGATAGGAAGATATGAACCAGTGTGATGCAGGATGGGAAGGCATGGATGGGTTGCTATCTGCAACATTGGAAGGAACTTCTGAATCAATGAGGTAAAAAAAATCCATTTGAGTAACTATCAAACCAATAAACTTGTCTAGAGCTGGGAGGGACATTAGAAGCCAATTGGTCCAATCCATAACTGAAAGAGAAGGCCCTGACAACAAACATGGCAAGGTGTTCTCTATCCTTTGTTTGAAGGATTGCGGCAGAGGGACCCGCTACTTCCTAAGGAAGGTCATTCTACTGTGGGGCATCTTTGCTAGACAAAAGCCAAGCCTAAATTGGCCTTCTTGCAATGTCTGTTCACCACCTGTTCTTTCCACTGAAGCTAAAAAGAATAGGTCATTTTCTTCTTTCAAATCCCAGATAAAATCTTACCTTCTACAGAAAGCCTTGCTAGATAGCCCTTAATTCTATTGTATTTATTGCCTCTGTTGATTATTTCTAGTTTATCCTGTATTTAGCTTTTTTGTACATAATTTATTTGCATGTTGTCTCCCCCATTAGACTGTGTGAGCTGTGTGAGAGCAGAGATTTGTCTTTTGCCTTTTTTTTATATCCTTAGCACTAGCACAGTACCTCTCTGTCTTGAAACAAAGACTCATCTTTTTGTAATACCAATATTCTTCTGGTGATGCTATATGGTTGTGGATAATGGAAGTACACAGTCTCCAATGAATGAAAGTTCTGGGATGTCCAAAGGGCAATGGAAAGATATGTGGTAGTCAACAGTATATGATCAATAAAGAATTGAGTAGGAGAGCATGCATAAGATATGTTATCAAAGAACTATGTGGCTGAAAAATGAAGTTGACTGATAATACTTAAAAGAGTGTGGGACAGCCAAGGGAAAGACATGTTCTTCATTGTTATCCTTTGATACTCAAACATTTAGAGGCAAATTCCAAATACTTTGGGTAGATACCACTTGGAGGAAATGGGCAAGAATTTTATAGGACAAGGTGTGGTTGAGTTGAGATCTGCACTGTTGGAGGTAGTACCTACGTAGATAAGTTTACTGAAGCATAAACATATTGAAAAATATACTGTATGAGTGTGCATAGTGTAAAATAACTTAGTGAACAGCATCTGTGGAAATGCCTTTATGAAATAGGACCGAAGTGAAACATTTGCATGTCTTTTCTCACTTTTCTAAACGTCTCATTATTGGAACAACAGAATAATTCCCGAGAAGGCAGTCTCTAGTTATCTTCATGTTTTGCTCTTACTGGGCATCTCTCTGCTACTTCAAAGAGGATATTAACTGAATTTTTGTTGTTTTGTTTATCTGAGGGGCCCTGAGCCTGGTTTAACTGTTAAACCTGAAACCATTCCATACTGCCCATCAAAGGCGATCCAACCATAAGGTCATAAGACTTTATTGGGAAGGGTGCAGGGGAATCATAATCAAAGAAATGAGTAGAGGGGTCTGACTTCATTCAACATTTCTGCACAAAGGAGACAATAGAGAGCTGAGCAATGAAGTTATATTGCAGCCAAAATGCATTTCTAATTTATTGCAGCTAATTTAGGGGTTTTTGCATGATGCATCGCTTACCACAGAAATAATTTATCAACATTAATTTCAGGAAAGAGAGGAGCCTTTTGCTTCAAAGCACCCAGTAGCAATCTGTCCTTCTTGTGTTATCAGTCCACAATGCTGAGAGCAAATAACAAATGGGATTGTCTCTGCACAGCAGTCATGAGCACTCATGAAATATAGCACAATCTCCCTCTGGTGTATTCTGTTTTTAACTGGGTAGATCAGAAGGAGAAAAGGTGTGGAGGATGAATGAATAAGTGTCTCTGATAGAGCATCGTTTTCTTCTCACACAGTTACTTTAGCAGATTGGGCTGCAGTATTTGATCATAGCATCTTGATAGAGTATCTTGGTAAAATGCATGGATAAGAATATATCCTGGAACCTGAGGGTGATGAGTGGAATATCTGAAATGGCCAGCATCCTTCTGTGTGGACTTACCTCCAATTTGCATGAATTGTTTACTCTCTGAATCATTATACAGATATGTAATATTGAAACTTTTGCTTCCATTGACCAGATGTCAAACTCTCCTAATCCCCTCACAGTATGTGAGTCCATTTTTTTGGAATAAATCAATAACTATGCAGTGATTATGAATGTGAATGTGCAAATATAATTTATTTTGCATTTGTTTTATAACCATGCTTAATGATGCTAATAGGAAGACTGGACCTGGCCTGAGTCTGTGCTTTACAGCCTGTTGAGAAAATCTTCTCTTTTATCATATGTGAAGCATCACCAAAAGCTACTAAGGCATCCAATTTGAATGTGGTACTGGTCATGGGCCTCTGGAATACCAGGTAAAAGAGCCCAGATATTTTACATGTTTTTTTTCGTAATAGTGAACATGAGAATGAAGGACCACCACTGCTGCTGCCACTAGCAGCTCCTAGTCCACAGACTTCTTTTTTGTTTTTTTAGATTGAATGCCTTTTTATTAATATACACATCAGGTTATTGAAACGTGAATTCATGTAGCTTTTCTCTCAAAGATGGCGCTTGCAGATAGAAGAATGCAGATGACTACAACTTTCAGAAATTTACTTGATAAGATTCTTCAACAGCAGTCTGATACTGTGTTTCCTCATCTAACTGAAGATTCACAAATTCTCCATAATCAAACTGATGTCTTTGATTTAGATGGCTAACAAAATTTCTACTAATCTGGCTAGGATTGGAAGAGACACAAATAGGACACGTCACAGGGACTATCTGAAAAATGTGAGTATTATTACAATGATCCAGTAAACACTGTCTTATAAAGTTGGCTTCTTGACACAAGGGACACTTAAATGTAGGATGCTCAATAGAATTTGCATCTCCTTGATAGGTCTCTGTATTATCAGTCATAGATGTCTCACTCCTATTACTATTCCCCACTGAATCTTGAGAGATCTGGAAGTGTGGAATGATGGAGGACACACCATACTCATCCTGATACTTCTTACAAGATTTGTAATGATGTCTCATGCGATAAAATTTGATCTGTTTTGCAAATTTCCTCATGACATTTTCAATGTCTAGGGCCCATTCAGGACATGCTCACTCTCTTCTAGTTACATTTCCACGACAGAGGGGACAGTGTATTCCACTTTCTCTCATAGTCAGGAAACATTTTCTACAAAAAACGTGCTGACAGGCCACGGTCCACGCTGGGGTCTTGAACACCTCCTGACAGACCGGGCAGTAGAAGTCGTCTTTGGTGTAGGACGTGGCGATGGAGAGCGTCTCAGCCATGGTGTGGGGCGGGTGGGAGGTGGCAATGGTGACGGAAGCGGCCCCGGGCCTGGCTCCCTGCGTGCACTGAGGGGAGGGGGAGAAGGAGTCCATAGACTTCTTAAAAAAAATATTTTATTTTTTCCCAATTACAAGTAAAAACAATTTTTAATATTTTTTAAAAAAAGTTTCAAATTTGAGTTCCAAATTTTGTCTCTCCCTCCTTTCCTCTGCTAAAAGAAGATGAAGGAGCAATTCTCGTTTGGGATAGCTGTCAGAGCTCTGGCATGGATTGATGGTGACCTTATGGTGATAAGATAAAGAAGTTGCTTTGGAATTTTTCAGGAAGAATATTGCAAATTGGCTGCTGATAGACCAGGAAAATGATAATCAAATCAAGGAAGCCAATGTTTTGAAGAGGTAAAAAATCAAAGTGCAATTTAAAAAGTTTACAAACTCCTAGAAAGCAGAGTCAAGTAGTGTCTGTCATCTTTGTATCTCCAGTACTTACCACGGTGACTGAGCTTCATAGAATTACGGATCTAGTGGATCTAGAAGTGGCAGGCACCTCAGAGGGTATTTATTCCAGTTCTTTTACTTTCTGAATATGGAAACTGAGATCAAGGGAGATACAATTGTAGGTAGGAGAGACTTAATAAATGTGACTTTTTTTGTGTATGACAATTTTGCTGAATAGAGGAGGAGCAACTTATTATTTTTTTAAAAGAGGTATTTTGATAGTCCTCTCAACTGTTAGTGTTTTCTCAACCCCCTCTCCTTAATATTGGTTTGCATGTATTTTTTACTGGACGTTGACTCTTGTACGTAGAAGAATAAGCTAACTCAAAGTCATGATAACTTGGATTCAGGTATTTCCTTGGTCAAATAAAGGTTCTAAATCAGAGGTTCTCAACCTTCCTCATGCCACGACCCTTTAATACTCGTATGTGGGTGTATCTGCACGTGGCTGGACCTGCCTGGAGACGGATAGAGGAGCGGTGTCTCGGTTCCTAAGACCAATAGAAATATATGTTTTCTGATGGTCTTAGGCTACCCTTGTGAAAGGGTCATTTGTCCTCCAAAGGGGTCACGACCCACAGGTTGAGAACCACTGTTCTAGGTCCTGGTTTTAGTGTCCTAGGCACCTCTGTGAGACTCTGGGTCTTGGAGCAGTTCCTGATTTGCACCAGGGAATCGCAGATCTGCATTGGTAGGTGGATGTTCCTCGTTGGGACTTTCCTATGATAATGGGACAACAGGATAACAGGTCTCTAATCACTCCCTCCCTCCTTCCTACTGCATACATACGTATAATTGTGGATATACACACAGTATACATGCACATGCATATATTCACATACAGGTATGTGTACACAGATATGCATGCATATATAGGTACACATGGGTAAATATGCACTTGCATGTGCACATATGAACACACACACAAATATACAATGTTAACAATACACATGCATATATGCATACATATGTACACACAATATCCATGTGTAGATATGTGTATGCATATGTACATATATGCATATAAACATATACATACACACATGCATACATATATTTACATGCATACACATTTACTTCCCCAAGAATATATTGTTTTCTCTCAGTAAATAATAAGTGAGGAAAGAGACCTCTCAGCCTTTTTTTCCCTTGTGCCTAACTCAGTGCCTCAGACACAAAGGAATTTCTTAAAGCTTTCATTGAATGAAACACTGATTACATTAAGTTATAAGGTCATAGACTAATTGGGTGGTCCATTTTTTCTTTACACAATTAGAAACATGACACAATGAATGAGTTGTGTCAGTGTGACACTAGAACTCTATTAGAGTTTAGTTCACTCCATTTCATGACCAAGATCGGCTAGGTAGTGCAATGGATAGAGCACCGGCCTAGTTCAATTCTGGCCTCATACATTTACTAGCTGTGTGACCTTGAACAACTCACTTAACCCTGTTTGCCTCAGTTTCCTCATCTTTAAAATGAGGTGGAGGAGGAAATAGCAGGCCACTCCAGTATCTTTGTCAAGAAACCCCAAAATGGGGTCACAAAGAGTAGGATGTGACTGAACAACAAGAAGACGCTGATTAACTTAGTTTAAATAGTTCTTAAAGGTTTACAAAGCCCTTTGAAACAACTTTGTGAGATGGGTAGTGTAAGTATTATTTCCAAATTTCACAGATAAGACAAAGGAAGCGTAAGGCCAACTCAAGTGCCTATTCAAGGAGATCCAGTAGTAAGTGGCAGAGCTGGGATGTGAACCTAGGGAGTTTCTCTGACTCCTAATCCAGCATTCTTTCCTCTCACTGCAGATACATACAGTATGTATGTCCGCCATCAACATTCTTGATTTACCTGGCCTGCTTAAAAAAAGTGAAAAAAGCAACATCCATATACTTGTTTTTCATCCAGAATCCTTTGCTGAAGACTCTTCATGGCATGGAGATGATCTTGGGTCATTGAAAGCTATGTCAGGGCTATGAAACCTCCAGCAGTTTCTGCCAAATGAGAAGAGTTCTATTATGGGCTTTCTCATGGATCGCATATATTAGTCATTTGAGATGCAGCCTGGCTAATCCAGGAGAATCTCCTCACCAAGGTCACCAAGGGATGACAGTCTTTCTTCAAGTATATAGTCTCAATTTAGAATGGCTGACACCTATGCTTCAGATGAAATGTAATATGAATCTGTGAAAAGAATGCCAACAAGGATGAAACTAACTCCTTGACATTTTGAAGGAAGTATCTCTTCTAAATTTCTAGGTCTTTGGCTTACTTTGGGAGGTGGTGGATTTTCTGTCACTGTCTAGGTGAGCACATATCAGAAACATCGTAATGGGGATTCTTTTTTTCTCAATGGACTGGACTATATGACCCCTGAGGTATTTTCTAACCCTAAAATTGAGTGCATCTGAGTATTAGATGTGACCTTTCCAACCTGGTCCCAGGCAGGATGGCTCTTGCAAAGAAAGGTGGAGAAAAAAAGAAGGGACTTTCTGCCAGCAATGAGGTGGTGACCAGAGAGTCTGCCATCAACATTCATAAAAGGATTCATGGAGAAGGCTTCAAAAAGCAAGCTCCTCAGGCTCTGAAGGAAACCCATGAATTTTCCATGAAAGAAATGGGAACTCCAGATGTAGGCATTGACACCAGTCTCAACAAAGCTGTTTGGGCCAGAGAAATGAGGAATGTTCTGTATCATGTGTGAGTACATTTGTCTAGGAAATGCAGTGAGGATGAAGATTTTTCAAATGAGCTGTATACATTAGTTACTTATGTATCTGTCACCTATTTCAAAAGCTTTCAGACAGTCAATATATATGAAAACTAAATTGAACTTCATTTAAATAAAGTTATAAAATATCAAAAAAAAGAAGAGATGTGTTATATTATAATGGGAAAAAAAGCATTGGATTTTGACTCAGAATTTGGGTTTGAATTTTGCATCTTTTACTTTCTACCTGCATAACCTTGGACAGGTAAGTCCCTCAATCTTTCTAGACCTTATTTACTCACCAATAAAATGACATTGTTTGGCCAGATTTATAAGGTCCCTTCTGGTGCTAAAGCCATGATTCTATCAACGCAACTGAGACATAAACTCACAAAAAAAGACATCTTCAAATAGTCTGCTAGCAATCTACTGTTCTTACAAAGCTGGCAAGAGATGACAATAGGTTGGCAAGAAGGCAAGATCATAGGGAAGGAAGAACTGAAGGTATATATTAACTTGAGTAATCACTTATTATACCCACTAGGGGTTAAGAGCTAAGATTAAGTAGAAAGAAGAGTGGGTAAGTCAGTATGGGGTTGTTGGGAATGGGAAGAAAGTGAGATAATTTCTCCCCTCCTCAATTCCCTTCACCCCTCCCATTGATTTTCCTCTCCAATTTCCTCTGTTTCTGCCACACCATAAATAGTTTGCAGAGAAGTGAGCAATTGCGTAGTTTCAAGTATGACGATCTTGCTGTAGATATTTAATAAGTGCCTTGTGATTGATTAATTGATGTATCACAAGAATGCTCTCAGAATTCTTGGTTCTTTCTCCAAAGCAGTAAGAATGTTCCAAGATAGATTAGTAACCTAATTTGTAGCAATACTTAAGCTCCTAGTCACCCCAAAGAATAATAGCTTACAATTTCATATCAGCTGTTTTAAACAAAGCAGGAAGCTTTTGAAGGGCTAAATTATTAAGTCCTTAGTATGTGCCAGGAACTGTGCTTAGCATCGATGATACAAATACAAGTCAAAAAAAGTTCCTGCCTTCAGGAAGCTTACATTCTAAAGGAGGAAGACAACTCAGAAAGTCAGGAACAGGAGTGAGAACAAAGGCAAGCAGGACTTACCCTTTTACAAAATAGAGGCTTCAGGATGAATTCACCAATGAAAGAAGTAGCAGGGGCTGGAGAGAGATATCCCAAGGTAAGCAATCCACAAGGATGGAAGGATATTCCAGCATAAAGATGGACCAGGTTCTGAAGGAAGTTTCAGGATGAGATAGCAGGAAAGACATGATTTCGAAGTGCAAAATGTCAGGAACAGGGCCACAATAAGTGGAGAGCTATGATTTCATCAGTAATGAGGAGTTTCTGATATGGAAACTCCCTCTACCATGTTAATGTCTTAGTCTTAAGGAACTGCCTAAAGACATCTTGGTGAAGTAGAGGATGGACAACTGGACTTGGAGTCAAGGAGACTTGAAATCTGAGTCCTCCACTTAATACTTAGGAGGCGTATTACCATGGGCAAGTCACTAACTCTCTTTCAGCCTCATCTTCTTCATTTCTAAAATGGGATTTTCATAGGATTTTTGTGAAGATCAAATGAGTTAGTGGATATAAAGCACCTTGCAAAATTGAAAGTGCTGTTATGAATGTTAACTATCACAGGGGTTAAAACATTTTTCTATTAAGCACAATTAGGATGTGTCAACAGCATAACTTGAACTCAGGTCTTTCTTCTACTTCCTTCCAGTTTAGCTCAGAATTCTTTTAAGTCAACTAAATTATCTTCCATGAGTATATATGCAGCTTTTAATATGACTGGCTGTATAAAGGACAACAGTGAAAAAGTCCCTGCTTCGAGGAGTTTGATTTCTACTGGAGGGATTGTTACTCATTGTCCCCAGATTGATCTCTTTTGATTTGGAATCAAATTGGAAGATCTATGAAACAAACAACTTCGCATCAAGTCACACAATCTCCAATGATGGTCTGATCAGTTTGCCATCCCTTCATTCCCAAGGAAGCATCAAGCCCTGTTTTCCCTGTGGTGGAAGACAAACAGACGCTCATCTAACTCTGCTCCTCTAGCACAACAGTAAGCATGTGGAGATCCACTAACCTTCAGAAACAGTGGTTCTCTTTGTCTTTTGCCTGTTATCCTGGAACATTCTTCAACTCATCTTCCTTGAGCAACTGCATTGACAATTTTTGACCACAAGGGGGCAGCATGGCGCAAAGCTACCCATCCCCTCATTGCTTTGAGCAGACAGCATTCCTCATCATCCTGAGCCCTCTGCTCTCTGCCTGTCTGAGCAGGAGGTACCATTCATTCAAGCACCTGTACATGACATGATGCCTTATATCCCCCACCCCTCTCTCTCTCCTTCCCTCCCTCCCTCTCTCCTACTTCCTTCTTTCTCTAATTTCTTAAATTCTCCTGCAGGACTCAAAACTTTGATTCTTGCAATTTTGGAAGCTTAATTAATAAACATGGTAACCCAGTGGAAGCTGGCACAATGCCCCCTTTCCCTCAGCCATGCAGATATGTGAGGGAAATTGTAGTTATTTACATTTGGCATCCAACTGACGGAATGAGCTGCCCTGGATTTTTTTTTTCAAGAGTTACAGAAGCTATTTGAATTAACCAGGTTAATGGGACCAGAGCATCTTGCCTGCCCTCCCCCCTGCTATCCCCACAGCCCTAGTAAATCTGCCACCTGTTTATTTCCATAAAAATTCAATTATAGCACTACCAGTTCATCTTTGGCAAGCAATTAACTTCAGGCAGTTTCTGGCCGAAAAGGAGATGCCCAGCGGGCCTATGGGCACCCTTCTTCCTCTTTTTTCTCTGTTTAGCTACCAAGAGCTCCTTTTTGCTAAGTGACAGTACTGCTTCATGCTAGTGAAAAATGAAGAATAGACTCGACTGCTGAGCCCTGTCATGTCTGGGAGAAAGCAAGCCTCCCAAATCACAAACAGCCATTCTGTCCATCTCAGCCAGAGCAGTGGGGGGCATTGCAGGCTAAGAGGAGTGAGCAGCACACTGTGCAGCTAGGCCTGTGAAGCAATTCTAGAGTTGTCTAAAAACACCCTGACTAAAGAGGAAGCAATTTGGAAAGAAATTAAGGAAAAATTCTTCCTTCCTTCCTTCCTTTCTTTTTCTTTCTTTCTTTCTTGCTTGCTTTCTTGCTTTCTCTCTTTCTTTCTCTTTTCCTTCCTTCCTTCCATTCTTCCTTCTTTCCTTCCTTCCTTCCTTCTTTCCTTCCTTTCTTCCTTCCTTCCTTCCTTCTTTTTCTTCTTTTCGTAGTGCCATGAGACTAGTTTTAAAAATCCCACATGAGCCTCCTCATGACTGTGGTAATTTTAAAATAAGTAAAGCCCATCTTCATCTGTGCCCTGGAAAGTGGCCCTATCACAGGCCCTGGAAAACAGCTAAACAGTTTTGTTTGGGGACAGTTTTGTTCCCTTATGTTATGATATAACTTGGATTTTTTGGGCCTCATTTTCCTCACTTATAAAGTAGGAATAATAGCATGTGACTTAGGTTCTGGTACTGGCTGTGCTATTAATTCACTGGGCAACCTAGGTCCAATCATGTAACCAGTCTGGACCTCAGTTTCCTTATCTGTAAAATTAGAAGGCTAAACTAAATGATTTCCCATATCCCCAAGAGCTCTTAAATTTCATCATTTTAATTCAGATAATTCATGTGAGGGAGGATAAAATGAAGTAATGTTATATAAAGTGCAAATGCAAACCAAAAATCATAGTAGTAGCTGCTGTAGCAGTCTGAAAAATGACTTTTTTTCCCTCTTCTTTCCTATTAGCTATCAGCTGATGCACACTTCCTTTCATTTCTTTGCTTATAACAAAGCATTCATCCTTGACACAGTTGCTGAAATAATTTTTTGGAGGGGAGGGGAGAAGGCAAGGCAATTGGGGTTAAGTGACTTACTCAAGGTCACACAGCCAGTAAGTGTCAAATGTCTGAGGTCAGATTTGAACTCAGGTCCTCCTAATTCCAGGACTGGTACTCTATTCACTGAACCACCTAGCTGCCCCTAAAGCAATCTTCTTAAAGCACAGCTCTATTTCACTTCCCTGCTCAAGAATATTCAGTGGCTCCCTAGTATCTATAAAATTAAATGCCAACTTTTCCATTTGTTATTTTAAATCTTTCCAAGTCTGACTCCAATCTACCTTTATGGACTTGTTTTGCCTTATTCTCTACATTCCAGCCAGATTGGCTTAATTGCTGTTCTAAGACCCCACAGTTTTATCTCCTGCCTCCATGATTTTGCTCTGGGTGTCAGGGATGAATGGAATCTACTCTCTTATCTCTACCTCTTAGACTCTTCAAAGCTCTAAGAGAGACTTTTTTTTAATCCCTCTGTCAAGTCTTTTCTCTAAATTATATTATATCTATATATATTATGTGTGTATATTTTATTACTCCAGTAGAATGTAAGTCTTTGAGGGAAGGAGCATTTTTGTTTTTCTATCCCCAGGCCTAGAGCAGAGCTTTGCATATAGTAGGAGCTTAATAAGTAGTGGTGAATGAATGAGAGCTCCTAAGACTTTCTCCAGGTATGTTGATATATTCTTGCAATCCCTACTACTGGGGGAAACTGAGTCTGGTGGATTATTTGAGCTGGAAGTTCTGAGCTGCAGTGGACTAAAGGCACGATGTATTCATGCTGTGGCATCTATCTATCTATCTATCTATCTATCTATCTATCTATCTATCTAGACAGAGGACAAGAGAGAGACAGAGAGAGAGAGGGAGACAGAGAAACAAAGAGAGAGAGAAAATGTATATGGAGGGAGCAGGGGAGGTAACCAGACTGCCTAAGGAAGGGTGAATTGTTTGTTCCAAGTCAAAAATAGAGCAGGTCAAAGCTTCTGTACTGATCAGTAATGGGATCTCGCTGCGCTTCCAACTTAGGAGAGATAAGGAGACTCAGGTTTAAAAAATATAGGTTATTAATTAAGTAACATGCATGTGACCTAGGAACCACATTTTGGGAAGGGAATTGATAGACTCCAGAGAAGGTCAGTCAGGATGATGAAGGGTATAACATTGCCATAGGAGTGAATAAAAGCTTCAGTTTTGTCATCTATTTAAAAAAGAGAAACAAAACCAGAACAATACTGACTACACTACCTACCAACCTTACAGGGAAGTTGCAAGAACAGGTTGCATTGCCAACCTGAAAGTGCCTTGTGACTAAGAATTTGTATTAGATGCTTTTTATAAAGCTTTTTAGGACTATGGCAGTGACAGTGCTTCTTGCTGAAATCTGCTCTGGTCAGACCACATCTGGTATATTGTGTTCATTCAGTCCTTGGGACCATATTTTAGGTTGACGCTTGAGGGCATCCATAGGAAGGAGGCCAGGATGGTGAAGGCCTTCAATTCCTATCACATGAGGATCAGCAGAAAGAACTGGAGCTGCTTAGCTTAGAGGAAAAAGACATTGAATGAGCAGAATAGTCATCTCTGAATATTTCAGGAACTGTCACTCGGAAGGGGAATTAGCTTTTTCCTGCTTGGCCCTAGAGAGCTAAACTGGGAAGATTAGGTGAAACTTTGGAAGGGGTAAGTTTGGCCTTGAGATAAGGAAAGGCTTCCTAACAAGTAGGTTTCCTTCTTCCCAAAGTGGAAGAGGCTGACTCTTGGGGAAGTCTTCAAGTAAAGACTGGGAGATCACTTGTCATGTAGAGGATTCTCTGTTAGGCATAGGCTAGGCTAGGTGGCCTCTGAGATCTCTTTCAACTTGGTGATGTTACCATTTAGCGAAATGCCCCCAGAAGTATGTAGTGCCCACTTTTAGTAAGGCATAGACCACTCAACATAAGAGCAATAAGAGGTTCAAATAAAAAAAAATGCATATATGAGATAAGATTTTCAAAAACATATAACTATACTGCAAAGAGATCAGAAGAAGGAAACAAGATTTATTAAGTACCTACTATATACTATGCATTAGGTGCTTTACTGTTATTATCTTATTTGTTTCTTAGGATGACTGGGAGATAGAGGCTACTGTTATCCCTATATCATTGTTAAGGAAACTGAGACAAACAGGTTAAGTGACTTGCTCAGGATCATACAGATAGTATGTGCCCGAGGCTAGACTTGACACAGGGCTTTCTGCCTCTAGACTTAGTCTCCTAGTCATACCTCCTAGCTACCTCAAAGAAAAAGAAAAATAGCCAACGTTTACAAAATATTTATGGAAGCTCCTTTTTGTGGTGGGTAGAAATTGGGGGATTAGTACTATCAATTGGGGAATGGTTGTACAAATTATGATTTATGAATGCAATGGAACACCATTGTGATATAAAACATGATCAAGAGGATAATTTCAGGGAAACTGGAAAACTTGTATAAACTGATGAAAAGGCGAATCATTTATACAAAACATAGCATCGTACCATTTCGAAAGACTTGGGAATTCTGATCAACACAAAGACTGACCCTTATTCCAGAGGACTGTTGTTGAGTAATGCTATCTACCTCTTGACAGGAAATGGAGTAGAGATGACAAATGAAATACATTTTTGGACCTGGATGATATGGAAGTTTGTTTTGCACCGCATATTTGTGATAAGTATTTTTTTTCTTGAGTCAGTAGGAAGAGGAGATGAGAATGAAAGTAAATACTCATGTTAAAAAGTTAATTAAGCAACAATAAAAGCAGCCACAGCAGCAGCAACAACAAAATAGAACATAGTCAGGGCTAATCATCACAGATGGCAATGAGTCAGGACCTGGGCCAGGTCCTGGGGGATGATCACTGAGATTATTAGACTTCCTGACTCCAGGACTTGTGCTTTATCAACTAGCGCCCCTTATTATTACACTTCCTACTTTGGTCCCCAGCATCATTATCCTGTTGACTGATAGACAATGGTATCAATCATGATTGTTTTGGTTCAGCCTTATTCAGTTATCTCTGACTCTTCATGACCTCATTTGAGATTTTCTTGGCAAAGATATTGGAATGGTTTTCCATTTCCTTCTCCAGCTCATTTTACAGATGAGAAAACTGAGGCAAATGGGGTTGAATGACTTGTTCAGGGTCATACAGCTAATAAAAGTATCTGAGGCTGGATTTAAACTCAGTTCCTCCTGACTTCAGGCCCAGCACTCTACCCACTGCACCACCTATCTGCCCATCCATCTTAATTAGGAACAGTGTATATTCAAAATAACTACCTGAATATTTTCCTCCTGATTTGAGTTTGCCCAGCATAGTGCAAGTACCATCTCTGCCAATGGTTGCAGACAGTAGAGACCCACCTTAGCAGCAACAGCAAGGCAAAACATGAGACTAATTTAAGTGGGGTCTTCAAACTGAAGCTAAGAGTTGGCTGAAGCTCCACTGTGGGTCTTGTTAGAAGGAAGCAAAGAAAAGGGCTTTCCCAAACATCCCCCAGCAGAGTCCAAATCCAGTTATAGCACGTGGCAGTTGGAAAAGAGAATGAAAACTTAAAACCCAAACTGCTAATGTTTCACCTTGAGAGGCTTAATAGACCTTCAATGAAAAAAGCTCAGAACTCTTTGGCAATGAGACCCCATTCCAATATTTCAGATAGGCTCAAATCCATGAATCTGAATAATTTTCTTCTCTTCTTTTTCTAGGTTTTCAGGAATCCTTCCAACCCCCCACGCTGTTGACTTTAGGAAAAAAAAAAAACTGGGCTTCAAGTATTTATTCTTCAGTCTACAATTTGGGCAGATGCCTGATTTCCATTTTTTCCATACCTCCCGAAGAGTCTGTGGGCTTTCAGCCTGTGCCAAAAAAACAAGCAAACTTTTAGGAGGGGACTTTGAAGTCTGATTTAAAACAAAACTAAATGGACCATGTTTATCTGATCAATTAAGACTGCCTACATCCTCAGTGCTCGTGTTTCTCATTTAGGCAGCATTCTATGCAGTCTTAAGGAAATTAACAACAGAGCTTGGCTTCGGGGACTCATGGGGAGGGGGCAGTGTGTGATAGTATGACTGGGCTCCAAGGTAAGAGGATCATCAAAACTAATTAATTTTGTGTGGAGGTGATGGCAGGTTAAGATAATAGCGATGAGACTTCAAAAAACAGAAGTTTAGTTAGAAAGTTCCTGCTATTTAAAGGAATGTTGTTAGGTTTGTTAACAATTGGTATCTTTAAGGACTAAGTAGTTTCAAAGGGGCAGACATTAGTGGTTGTTTGTTTCTTTAAAATGGTTTTATTACTGTCTTTAATTCATAGGATTATAGACATAAAGCTAAAGGGACCTCAAAGGCCTTCTGAACCAACTTCTTTATTTTATAGATGAGGAAACAGGCTCAGAGAGGTTTAGGAAGAGGCAGGATCTGAACCCAAGTACTCTGACTTCAGATCCATTGTTCTTTTCATTGAACCATTCTGCTGCTTTTCAATGTTAAAATTCCACTGAATGTATATATATATAATTTACACTGATTATAATTATATATTATATTGAATATATTAAATTATATTGAATATATATTGAATCATATTTTTATATTATGTACATAGATATATATGTGTATATACACATATGTTTTAAAAAAATCTTTGTAACCAGCAGTGCAGCGCTGTGCTAGGCTGTTGGAGATGATAGGCTCATAATCAGTGATAGCTGTGTGAACATAGGAAAGCTCTCTGATCTGTGGGTAATAAAAGGGATATTATAATATTTGAAAGACTTTGGGACGTAGTAGGACTTAAGGAATTTGAGTGAGAGATTTATATAGCCTATTTCAAAAGTCTTAGTATTTTTGTGTTTTGCTTTTTGGAGGGAGGAAGGCAGGGCAAATGGGGTTAAGTGACTTGCCCAAGGTCACATGGCTAGTTTTTTGTGTTACGTGTCTGAGGCCGGATTTGAACTGAGGTCCTCCTGACTCCAGGGCCGGTGCTCTATTCACTGTGCACGTAGCCTCACCAAGTCTTAGTGTTGTTGCCAACTATTGAGGTTTATAACCGCACTAAGACTTTTGGAACACCATGTCTGATTGGTGCTGGGGGCTATGAGGGGCAGGTGATACAATGGGGAAAGAGCATGCTATGTCTGAACAGAATTAAAGTTCCATATTGTCAAGTACTAGGAATTTAGTTCAGTAGCCACAGGAAAGCCAGGTAATGGAACTCTTCAAATGTTAATGTAGCAACTTTTTGGAAATAGACCTCTGTAGGCAGGAAGAAGTCTTCAGAGACCAGTTGCAACGATTTCTGAAAAACATAGTTCATAGTATTGTTTTTCCAAAGAGTCTGAGACTCTTTGAGGGAAGAGAGACTGAGATTATCCCAAATTCCTGTCTATGCAGGCCCCACATTCTCTCTAGTCACCTCTTCTGCAGGCTCCTTAGCATGCTCTATAGGTTATATCAACTCCCATTACACTAATATGTTGCAGTGGTGGGCTGATAAGTATTCATCTTTTAAATGGTCCTTCAGAAAGTCAAGTCCATAACTTCTCATGACATCCCATTCCACAGAGTTCATCTGGGTGTGAATCCAACTTCTATTGATTACTATCTACCTGACATTGGGCAGGTCATTTATTCTCCATGGGTCTCAGTTTCCTTATCTGTGAAACTGGAGTTAGATTAGATCACCTCCAAGGGCCCTTCTGGCTCTAAAGCTGTCACATCATGAACACTTGAAAAGCCTCAGTGCCAAGAAATTCTTACTGTGTATATCCAAGCAGTCAGCAGGTATTTTTGGTCAAAATAGATATAGGCCAAAGACAAATATGTTCTCGGTTTCCCTTAGAGATCCCTCAAGCCCGCCAACTGAGGCTGGCTTAAAACCCCATCATCTTGAATTTTTTTTGTGGTTGTCTTAATTTTCACATTTTGTAATATGTTAGCTTTACTTATGAATAAAAAAGAGATCATTTTAATTTCAGTCTCTCTTGGCTTTCAGAGAGCATGTAACAAAGAAAAGTACAAACATTGCACCACTTTTTAATTAAGTTTGAATCCAGGAGCTGCTGTGCTCAAGGTTTCCTAAAGAACCTTGAAACCCGCATTACTTATTCCATACCCTACAATTATTGCTCATGTATTATTTTTTTTTCTTTTGACAGTGTCTTCATTAAATCATGAGGGAAAAAGAAATATCCACCATAGGTATGTCTTACTGACAAATAAACTTTTATATAAGTTCTTTTTTGATTGTTTTTATTCTGAACTTAAGAAGCTTCAAATAAAATTGGCATTTCCAAATAAAGAACAGAATAGAAAAAGAGGATTGCACATGAAAACTTCAGGTCTCTAATATTTACAAATCTCTTTATTTATTTATTTTTTTGGAAGTTTACCCTGCAAGCGTTCACCTGTACTCCTTTTGGCCCTTCCTTCTGTCCTCTTCTCTACATAAGAAAGCTCAGTGACTATCTCTCCTGTCCTGTCTTTTCTTCCCTTCTCTCCTTTTTTATTCTCTCCCCTCTCCTCCTCTCCTTTTCATACCCTATCTCAATCCCTATCCCTGTCTCTATTCCTCTCCCTATCTCTTTATCTCTATCCCCATCTCTTTCATTCCTTTCTCATCTCCCTAGCTGGTAAAAAAGAGAAAAGAAAAGAAAAACCCTCATAAGAAATATGCATAATTAAGACAATCAAATCCCCACATCGTTTGTGTTTGAAAATATATGTGTCATTCTGCATCTTGGGTCCATCAGCTTTTTGTCAAGAGGTGGGTATTATACTACACTGTCAGTCCTCTGGAAATGGAATTGACTATTGTATTGATTGGTTCTCAAATTAAAGTAGCATATTAAAAGCTGAAGAGGTCATTGCTATTATTTAGGCTTTAATCATAAAGCTAAAATATGAGAAAGGTCTCCAGCACTTTGGATTGGGTCCTTTGGTGGATTTATGGCAAGATCTGGATAAGAATTGCATAGGACAGACAGACAGTTTGGTTCAGGAATATCCTGGGGCCAGCTCAAACAAGCTCCTCAGAGCAAATTGCGAAATTTTCAGCATGAGCATTTCTACTGGGAAATGCTGTAAATTAGGACTTGATTTATTATTTTGTTGATTGTCTAGAAAGTAATGGAGAAAACGTTAATAATGCAAATTAAACTTGAGTGTTCTAAGCATACTTTTTTTTTTGAGAGATAAGGTCCTTAAACATTTACCAGCACACCCCTGACTGACATGAATGGATTACTGTCTGCCTTATTGGAGAAAGCACATATTGATGAGATCACATGTCCTTTTCAGTGTTAGAATGTTAAAGTTCCATTTATGTTTGTTATGGTCACTAGTTGAGACAAATGAGGGAGATATGGATGTTTTGCTGAAGTACTCTTTTAGAATTGAAGAACAAATGAATGTCTCACACTTAGAGAATGTATAAGGTATAGGAAGCACATGTATTCCCAACAAACTTGAGAGGTAGCTAATGTAGATGTCACCATACCCATTTCACAGAGTAGTAAAACAAGATTGTGGCAGGTTATGTGATTTGCCAATGATCACACAGTGAGTACAAGTGTTGGAGCCAGTTCTTCTGGCTCCAAAGCACACTATGAAATCTAATAACTGTTTAGGGGTCTGTTCTATATTGGGATAATGATAGTGCTATTCAAATAAATTTATAGAAAATGAATAATTATAAGATTACAAATTTAGAGCTGGAAGAGACATTGGAGGTTATCTAGTCCAAGCCCTTCCTTCACCTTACAGTTAGTCAACAAGCATTTATTAAATATTTATGACGTTCCAGGTATTCTGATAAGCACTGAGAATATGAAGAATAGTCCCTGCCCTTAAGGAGCTCACATTCTAATGGAGGATACCATATAATAACTAGGTACATACCAAACATCTAGAGAAGAAATGGAAAGTAGTCTTGGAGCAAAGTCATGTATAAGAGACAGAGACATACACATGTAGAGGTTTAGTGACTTACTCAGAATCATACAGGTATTAAATGGTGGCCAACATTTAAAACCAGGTCTTCTCTCTCCAGAGCCCCAGAGCAGGACATCCTGCTTTTCCCTTTCCTCCTGTCATGACTCCCTGAGTCCTTTGAAGCATAGGCCAGGAGGCTGGTTATGAGGGTCACCCTGGAGGAATGCAGAAAGACACATGACCAAAAGGCTGACTGCTTGGTGATGGTTCTTTGACATGACAACACATCCAAAGGGGGACAAAAACCCCAACAAAATGACTTTGAATCATTAAATTATCATAGTCTCTAAACTTAAGAATTAAGGACCATGCATAATTTCTCCATCTCTGGAGAGATTTAAACTGGTTTAAAGAGGCTACAGCATCTTTCCAAAACTAAGAATAATCCCTTTATTTTGTTTTTCCTTCTCCAGTTAAAAATCATTTAAGTTGATGTGTTTTATTATACTATCAATTTAATTATCTGGTAATTAACATACATTTCCCTGTGCAAAGACACACATAATAAATCCTACTACAGATTATCTTATTGTTGTCGTCAGTCACTTCAGACATGTTTGAAAACCTCATTTGGGGTTTTGTTGGCAAAGACATTGGAGTGCTTCACCTTTACTTTCCCTAGCTCATTTTACTGATAAGTGACTTGCCCAAGGGTACACAGCTAGTAAGTGTCAGAGGCCAGGTTTGAACTTAGGAAAATGAATCTTCATGATTCCAGGCCCAGCAGTCTATCCACTGTACCACTTAGCTGCCCTCAGATTGTCTTATAAGACCTGAAAAATAGAGAGAAAAGCTTTATACTTGTGTATGTAAGTTTAAAAAAAAATTTTTTTTTGAAACACTGTTATTTAGTTAAAACAATTACTTCAAAACCAATTTCAGCACTGACAAAAAACTATTGACTTGAGAGTTTAAAAGCAAAGACATTCATTTTTAAAAAATTACTTAAGAATTACTATAAATTAAATTTTATGAATTAATTTTAAAGTAAAGGCCTTTCAAAAAATAAACTTTTTAAAAAGTTTTAAATGAACTATGTTGTTTTATATAATCTTTGAAAGTTTTCTCTGAATATGGGAAAGTGTTAATAGACAAATGAGCTGCTGCATTTTCAAGAGTTACTGAATCACTAATAGTCAAAATAGGTTCACTAAAGAACAATTCATATTAAATTGACTTCGTTTCCTTTTTTGAAAGCGTTTGAAAGGTCAGAAGGGTTGAAAAAATGCTTTATGGTTTCCATAAACACAGAATGTCTATTTTAAAATGTTTTATTGTGCCTTTTGTCTTTCTATCACAATCATTTCCTATTCACTCCTCCTGACTGAAACTTCCCCAATGACAAAGAAAAACAATTAAGTTAAAATACACAATATATAAACTACATCTGACTATATTTTAGCCCGTGCTTTGGGTGAAAAATGTATGAGTAGATGTTGTTGTTATTCATCCTTTGTTTTCAAAGTGGACCGATGACGTCATGGGGTTGTATCTTGACTTCCACATGAATTGGATTTTAGTGAGGCAGAGCTGCACAAATTGCCAACCTTGCTATCTTCCAGAGTCTTCAAAGTCCAGTGGCAAGGTGAAAGTCAAGATGACTGGCAATGGCCTGGGATGCGGTGGATGACCTTGGCACCTTGGATGTCTGACCAAGCTCTAAGCACCCCACAGTACCTGCTTTGGCTGCCTTCTGTGACTTTTGGAACTACCTGCTGTAATCTACCCATTCCTTGGGGTGATGTCTTCACATACTTGGGGTAGACATCTCCCTAACTCACCAAAGGATTTGAAGCCTGTCAGTTAGCCTCAACCTGTTTTAGCCCATCTACAGAGATGCTTTTACTGGAGTGTGACTGCTATGTGTGCTACAGCTTCTTGGACCCACAGGTGAGAGTTTGGTGAAAAGTGGAGACCAGAGGTGGATGGGCAGCCTTGAAAATGGCTTGGAAAACCCTCTCACCAGAGATGCTAGTGGTCCCTGAGCACTCCATGTACTCCATGTGTATGTATAATGCAAGGTGATAGGATACCAGGAAATACAGTAGATTACATCACATGGAAGAATCAGAATTCCAAATTATCTCAACAAAATGAAATAATGGATCCAATCTAAAAAGAAAAAAAAAAACATGTAATACTGATCAATAGAAAGAATTACATGTTTCCATGCGACTAGATGATAGACCTAGGAGCAATTGATAGAAATTATAGGCAGGTGGATTTTAGCTCAGAATAAAAATTACTTTTCTAATAATTAGGGCTATTAAGGATAGAATGTCCTGCTTCACAAAGTAGTGAACTCCCTTTCACCTAGACATGTGGTAGTAGAGGTTGGATGATCATGTTCTGGGAAGACTCAAGTGGGCATTCATACATTGGGTAGGGGTTGGAGTAGATATTCTTTAAGTTCCTGCCAGTTTTAATTTTATGATTCTGACTTGGCTTCTGCAAATAGACCTGCATATGCATACATGCATGGATGTCTGACTCTGCATTTACACATAGATGTATATGGACATGTATGCATATGTGTATATATGTATGTGTATATATATATATATATATGTATGTATATGAATACATTGTGTGTGTGTATTCCATGGCTAGCTAGAATATAATAATGGCTACCACAGGAATTATAGTTAGTACAACCATGTAATAATTTATAGCTATACTATAGAGTTTTATGTTGATTGCATGCTAGCTTTATTCATATAATCTGCCTTCATTCTATGTGACAGTATGGGAAAAATATTGACTGGAACATCTATTATTAGATTAGTAAAAAGAACAGATAGAGTGACACACCATATGAATCATTTATATCTATGTAATGTGATTCATTTCCCTTTTTGTTTGAAATTTCTTTGTACAATGTTACTTGATGTTCTTCTGGCTCAGGCTAGACTGAAATGCTATAAGCTGAAGGATAATGATAGATGACTATGCCCCCAGTGGAGAGGAAAAAACATCATGAAGCAGGTATTATGACACGCCTTCTTTAATAATGCTTGTTCTCTATGGAAGGGGATGGAAAAATCACGCTAATGAAATTTGGGAATGATAATAAATTGGTTTCACAAATACCATCTCTGATATTGAAGTAATAACAATGAACTGAAAAAGGGCAGGACTACAAAATCAGATTTCACTTGAAAAATACAAGATTACACATCTAAGGAGAAATAACATCAAATGTAGGCATTTAGAGTCAGCAATAAAGGAATGAAGGGAAATATCAAACTGGAAACTAATAATGCCTCAGGCTATAAAATTGGCCCTCTGGGACTGGAATGCAAAAGCAGGCTTAGAAGTGGAGGATTGCTGTGTTTCCATGCATCACAACCTAAACTCATGCAAATGAAAGACTCTGTCATATTGATTAAGATAAAACATTTAGAGCTGAAAGTTCACTGAGGTCAACTCCTTCATTTTACAGAGGAGTTTCCTCTGAAGCTCAGAGTTAAAATAACTTGCCCAAGGTCACAGAAAGAATAGGTGTCTGAATTAGGATTTGAACTTAAGATTTTTCCAACTCCAAACTATTGCTCTTTTCGCTCTACCAGATTGCCTCTTCAAGTCAGATTCCATTGCATTTAAACTGTCTCTGTGATTGTGGTATTTTTGCTTTTGTTTTTCTCCCAAAGAACTACCTTTTGTGACTTGGCTTGACCAGTTTCTAATTACATTGAACTTGGCTACGACCATAGAGAGTATTAGAACCCTATATTTATGTCACTTTTTTTTTGACAACAGAGTTAAATTCACTTCTCTTTCTTGATCCTTTCCTATTCTTATGGCTCTATGATCTCACCAAGATAGGTACTCTGTCCAGTGCAGATTACGAACCAGGTCAGATATGGCTTCTTACCTGTGGCTCCAAGAAGCTCTAGCCTGAACAGCAGGCACACCCGGGTAAAAGTGTCTCAGCAGATGGGTTAATCCAGATTGAGGATAGCTGATATGCCTCAATCTGATCAATGAGTTGAGGGCAGAGGGATATCTACCCCCAGTACGTGAAGACTTCTGCCAGAAGAATGGGTGCACGAGAACAGTTTGTTCCACTAGCCATGAAGGTGGCTAAAGCTGGCACTGTGGAATGCTTAGAGCTTGGTCATACTTCCAAGACGCTAAGGTCACCCCTCGCATCCTGGGCCATAGCCAGCTATCGTGACTTTTGTCCTGCCATTGGACTTCAATGACTCAGGAAAAGAGAGTGAGGCTGACAACTTTGCATGTCTCTGTTTCACTTAAATCCAATACACCCACAAGTCAAGACATCACCTCTTCATGTTATTTGTCTTCTTTGAAAATGAAGGACCAGCAATAGCAAAGAGAACAGATATGGCTTCTTATGTTATAAACCCTGCATCCATATACTCCTACACATCTTGCATAGGCGGTTCACTAGGGAAATACCTCCAGATTTCTTGATACTGGGTATGCAGGTCATCTTAGAATCATAGCATTGTAGAGGGAGAACCACAAGAGATTTCAATGAGGTCCTCATTGTACAGTCACTGTCTTTATAGAACTTATAGTCTATTAGAAGGACAAGGGCCAGATGTTATCTACTTTTTCTTTCCCTGCCAGTGACTATCATGGTGCTTGGCATTTAGGACATGATGAAAAAAATGTTTGCTGAATTGTAGTTGAATCAGCAACAACAGAAATGATAACAATAATTACAGTGGATGATATTGATATAGTTGCCTAAAATTTGCAAAATGCTTTTATGATGGTCTAAATCAAAAGAATTAAATCCTTGATTTGTAACACTTTAGGTTTTGATCTGTGAAATTATGGAGATAAGCTTTCTCTATCCTTCCATGACTGCTTTTTTATGTTCACTATTTAATTATGTGCTGCCCAATGGGATATTGCATAGAGAACTGACCTTGTAACCCAGAAGACCTGGGGAGACACTGGAATTTATCATTTAGGGGAATGGTATGGTCATATCTTCACATTATGATATTATTTAGGTGGCAACGTGAAGGATATATTGGAAAAAGGACAATCTTGAGGCAAAGTATCTAACTTTTTAAGTAGTGCAGATGGGAGGTTATAAGGGATTGAATTGAAATGATGTCTGTCAGAACAGAACAAAGAGAATGTATTGAGGGGATGTTGTAGATATAGAAACAACAAGATTTAGTTTCTGACTGAATATGGGAAATGATTTGAGGGAAACACCAAGGTTGTGAACCTTGGTGATTCTAAAGATGTATCATATTTCACATTAATAGGCAATAAAATTGGGTTTGGGGAGAAACTTTACAAGTTCTGTTTTGGACATGTTGGTTTTGAAGAACCTATGCAACATCTAGTTTGACATTTCCAGTAAGAGACTGGAGATTCAGTACTTGAACTCAGGGGAGGCAATAATGGTAGGAGGGGAGAAGGAAAAGGAATAATATACATGACAGCAGGAGTAGCAGTAGTAGTTATTGTGGTTATAATTGTAGTAGTAGTAGTAGTAGTTATTGTGGTTGTAATTGTGGTAGTAGTTATTAAGGTTGTAATTGTAGTAGTAGTAGTTATTGTGGTTGCAATTGTAGTAGTAGTAGTTATTGTGGTTGTAATTATAGTAGTAGTAGTAGTAGTAGTAGTTATTGTGGTTGTAATTGTAGTAGTAGTAGTAGTTATTGTGGTTGTAATTGTAGTAGTAGTAGTTATTGTGGTTGTAATTGTAGTAATAGTAGTAATTATTGTGGTTGTAATTGTAGTAGTAGTAGTAGTTATTGTGGTTGTAATTGTAGTAGTA
>CM053592.1:68191758-68217673 GCA_028646515.1 Pseudochirops corinnae | reverse complement strand
CTCCACTCTAATTTTGGTGGAATTATTCTCTTCAGAATGCTTTTGAGATTCTTTTTCCAGCCGGGGCTCAGCTCCTCTCAGTCCAGCCACCCCCGGGACACAGCCGAGGTTTCAGGTCAGGCTGGTTTCGGTTTGCAGTGCTGATATGGTTCCTTGTAGCCGAGCTGACTTTAGTGGAAACATGAAAATCAAAAGTTAAATAAATCTTAAAAATTTATGCTCCTTTCACTTCTGAATCACCCCATCTTCCCTTCTTTCCTTTCTTTTGCCTTTCTCAAAAACAAAGGCAGCCAGGCAGACTCTCTTTCTTCCTTTTAAAAAAATACCTTATTTATTTATTTTTAATATTCTTTTCTTTTAAAATTTTGGGGTTCAAATTCTCTCCATCTCTCACACCCCTCCCCCATCCACCAAGAAGGTGAGCAACATGATATCAGTTATACATATGAAATCATGCAAGATCTATTTTCATATTAACCGTATCACAAAAAAGCAAAAAAAAGTGAGGAAATTGTACTTTAATTTACACTCAGAGTTTATCAGCTCTCCCCTTCGATAGCATTTTTTTCATCATGAGTCTTTTGGAATTGTCTTGGATCATTGTATTTATTTACTTTTAAATTTAATTAATTAATTAATTTACTTTTAGTTTTATAACATTCAGTTCCACAATCCCTTGAGTTCCAAATTTTCTTCCCCTTTCTCTCCTCTGCCCTCCCCCGCCTATGGCAGTATTCAGTCTGATATAGCTTCCACAAATACCTTCACATTAAACATTAGTCAAGTTATAAAGAAGGATTATAACCAATGGAATGAACAATGAGAAAGAAATAACAAAACAAAATAAAACAAAAAAGAGAGAGAGCAAGTAGTTTCAATCTGCATTCAGACTCCATAAATCTTTTGGATCATTGTATTTAGCAAAGTAGTGAAGTCTTTTACATTGCTGTTACTGTGTATAGTGATCTTCTGTTTCTTCTCACTTTACTTTGAATCAGTTCATGTAGATTTTGCCATATTTTCTGACCCCCCCATCATTTCTTATATCACAATGTATTCTATTATAATCTTATGTCACAATTTCTTCAGCCATTCCCCAACTGATGAGAAATCCTTCAATTTCTAATTCTTTGCCTCCATGTAAAGAGCTGCTATAAATTTTTTTTGTATATGTGGGTCCTTTTCCCTTTTTTGTGATCTCTCTGAGATACAGATCTAATAGTTATGCTGCTGGTTCAAAGGGCACAGTTTGGTTGCCCTTTGGGCATAGTTCCAAATTGTTTTACAGAATAGTTGGTCAGTTCATATCTCCACCAAGAGTTTAATATTGTATGTATTTCCTCACATACCCTCTAGCATTCATTATTGCTTATATGTGTGAAGTAGTACCTCAGAGTTGTTTTAAATTTCATTTCTCTAATCAATAGTGATTTAGAGCATTTTTTTATCTCTAAATTTTTAGCATTTTGTCATATGTGAATGCTTAGATAGCTTTGATTTCTTCTAAAAACTACCTGTTCATAACCTTTGATCATTTTTTCAATTGGGGATTGGCCCTTATTTTCATAAATTAGACTCAGTTCCCTATATTTTTGAGAAGTGAGACCTTTATCAGAGAAACATGCTGTAAAAATCTTGGTATTACCTCATCATCTAGGATACCTTTTAGCAATATGTCAGTGGTTGTCAACCTTCCTAATGCCATGACCCTTTAATAGCCGTATGTGGGTATGTCTGCATGTGGGCAGACCACCTGGAGATAGATAGAGGAGGTTCCTAAGACCATCAGAAATATGTGTTTTCCAATGGTCTTAGGCGACCCCTGTGACCCCTGTGAAAGGGTCCTTTGACCCCAAAGGGGTTGCGACCCACAGGTTGAGAACCGCTGCAATATGTAGTTTCCCTAATCTCTTTTAATTAGTTCTGTCTTTGCTTTTCCTTTATCTGAGATCATGATTGCTAAACCTGCCTTTTTCACTTCAGCTGAAGCATAATAGATTCAGCTCCAAGTTCTTATTTTAAGTCTCTGTGTCTCTCTTATAAACAATGCATTGTTGCATTCTGGTTTCTAAGCCATTCTGCTATCTGCTTCTGTTTTATGGGTAGGTTTATCCCATCAACATTCATAGTTGTGATTGCTTACTTTATGTTTCCTTCCATCCTATTTTCTTTTGTTTTTCCTTCTCTCTCTCTTTTTATCTTATCCTTCCTCAAAAGTCTGTTTTGCTTTTGACCACTGACTTCTTTAACTTGCCCTCCCTTTTATTAACTCTCTTTCCTCTTTTATTCCCTTCCACTGCTATTTCCCTATTGTTTGAGATAGATACCCTATTGAGTATGTGTGTATATACATATGTATACATGCATATGTGTATGCATATTCTTCCATTTTTGAACCAATGCTGATGAGTGAGGTTCAAGCATTGCCTGCCACCCCCTCTCTGTTTTTTTTTTTTTGGCAATCATCCCAACATAATCAATTCATAATTATGCTCTCTGTCTTTGTAGACTCCTAACTACCCTAATTCCTCTCCTCTCCTCTCCTTTCCTCTCCTCTCCTCTCCTTTGCTCTCCTCTCCTCTCTTCTCCTCTTCTTTCCTTTCCTTTCTTTTCCATTGTTGTTTGTTCATTTTCCCAGCCAATTTCTTGCTTTCAAATTTTATGGTAGGATCTGTTCATTTTTGTGGTAGGGATGCACGGTCTCAACTTTAGGATTTTTTTGTGCTGCTGATTTCAAAGCTAGTTCTGGGATTCTACAAGATTTCAGTGCTTCCAAGATGGTGTAATCTAGGGAGATACTTATAACACTTCTCTCCTCATTCACAGTCTGGTCTTTACTGAGCAAGAGCCCCTGATTCCCTGAATTGCTAGCATTTCTCTTGGCCCTGGAACTGTGACCAAGTCCCCTGCTCTCCTGCAGCTACAAGTCTTTGTGGTTTTTTTTTTTCTGCTTAGGACCAGGTCACCTTCTGCCTTGTGAGTGACCAGATGTACTCCTCTCCACCCTGTAACTGTGACTGAGAACTGTATATTAACAGTAGTGTTGCCAGTCAGAACCAATTGCACCTGGTCTCAGCAAACGGTCCCGTCATCTCTTTTGGAGAAGTTGTTTGATGTCCTTATCATCTCTTGGGCTGAGAGCTCCTGAAGTTGCTGCTCCTATTGCCTCTGATCTCAGCTGCACCTAATATCCAGTGCTGCTGCAGTTGCTACTGCTACTATGCTCTGGGCTGGTCCTTATTCCAGCATCTCAGACATTTCCTGCTGACTTCCTAAGTTATCTTAGCCTGGAAAAACATTTCAGTCTGACCTGTTATTGCTCCTGTTGATCCAAAATTTGATTTGAGGCATTATTTTAACGTTGTTTGGAGGGTAATGTTAGGAGGGTTCAGTTGGGCTACTGCAATCTTGGCTTTATCCCCAGGCATATTCTTTTGAAACAACTTTACATTCAAATGTTGAGGGATCACTTAAGAGAGAAAGGGATACTTGGAAATCTACAATGCAAAAACTTGTTTGCCATGATTGTTCTGTATATTGTCCATGACAGTCAAAAAAAGCCAATGGGATTTGAAGATTCATGCATAGAAAGACTGCATATAGAAAGAGGAGAGTGAGAGTATCATTGTATTTTATGATGATTAGGTCATATTCAGATTATTGCCCTCTGCTTTGGTGCAAAAATTTCAGGAGAGTCATTAATAAGTTGGAATATATCCAAAGTGGGAGTGGGGACAATATGGTGGGGACATTAGCAATCATGCCATAGGAGCATTAGTTGAATTAGCTGGGGATATTTAACTTAGATTAAAGAAGGTTTAGTGGTGACATGGTAGCTATTGCAAAATACTTGGAGGGCTGTTATGTCAAAGAGTAATTTCTTGATACCAAAGTGCAAAACATTGCAGGAAATTTTTTTGCTCTGTTTAAGAGAGGGGGCATATTTCTGAAAGAAAGAAAAAAGAAAAACCAGAGCTTTCTGAAAGGGAAATGGGCTGCTTTTGGAGGATATTTAACAATGCGTAGATGACCAGAATGTGGATGTTTGTTGTAAAAAATGGTTGAAGATATAGGTTCTTAACCTGAGGTCCATGGACAACTGTAGATATCAGGTGGATAGATATCTGATGTTGGATGGGAAAACAATTACATCTTTATTTCAATGAGTTTTATTTCTTTTGTAATAATCTATTTTATTTTAGGCACCAAAAATATTATTCTGAGGAGTGTGCTTCACTGGACTGGTAAAGGGCTCACTGAGAGGGGAGAAAAAAAAGAGGTAGTAGGAGTTGAACAAGGTAACAGCTAAGGTCCTTTCTAACACTGGAATTCTGGAATTCTTTGACTTTTAAAATCTCAAGTAATAGAAAAGATATCCAAAAATATCCAAATCATCCAAATTTCCAAATACAAATAAAAGGAGATATACTTCTGGCTACATAAAGGCTCAAAGGTAACTTCAGAAAGGCCTTGAATTTTGATTATGATATTATAGAAAAATCCCTTGTTCTCAATGACCTACCAATGTGTGGCAAATTTCTTTCTTTCTTTCTTTTTTTTTCTGTCACCAGGGGACCATATCCAGCATTAGTAGAGATAATTGACAAAAATCCATCATCTGACATCTTTGTCAATTATCTGAAGGATGCCAGTATAACTGGAGTGTCAACTAATTCAAAAAGTCAATCAAGTAATTGACAACAATCTTTCAACCTGATTATCTCATTGATTTCCTAGATTCTTTCTTTAAAATTGGTTATTCAGTAGCCTCCCAGAGAGATACGACCTGAGGCTATCCATTATATATCTTTGTTCCACCAGAAATAAAAAGTTCTGTAGCCCATTTCTGAATCTGCCCAGTAATCAAGTGACCCATTTTTGAACTTCAGTTGTTAAGAGCAACATTGTACCCAGGACTAGACTAGATAGGTGTAAAGTTCTGTTCTATTCCCTGATCAGACCACATTGGGGGAAATTGTGACCAGTTCTAGGCCCCACATTTTAGGAATGACACTGAAACTGAATGATGTCCAGAAAAAACACAAAGGGAATTGAGATCATACTGTCTGAGGATCTGTGGAAGGGAATGGGACTATTTAGCCTTAAGAAGATAGGGTGGTTGTCATTCAGTATTCAAGGGCTCATGTCATTCAGTATTCAAGGGCTCATCACATGGAAGGAGGATTAGATTTGTTATTTGTGTCAATAGAGGACAAAAGTAAGAACAATGGAGTGGGATAGGAGTGGGGGGTGGGGGAGATGGTTAAGCAATTTTAGAATTCTTTTAAGGAAAACTTCTTAACAATGAGAGCTGTCCAAAAGAACAGCAGACTCTCTGGAGATGGTGAGATCTCCCTTCTCTGAAAGTTCTCCAGCTTAGATAAGCATGTCTCAGGTATGTTGTAGAGAGGATTCCTGTTCAGTTTGGAGTTAAATTAGGTGGCATATGAAGTCTTTTTCTACTCTAAGAATTTGTGATTCTTATAAGCTTTGTAAACCAGGTAGTAACATATAAATGTGAGCTATTGTTATCAAATGAGACAAGATTAGGGTAAGAAATGACCACAATGGTAAAGAGCCTGTCTCATTCTTCTTTGTATTTATCTACTTAGGCCTACCCTACCCTGGAGTCTAACCCAGTATCTTCACTATATTTATACTCAAAGCAGAACTGTACAAATTTCTTTGTACAATTCAGATTAATTAAATTAATTGATAATACATCTCACAACTTTATGTATCTTTAAATGTTTAAAAATATTCAATATGTCCTCAATTTTCTGTTATCACTTGTTTTCAAGATCTGATATTGATTTCATGAGATTTTGACATGTTAAAAAATTCTCTGTCATGAAACCATTCATCATATTGGATATTTAGAGTATCTTTCAATCAACGAGTGTTTATTAATTGTTTACTGTGTGTCAAAAGATCTGATAAAAACATGGAGAATACAAAGAAAAGCAAAACCAAAAAAAACACATGATCTGCATTTTCAAGTAGTTTGCATTCTGATGGAAGAGCCAACATGCCCACACGTATATGTATCTATGCACACAAATGTATAATGGAGTGGGGCAATCCCAGAGGGAAAGCACTAGTAGTTGGGGCTGGAAGGAAAGGCTGAACAGAAAAAGCTTTTAGCAGAAGGTAGGATTTAAACTGAGTTTTGAAGAAAGCCAGGGAAGCCAGGAGGAAGAGATGAAGAGAGAAAATGTTCTGAGCATGGAAGTCAGCAAGTGAAAATACCCAGAACTGGAGGATAAAATATTGTTTGAAGAACACCAAGAAATCCATTGTTGCTGAATCAGAGAATATGTGGATGAAAGTTAAGTGTAGGAACTCTGGAAAGGAAGGAAGTGTGCGTGTTGTGAGGGATTTAAAATCAAATGGAAGATTTTAATCTTGGAGGCGATAGGGAACCATTGTTGTATATGGTGTAGAAGGTGGCATAGTCAATTCGGCATTAAAGTCTGATCAACACTGAATAAAATGCTGGATCCAGAGTAAGGAAGACCTAAGTTTAAATTTTACCACTGATACTAGCTGTATGATCATGTGCAAATTACTAAACTAAGTCTGCCTCAGTTTTCTCATTTGTGTAATGGGAATAATAATGACACCTACACTCCAGGTCACTGTGAGGATAAAATGAAATGTTACTTGTAAAGTGTTTCACAAACTTAAAAATGCTAGCCGTTAACTATTGTTGTTAAATCTGGAATTCAGATGGATCATTTGGGTAGTTGAAAGGATGAGGGACTACAGTCGGAAGATACTGGAGGCAGGGGAACTAACAAGGTTTTTGCAGTAGTACAGGGATGAATTGCACCAGGGTGATGGCTATGTGAATGGAGGAAAGGGGGACATAAACAAGGGAAGTGAATAAGCACTTGTATACTGTGCTTCTTTCTTTTGCAAATATTACCTTACTTAATGCTCCCTGTGAAGTAGGTGCTGTTACTATCCCTATTTGATGCTGAGGGAGCTCCTCAAACAAAGTTAAGTAACTTAACCCAAGATCACATAGCTTGTCAGTGTCTGAGACTGGATTTCAGCTCAGGTCTCTGTGAATAAAGCCTAGTGCTTTATTCTCTAGTGCCACCAGCTATTCATATACCAGAAATGTCATGAAGGTAGAAATGGCAAGTCTTGGCAACAGACTGGTTATGTAGAGTGATTGTGAGAGAAGAGCCCATGATGACCCTCAGGTTGAGAGCTTAAGTAATTGGGAGGATGGTGGTTTCTTTCTACAGTAATAGACAAATGGAGAAGAGGATTTTGGGAGGAAGATAATGAGTTTTGTTTTGGACATGTTGAGTTTTAAATGTCTACTGGATATTCATTTTGCAATGTCTGAAAGGCAATTGGAGATGTGAGATTGAAAGATATAGCAGAGAGGTTGGGGCAGTATAGAGAGTATCTGTATAGAGTATCTGAGAATCATTAGCATAGATATAGAGTTCGAGATACCTGCAAGACATCCCATTCAAGATGTCCAAGAAGCATATGGTAATGTGAGACTGAGGCTCATGACAGAGGTCAGGGCTGGGCATATAGCTCTGGGAATTATGAGTATAGAAATAATAATTAAGCCCATGGGACTTGACAAGATAGTATATAAATGAGATAGTATAAAGAGAGAAAGACTGGAATAGAGCCCTGTGGGACCTCCACAGTTAGTGAACGTACCTTGCATGTAGAACTAGTGAAACAGCCTGAGCAGTGGACAGACAGGTGGGCAGAGCACCCAAAAACAACAGTATAATGAAAACATGAAGGGGAAAGTGCATCCAGTAGAAGATGATCAATGACGTCAAAGGCCTTTGACAAGTCCATTTTTCTGAGTCTTGCCTTGGGAGTAGGCCATAGATTTTCAATGAGATTCAGATCAGTAAAGTTCCCAGGCTAGAAATGAACAATTGTTTGCTTTGAATTTGAGGAATATTAAAGGAATGCTGATGCACTTCATTTTGGGGGTTGAAGATATTTAATTATCTCTGATTTTTTGGTTGTTGAACTTAGAAAATAGACAATTTTAGAATTTCAGTCTTTTGACAGATTCTGAAATGATATTTACTATTGTCATATAATAGACATTCAGCAAAATTGAAATGCTCAGTGAAATAGGGCTGTCCCTCAGTGAGGACCAATGATCACAAAGAAACCAATCCTAAGTTTCACACATAGATTTTGATTACCATTCTGCAAGCAGTTAGGATGTTATTTTCTAAGCAGTAGAGCAATTAATGGCTAGAACTGCAGGAAGTATTTAATTGAGTATTGATTTAAGGTCAAGCTGTTGTTTGGCTGAGGCATCACATTATAATTAATGGACCTTATCTGGAGCTTAATTTTTCTGTACTCTACCTGATTCTTAAGCAATGTCCTGAACAGCAGCCTTCAAATAATCATGGGAGGGAGGCTTGAACTTTGAACATTACTTTTTAGGGTCTTTGGGTCATTTAAAACACAAATGATTCTAGATATGTATGAACTACAGAGTGGATCAAAACTTCTAGCTACTTTGAACCATCTTTGAATCTAACTATCTACATATACATATCAGCATTGCTTTGTTTTGTCATTTTTTTTTAACAAGTCAAACAACAATATCTTTGAAAGATGATTTAATTTTGGTGCCTAGGAAGCATTGTGGAATCTCTTCTGTTGATTATTGGTGAGAAGGGGGGATGTTTGTATCTATTTGAAGAATGGCATAATGGGATCTTACTTGAAAGCAGGAAATTAGACAAAGTTCACTTTCAAGGTGTTAAACTAATTTGTATTAGCATTGTTTATATTTTGTATTTATTTTCTGTAGACATGGTGTTTCTTCCCATAATAATTCATGCCCCTTGGAAGCAATGATTGTTTGTTCCCACCTCCACTACCCCGCTCCTTCCCCGCCCCCCCTAACCCGCTTAAGTATCTCCAGTGCCAAGCACAATACTTGGTACATACAATACAACTGAAGGTCTCTCTACACTTATGAGTCTTATTTTTTCGTTGGAGTGTATCTGTGTACAATCACCTAGACTAAACATTGGGCATGGGATATGTTACTTAACCTCAAGGACTGATAAGTAGGCATATAATAATAATAGTTTACAAATGCATAGGGCTTTGTTGCTTACAAAGTTCTTTCCATACACGTGGGTGGTATATACACAACCCTGAGAGTCAAGTAGTATGCATTTTATTATGCTCTTTTTATAAATGAAAAAACTTTTTGAAGTCACATAATTCATAACTGTTGAAGAAGGGTTCAAACCCAGGTTCTTTGACTCAAAGTCTGGTGCTCTTTCCACTAGACCTTTAAAGGGGACAGTATATGACCTTAGAGAAGTGGTTTCTCTTTTCTGGACTTGTTTTCTCCTTTATGAAATGATAAGATTTGACTAACTGGTCTCTGAGAGTCCTTCTAGCTTTGACAGTCTATGATTCTGACTCCTAACTCATATCCTTTGAAACACCCTCCATGACAGGGGTCCTGTTTGTCTTTATTTCCCAATGGAGGAGACAGAGACAGAGAGGAAGAATGGAAGGAGAAAAGGCTGATTTTCACTGATTGAAGGAGAAAAAAAAGAACCAGCATATTGTATGACTTGTGGACTGGGAAGCAGAAGTAGGCCCTGTAGGCTCTGTGGGCCCAGCCCTGTCACTAATTTACTGTGTGACTCTGGACATCATATTCTCCCCTGTGGTCCTGTACTTCCACTCTTCTGCTGAGTGATGGGTTCGCTAGATCTTTTCTAGTTTTAATAAATAATTGTGGTATGATTATGCTGAACAAATGAACAAATTAATATTAAAAAAAAGTATTAGTCTGATGGAGTTTATAAGAGTGAGGGGTCACTCTGAACTGGGTTAAACAAAGAAAGTTTTATAAAGGAAGTAGATAGAAAGTGAGATGAACCTTAAAAAATTTATAAGATTTGAAGCATTATATGGAAAAGAATTTCTGGGAGGGTGAGGAGAGCATTGTTAGAAGAACTATGAGAAAATCTGATGGTTACCTGAAGGAAAAGAGTAGAGTATTCATGTAAGTAATTATTCATGTAATAGTGGACAATGAGGCTAAAAAGATAGTATTGTTTATTTGGCATTTCAAACTAGGCATCCCAAACTAAACATGCCCCAAATAGAACCCGCTATCTTTCCCAAATAAGCCCTCCCTTCTTCTAGACTTCATGGTTATAGCTGAGGACACTGCCACCCAGGCCTCTAGTCTCCCAGTGTCAGCCTTGGCACCTCATTCTCCCTCACCCCACTTATCCAGTCACTTGCCAAATCCTGTCATCTCCACAACATCTCTCCCCTTCTCTTCAGGTACAGAGCCATCTCCCAAGTTCAGGTTCTCATTATCTCTTGACTGTGTAATTTCAAAAGCTCCTTAATAGACCTCTCTGCCCCAAGTCTCTTCCTGCACTAATCTGTGTGGTTTTCCAAATGTGCAGATCAAACCATTGACCCCTTGCCACCAACTCAGTGAACTCCAATGACTCCTTATTACACTGAGGATTGCATAGAAGCTCCTGTTTAGCATTTAAAACAATTCATAACCTGGATCATTTCCAGCTTTCTAGTCTTCTTTTACACTATTCCTCTCCATGCTATAATCCCTTCCAACGGGCCCGTTTGCTATTACCTATAAATGAGACTCTATTCATATCTCTGTGCCTATATATTGACTTTTGGAATCCCTGGTTTCTTTTGAGATTCAGGTCAAGTACTCCCTTTGCAGGAGGCTTTTGCTGATCTCCACAGATGGTAGTACATTTCCTTCTAAAGTTATACTACTTGAGGGTGGCTAGGTGGCTTAGTGAATAGAGTGTGGCTGTGGGGTCAGGAGGACCTGAGTTCAAATCAGGCCTCAGACACTTAACACTTACTAGTTGTGTGACCTTGGGCAAGTCACTTAACCCCAACTGCCCTGTCTTCCCCCTCCCAAAAGCAAAAATACATACATAAAATTATACTACTTTTTAATGTTCTTTGAATATTATGTATATTATTTGTGTTTTGCTTTTGTATCCTTAGTGCTTAGTACAATGGCTGACATAGAAATAAGGAGTGCTTAATAAAGCCTTGGTGACTGACTGATTGAGGTGACAGCTTTATGATCTCCTATTTCGTCCTTCCTACCTTAGAGAACCATCACAACACGATGGAAAAAATTCTGGGTTGGGAGAAAATGGATTCTTTCCCAACTCTGTCATTTAATTCTCATTCAGTAATGAGCCACTCAACTTACATGGTCCTCAGTTTTCTTATCTATAAAATGAGGGGGTTGGAATAGATCAGTGGTGTGAAACTCAAATTCAGAGGTCACCAAACTGTACATGATGATCCCTGTAAGCTATGCATTGACTTTGAAAATGATATATTAACGTTATTTATGTTCTATTGTATTTTTGTTTATTTTGTTAAATATTTCCCAATTACATTTTAATCTGGTTTTTCCAGCAGTATTGCTGGCCATATGTTTGACACATGAGATCCAGGTTATTGTCACTGGTACTTTCCAACTACATATCACTGCTCCTTTGATTTTCCCTTGTCTTCCTTTTTCATCCTGACTTTTATTTAATTCATCCCACATGGACGATCTGATCCAATCATATTTTGCTTTACAAAAGAAATGGAATCATTTATTGTAATTTGAATTTTTTTGTTACCCTCATCTTCTTTCCTGCACACTCAGATATTTTAAATTTGCTTTTATAGAGGCTTAATTTCAATCTTAATGCACATTAATAACAATGGACATGCAAATATAAAAGAAATATTAATTTTTCAATCTCATCTTAATATCTTATCTCAGGACAACATACTGTTTATTTCTGGCATGTGGAGACCTGAGAATTTGATGTAATTTCTCCTCTTATTTTTAGTTAGACAACTGGCCCTTAGTTTCTGAAGTGCCCAGAAGCTCCTGTGTCAGTTCTACAAAATGTCAAAGCATTTGGAGACCATACAGGAATACTTGACACAGAGGTTTACGTAGACAGAATCCTGAAGTCTGACAATATTCCACGGCCCCATTCCAAATGAGGCTGCCATTGGGTGAAGATGTCAGATGCAGCTTATTGAGTTTCCTAGAATTTCTCCTAAATATTTAAAATCAGGATGAGGAAGGAAAACAGGGAAGAATCGTGGGATCAGAGGAATAGGGGACCTTCCAGGTTATCTGTTCCAGCTTCCTTCATTTTATAGATGAATATAGTAACACCCAGATAACTTAAAGTGTGTGTGTGACCAAAGACACGTAAGTGGCAGAATTAATAGTAAGACCCAGATACTCTAGTGGTTAATCCACTGGGATTTTTAACCATTGAACTATGCTGGCCTCAGCAGACACCTCTTATTAGGTTAGTGACATTTCATTAGTGTTCGTGTAAATATTTCCATTTGGCACCAAGCACTAAAAAGTTTCCCCATTTTAATCAGAGGCTGTGGATTGGGGAGAGATGTACCAATAAAAGGCATTGGAGGAGAGTTAGAAAATGATGGCATCAATTCCCGGTGCTACTCATTTGACCCTGGACAAAGCACTTAACCTCATCTGTAAAATGGGGCCAAGAACGCTTATACTAAATCAAAGCATGGCATAGTGAGAGAGCCGGACTTTGATTCCTAGAATTTGGGTTTAAATTCTGCTTCAGAAACAAATTAGCTTTGTGACCCTGGGCAAATCATTTAATTGCTTAGCTTTAGTTTATTTCTTTGTAGAAAGGAGATACTAATAGGTGTAGTGCTGTAGGGCTGTTATCTCGAGTCCCAAATGAGATGATATACAAAAAGCACTTTGGAAAAAACTTAGAGAACTATTTTAATATCAGATAATGCTATTATGTAGAACACTTTGTAAAATTTGGAGAACTCTCATGAATATATTTATTTCTAGTGTGATTGGATGATTAAGAAAGCAACTTATATCCATTTATGATTTTTAAAATTTAATTTAGGTTTAGCATTCGCCCAAGTCTGAGAGCTATTTTAGAGCCATATTGTAATTTCATTAGTATGGGGACCTATTGGTGTAAAAATCCCCTCATCAATGTTGATCAGCAACTAGTTTAAGATTTATAGTTTTACAGAGTCTCCTGAGAGCATTGGGAGATTCATAGTAATACAGTACCTGACATATGCAAAGTATAATCACTTTGTAATTTAAAAGTGTGATAAGTGTTATTGACCTACTGACTTGTCCTTTATATGGCACTTTAAGGTTTACAAAGTGCTTTCCACATATTATCTTATGTGATTCTCATAACAGCCCTGTGAGATAGGTGCTGTTATAATTCCCATTTTATGGAGGAGGAAACCAAAAAGAGAGAGAAGTTAAGTGATTTGACCTTGGTCAAGTAGTGTAGGTGCTCAAGTCAAAAGAAGTAGATTGTTTCGGATGACTAGCCCTTGTCTTTCATGGCACCAGCGATTTTGATACTGACTATAGATAGACAGATATGACATTGATACATACATAGCAGTGACCAGAACGATAGCACGTTCTATTTCTCCAGGATGCTTCACATTCTTTGTACCTATAGGAAGGTAAGGTGGAATGCTGGACAAAGTTAGAGCAAAATTGTTTGTAGAAAATACATGTAGGGGAAAGGGAAATCTTTGGACATGGAGCTGAATCAAAAGGCAAAGTGTTACTGGGATGAGAAGCAAGTTTCAGTGATGTAACTGTGATTCATCTGAAAGTCTGGAGGGAGTTTTCATTCACTTTTGGCCTATCAAACTTTGACCCACAGAAACCCAGAGATAGAACTTAATCTACCCTAAAATCGTATAGCCATAAGGAGCTCAAAATGAAATAAAAACAACAACAACAACAACACAGAACAAGGAGACTTCTCTTTGTAATGAAGCTTATTTATGGACTTTTAAAAGGCAAATCAAGGGGAATAGATTAAATTTTCATATAATTTTACCCCTTTTAAAGGAGAAATTTCAGCAAGCTCTCAACCAGTTAAAGTGAGTATTGTAAATGATAGACTGTATTTTGGGGTGGTAGGAGGTCTGGAACTATTGGTAGCAACCAGGTGAGTGAGGAAACTAGCAGTTGGATGAGTGACTATTCTTCAGACTTGTGGTCTTGGAGATTTATCTGGAATTGCTTAGGAAGTCTAGAGGTGATATGGTTTGCCCAGTGACACACAAGGCAGAATGTTATGAGAGGGAGAACTGGAGCTGTTTACGTCCTTATGCTAAGTCTATCTCTAGCCATTATGCCAAGCAGCTGGGTTATGGAGAAGGAAGACATTCATTGAGATGGCTTATAACATTGCATAGGAAATTAGGATTCATACCAAACCCATGGATTCCTAGCTTATACATGCAATCCACACCTATGAAAAGTGGCTTTTTAAAAATAAAAATGAGAATGTGCCAAACTGTGGATGCCATTCAAGAAGTGTAAATCATCAGAAGTACTCCACACTGTAAATGTTTAGAATACTTTTATTGAATTACTCTGACAATAATAAAGTGCTTAGAAGGAAAGTCATCCATATATATGCTAATTAACCAACAGTTGCTCTCAATAACCACTGCACAGTCTGTAAAATATTCTGCTGGTGTTAGCTCAGGTTCCAGAGCTCCATCACTGTAATTCAATAGGTACAATTCGGCTGGAAAGGTGGTGTATATGGAGCAGGTTGCAAAATGCTCTTTTACTGTTACTCACTGCTTAACAAGTTACTCTGAGAGCCATTTCTCGGGATGATGAGAGAGAAGTGTAAATTGTACTTTCAAGACTTTTAAGTCATCTGGCTAAGTTTGAAGATGGTTATGGGGGGGGGGGTCAGAGCACATTTTTGCTCTGCAAATTTGGTTAGATAAATGTGAGCCCCTACTGGTGCCACCATTGACCAAGAGGATATAGTTGGTCGATGTGTTTTTCAGTTAGTTTGATTTTACTTGTTTTTAACCTGCATATAAGAATTTAATGAACCATTCACTGTTCATTTCTTCTTCTGTCCCCTAGATGGAGTTCTGAGTTTTCCCACCAACTTTCTTCATCCCTTTCTACTTCTAAACAAGAGAACTATAATGATGGTTGTTAACAAAATGCCATTTCTATTTGCATATCTTCTCCCTAATTCATTTGAAAAAAGGCACATTTGTAACAATTCATTCTGCATTGTCTTTCCCTTGTGACCTCCATTAACTCTAGCCTTAAAGGCAAAGTGGTTTCACTCATTTTTGCCACACCAATGTTACATTTTATAAATAGTATGACCTTTGAAAGTGGGGATCATCAGATCTGACAAAAGGATGTCTTAATGTCATTTGACTTTAATTGGAAATACATGGGCTTTCTGCTCACTTTCTAAAATACCTGAGTGCTGGGGATACAAATACATGCTAACAGAATAGTCTCTGCCCTCAAAGAGCTTATATTCTAAAGGGTAGAGATAACCTATAAAGGATAACTGGGAAAGTAATAAAAATGAGAGGGGTAAGGCTGCTATTGAGGAGATAAAGAATTATAGAATAGTGAATTTAGCTCAGTGTGAAGTCAGCATGTCAGGGGAACTCTTATAAAGTGGTGATCTGTGCTAGGGACCCACTAGTCAGGAGAATGGATGTCTGGACAGAAGAGTTTCTAAGAGTTATAGTAAATCACAGTATCATAGGATGCTGAAAGAGATCTTAAAAATCATCTTGCCTAATTCCTAATGCCTAGTGCCTTCATTTTAATTCACGAAGAAGCTGAGGTCTACTGAGAGGAAATCATCTGCCCTAAGTCACAAATAGTAAGTCGAAGAGTTGGGATTCAATGACATGCCCTCCAAATCCAGTGACATTTTATTTCTTTAGCATGCTTCCATTCTTGCCTCACTTCCATCAACTCACCAAAGTCATCGATTTTATAATACCCTCATAACAAAAATCTATTTCCTTTCATTTCACAGAGAAAAAGCTTATGAGAATTGATTACAGAAGAGTTGGTGAGAGAAAAGTGTATAGAAAGCTGGCCTTAGAGTTAGAACAACTTGAGTTCAAGTTCATTCCTGCACTTAGCACAAGCCTTGACACAAATAAGTGCTTAATACAAAGCTTTATCTGTTTATTCATACTGAGCATGACAGGATTTGCAGCTGATGTTCCCTTTTTAAAACATACTGTTAAATGATAAACATAGCCACAAGGCCTGGTGCATTGTCAACCTGATTATACCTATAATCTTCAAAATATTCATCAGGTGTATGGAATTCTTGTCTACAAGGTCTTTTGCCTGTTGTACTGTTCCATGAAATTTGTATGCAGAAAGAGGGCTGCTTGCATCTATTGTGTGAACGCTGGCACCTGCTCTACCTTCTGCTAGTTCTGACAGATTGTATTAAGGCCTGGACTTGGTATTCTGAATCTTTATTTCACATGCCCATGTGTACTGGTCATGTCCAGAGATTGGGGTTGCAGTGCAAAGTGATAAATTATTTTGTGTGGAACTGCTTTGAGAATGAGCCCCTGTAAAAAGAGAGACCCAAGAGCACTGGGTAAAATAGGCCTTCTTCTTGGCAGCAGTGGTATTAGTGTGGCATTTTCATTCCCTGGATTTCAGTCTATGCTCTTTCCTTGTTGGATACAGATAAAAAAATAATAAAACCAGAGTATTTGAATTTCTGGATGCCAATGGCAACTCACTGGACCATGTTTGCATGGGCAGGCAAGAACAAGTGGATAAGAGAGATTCTGGATGGACTACAAGAACATTGTCCCCTTCAAAACCTATTCATCTCTTTCTGGGGACGTGGAACTTAATGTAGTATAGCCCATTTATCATGTACTAGCTTGATTTATACACCTGTAGACCAGAATTCTCCTGCGTTAGAGCTGCAGCTACAGCTGAACACCAGACTATGTAACAGGAGAAAGGGGAGAGCCCTGAGAACAAAAATCAAAATATAAACTACATTTAATACTAATTAAATTAAGATCTTAGCAGAACTGACTGAGACAGACCATAAAATAATAGAAAGGAAGTTCAAATGAAACCTTCCAGGATTTCGTTTTCTAAATTTCTTATCCTAATTCCAGTCACAAATACATTCCAATTCCATTCCCAATGCTATGCTAGAATGATCAGTACTGACTAATAGTTTTATCATTAGGTATGAAGTGGATCAAGTTAGGATCAATAAACTTTTAGAATAATTGCATCCTTCCCCCATCTTTAAATTGTCAGAGTAGTAGTGCCCATAATCTCTAAAAAAATATTTTCTTGATTTATCAGACTGGATTATATGGTTGTTTTTTGCTTTATTGAGCCTGGCAACTGAATGTCAGGTTACTTAGAATATTTACCCCCAAAAGTTGTTAATATGTTTCTCCTCAACTGAATCCTTTGTAGGGTTTTTTTCCCCCAAACACAAAATAAACTAGTAACCCAAACACAGACCCAGAAAGGGTCTGTAATTAGATTTCAGGAGTCTTGGATAACATCTTTAGATTCATTTCCTTTATCATCATCATCATCATCACCATCATCATCATAATTCACCTTTGGCTTTTTATTTTATTTTATGCATTTATAAATATTATTGTTAGAACTCCATTAGGCTCTTTACCAGACTGATAAAAGACACTATGGCACAAATATGTTAAGAAGTAAAGCTCTGGAATGACCTGATAAGGACAGTGAGCTTCTTATACAAATAGCCGCATTTTAGGATGAAGATACTGGCGAAGTACTGCAGAAAATTTTCTCCTTTTATTTTTCTGCACATTTAAACTGGTAGGGTCCCACAAGAATGTGAATTCTTATCAGTACCATTTGCTGAGCCACCATTGATTTCCACACAACAAGCAGAGGAAAGCAAAAGTGTGAGCAAACTTCTTGCTTGAAAAATAGAATAGGATGGGTTCCAAACATCCAGCATCAGCTACAACACAGGCACACTGCTCCCCTAGCCACCTTCAAGTTCCCTGTTGCTAGTAGTACAATATACAAAATCCCCAGTCTTCCTCTAGAGCCCTCTACCATCTACCCATCCCATTTTCCTCATTTTTTTTCTTATTAGTCTTTTCCTTCTCCGTTCCAGTCAAACCTTGTTGCTAGTTCCTCATACTAGGGATACCATCTTCTGCCATTATGCATTGGCCCAAGTGGCTCCCCATGTATGGCATGTGCTTCCTCTTCACTAGTATCTCCTAGAATCCTCATTTTCCTTCAAAGAATAGGTCAAAAGGTACACAAGACAGGTGTTCTGAGCTTGAAGTACATGGAACCCCAAGGGAAGGTGTTTGGATAGATATTTCAGGGGATCTTTGATCTTGGGTAGGAAAATATATCTTTGTTATTATTATTATTATTATTTTTACTAAACTATGGTTTCATTTATGAACTTACATACTTTATTTTATGGATTTAAAATGTTATTCATAAATGGAATGTACAGGTTTTTTCAAGACTGCAAAAGGGATCCATAATAAAAATATTAACATGCTTCCCCCTAAATTCTTTGTATATATTTTGTGTTTATAACTACCTCAATAGATGGCTATACCCTTTCACTTCTAAACCCGTATTTTGAATAGAAAGTATTGGGGTTTGAGAACTGACTGGCATCTAGAGATTTGAATTTCAGAAACACATTTATTTTCCTTTCAGCTTTAAGAGCTTAAAAGTATTGAGTCATGTTCTGGAATTCTTAAAGAGTTATAAAGTCTTTAAGAGACAGGCAAAGAGGAAGGAAGGAGACCTCAAAAACTGAGCAACAGCGGCAGCAATGGAGTCAACCTTCCCAGCCTTCCCAGATTCAGGGTGTAATGAGCTGAGCCAGGTGGAACTGGTTACACAGAAGCAAGAGGCAAAGGGAGAATGCAAAAACTGTGGCATAGAAGGGCTAGAGCAAAGGAGGCTGCCATCTTGGCATAGAAGATTTGGGAATAGAGCCACTGGTTTTACCTAACTCCTTTTTAAAAAAAAATCTTTTTGGAAGGGGGAAGGCAGGGCAGTTGGGGTTAAGTGACTTGTCCAAGGTCACACAGCTAGTATTAAGTGTCTGAGTAAATATTTGAACTCAGGTCCTCCTGCCTCCAGGGCCAGTGCTCTATTCACTGAGCCACCTAGCTGCCCCTTACCTAAGTCTAAGGACTGGAAGAAGAACCAACAAAAGATCTGCTTTTCCCCTAACTTCCTCTCTTCATTCTGATCCATTAACAAATAAGGTAGCATTTTCTCTCTGTTTCTTTACATTTTTCCAGTAAGAAGAATTTTGCCTCAGCTATAAAAAAGACAAGAGGTTAGCTAGAGATAAAGATAAATTGAAATAAAGGCAGAGACACGGGCCTCTATTGACATTACTAGAAAATTTCCTAACTAGGGGCTATGAGCTATGGTTATTTTACTCCTAACTTTTCATCGAATATAAACTCAATCAAGCAGCTGAGGAGAAAATCACATGGACCCAAGGAGTCATTATATTGCTCCAAGACTAAAAAGTTGGTTAATTGCTATAATAGGAAGATGCTGATTAAATATCCAGAAAGAAGAAAAGAAAGTTAGTGATGAGGAGGATGCAGTTAACTGCCCCTTCCAAAGCAACACCCGTTATACTATGAGCCTGTGTTGTACCTGCCGGCAAGTGGTAAGCTCCTTGAAGGTAGATGTTATTTCAGTTTTTGTCTTTGTAGACCACTTGCCTTGCACTTAAATACTTAAGTGTTTGTTGAATTGCATCAAATATGGACACTCTTTATTAATTTTCACCTAGTGCACAGATGTTCTTTCAAAGATTTTCATCCCTCCTCAGACCTCTCATGGCTTCCCCTACCCACCCCAACCCTACTCTCAGCTTAGAACTTTGCCTTATATTTTGCAGAAAAAAATTGAAGCCATTTACCATGAGCTTCCTCCTTGCCCTTCCTGCCTTTCTGCTGCTTATACCTTACTCCCTGACACATAACTCTTTGTTCTATTGGCATTGGCCTCCTCTTGGCTGTTCCATGAACAAGATGCTTTGTCTCTTGCCACCAGGCATTTTCTCTGGTTATCCTTTATGCCTGGAATGCCCTCTCTCTTCATATCTGCCTACTTGTTTCCATCTCATGTAAAATCCTATCTTTTATAGGGAGCTTTCCCTAGCCCCTCTTGATCTCCAAGCCTTCCCTTTATTAATTATTTCCTATTTATCACATATATAGCTTGCTTGCCTATTGTTTCCCTAATTAGATTGTGAGATACTTGAGGTCAAGGACTGTCTTTTGCCTCGTTTTGTAACCCTAATGCTTAGCACATAGTAGGTGTTTAATAAATGTTGTATTGATTGATATTTGAACCAAGGAACTGACCATGCTCCTTGTGTAAGGGCATTTTAATTGCTTATTCTCTGTCTTTAACCAGATTTCTTGAGCTAGGGGTGTTGCTGAGGATGGCCATTTGGATCCTATGGAGGGCAGAAGGAAGGGTTAATTAATGACTGGAAAGGACTCAAAGTATAACATTTAAAAGGTTCATTGTACTGTAAAACACAGGACAAGAGTCAGGAGACCTGGATTCTAACACAGTGATAGGGATAGTAGTTCATATTTAGAGCCAATGGTCTGGGTTCGAATTTTGGTTCTGCTCATTTCTGCCTTTGGGACTGTAGACAAACCACTTTTCCCCTTGAGGTCTCAGTTTCCTTACTGATAAAATGAGAAGGTTAATTTACACTTTGTAAGGTTCTTTCCAGCTGTGATCCTATGACTAAGTCTAAGTTATCACAATAAATAAACTTAGGTCAGTTACTTCACCTTTTTGGGCCTCAGTTTCTTCTTGTAAAAAATGAGGATTTTGGTTGAGACAATCTCTAAAGTCTCATTTGACTGTAATCATCAATGGTTTGAGATTTAAGAAAGGCTTTCAGGTTTTACATGCCTGCCCCACTCATAAAGTTGATTAAAATTATTTCATTAAAAATACAGTCTATGAAATTTCAAGAAAAATAATCTCTCACGATTATGGAGTGCTTACTGTTCCATTTTACAAGCCCTAATAAATTTCCATTTCCAGAAAGTAATGAAGAAATCTATTTGATTGTTACAAAATAAAGAAATCTGAAATAACTTAAAGAGCTAATTTATGTCCCAGAGATATGAACAACTTCTTGCTCCTATTGCAGACTCGTGACTCAACGTGGCGGAGGTGGTAAGCACAAACTATAAAAGAAGCACATCAATAAGGGTATTCACAATATATTTATCTATAAACTACTGCTTCAAGTAGGGTGCTATATATCTAGGGAAATTTAGCCTGAATCAAAAATATGGAGTTACTTTCTGGTAAAAGAAAATTTTGTCACTTTTCAGGACTGGTCTTTCACCTTTGGTGTCCAGCTTTCATCCAACTCACCTTAAAAGGTGGACTGAATAAAGTAATTTTGGTTCTTTTCAGATATAAGAAGGATTATTTTTCATTTCATTAATTGGACAAATAATTTTTCCATGTAAATTGTAGAGATATAGCTTACCATGCCCCCCTTCCCTTTGCTACCAAAAGATTATGTACTTCTAAATGTCTAACTATACAAAGGGGAATATGGCACCAGTAAAAATAGATGTAATTAGGGGAGGGCCATCAGGGCTTTGCTGTAGGTTGCTGTTGCTGTTGTGGTTGTTGTTCATCCCCTTCATTTTAAGACATCATGGGGTAATGTCTTGATTCAAGCACAAGTTGGATTCAAGTGAGGCAGAGTTGCACAAAGTTGTCAGTCTCACTCTCTCTTCCAAGACAAAAGTCAGGATGACTGGTGAAGGCCTAGGATGGATGACTTTGGGGTCTTCAGTGTTTGACCAAGCTCTAAGCACACCACAGTGCCTACTTCAACAACTTTCATGACCATTGGATCAAATCGTTCTCATCTGCCTATTCCACCAGGGAAAATCTTCATATGCTTGGAATAGACATTTCCCTAACTCACTGATGGATTTGAGGCTTATTGATTTACCCTTAATCTGGTTTAACCTGTCTGGGGAGACCATTTTACTAGGGTGTGGCTGCTGTGCATGCTATAGCTTTTTGGAGCCACAAGTGAGAGTTGGGTGAAAGTTGGTAGATGACCAGTCCTGAAAGGTGTTCAGCAAGCTCTCACATCAGAGGTTCTACTCCTTCCAGAACACCCAGTGAATAAGGTATAGACTTCTTAAGCCCATTAACAACACTTCTACTTTTTCAGTAGGTAGAGACAATTGAGTTTAGTGCCTAATTGTCAATAATAATTAAAATAGAAAATTCTTTGTTTAGGATTCTGAGCTCTAGGCTCAGCCCTAGATGTGTGATCTTGGCAACATCCAGAGAATCTACAATTCTGTGATTGAAAAGTTATAGTTGAATGTTGGAAATATTACCTAAAGTTGGTAGGGAGAATATCATAACTATATCTCAACAAAACAATTAGCTGATTTTAGTCAGTTTAGTAAAATAACTCATAAATTCAGTGGTGAAGAAAAAAAAAATCACATTAACTCTGAAATGACAGGATGAGTCAGTCCAACATGCCCAAAATAGTTGAATGTTTAAATATAGTCTTAGAAGCTATGCATTTGAAATCAATGGCATTTCATTGTTGACTTTGTCAAATGGATATTCAGGCAACATGGTATGGTAGAAAGATTCCTGGATTTCAAGCAAGAATTTCTAGTGCATCTAATTCAAAACATCTCAAAGTATCAAGAGATCTCAGTGTAATAGTAGTCAGTTTAGCAGATACTTAGCACTTAGTACCTTGGGGCTAAGTATGGAAGGTGCGATCTCTGTCCCACTGTTGAGAAGGCATGAACTCCCCCGTTGATGTAGAAGAAGGGGATTGGCTGAGCCCCTGTTGATCTGGAAGAAGGGGATTGGCTGAGACAGGAGGCTAGTGTGCGTATATAAGCAAGAATTCCAGAGACAGAGAGTCAGAATTGGAACTCTGCTCCTGGTGAAGGAAGAGTCCTGGAGACTGAAGCCAGCTGAGAGAGAGAGAGAGAGAGAGAGAGAGAGAGAGAGAGAGAGAGAAAGACAGACAGACAGACAGACAGATACAGACAGAGATAGAGACAGACAGAGAGACAGAGACAGAGAGAGACAGACAGAGACAGAGAGAGACAGAGAGACACACACACACACACACAGACAGAGAGACAGAGAGAGAGTTTCTCTCCCAGTATCTGGAAGCTGAGAACTGACTGAGAACTGGGATGGAGTTTTCCTGGGACCAGAATCTGGTGAAGGCTGCCTGGAAGGCTGAGAGGGCTTGCCTAGAAGGCTGATATTCCTTCTGGGTCCTAGGGCCAGCTGATATGCTGGAGGAATGAAAAAACATGACCAGGATAAGACTTTGTTCGTGGCCTGGATGATCTTTGAGTTCCAGGCAGGAGAAGTGGTGAAGAGTTTGAGATGTGCTGGACCCTGTGAACTTCAATGTGTAACAAGAACTGCTTGGAAGACTGGACAAAGAGTTGGGAGCTGGCTGCTTCTGAATCCAGGTGATTTTTTGGTGGATTCAAGTAGGAGCTGGGACCATGGAAGGGGATCCAGGGAATCAGAGAGACCACCCAGAGTCAAGATGAAGAAAAGGCCTCCCCTTGGATAAAATTGAGGTTTTCTGGACACCGAGGGGTGGAGGGTTTGTGTGGTTTTCTACTGACTGTATTTGTGATTAATGATATTTAGTAATTGTGAATCTAGAATAGTGACTGATTAAGTTAATGGTTGCCCCATGAGTGAAAGTTTGATTATTCTATTGTGAATTGATTGAATGATTAAGTATTGAGTTGCCCCATGTGTGGAAGTATTGATTACTGTATTATGAGTTGATTGAATGCTTTGTTTTAAATATTGTGGCCACTGTAGTGAAAACCGTGATAAGATGTAATGTTGTGAATATTATATTGTGATATATTGTGAATGTTTGCCTTGATTTGTAATGGTATAAACAGAGTGTTCACTACATTGTGTAATCCAAACCCTAAAAGCTATTCACAGTAGCATTCTCTTGGGAACCTGCTGGTGCATGGCATTACACTCAGAGATATTTCAATGCAACTTTTTTTCTGAATGGGAATCCCCTTTATACATTTGTTGATAAGGGTCATTCATTTTTCCTTAGAAGTCTTCTTGGGAAGAGACAACTACTCTGTCCAGAGGCAGTTCACTCCATTTTTTGAGGGCTATAATTTTTAGGGAGGTTCTTTTGACCTAGATCCAAAGATCTGTTTCCATTCATTGGAAAATTCTACTCATTACTTTAGATCCCCTCCCCCCCACCCTGAGACAAATAGAATACATCTTAACCTTTTCAAATACTTGAAGACAACTCTTCTGTCTCCTAAGTCTTATCTTATGCATATGAGTGCCATGCTCATATATGTATACAAATGTATACACACAAACCATCAAACACATATGTATTATAAAGTATGCACCCATAGATGCTCAGTGGATTACATGCATGCATGCACATACATACATACACACATATGTACACATATAAACATGTATACATAATCTGTGAGGACTATACTGCCTATATTGTATATACACATACCATATATATGTGTATATGCATGTGCACAATACATATACAAGTACATACATACATGCATTCATTTCGTTTCCAAGGTTTTGTTTTTCTGTGATATTTTGGAAGGTTGTCATTATTGACATCTTTAGGTAGGCAATAAGATTTCTTAATTGCTTCTGGCCTTTTCCCTCATAAACTTTTTTCTTTTTTTTTTCTCTCATATGAAAAGGTATTTTTATTTTGTGAAGATAAATAATAATTTCAAGCTATAATTTAACAGTTATAAAATAAATGTTATATTAAATATAATAAAATATTCCTTTATGTTCTGGTTCAATATGTGTGTCTCTTGTCTGCTAAGTAATTTTACCAAAATTATCTCAAATATTCTACAAATACTCAGATAAAGAGTTAATGGCAGTACTTCTCCTCCCTCCTCCTCCTTCTCCTCATCTTCCTTCTTCTCACAGAAATATAAGGTATGAGGAGATGATGGAATTTTCTATATACACCTACAATCAGAAAAATAAATTCTGTGATTCATTGACCAATGACTTATCTACTAGACCATACTTACTGACTGACTCAATTTTTCATTAAAAAATTTTCACGTTAGTCTTTTAATTTTTAATGGATTTTAATCCATAAATTCTACTGGGGACTTTAACTAACAATTAATTATTTAAAAAATGAAGCCTTGAAGCCTGTACTTAAAATTGAGATGAAAAGGAGAAAATACTAGATGAGATCCTAGGGGTTTATAGCTTTGAAGCAGAGGTAATGCTTATAGCAAAGTTCATAACATGCTTTGCCTAAAATCTCAGCTTGCTCCCAAACGTCCTTGATTCTTAGAACATCTCCTACTCCTACACGGTTTACTTACCATTAATCTACTACTGAAATATTTATTATTTTTGTTCCTTTAAAGAGAGGATCGTTTTTTTCACATACATTCAATACATATCTACTTTCTACAAGGACATGTGTTTTAATAGAATAGATCAATGTGATTGCCAATGTCATAGTAATTGTTTTCCACATACATTCCCAAACTAAAATGAACCTCAAAAGAAAGTGATATACACCACATCTGGAGTAATTAAAGCTAAATTCACAAGAGAAGAAACTTCATAGGAGGCTAAATAGATTTATGAAATAACTCGAGGTTGGCTAAGTAAATGAGAGAAGTATTGAGAGAGAAAGGATTATGAAGTAGCTATTAATTTCAAGGAACATTTCTTTTTTTTCTTTTTTCTTTTTTAAAATTTTATTTTAGTTTGTATCATTCATTTCCACAAGATTTTGAGTTATATATTTTCTCCCCATCTTTCCCCTACCCACCAACCCAACACAGCCATCCCAGTGTATCCCCCCTCCCCCAGTCTATTCTTTCCTATGTCTTCCCCCCT
>CM053592.1:68171509-68191258 GCA_028646515.1 Pseudochirops corinnae | reverse complement strand
TTGAAAATCCTTCTTCAGCTCATCTCTAGCTTTAAGGCATTCTTCATGTTTATTGGAGGCCTCTGGTGGGGGCGCTCTGGCTGTGCTCTCCTCCTCCCTCTCTCTCCCATGATCTTTCTTTTCCCCAAAAAAGGAATCTAGGGTTTGGGAGCTGTTCTTACTTTGCTTCTTATGCTTATTCTTACTCATGGTTGTTCAGACTGTGAATTTTTTTTTAAAAATCTCTGTGGGGCTCTGCTTCCAGAAGGGAAAGCTCTGTCCCAAATCGCTGGGGTCCTCCCAGCTGCCGTAGCTCTCAGGAAGGTGCTGGGTCCCTTTCCTCCTTACTTCGGCTCACTGGATAATGAAGACTCCAGGACTGGAAGCCCAAGACTGATCTGGATCCAGGCCGTTCAACGCAAGAGCCCTGGCCTCTGAACAATCGCTTAGTCCCCCTGCTGTCTGTACCCCGCCGGCATGGAAGCTGCAATGCAAAGGCGGGTACAAAACCTCTGCCTTTCGCTTTCCCGCCCTGGAGGCGTTTTGGCTGGATGCTTTTCTCCCCCAATTTCGCATGGTTGACTGACCTAGTTCTGAATGCTGCTCGCAGCTGCTGCTAATCTGAGGCTTCTCCGCTCCTCAGGTCCAGCCGCCCCCAGGACTCAGCCAGGGCTTCAGGCCAGGCTGGTTTCAGTTCACAGTTCTGATAGGGTTCCCCGTAGCCATGCTGACTTTAGTGGAAAGTATATTTGTGTGCATTTTGGAGTTCTAGGATTAGTTTAGAGTCATATTTTATGGGTATTTTTGGGGTGGCTATGTGAGAGCTGCAATATGTTGCTGATGCTACGCTGCCATCTTGGCTCTGCCCCCAGGAACATTTCTAACAAAAAAGAGTGGATAAAATTAGTACAATAGAAATAAATAGAAGACATAAACTTAACAATAATATTCTTTTAAAATATTAATTTGTTTTTAGTTTTCAACATTCATTTCTATAAGATTTTGAATTCCAAATTTTCTCCCCATCCCTCCCCTTTCCCAGCCCCTAGAGAGGGTGCAATCTGATACAGGCTGTACATATACATTCATATTAAACATATTTTTACATTAGTCATGCTGTAAAGAAGAATGAAAAGCAATGGGAGGAACCATGAGAAAGAAGAAATAAAAATAAAAAGAGAGAGAGTAAATAGTTTGCTTCTATGTGCATTGAGACTTCATAGTCCCTTCTCTGGATATGGACAGCATTTTCCATTATGAGCCTTTTGGAGTTGTCTTAGATCTTTGTATTACTGAGAAGAGCCAAGTCTATCAAAGTTAATCATCACACGATATTGCTGTTACAATGTTCTCCTGGTTCTGCTCACTTCATTCAGCATCTGTTCATGTAAGTCTTTGCAGGTTTTTCTCAAGTCTGCCTGCTTGTCATTTCTTCTGAAACAATACTATTACATTACATTTATATACCACAACTTAGCAAATATTATTTAATGTGTTGGAGATAATGAAATGAAGGATTATGGTAAAATATTTGAGAGCAAATTCTAACAACTTTCTGCATATAAGAAATCCGTCTTAAAAAGAAAATATACATGGGAATAAGAGAGGTAGGGATAAAAAGGACAGTGTGTCAGGTGATCTAAAAAAGTTGAAATTGCAATTATGCTATTAGACAGATCTAAAATAAGAATTTTTAATATCAAGAGATAAAAATAAATTTGCTGACGCAAAATTAATTCTAAGTATATATGCACCAAAAGACATACCATCTAAATTCAGAAAGAAAGAGTTTTTGGAATATCTTTTGCATGTTGCTGAATACAGGTTACTGTATTAGAATGCAGATTCCACCATTTTATCAATCAGCATCTACATTCTTATACTTTTGTTGCAAGCATTTTATTTCAAGAAAATAGGAGAAAACAGAATTGAAAACTCAATGTAAGCAACTTATTGGATTCACTGGACACCAGTAGCAGAGCTAAAACAAAATGGTGCGTTTGAATAAATGATTCAGAGGACCTAGGTTTGAATACTGGATTTGCCAAGCACTGCTTGTGGGAATTTAGCAAAGGGACTCGACTTTTATGGACCTCTGTTTCCTCATCTGTAAGTGAAGAGGGAGTACGCTAGATGAAATGTTTCCATCTATATCTTTAAGTCCTCTGGTCTTTAGAATAGTGATGTCAAACAAATAAAAACAGCGGACAATAAACCATACATAGGAATCCCTATGAGGATCATACTGATTTAGAAAATTACATGTCAAAAAATTTCTTCTTCTCTTCTCTTCCTTCCTTCCTTCCTTCTTTCCTTCGGTTCTTTCTTTCACACAAGCACATTATAATCAGAATGGAACCTCGTTTTAATTTGGTTTGGGCCACTATTGAGAGTGTTATGAGGTGCATGTAGCCACAAGCCACATGGTTGACACTTCTGTTCTAGGAGGCTGAATACATACCAGATATGTAAGAACTGGGTAAAAGTAACCAAAATTTGAGCTGAGTTACTGATATGCAAGGGCTACAAGGCCATTACTAGGATGTGGAAGAGTTTATTTATTAAAACTTGGACTGGGCATGTCCAGGACTATTTTGATGTGTGCCATAGATAGAAGGGTTTATGGGGTGTTCAACGAGGACTGACACCTCTGATATGAGGGCTGCTCATCCACCACTGTCTGTCTTTCACCCAACTCTCACCTGTGGCTTCAAGTAGTTGTAGCATGCTCAGTAGTCACACCCTAGTAAACCATCTTAGTGGACAGGCAAAACTCAGCTGAGGGTAACTGACAGACCTCGAACCCATCTGGGAAGTAGGGGGATGTCTATCCTAAACATATGAATACTTCCACTGGCAGAATGGGCAGATGAGAACAATTTGTTCCAGCAGTCATGAAGGTGACTGAAGCAAGTGGTCTGGGGTGCTTAGAGCTTGGTCAGACATTGAAGACCCTGAGGTCATCCACTGTATCCCAGGCCATTGCTAGTCATCCTGATTTTTGTCTTGACACTGGACTTTGATGATTCTGGAAGAGGGAGTGAGGTTGGTGAATCTGTGCCACTCTGCTTCACTTAAATCCAATTCATGAGTCAAGGAATCACCATGTGATGTCATTGGTCCTCTTAAAAAATGAAGACAGACAACAGAATTGGTGTGTGTGTGTGTGTGTGTGTGTGTGTGTGTATGTGTGTGATAGGAGGAGGGCTTGATAGAGAACAGCACAGTGTAGTGGAGGTCTGGCATGTCTGGCACAGATGATATTGTAAAAATAAGTGAATTCACTTGCATTAAGAAAGGGTATCATTTGTTCCCCCAGAGAACCACTTATACTACTGTGAGAGGTGTGAGATAGACACCATTGCAGTAGAATTTTAGGGATGGGATTAAAACAGGGATCAGGTTCCTACTATGTACTTGAGGCTAATGGCTGTGGCCTGGTACATAGCTTCATTAGCTCTGCCCTAGTTCAGTGGTATCAATAGCTACTAGGTAGAACTCTGCAGACATAGTAAACTACTTAGATACTTCAGTTTTTTTCTACATTACTACTGATGCCAGAAAGCCATAGAAGAGAGAGAGCTGGTGAGCAGCAAAGGCAATTTCCATGCTTCAATATTTTCTCTGACATTGAAGTCTAAGGGTTGTACTACAATGAGTACAATTAATAACTTTAATATATTGTGTGTCAGAAGAAAACAATTCATTACAAATCCCTTTGTGTTCATTTATTTCTTGACTTCTAGATGCCTGAACTCTCAATAGAGTATTGTCATAATAATCTTGAAAATCAGAGAAAGCTATTAAGTACACAAAAACTAATAAGACAAAAAAGAAGTTGAAACAGGGCTAATAAATGCTTGAAAGTCATAGGATATAGAAACTTATGTCTTGCTTTAAAAAAATACACACAATATGAAATCCTCTGTCTGACATTTAAGACCTTTTACCATCTGGCCCTTTCCAACTTTCCCATCTTTTAACCTTCTTCTCTATGCATGCCATAAATCAGCTATATCAACTGTCCATCTTGGGACACTCAGGCTTTCTAAATCTGCATTTTCATTGTCTTCCTCATCTCTGCTTCCCTGGTTTTCTTTAAGATACAACCCCACCTTCCATAAGAGACTTTTCCTGGTGCTCTCCAACTAGTAATATGCTTCCTTTATTGTCTCCCCCATTAGAATGTATTCATCTTCTTATTTTTTTTTGGAGGGGGGAAGGCAAGACAATTGGGGTTAAGTGACTTGCCCAAGGTAACACAACTAGTAAGTGTCAAGTGTCTGAGGCTGAATTTGAACTCAGGTCCTCCTGACTCCAGGGCTATTGCTTTATTCGCTATATCACCTAGCTGCCTCAGAATGTGTGCTTGTTGAAGACAAGGCTTGTGTTTTTGCCGTTCTTTCTATACCTTACTTTTAGCACAGTCTCTGGCTCATAGTAAATGATTATTGGCTAACTGATGGGGCATAGTATGTGCAAACCATTATACTAGGCATAAGAGATGCAAAGATGAAAAACAACTCACTTCTATCTATAAGGGCACTTACAATCTAAGAGGAATGGCAGAAATACTGTGTGATTACCTTTGATAATTGAGTGGTAGTGTGAACACTATTTTTAGTAGCCACTAGTCAATAGCAAGATGTCTTCCATATGCTTCCTGGCAGTATTGAGGTCACTCTGCATGTTCAGAGATTATGGTAACAGACCTCAGTAAATAGCAGAATGAGGGATTTGAATCCAGGTCTTCTGACTCTAGATCTAATCCTTTTTCACTCTACTGCATCATCTCCCTAGCAACCTTTTTCCATCTCGAGTATCAGGAAGGATCCTAATTCTCATCAATATCCTTTGATATAAACATTTGACTCTTTAGTATAAACATTTTATTCTTTGGAAAAGTGCAATTTTTATGTTCTCTTTCAAAGACTCATAGAATTCAACTTTGACAGTTACTTTGTCCAACCCCCACACAAAATTAAGACCCACTTTAATATGCCCAGTAGGAAGCTGCTTGTCCACATTCTGCTTAAAGGCAGGGAGGGGAACTCACTGCTTCTTGAGATAACTTATACATCCCTTTCTTGATATATACATACCAATGAAATAGAAGAATTACTCATCACATTTGAAAAAGCTAGGAAATGATGACCTAACTCCTCATTGGTGAAAACAAAGCTAATGTGCTGATGTCAGAAATTGGCCAGTTACAGACATCTCCAAATCCCAATACACTGTATTTTAAGTCTTTTTTTTTTTTTTGCAAAACAAGGTCTGGGAATCTTCCTCGTAAGATTTGTGTCTTGCTTTTTAGTCCTTTTTAGTGCAAGGCTACTATGCCAAATTATACAGAAGAGATGTCTGGAAAAAAACAACAGTAAATTCTTGAGATGGGAAAAAGGCCAAAGAAGACAAAGAATTGCCGTTGATGTAAAGTTAGGAGTGTTAAGGGAATTGATGCTTAAAAAAGAGGGGGAAAAGAAAAGTTGATACATCGTTAGCAGTCACTTCCTCCAAAGTGGAGAAAATCTATGTGAAGCAGAATTAGACTGGAACTCATACTGCCATAGTTTCTAGTAGATGATGTCATTTTCATGATCACAGTTTTCATTTAGTGACATATTTTGAGTTTGATGTAGCAATGTCAATACTTTTAAAAATTATTTTTGAATGTAATTGTTTTTTTCTCTCATTATTAACCCAATATCTGTTAATGGTGTTGAATTATTAAAATGTCAATGGAACTAGAATATTACTTATGAAATGAATATGAAAAACAAAGGGAAGTGAGGGAAGAAATGAATGTTAGCAGATACAGAGTATGCATAATAAGCAAAACAGTACATGTGACCATAACATATATAAATGGAAACAACAGCAACAGAAATTTCTGAAAACTGGTTTGTATAATGATAACTGCCAAGCTTCGCTTCAAAGAAGAGATATAAGGATGCCTTTCCTTCTCTTCTTTACCAATGCAGAGGTGGATGGGGTGAGGCACAGAATATATTGTCAACTTTCAATATTTCATTTAGTCTTGTTATGCTTTAAAAAAAATCTTTTAAAGCATTCTTTGTTTTAAAAGATGTATCTGTGGCAGGGCAGGGAGACACAGGAAAAAAAGTAAAGAAGATCAAGGATATCAGTTTTGAATTTAAAAAAAAAAGTGAAGAAATTTCAATGGAGTACAAGTTGATCCAGCATGTCTCACCAAGATAAAGAGACTGTGAATCTGTTCCACTAGGGCTTGTCTGTCTGCTATGTGAAGTTATGTTCAGAGAGTCTCATCATTAAAAGGTTAGCAGACAGGAAATGAAATCTGGTCACAGCAATGCTTAGCACCAACGAACTAAAAGCAAGGAAGGGAAGTGATCTATAACTATGGAAAGAAAAGTAACTTTGGTGACAGTGCTCCTGGAAGTGTGGAAATCAACATTCATTGTTATGGTGTACTAATCAGATCCTTGCCTGGTTCTGCTAATGGAATGATTGAGAAGAGTAGATTTTCTGACCCAATTCTCCTGGACTTGCCATACTCTTTATGAACTTTAGGGAAAGCTAAAAAATATATGCAATATATTTTTTTATTCTTTTTATATCCTCTAGTTCCTCCTCCCCCACAAAATAAACCCTCAGTATTTTCCATGGGAGAGTGCACAAAAGCTCCTTTTTATGGCTTACTATAGGGATAGGAACCAGGTTTGTTATCTCATTGATAAAAAGCAAGGAAATTCTCTCTTCTAGGCCAAGTCAGCATTCTGTAACTCAGTCTTGAAGAGTTGCCTAGACCACTGAGATCTTCACTGATTTACCCTGGATAACCCAGCCAATAAGAGTCAGAGATGATGCTTGAGTCCATATCTTTTTGGTTTCAAAGCCAGCTCTTTATCCACTACCATACTGCTTCTTTGTCTGTCTAGGGTATAAGACTAGTTGTTTCATTAGTATAGGAGATTCCTAAATGATAAAGATCCTTTTACCAACATAGTTCCATATATTTTCTGAAACTCAAATTCTTAAGAGTGTTGCATAGAGAATTGAGTGATTAAGTGACTTGCCTAAGGGATGCAGACAGAGGTGGAAAATTGGACATTTCTCTGCATGGCTCTGAGGTCAGCTCTCTAAGCAGTATGCAATGCTGGCAGTCATGGTTCACTAGAAACCATTGAAAGTTTGGTGTATGATGCCATCTCCATAAGCCCTCCAGGGAATAAGAGAAAAGAAGAGATCATTTGATTGCCAGTCCTATCTAGGCTATATCATGTGACTGAGAGCTAAAACTTAGGCAGTGAATTGAATGTTTAGATGTTTATTCTGTCCCCCCTCCAAGCTCTCATAACAGCTGATGAAATCAATTCATTGTGGAACGCCCCAATCAATTGTCCAATGATTGGCTCAAATTGCCCATAAAATTGTCAATTCTGTTTCCTGGGCCATCTTGTCCCTTGGCCCTTCTCTTTCCATGTACTTCTTTGTGGATCAATAACCACTGAAAGAACAAGTTCCAATTCATGCAACGAAGAAAAGGAATACCTGTCAGGATTTTTAAAACCAACCTTCATATCTAAAAACAATAAAGTTTTATTAATGTCTATTTATATGACAGTCATTTTCCCATTGTGCATTTCCTACACTATAGAATCCTTCTTCACAATAAAGAAAAAAAAAGTGAAATAAATGACTCCATCTGACAGCATACACAGCCTTCTACACCTGTAATTACTCCCATACTTCTACCAAGAAAAAGCAAGTATATCTCAACATCTGCCCTGTGGAATCAAAATTGATCATTGCACTTAATCTGAGGTTAGAATTCCTTTTGCTATTCTTTGCATTGCTATAGTTTATATTACTATAGTCATTGTTTATATAGTTAAGTCCTGTTTTATCATGCTACCCATTTTTATTACTCTAGCCCTGGTGTATATTGTTCTCCTGGTTCTGCTTACTTCCCCAACACTAGTTCATATGAACTCTTCTCCTGTTTCTCTGAATTCCTCATATTCATGATTTCTCTTGGTTCAAATATATTCTGTTACATTGATATAAGACAAATTGTTTTGATATTCTGAAAAGAACACTTGCTTTGTTTCCAGTTCTTTCCAATATACACACAAAATTGCATACTTTGGTACCTGTGAGACTTTCTTTTTGGTTACACAAACACACATGAACACACACATATACACATATGTATACATACATATATATGTGTGTGTGTTAGATATCTCTCTAAGTGGAATATCTAGGTCAACAAATACGGCATTTTAGTCACTGTTTTGCATAATTCCAAATCAGTTTCCAAAAGAGCTCAACCATTTCACAGCTCCACAAAGAGTTTATTACTGTGCATGTCTTCCTTTTTTGTTTATTAAATTTTTAATTTATGGAATAAAACAAGCATTTTTATAGTCTAGTATAATAAAAAAGATGATTGCATATGAAATTGCAAATCTATTATGCACAACTTGCTATTCCTTTTAAATATATAATAAAGTTATTGTGTAAATTTCTTTTTTTTTCTTTTTTTTCCAATTTTTTTCCTTCCTTCCTTTACTCCTGCCCTAGAGATGGCTACCATTAGACACAAATATATATGCATATATATGTAAAATTATTCTATGCATGTTCTATTTATCATTTCTGTCTCTGGAGGCAGATAGCATTTTTCTTCATATGTCCTTTATATAAATGTTGCTTTAAGAGTTTGTGTGCCTATCTCACTATGGCTCCTCTATCACTGACAGCTTGTGATTTTCATAATCTTTGCCAAAAGGATGCCAAGTGTCACTGAGTTGCTTGATTTTGAATTTCTCTATTAGTGATTTGAAGTAATCTGTGACATTAATATTTTGAAAATATGTTTTATTGATGACCTTTGTCTTTCACAGTCCTTTCTGAGGAAAATGCTTTTTCTGAAATAAAGGAGAATAATAAAAGAACCCAGCCCCCCCAAGCCCCTCCATCTAGTGATCAGACTTTGTAATATACCCAACATTCTACTTTGGTAGTTCCCCTGCTTGGAAGGAGGCATGTTTTGTTATCTGTTTTCCAGGACCCAATGCTTACTGACTTTTTATTTATTTAGAGTTCAACTTCTTTTTAGTGACCTTTTAAATTTACATTCTTGTAGTCATGGTATAGATTGTTTTTTTTTTTAATTTTCCATATTTTACTCTCTTTAAGTTTAAGTAGATCTATTTTACTTTTAATTTTTTCCTTTCATAATTCCTTTTACACAATAATATTTAAGATAAGACAGCTGGTATGTAGGCCTGTCTAAGACTAGCTGTGTGACCTTGAACAAGTCACTTAAACTTTTTTCTGAGCCTCAATTTCTTTATCTGTAATATGGAGTTGATGATACTTGCTCTACATAACTTATAGGATTGTTAGGAGTGAAATGAACACCCAGTCAACTAGTATTTATTAAATACTTCATATACAAGAGACATTGAAAAAAATGTGAAAAAATATGGGAATACAGTTTATAAATTGTAAAATTCAACTCAGACATACTTTTAAATGATCACTGTATGGATTTTTCGGTGCTCTTTCTCTCCTTTATGCTCCTGCTCTGGTTCCTGAGAATCTAGACTTCTATGTTTAACCTTTGACTCCAAATGTCAGCATTTCCTGCTCTTGCTTTTGATCTAATGCTCATGGATTCCTTCAAATCAGTAATGTCTCTAAGTTAACTGTTAAACTTTAATTCACACAGAAGAATTATCATCCTTTACCGCCCTCTGACTTCTTGACTGATTTTTCTCAGGTTTGGAAAAAAAAAAGGCATATAGATTTCCCAACAAATGGCAGGACGGAATTTCTACATAGAAAAACTATAATACACTATTGGAATATGAAAATAATATAACTTATTATATTTGAAAAGTTTGTAATTCTATAGTTTCTATACTTCAAAGATAGGCAACTTTGCTAAAATGTGTATGCTCTTCACTTATGGAGATGGACCAATCTATTTTTCAGTAGATTTTCCCTTATATTTACCATGATCAAAAACTTGGCCTCCTCATGGATAATCTGGTTACATGTACTGGTTTTTGGATAACAAACGTTGCCTGTCTTCGGGCTTATACACAGACTTTTCCAGTTTAGTGATAGCCAAGAACTGGAAACAAAATAGGTGTCTACTTATTTGGAAATAGTGGAATAAATTATAGCAAATGAATGTAATAAAATGTTAATGTTTTAGCAAATGCTAAATATCATAAATTCAGAGAAACAAGGAAATATTTGTGTGAAATGATGCAAAGAGAAATAATCAGGACTAAGAGAACATTTTTTAAAAAGTAATATGCAGAAAAAATCACTTAAGAAACTACATGTCATTATCATCATTATCATCCTTACAAGTAGCATTTACATAGTATTTAAAGTTCATAAAGCGCTTTTCAAATATTACCACATTTTATCTCCATTTAAATGTTGAAGAAGCTGAGGTCAAGAAACCTGAAGAAAGACCTGAAGAAACAGGTCAAATGACTCATCCAAGGTCACAAAGTTAGAGATCTAGTCAGGACTCAAAGCCAGGTCTTTTGATGCCAAGGCAAGCTCTTTTTCTTCTACATTCCCCATTTTAAAAAATCCACTTCCTCATGCCCCCAGAAAACTTGTCCTCTTGATTGGATGGCTCCTCCCGGAACTTCCATTTAAGGAAGGTTCCCATGTCAACTCTCTGTCTCTTCACTTGCCAACCAGATTTCTCCATCATACTGCTGTACCAAATACTTCCCCTCCTCCTTTTTCAGCCTCCATTTATGTGTTGTCTTCCCACTAATGTAAGCACCTCGAGGGCAGGGATTGTGTTTTTGCTTCTATTTGTACTCTCAATGTTTAGCACAGGACTTGGCACCACATAGTAAATGTTACTAAATCATTGTTGACTGATACATAAGAGAAGTTTGTGTATGTGTGTGTGGGGGGTTATGTGAACCTCTTTCTTAATCTTTTTATATATTGATTGTTAAATTCACACACGTGTGCCCCCCCCCCACACACATCCTCTCTGCCCTTTTGAGTTGCTGCTCCTATAACATAGCACATGCACATGCATTTACACACGTGCATGCATACACACACACACATACACATATGCACATGCACTTTCTCTGTTCTGCTGAGTTGATGCTCCTGTAACATAGCCTTTGAGAGCCCAGGGTCACCTCTATACTGCAAGAAGGCATTAGAGGGTTAAGTTGAAGGGTATAACCACAATTAAAAATAGATTATTTTCTATAAAAAATAAGCATAAAACTAATGAGAGGATGAATGAATGGCTGAGTGAATGAAAACGCATTTACTGAGTGTGTACTATATGCCAGACACTGTGGTTTTCAAAGTTACAAGGGAAAAAAAGTGGCAGATGAAATTTCTTTATTATGTCTCAGAAAATGGCCTATAAACTTAATTGAAAACTATTCTTTTCATGAGAGAGCTAGCCTGCACTAAGAATTATAGAGGACTTCTTGTCTGATTCATTGGCAGTAACTGTGTTTATACTGGAAATGCATAAGGCCTATAAATGAGTTACTGTGTTTTCTTCTCTACCCAAATGAAGTCTTAAATTAAATGTAAAACACAAAGGAGATAAAACTGTGAGCAAATCATTCTTTTTTAGATCAGTTGTTTCACATTTGGTGAATGTGAAAAAAAAATGCACTAAACTAAAGGGGAATAGATTAGTAAATTACTTCTAAAAAGCAAGTTTATTTTTTTTAATTATTAATTTCTTTTTTCAATTAACAAACAACAAAACAATTTCTCTTCCCTCTCCTTGACCTCTTTGGGAAAAAGTAAAAATAAAACACACCACTCATAGCAAGTATTCATACTTAAGCAAAATAAATTCCTGCATTCTGCATGGGCCATGTCCAAAAACTATATATCTTGGTTTATACCCTTTGCCCACTAATATACTGTCAGAAAATGGGTAGCACACTTCACACTCCTTTGAAATCATGATTGGTCATTGTGTTGATTAAGTTGTGAAGTCTTTCAAAGTTGCCTGCCTTTATAGTTATTGTTAAATTATTCTGCTGATTCTTCTCACTTTACTTGGTGTCTGTGTTAGTGTTCATAGGTTTCTCTGCAATCAGTATTTTCTTTTTAAAAATTATTTTATTTTTCCAATGATCAACCATTATTTTTTCCTTTAATTTTTCTCTATCACCTAGAAAAATAAAATATAAAAAAATACGAAATCACATAAACTCATTCAGGTAAAACAAATTCCATTAAATTTATATACCACAATTTGTTTGGTCATTACCCAATTGATAGATGGCCATGCCCAAAAGTTGTTATGAATATTTTTGTCCATATGGGCTTTATTCTTATTTAGAGTATAAGCCTGGTGGTTGTAGCCAAAGGGTAAATATAGGTTAGTAACTTTTTGAGCATAGTTCCAAATTGCTTTCCAGACTAACTGGACCAATTCACAGCATCTCTAACAGTGCATTAATTTGTTGGATCATGCTTGCCAGAGCATGTGTTTTTCAAAATCTGTCACTTTACAAACATTATTAAACATCTATTACTTTATGCCAGGCACTGTATCTTCTCTATGATCATCTTTTTTACTCAAGGAAATTGATGTATCTATTGTAGAAATGGAGAATCATTGCAATTGATACTGTAATATAAATTTAGATATATATGAGGAAGTCACATATAATATCTATATTAAAGTCCATTGAGAAGCACTGTGATGTAGTGGATAAAACTCTGGACTTCGAGGCAGGAAAACTTAAAGTCAAATCATTCTTCAGACACTTACTAATATGACCCTTAGACAGATCACTTAAATTTTTTGGGCTTGAATTTCCTTTTTCAGTTGAAGAGCTTAGCCTAAGTAAAATGAGAGTGTTGGTCTAGAAGATTTCAAAGGTCTAGAACAGTGGTCACCAAAGTGGAAGATTTGGACACCTGGAGGACAATGTCACGACCCCAAGAAACATATGAGCAGCAACTCAGAGAGTAGGAAGATGGGTCACATCACACTTTCTCCTTAATGGTCAACCATTGGTTTCCAATACAGCCACATAATGCCTTTAACCTATTTTTACTTTAAATTCTCCCCCTCTACCTGCTCTCACCACTAACCTTCCATAACTATATAAGTTCCCAATCTCTCTGCTTGTGCACCAGCAGTCCCTCGTGGTTTTTATAGTTTTATCACAACCCAGATGTCCATACAGCCAGCTGCATCCCCAGAGCACCTATACCCTCTCCCATGCCAGATCTTGTCATAACTGTGGCCAGGGTCCCTTCAAAGGGCAGGTTCTGATCTCCAGAGCCATGGCTGGTGAGTTGGAGTCTCATACTTCCTATTTTTTCATTGGACAGAATGGGTCCCACAGGATCAACAGGAACAGATAGATTGTGATCTGGATTGAAGATCTAATTACATTAACTTTTCCCTAAAAATGAGACTGTTTTTTGAGAAGGCTCTGGAGGAGGGTGCTGATAAGAGGGTCACACTAGCGATGTGACCCTAAGCAAGTCATTTAACCTGTCAGATTATTTTTATAAGACTGAATTACGTGAGTATGATAATGTCGTTGATTATCTGACCCTGGAAGCTTCAGTGAGTCCCTATCGCCCCCCAATTAAAATGTAGTTTCTTTGAGGACAGTGACTGCCTTTGATTTTGTGTTAGCACACTTTCCTCTTAGCGTAATGTTTGGCAAATAGTAAGAACTTAATATATACATTTTTTCATTCAGCCCTTCCTTCCTTCAAACCCTACAAGTTTTCCCAAATTCCTATTTTTTTTTTTTTGTAGAGGCCATCACCAGTTTTTTGGTCACCTAAGTTTACAACTTGGATATCTTCATTTCCTCACTCCCTCGCTTTCTCTCATCCCCAATAACTAATTAGTTATTAAATCTTATAATTTTTTGCCACTGCAATATTTCTAGCATTTGTCACCTACTGTCTATGTATGTAGCTACTACCTTACTTCAAACTTTCATCACTCGGCTCATTGTAATGGCCTCCAAATTAATCTCCTTTGACTCTTGTTTCTCTTCATTCTAATACATTCTCTGCAGAGCTGAAAATGTGGTTTTCTAAAGGAAAAGTCTGACTACATCATTCCATACCCAATAGACTGCAGTATCTATCTATTCACTCCGATTAGATATTACCTGATCTTTATCTCATAAAAGATAAAGTAACATAATAAATTACTAATATAGTAATTAGTACAGTAGCATAATTTTACAATGTATAAATGAGTAAACATGTATTTATTTGGAATGCTGGCCTAATTAAAAAATTATTGATGTGGGGCAAATTTTTAAAAAGAGTTTGGAGATCACTGGTCTTGAATCTGACCATATGTGTTCATATGTGGGTAGATGAACAATATATAAGACTTATCCATTAGCATACAGTTCTTGGACAGGCACTATAAAAGGATAAGAAGATGGACTCAGAACTAAATAAGAAGACAGCGGGGTTGATTGTTTTTGGGAAATGGCAAAGGGCTTTTAATGATGCCAAGCTTTTCTTGGAATTAAAAGTTGACACTTTTAATGATATTTTTTTACCTTTGTTTGTGTGGCTAAATCTCATTAAAACAAGAGTTTTCATGTAAATAAAAATTTACATCATTCAAAGGGCAATGCAGAGGCTTATGATTAGTGGTGAACATGATGTAACATAATAAATAAGGAATAATGAAGAAAAACCCAAGTAAAGGAGGTTTTCACTCATACAAGAAAATGTATGAGTAAAAAGACAATCAGCTGGTTATGTGACAGGAATGAGTAGCAATCAATGGACAGACCTTGTGTGCCTCTGGTATCTTCTTGTTTTGGGGAGGAGAGGAAGGCCCATAGCTTGACCTCAGCTGATCTCAGCCATGTGGGATGTGGGAAATAGTTACCCATGATTCGTGGTTTGTGAACTCCATCAGTGGAGAGAAGAAACATTTCAAAGGAATAACAAATCCATTTCTGGGTACATTTTGTATTTTGCTATCTGTACGCATGATATCCCCTATTGCCCAACAGAAGGTGAAATCCTTACATTCAGACTGTTTATCTTTGTATCTCTGGTACCTAGCCTAGTACCTTGTGAGTTGAAGGCCTTATCATATTATTATATTATTATCTATATCTATATGCATATCTGTCTATATCAATATCTATCTATATTTGTATCTATCTATATCTAAATACATTTATATGTGTGTATATATATATGTGTGTGCACACACACATATGGGAGAGAGGGAGAAAGGGGAGAGAAAGAGAGACAGAGAGAGAGAGAAAGAGAGAGAGAGATGGAGAGAGAGAGAGAGGGAGAGAGAGAGAAGAGAGAGGTGTGTGGGGGGATAGTTAACATTTGGCCTAGTGCCTGAAGCAAATCCCCTGCACTTTCCCGGGCCATGCTATAATGACAGTACCTATTAAGTAAGTTCTACCTTGGTTGATTTCCCTTTTGATATGACCTGACATAGCACCCATTCTTGGAAATCTTGATCCCAGCTTATGTCCTGAGTAGTCTGAAGACTGAGCTCCCCAGAAAAGTCATCCAGCCCTCACAGTGGCAAGGGAGGAAGGAGGGTAGTGGGACAGGTAAATGGCCGGGTGTTCAATGTGAGAGAAGTTGTTTTGAGGGGCTTTCACTGGCTAGCCCATGACATCTGCCCTTTGAACCAGGATTCTGAAGGAACATGGACAATGAGAATGGGGTGATCATATTCTTGAAGGGCTGGCTTATATGTTTTTGGATTGCATGGGATATTGGTGAAGGGGTAGAATAAAGAAGAAGCCAGTTGGGTTTGCAAGCTTGATTGGGCTACACAAACTCAGAGGTTGAGACCCCAAGAGAATGTCCATCAAATGTGGCATTTCCAGGCTCTCCTTTTGGGAATGGCACCAACTGTAGTAAATGGATCCCCTAGGTGCAGTGTGCATTTATTTGCCTGGGAGCCTCTTTAATGGGGGATATACAATAGATGCTCTTTCTCTAAAACGACTTCTTCTGAGCTTCTCCTGTGGCCCAAGTGCATATCTGTGGGTGTCTTCAACCTCTGGTTATCAAAGGTCAAGATTAGATTCCTATAGTTAGTTGCTATGATTATTACATAGTACAAGAAAAGATCATAGGTCACAGAATTTAAAACCCAGTATAGAAGTTTGCCTGCCGATTATGCCCGCTCTGGTGGTGGCAGCGTGGCCCGTGGGAGCCTGTGGCTGGTGGCACCCTGAGGGTAGAGCTCCTATTGGACACAATCCCCTAGATCTGAGCTCTCCTGAGCCCCGGCCATGGGGTGCTGCCATAGCAGAGACCACAAGGATGCCGGCAGGACTGACGGAAACTACTTTTGGACCCCTGCAGTCGCCTAACCAAGGCCTTAAGTGGAGCAGAACCCAACCACCACAGCCTACCTGCCGCCCGTACAGAGGAGCAGGCCCTGCTGTCTTCTATCCTTGCTAAGACAGCCAGCAACGTCATTGAAGTATCGGCAGCAGATTCCCGGGGCGTGGGTACATGAGTACAAAGACCCAGCGAGACAACACAGTACCTGCCTCGCTGTCCGGCCTGGGCAGGAGCTTGACTCACCAGAAGAAGCTCCCACTGCCCGCTCTCACCTGCCAGCCCCTCCAAGTGCTTGCCCCTTACCCTGTCCCCTTAGCAGATTTGCGGCGGGTCTCCAAAAAGGCTGCTTTATTCCTGTAGTGCACTTTCTCAGATCCGGGTTGACGCAAAAGAGGAGTTAGTCGTGCAGTTTGGGGTCCCCTGAGGACAATTTCTGGAGATCTTTCCCTTGTTCCCGCCTTCCTTTCCCCTTATTTCTTCCTGCTTGTACAGAAACCCAACTTACTACTAATCACGGAGGAGAAACTACCCCAGGAGTCCAGAGATGTTTGGGGGCCTCATGTTGACACACAATGGGTTCCCAAGAAGCCTTTGTACCCTGGGGCCCTGGCTGAATACTTTGGGGGGAGCTATGGGTTTTGCCAGTTGGGGTTGGGGGGAGGCAGAACTAGAGGACTGGGAGGGTAGCGGTTTGGATATGAATTATTATTTCATGACTGGGGGTGGTGGGTAGGAAGAGATTTGGCTTCCTTAAGATGGCCCTTCTGGTTGGGGCTAAGAGCTAAAATGGTTGTTTCTGTTTCTCACACTCAGTTTTTACACGTTTGATCCTTTAATTTTGTTTGTCTTGGTTTGCTACCCTCCATAAAGGACATCTATCCATCCTGAAAACAAACAAACCAACAAACCAAACTGGGCATAGAAAGTATTTAATCTGCCATTTTATAGATGAATAAATTAACGTGAGGAGATACTGAGTGACTTATTCAACATCAAGCAGCTGCTTAGTGGTAGATACAGGCCTAAAACCCAAATCTCCAGAGTCTTAAGTCATAAGATCATAGGTTGTGAGCAGGGAGGGGCCTCAGAAATCCTCTAGTCTGGAGATTCTTTACTTGGAGTCCATGAACTTTGAAAAATACATATTTTGATAATGATTTAAATATAATTGATTTCCATACAGGCATTGAAGATCCATCATGTTCTACTGGAAAGTCAGAGGGGTGATGGAGAGGATATAGGAGAGAGCAGATTTGGGGAGGGGATATACAAGGGGATCATTATTTTGGGGTGGTGGGTAGGGGAAAGATGGGGAGAAAATTTGTAACTCAAAATGTCATGGAAATGAATGACGTAAACTAAAAATGAACAAAAAAATATAAAAAATATGTAATTGATTTCCTAGGTAATTATATGTGTTACATTTTATGCATTTAGAAGATCATGCAGGTTCCAAGATTACCTTTTTAAACTAGTTTACTCTTAGTACAAAGACATAAAGAGGGCATAGTAGATTTAAGTCTCCTCGTCTAGAGAAGGGGTCCACCAACTTCACCAGACCAAAGAGGTCTATGACACAAAAAAGGTTAAGAACTCCCATATGTAATACAACTCCCTCTTCCAAGTCCTGAGAGACTCAGGAGGTAAGCAAGTTTGGAGTGGTCACAAAGCCTGTATGAGTCAGAGGCAGGCTTGGAAACCTGGGCTTTCCAACTCTAAGGTCCCATTGTTCCTCTATTGTTCCTGATAGAATAGGTATCTGAAATTGAGAAATCTGAGTACTGTACCGGGTAACTCAGCCTTTCCAATTCAGGGATAAAAAGACCAGTGTCAATAAAATTTCCAGCATTTCTTGGTTGTTCACTAACACATTTTGCTTTTTCAGTTGCGGCTCACTAGCTATTTTGACTGATGGATTCCATATGCTCCTGCTCCCCTGAAACATAAGTAAAACTCCAGACACGGCACCTATCAATTTAAGAAAAACAACCAGGTTGTAGAATCATTTTTCTTAGCTTCATTTGTCGCCACTTCACGTGAAAGGAACAGATAGTCCCTGCTGGGACAGAGAGTCTAGAACACAGGCTGCCACCTGAAAAACAATCTCCCTCTTAGTAGTCTGGCCATTAGATATGTTGGCTTTTCATGTAAGTCTCTGATGTAATAAGAATTTTCCAAATGCATAAAATATGTTGCCTAACTAGAAATATATTAAGGTTATTAATTCACAACACTAGCCAAGTCATATTAAACTCTATTTTCTTATCATTATCTTTTTTTTTTTTTTTGGTGGTGGTGGTGGTGAGGGAGGGGAAGAGTGGCAAATCAGTTGTATAAGTGACAATAAAATATTCATTATTTTCATCAGATTTGATACAATCATTACATATTAGGAAGGGACTGGCATTTACTCTGCATGGGGAAATCCTAGTGTGGGAACTTTTCCTGGCACTGTAGACTTCAGACTTTCTACAGCTCAGGAGAGAATTGGCAAAGGTAACCAGAGGTTGTTATTTGGTTGGCATCTGGCAGCTTGTGAGTGTCAGAAATGTGATTTGAACCAAGACATTCCTGAATTAATTCTACACTTACTTCCACTATGCCGCGTTATCTCTTTGCATTCTCTTTATAGAATTTTAGCAAAAATTACACTAGTATAAAAATGACAAGGGTAAGCTTGGAACCTGCATGATCTTCTAATTGTTATCTCATTATCACAGGGGAAAAATAGGAGTCATAATGACAAAATTTTCCGAGATAAACAGGACCTATAGAAGGGGACCTTATTTTGACACCTTACTAGCTATACTTTGCATAAGTCACTTAAGTTGTATGTATTCCTTTTTTAAAAAAAATTAATTTATTTATTTTCTTGTTTACATCATTCATTTCCACGAGATTTTGAGTTGCAAATTTTCTCCCCATCTTTCCCCCACCTACCACCCCAAAACAGCCTTATCCCACTATATACCTCCTCCCCCAATCTGTTCTCTACTTTGTCCTCCCCCATCACCCCTCTGACTTTCTGGTAGGGCAAGATGGATTTCCCTACCCCAGTACCTTTATATCTTAATTCCGAGTTGCATGTAGTTAATAATAATAATAATAATAATAATAACATATATATACATATATATATATTTAACATTTCATTATAGAACTTTAAATTCTAGATTCTTTCCCTTCCTCCCTCATCACCCACCCCCACTGGAACGACAAGCAGTTCAATACAGGCTGTACTTGTGTAGTTACATAGAACATCTCCACAATGGACATATTGTGAGAGACTGATTATATGCCCCTCCTTCCTATCCCGCCCCCCCACCCCCGTTCTGTTCTCTATCCTGTCCCTGTCCCTTTACAGATGTGTGTGCTTCTAACAACCCTGCCCCCCACCCTGCCCTCCCCTCCATC
>CM053592.1:68153089-68171009 GCA_028646515.1 Pseudochirops corinnae | reverse complement strand
TTATTATTATTATTATTATTATTATTATTATTAACTACATCCAACTGGAACTTGAGATACACAGGCACTGTGGTTGGGAGATCCATCCTGCCCTACCAAAAAGTCAGAGGGGTGAGGGAGGAAGACATAGGAGAGAATAGACTGGGGGAGGGGAGACACACTGGGATGGCTGTTTTGGGGTGGTGGTTAGGGGAAAGATGGGGAGAAAATATCTAACTCAAAATCTTGAGGAAATGAATGATGCAAACTAAAATAAAATTAAAAAAATAAAGACAATACTACACAAAAAAATAAAATTTTTCATTATAATTTATTATTTCTATTTTTAAATCAAAGTTATATTTTACTAATCTGTCATGCCCACTACCTTACCTGCCATTGAGCAAATTAAAAATTATAACAAAGAAACCTTAAAACAAAGCCCTCAATACATAACTACCCAGTCAAGGGAAAAAAAAACCCCAACAATTTGCCCACATTGTTCATGTCCATAATTGTATGAATATATGTCTCTTTCTGATTTTAAGTTCATCACCTCTCTGTTAGGAGGTGAGTGGAATATTTAATCTTCATTATTTTGGATTTGAGATTCATTGTTGCTTTGATCAGAATTCTAAGACCTTTCAAAGTTGTTTTTCTTATAATGTTGTCATCACTGAATCAGTTTACATTTCTATTTTCTTTGCTCTTGCGCAGTGTTTTTAATGACCTAAAGCTTCTGCCTAACACAAAAGTCAATTTTGAAGGCATCAATTTCGCAATATTCTTCTGATGCTCTATGGCTATGAGTCATGAAGCTCCATAATAACTAAAGGATTAAAATTATAAGTTATCCAAAAATCAATGGAGAAGACCACAGTAAATTCAAGTATATTGTTTAATATTACTGATGAAGGATTGCATCAAAGGAGTAATGCAAAAGATCTTATCAGAGAGATGAATGACTAGACAAGGAGATGGGCCAATTATGTATGTAGAGTGAAGGATAATCAGTGAAGAGCCTGCTTACTTCATTGATATAGTTAAATCTTAAAAAAAAAAAAAAAAGGAAATAGTAAGAAACTCCTATATTCCAGGTGCTAAGTGCTGGGGACACAAAGATGAAAAAGAAAGACAGTTTCTGCCTTCAAACAGCTTAAAGTCTGACAGGGGAAGGCAACACACAAAAGATAACTGAAGAGGTTGGAAGAGATATGGGGAAAGTATCCAGGACAAGGATATGGTGGAGAAGTCAAAGGAGTCCAACATGAGGGCTGCCTAGTGGAAAATGGTATGTCTATCCTGTGGCCCTTTTAGAAGTGGAGATCCAGGAGGAGGATATCTGTGCACTATTAAGAAATAAAGAGAAAGAATCCCCAGCATGCTGTGTGGATCTGCTGTGGAGGTAGGGCTCATAGAAAGGTATGGGCAAGAATGGCAGAGAATCAAAAAGTCATGTGTGGGTGGTGGTTTATATTCGGGTGGCAGTCCTCATAGCCATAAGGTCACTTAAATCTGAAGATATGTATGCTTCCTGAAAGAAGGGGCAGTCTTGGAATATTCAGTGCCCAGTATAGAGTAGGTGCTTAATCAATACTATTTGACTAGAGAGTGAGAAGTAAACATTTTTTTTAATAGCAGAAATCATTTGAATTACTATCTGTTCATGCAATGGTTACTGTTCTAGAGCAGTGATTCTGAGGATGTCATTTTTATGAGGTCTAGTTACTGAATATATCTGAATGTGACTAGAAACCTCTTCTCAAACCACATATTTTCACTTCTGTGCCCTGAAGCTGCCAGAAGACGCCCTGTAATGTGAGGTTGAATTGCAAACTTATTCAGAGCTTCATATTTTTTAATAACTTTTTTTTCCTCATTTCCTTTAACAAAAGTCAGCAGGGCTTTTAAAATGTAATCCCTTTATCTCTGACCTTTTAAGCGAGAACGTCTCTAATGATTTCTTCTCATACCAAAAAATCAGGACATTAAAGCTATCTTCACACTAATACCCATGCAGCTAGGGAACCTTTTTAGCATTATTGTCCTCATGAAATGAGAAACAAACCTAACAGAAGACAAAATATGATAGAGGATAAGGTGAAAAATCGATAAAATAAAGGAATGGTACAAACATAAGAGGGCGTCAGCATCCTTACCCTTACCTTGTTCTACCACTTAGATGCCTGCCTAGTTTACTAACATTAGACAGATAGATAGATAGACAGACAGACAGACAGACATAGACAAACAGATAGGCAGACAGGTATATGAGCACATAGACAGGTACATTTCTATTTTGCAGGAAGGGATTCATTGAAATTTTTTTCCTTTTCTCCCATACCTTCTATGAAGGAAGTTAAATCCTATTACCTTAATTCATCCCTGCACTATAGTAAAGACTGTATTGCTTGTGTCAAGGGAAAGGATTCATATGTCCCTACTCATTCTTCCATGGCTTCCTACTATGTTTTATTATTTAAGATGTTCCAGTTAAAGAAATTTGTTGAGTGTGAAGAGCTGGCATAATTGGAAGGAGACTGTTCACTTCAAGAACTAAGAGAAAATAGAGATGATTTGACATTATAGTAATTTCTTCTTCTGTGATATTAAGGGAGAATTTTGCTTTGAAAAAAATTTGTCATTGAATTTAATTTAACAAATATTCGGGTACCTACTGCTATGTAATACTCTGTACTACTACATTACATACTATTATGTATAAAGTCCTGGGAAATACAATGATATATTTTTGGCCTAGTAGGAGGCAGGAATAAGACACATACATATACATAGCTACAGTGTAAGATGGTATCTGAGCACAATACTGCAAGGTGTAGAAATGATATGCCACAGGAGAGATGGTGTCAGGCAAGGCTTTAAGGAATGGGTAAAGATGAGCTAGACCTTGATTGATTGATAGAATTTCTTAGAATTATGGAATTTTAGACCCAGAAGGTACCTTGATGATTTTCTAGTGCACTTCCTCCTTTTACAGGTATGGAAATCAAAGAACTTAGGTGATGTGCTCAAGGTCATCCTGATCATTTTTGGTGCAACCAGCAGGAAAACCCTTGATTCCTGACATGACAACCTTCCCATGACAACCAGGGGTTCTTTGCCTTTTAATGTGCGTATTATGGACCCTTTTGTCAGTAGAACCTATGAACCCCTTTTCAGAATGATGTACATAGAACAAAATGCATAAAATATCAAAGGAAATTAAATATATTGAGATACACTTAACAAGATTTTTTTTTAAAAGTTCATAGATCCCCAGGTTAAGAATTTTCTGCTTCATTGTTCTGCAGCAAATCTTAACCAGGGGCTCAGAAACTTGTTTTTGTTTTTATTTTGTTTATTTTTTTAATGTGAAAATTGTTTCATACACCAATACTACAAAATTAAACAATTTATTAAATATTGGCTGTGCATAATACTATATTTGCTAGATGATAGAGGTGACACAAAGTTTAGAAAAATTATAGCCCCTACCTCCATAAAGCTTAAAGTCAAGTAGACATATAAGACACTAAAAAAGCTACAATTTACAATATAATAAAAATAATTGCAATAGAGGGTTCAAAAAGAAAGGACTCAGTGGGGTTTAAGAGGAAGGGTTTTTGTTGACAAGCGTAAGCTTCACAATGGAGGTGGCATCTGAATTCAACTTTAAAGGATAGGTAGAAGAAATTTGATGTAGGAGGAAAGGCATTAAAAGCATCCCTGCTTTTTTTCTACTTATTCTAAGAAAAAAAAAACTGAATCAGATGACTGGGGTGGGGAAGTTTAACATTTATATTTCAATCCAAAATGTGTTAAGAAATAATGTATTCATCCAAAAAAAAGATAGTGCTATGAATGTGGTGTCCATGAAGGAAATTGAATCCTATTACCTTAATTCATTGCTGAATTATAGTGAAGGCAGTACTGTTTTTGTCAAGGGGCAGAGTTCATTTGTCCCTATTCATTCCTCCATAGTGCTCCACCTTGGTTTATTATTTAAGATGTTCCTGGTGAAAGAAATTGCTTGAGTCTAAAGAGCTGGCATAATTGGAAGGAAATCGTTCACTTCAAGAACTGAGAGAGAATGGAGATGATTTGGCATTTAAATTCATATTTCCCCTTTTGTAATATGAAGGGATAGTTTATTGAATAGAGATATTTTAAAATGAATAAATTCCTCCATCTTCTATTTCCTTCCAGTAATTTATTTAAAGACTAAAATCAGGGGCAGGCATATCTCCTTGAATAGCTGGCATATGAACTCAATTATAGTGTGAAGAAAAATAAGGTTTTAAATTTTATTCCAGTGTTGAGCTCTGCTTGATGATGAGTTGGAAGAATAAAGGAAAAATATCTTCATTGATGAGACATAAAAAACCAAAAACCTGCATTCTTACAAACTTGAACTACATTTCCCCTAATTGCATATTTTCTGAGATCAGCTCCTTGGGTGTAAATTGCCTCAGGAGACCTCAAGGACCCATTCCCTAAGAAGAACCTTTGCATGATAGATCTTAAGTATGGCAACAGAAGGAACTCTGAATTTTCCTTGTTAGAGAGTTCTAAGACATATCTTATCCACTGTGAAGTTGATATTGCAATAAGCAAATAAAGACCTAGAGTCCTAGTATCTATTAAATTTAGTTTTCATAAGAAATAAATTCACTAGAAGAATGTGGGGAGCAGTGCTTGGCAAAGTACAAACATAATTTAAGAAGAAGCCTGAGAAAGGAAGACCTGGGGAGCATAAAAGAGGATTTTGCTTGATTGCTACATGAGGACTCTACACAATATAATTAAGAACAAATACACTGGGCTCTTTCTTGTTTAGGAAATAGTTCTTGTATACTTTGCTGGAGCTACATCTGTGTTTAGTGTTCACCTTCCTGAGCTCAGATTTAGGAAGAGCAGGGTTCAAATTCTATCTCTAAGCTTATAAGCTGTGTGACATTGGGCAAGTCATTTATTTCTCTGAGTTTCAGAATTTCAGTCATTTTTTTTAGTTGTGTCTAACTCTTTGTAACCCATTTAGAGTTTTCTAGGCATAAATACTGGAGTGGTTTTTTTCATTTCATTCTCTAGCTCATTTTAAAGATGAGAAAATTAAGGCAAACAAGGTTAAGTGACTTGTCCAAATTTTCCCAGCATACTTATAAAATGGGGATAAAACTATCTCTGGCACCTACCTCATAGTGTTATGATATTCAAGTGACATGGTGTACATACAGTACAATGATAGGAAACTTATCTATCAGAGTGTAAGCATAAGAAAAATGGATTTTTGTTAGTATTTCTTGGAGTTCAGTTTCCCAGGATCCATGGCCAAAACAATCTCTTGTTCCCAGGTATTTCACACAGAGCCCTGGCACAGACCCAATCAGGTGCTGAATCTCATATACCCGATGACACTGAACCAATCAATCAGCTGCTGGGTCATGTAGACTTAAGCACCTTTTGGCACTAAGTCAATCAGGTGCCAAGTCTTTGTTTGAAAACAATATATTCTGGGAGACTGGTATTTTGCCTGGGGGCTCACTCATGGGAAGAATGCTTTTCCTGAGGTCTTTTTGATTTCCCCAATGAGATACTGGGTAACCTTTGTTAAGATGTCCCCTCTTCCCCTCTGGCTTTGTGAACCTAGAAGTTGGACTCCCTGGGTTTGGCAATGTATGTAAATAGTCTTGTTTTTACTCTTACTCTGTTAAGACAGTTGGAACTCTGTCTATTATATTACTAATTGATTTTCTCCACTTTCAGAGTGATGACCTTTCCCCTGAGCTAGTGGATGATGTTAGTCTTTCTTGGATGCTCACTTCTTTACCTTTATCTTCTACTTACACATCTGTCTGCATTTTTTAATTAAAGTAAGACTGTTAACCCCTTTGAAGCTGTCTTTCCTCTATAAAAGCCAATCAAGAACCTATGCTAGCAGCCCTTCTGTGTGCTACTGTTATGGGTCTTACACAGAGTTTCCCAACATGTTAGCTAAGCTTGCTATTTTCATTTTAAAAAGTATTGAAAGCATTAGTGAATTCTAATTGGTTCAGGGGGCTAACAGCTTGAAGGAGTGATGAAGTTTTCTGATCAACTGAGTACAATAAAAGTCAGGGGACAAGAAGCTCCAGCTCCTCCCTGAGGCTTGGCCAATGGACCAATGTGGGAAACACAGAAGTAGGGGATTTGTGCTCAAATGAATCAAAGCTATATAGTCTATGACTTTCCTTCACCTGTTCTCCCTGCTATGGCTAGATAAATTTCCCTTTGTTAACTGGATAGTATTAGATGAATGTCTCTTTTCATTCAAATGCCAAGCATGAGGTAGCAGGTCGTTTAAAGTCAGGTCTAGTCTACTACAACTGATGTGCAAACTTTAAAGCTCTATTTAAATGTTAGTTGTTACTATTACTATTTTGACTATGATTACAACTAATGAGTGGATGAGTGGACAACTATTGTTGCTTTTGCAACTACTACTACTGCTACTACTACTACTACTACTACTACTACTACTACTACTACTACTACTACTACTACTGGCAACTAGGTGTCACAGTGAATAGACTATTGAATTTGTAATCAGGAAGACTTGAGTTGAAATCCTGCCTCAGATACTACTTGTGTGATTCAGAGATGTCAAGTAATCTGTCTCATTTTTCATTTATTCATCTGTACATTAAGAATGAGAAAAGTATCACCCACCTCAGATAGTCATTACAAGGGTCAAATAAGATAACTTATGCAGAGAATTTTGTAAGCCCCCGAGTGCTATATACTATCATTACTGCTAATAAATACTATTGTTACTGTCAGTATTTTTATTATTCTCTCTACAGTGGAAAAAATATAACCCATCTATGTCTTTCCATTCTATCTGATTCTTGTCAATGCCCTTCTATAAATTCTCTGTACAATCTGCAGTGTTCCTACCTTTCTTAACCTCTTGCAAATTTCTCTTCTCCCCAAAGTCTAAGGTGCAGTGATACTGACTTACTTGCTGCTCCTCACACAGGAAATTCCATCTCCAGTCTCCATGTCTTTTTACACTGACTGTCCCACATGCCTGAGGTACATTCCCTCCCCTCCTCCTCTCCACCTCTTAGAATCCCTGACTTCCTCCAGGAATAAGTTGAAACACCTACTTCAGCAGTAGGCCCAGCTGCTAATTCCTTCAACTCTGAAATTATCCTGCATCTACTTTACATTATGTTTCATGTCCCTATATATGCATAGTTTCCCCCATTAAAATATAAGTTATCTTAAAGACAGTGACTCTTCCTTTTTCTTTGTATCCCTAGAACTTGGCACAGTGTCTTAGCACTGAATTTAGCACATAGTAAGCATTTAATGAATGCTTATTTATTAATTGATGCCTTTTGTAAGTTCTCTTATATGTATTTTTGGGATTGATTTTAGAGTATACTGTGAAACCCTGACTATAGAAGAAATCATTTCAATTCATCATAGCTAGCTTTTTTTTTTTAATTTTAGGTCCATTTGTGAAATTTTGGCTTTGTGGCAGTGGTTTGTTGATCACTATTTAACAATGGGCTGGGGGGGGGGGGAAGGGAAGAGGGAATGCTTGCAACACACTTGTAAATTTAAATGTATTGTTACTTTCTCCATCACTTTAAGTCTCTAGACAAATGACAAAGCAATAAATCAAACCCTGATCTGTAGCATTTGCCAATTTCCAAGGTGCAAAAGGAACAGATCACTACTTTGTGGTCACTTCATTTTTGAGTGTGCTTTTTATCAAAATATCCATGAATTTTAAGTCAGTTTTCATTTGTTATTACCAATGTCTATCTCCTTTTACTCCTTTTGTTTCTTTTGTTTTATTCAACTTCATTTTTTCCTATCTTATTTGGGATATTATAAGGTAGATTTTCTTCTTCAAAACATGCTCCAAGGAAGGATGTTTGGATTTTAAATACTTTTAGAAGCTTACAAGAAAGGAAAAAGGATTACTCAGACTTGAGAATAATTGCTAAGAGAAATAGAATCTGTTTATTCTGGCAAAGTTACTAGATCTTGCAGCTAAAGGAGTGTTTAAATGCAAAGGCAGAGCTTAAACTCAAAAGGATCTGAAGATTGGATAGACTTTGCAGATGAACAGAAAGGAAAAAGGCAATTTCAGTCTGGAAAAGTGAGAAGTAACAGATATTCATTAAAGGTAAACTAAAAAAAAAAAGATAAATTGCAAAATTTTGAATATTACTGCAGCTCATTTAAGTTCTGAGATGTCTTTATCCCAAATCACACTGTCATAGATACAGTCTGCTTCCCACATCTAGGATAAGAACATCCTGCATCTATCTACCATAAGGATTCTGGGGTAACTCTGAGGAAGCTGGGGTGATTCTTAAATGCCATCTCCTGACCAGCACCAAGACCCTTCCTTCTAGCCCGTGCCCCACCAGGTAACTTCTCCTCAGAAATTTGAGTTGAGTGAATTTCACTCTTACAGTTTATGGAAGTTTCCCATTCCAACTAACCCGAGACAGGATTGAGAAAGCATACTGAAATCTTACAGGTGACTGGAATATACACTTTTTCTGATAGCATTTCACTTCATCAAATGACTTTTGAAGTCTTTTGACAATAAGCAACCAAGCTTGATTGACTGAGCCTCATCTAGTGGCAGTATCCTGCTATAATGGGATGTAGTAGTTTCAACCCCACCCTTATACTACACTATACTAGAGTGGCTCCTATGTAAGAGACACTGTGCCTGATGCTAGAGATAGAAGCAAAGGCAAAGCTGTCTCTGACCTCAGGGGGCTAAGAATTGAGGTGTGGAGTGGGGGAGGAGAATTTGACAAGTTCAAGTTAATAAGCAGAAACAGACAACATGCAAAGTATATACATGGTGATTTGGGTGCCCAATCATAAGCAAGGGATGTGTTTGGGCAGAATCATTCACTTAGTGCTTTATTATGTACTTATCAGGTCTCAGGGACTGTGCTAAGGGCTAGACATACAAAAGCAAAAACAGTTTTTGCCCTCAAAGAACTCACTATCTAAAGGGAGATACGATATATAAATATCTGATTTCATAGAAGATTATATATATGTAGACACACACAGACAGAAGAGAGAGGAAACAGAGAGACAGAAAAGAGAGGAGAGACAGAGAGAAAGAGAAGAGAAGAGAACAGTGTGTGACAAAGAGAGAAAAGAGAGGGGAGAGAGAGAGAGACAGACAGACAGAGAGTGACAGAGAAAAGAGAGACAGAGACGCACACAAAGAGAAAGAGAGAGACAGAGACAGAGAGAGACAGAGAGAGAGACAGAGAGAGACAGAGAGAGAGGGAGAGATAGAGAGAGAGAGGGAGAGATTGAGAGAGAGAGGGAGAGACAGAGAGAGAGAGAATGAGAGAGAGACAGAGACACAGAGAGAGAGAGGAAAGACAGAGAGAGGAGAAACAGAGACAGATAGAGACTGACAAAGAGAAAAGAGAGACAGAGACAGAGACACACAGAGAAAGAGACCTGGACAGAGACAGAGACAAAGACAAAGACAGAGAGACTGAGACTAGCTTTTGGTGAAGTAGGGGAATATTTACCACAAGTATGGGAAGACTGCCCCCCTGGAGGGAATGAGTGGATGAGAACAGTTTGCTTCAGTGTTCATGAAGGCCACTGAAGAAGATGCTATGGAGAGTTTAGAGCTTGGTCAGACATTGAAGACACCAAGGTCATCTACTGTATTCCTGACCATTGCCAGTCATCCTGAGTTTTGTCTTGTCACCGTACTTTGATAAGTTTGGAAGAGTGAGGCTGACAAATTTGTGCAACTCTGTGCCACTTAAATCCAATTTACACACAAGTCAAGACATCACCTCATGCTGTTATTGGTCCTCTTCAAAACCAAATGACAAACAACATTATGTGCTAAGTGCAGGGTACGTAAATACAAGCATTAATATAAATGTTTGGCTTTTGGTTCATAGGGAAGTTGAAATGGCAACATGAGCCCTAATTTAGCCGATTCATAGGAAGCACATTGGTTGAAAGTTGCTATTAATTTTAATTTGTGGAACTTGATACTACTGCAATATTTGTACCTAAAATTCAATGCAGAATTTATCTATTTTTAATGGAGTTAAGTGATGAAGTTCTTCTACTGAGGTCAAGGGAGCTGAGGTTTATTTTGCTCAATATGCTGAAGAGATCCTTTTGCAAATACAGATCTGAATCTTTGAAAGAAGCTAAGATTTCAGCTTTAGCTAGATTCATTCTCTCCATCCCCATACCCAATCTTTTAACAGTGAACAAAACCAGACATCTTTTCCTCTCTCCCTATTTTTTTTTCCATATGCTATACAAATGAGTTACCTCCGAAGCCCCTACTTGAAGTTGGAAGATATAGTTATTTTCCTGGCATATGTTTTTTGAAAATTGTCACAAAGTTATCCATTTCTAGACAGGCAGTGAATTTAAAGACTGCCATTCTACTGAGTACAATAGGTGATTAAGTTTTTGTGGGTGCTAACATGCCCTTTTGGTTTAAAATATGATCCTGTGAAAAGAGCCAACTGAAAGAATCATAAAAAAATAATATATGAGCTAGGTGATACGGGATTTCAGAGATGAGAACCCAAAGACTAGCATCCAGGAAGATCAGGGTGACATTTTTCTAATACAAAAAAAAATGAGTTTGCTGCCCTTGTGATGACTTTGCTTGGCTACTGTAATGAATGGATGACTTTGAATTATCCAAAGGTTAATTAAGTGGTCATTCTTGATGAGAGTGTGAATCTGTCATGGGTCATTTGTGAGACATACATAAATGCCCAATAGAACTACGAGGACATATCTTTTTCAGGCTTCCCTTTGTTTCAACTGCAAACTTAAATTCAACTTTTGGTGAATTTGTGACTGCTGACATATGGATGAATTTGTAAAGTCTAAATAGACAGATGGATAGATAGACTTGATGGTGGGCTATCATGATGTTTCAAAAGCTTGAGATTCCATGGTGATAGCTATGTAGAACACCTATGTTAAATCCTGAGTTTATCCTTTGAAAGTACTTTGTGGATACTTTGCATATAGTCTATATTTAATGATCTGTCTCTTTTTCTAGGTCTTTGTATCCCCAGCAATGGTCACAAACCTTTCACATACTAGATACAATATTACTAATTCTCAAATGTACTGTAATTGACTTCTACATGTTGTCAATAATATGATATGGATTGACAAAATAAAGAGTTCTCCCCACAAAGTCAACTGCTTTGCTAGAGACAGAGAATAAGAGTAAGAATGACAAGAAAGAATGAAACATTCTGAAAAGTCACAAAGGAGACTGAAGAATGATAGTTTAAAAACTAGAGATGACAGATGGTAGCAATCAATATCCCTTCTTCTAATTAATCCCAGAATCCATCTTTGATTTGGTAAAGAATTTCATCACTTACAAGTCATATTCTCCCACCACCACCCCTTAAGAGACAAAAAACAGAGTGAATTAGTTCTGTTGAGCCAAGAGGGCTGGCTACACTATACTCTGTTGAGGGTTTCTATAGATAGAGACAATCCACTTGCAGAACTATGTGTTTATAGCTTAGTGCACAAATGCCAGAGATACATAACACTGAGTATTCTAAAACAAATTGAGGAGATTATTTTCAAAGCATATATACCTCCATGCAATTTGTTTCATTCATTTAGAGTTCTTAAGTATTCTAATCAGAATTTCAGACTCTTCTAGTTCAGGTCTGGGTGCTAAAAATGCAACATTTGCTAGATACATGCAATTGAAATAGTGGTTCTCTTGATATATTCTCAGTACTAACAAAGAAATAATTTGTTTTTACTTTTCTTTTCTTTTTTTTATCCTGTGGCAATGTAATAAGAGAGGCCACTAAGTAAAACCTTATAAATAAAGTATGGGTAGATTTTATTAATATTTTCATGATTAGCTGTTTGGGGAGTTATGGATATGGTTCAGGGAAGCAAAATTAAACTACAGTACAGATTCCCTCTAGATATAAATACAGCCAGATGTGATATATTTTTGTAAATATGAATAATTGGTGGTGATTGCCAAACTCCTTCATTGTAGCTATAAATAATCAAATTACTTTGTTTTATTAGAGCAAAGAATATTGCTTTCTTTAAAGTATGAACTCATTAAGCTTAATTTTCTCTCTATGATGTCTTGGAGAAAACCAATTTGAATAGGTTTGTTTAGTGTGTGTGTGTGTGTGTGTGTGTGTGTGTGTGGGTGGGTGGGTGCTTGAGAGACAGAGGCAGAAACACAGAGAGACAGAAAAAGAGGGTTGAGAGACAGAGGGACATACAGATAGAGGAAGAGAAGAGGAAGAAAAGGAGAAAAAAGAGATAGTAAGTCTATCTCCAGCCTACTTTTTTTCCTTTTAACTCTTCACTCTTTTCCAGCAGTTCTCTTCCTACCTTTCATAGATCCCCAGGATAAGATTACAGGTAGATATTTGAAGATTCATTCACTAGCATATATACACACCGACATTTCTAAATCAAAAATACCCCCTTCATATTTCCATTCTGTTTGGGGAGCATGACCTAGAAAAGGTTAAGGAAAAGTAAGCTCTCTTCTTGTCATGACTCTTCTGCTATCACACTCCCTAGCTACCTAAAGTAAATCAGTACCTGCTTTACTATTCCACATCCCATATATCAAAATAACATATTATTGTCATCATCATCATCATCATCATCATCATCATCACCATTGACTAAACATTTATGAAGCATTAATAAAGTATCTTTGCTTCCATCACAGCCCATACTATACTATCCTATGCATAAGTTCATCTAAAGAAGACATTATTTAAAAAAAAAAAGATTCATGCAGATTTAGCTCTTAACCAATTTAAAAGATACTTGTGGTTAGTTGAATGATTATCTAAATTGGATATTTTTATCAGTGTCAAGTATTTTTTATGGTCTTTAGACTTAGAAGGGACCCAGATATTACCTAGCCCAGCTCCTCATTTTAAAGATGAGAAGTGACTAAGGCCATGTAGTTTTCTTTTCTTACTTCTTTCTTATTGGTCTCAGATCATGGTTTTTTTTCTGTTGTTTTTTTTTTTTTTGAGAGAAGAAAGCAATTTTGAAAAGATATTTATGTATAGTTGGTTTTTGGGTTTGTGAACATCTCAAGAGTATGTCAAATACAAAATTAAAAAAAAAAGAATTGAAGTGACTCATACCAGGTTACTTCTGAGGGTGAAGAAGACAAACTCATATTACTTAGGATCTAGAAGAGACACGAGGGAGCATCCAGTTCTTTCAACTCATTTTACAGCTGAGGAAACAGAGATTGAGAGAGGTGAGGTTTTATATTTTTTTCCCCCAAAATCATACCCAGTAAAATAGCAGAACTGAGATTTGAACCCATATCTTTAGACTTCAAATGTATTGATCTTTTCATCATTGCATATCTTGTGCTCTTTAAACAAACAAAAAAACCTAATGTGATTGATGTAAACATTTCTATTTATTCTGAGACTGAAATTTTTAAAATTCTTATCCCACTTCAGAATGAAGTTTGCTTCTGGCAAAGTCAAAAGTGAGCAATGGAAAGAGTTGGAAAAACACATAAGCATCATAGCAGAATTTGTAGTTTGGCATAGTCAGTTGCAAAAATAAAAGACAAATCATTAAATCTACTGCTTAATTGTGACCACTCCATGTACTTATTTGCAATATACTGATTACTGAAATAAAACTTCATATTTTAAGCACTAACTACTGAAAATACATTCTTAATATTCCTGGAAAATGTTATTGGAAGACAAAGTGATTAGACCTGTGTCATCCATTTTAAGGCAGGTTTTAATAGTCCCTAAACACTAAGGAGTAAATTTCCAAAATACAGTAGAGAAGATATCAATGGAAATGACAGTTTTCCTTTATATGAAATGTTTAAGAAGTTCGCACTTGTGTATTCAGATTGATTGGGGCAGCTGGATAGTATGTCTGACCTGAAGTCAGAAGGACTCATCCTCATGAATTCAAATCTGGCCTCACACACTTATTAGCTTTGTTACTGTAGGCAAGACTGTTTGCCTCAGTTTCCTCATCTGTAAAATGAGCTGGAGTAGAAATGACAAACCACTCCACTCTCTTTGCCAAGAATACCCCCAGTGGAGTCATAAAGAGTGGAACATGATTGAAGCAATTCAGAATGGTTATTGATCACAAAAAGTAATTTTTTAAAGTGTTTGTAAAAAGTTGCTCTTTTTCCAGGACTGAGAAAACCTAGTCTATACAGCATTTAAACATGGTTCTGTGTCTAACAGCTATAAGCAGCAGGGGTTTAAGAGGGTGACACCTCTTTTTCTGTGTTCATAATGTGAGAATGGTAAAAAAAGGAGAAAACTATATAATTCAAATATTGCAAAAGTTTTTAAAATATCCTCAAACTTCTCCTTGAAATAGCGATCCATTTTTTTTTGCTTCTTTGTTTACTGTATCATCATGGTCATCACCAATAATGTTAACATTCTTCCTACTATTGGGAGCCACAGAATACTTTGGTCTCTGAAGAACAAAAGTTGCTGATCATCCAAAGGGCAAAGGAGAAGCGTGTTGGGCATGAGTTGGTAGCAAAAATCAAAAACAAGGAATTTTGAAAGAGAAGTGGTGCAGAAGAAGAATTAATAAGTCAAAACAATGGCCTAGAGATAAGACAGGGTAAGGAATGGACAGGCTACATGTTCCATGGGATCCTCATGATGTCAGGCAGGGAAAAATGAAGAAGGCCTTCATCACATTGCATGGACTTCTCATGGAGAGTTTATGGAAGGTCAGGTAGAAGAGTCTCCCTGATGCATAGGAATGGGTAAGGTATGAGAGATGCTAAACACACAGCTTTAACATGCAGCCCTGTGGTAGCAGGCAGCATGTAACACTCCCAAGTAGCGTCAGTCAGATTAAAATGTACTTAGGAACTATTCAACAAAGTATTTTAAAAATACAATAAAATATAGATAGCGTAACTTTTAAAAACTCAATCAATATGGGGCTTATAGGTACAAATAGGTGGCATCGTGTCTTTATGAGTTTGTTGCCACTGATTCGAAGCATTATACAAAGGAACCACATTGAGATTGTGTACAACTTGGAATATTGGATTATTTGATCATTTTATATATAATATGAGATAATTCTTCCTGCAATAGAGCAGAGAACTATACATTTGCAAAAGGAAAATGTTACCTTTGTAGTAAACAATCAAGGAAACATGAGGCCAAATCAAGTAAAAAATTATTTATTGAATACTACCTCTCTAACACTGTACTAGAAGTTCTAGGATACTTAGTGAAAGAGAAAAAAAAATAGAGTGTGGGTTTTAAGATGTGACAGAAAAGGATGCATGCAGCAGTGCACGATACTACATCTGGGCACATTTTCCTGCAGAAAAAAATAATTTTATTTTTTAAAAATGTAAAACCTTATACTCTTAAAGAGTTGGCAGGAATCTTGTAAGTCATCTAGTCCAGCATCTTGTCCAAAGCCATAATTTCCTTCACAAAATTCTGAATAGACAGTCATTTATCCTCTGTGGGAATATGGACCTCCACAAAGAAGTTCTGTCTAGGAGTGGCAGTCCATATAGAACCGGTGTTGCAGGATCTCTTCTTTTCTCTCTACAGGACAGTGTTTCCTCTTAGAGTTTTGGATCCTAATGTTTGAGGCCCCTCTTATCTATGTGATTTGAATGTCTTCCCAATAACAAGAATGTCTTTATTCTACCCCAGAGTTATAGATCTGCCATCATATCTTACATTGTTATTGTTGTTCAGACATTCAATTGTGTCTGATGTCAATCATGCCCATGGGGTTTTCCTGGAAAAGATACTGGAGTGGTTTACCATTTCCTTCTCTGGTGGATTATGGCAAACAGAGATTAAGTGACTTGCTCAGGGCCACACAACTAGTGAATATCTGAGGCTGGATTCGAGTGCAGGTCTTTCTTATTCCAGGCTAGCACTCTATCCACTGAGCCACCTAGCTGCCTCATATATACCTTATATATTCTCACTTTTCTGTAGCAATTTTTGGACAGCATCTTTCCCAAGTCCCACACATTTCAAAGGATTGAACACTAAAAGACATTCAGTAATGGTTAGCCTAGCAACACAATGTGTGTGTGTGTGTGTGTGTGTGTGTGTGTGTGTGTGTGTGTGATCTTAAGGTCAGACAGATCAGGAGTCATCCAATATAAAAAAACAATGAGGGAAGCAAGGTGACATAATCAAATAAACTCTGGGCTGGGATCAGGGACTTAATTTTGAATCCTGGCTCTGCTCCCTATAACCTTTATGACCTTGGGTAAGTCATTTTACCTCTTTAGGATTTAGATTCTCTTTTATACAATAAGTGAGTTGAACTAGATAGATGACTGCAAAGATTCTTTTCATCTCTAAATACTATGAACCTAATAGTTTTTTTCTTTAAAGAAGGATCCTAAACTGTATGCCATTCAAAAAGGTGCAAGGGGGAACAGCTGCCTGAAGAGAGACAGCTCCTCCATATATGCCTAAACAAGAACCTAAAGATGAGATAAAGTCAAGTAACTATCAAGGAAGCCAATCTTAAACTATGCTAAATGACTTAGTGTACCCTAGAACTTCCCAGAAAGTCATCCAGAAGCCCACAGATATTAGAAAAGAGGGCTGCTTGCAAAGGCAACACTGAATCAGGGAAAAAAAACAAAAACAAACCAAAGCATCAGATCTCTTGTTTAATCTGAAACCGACTGGAGAAACCTGAAGCCTGCAGGGCTCAGTTGGGAGAGGCAAGAATGGAGGGCTTCCTGACGTTTCTCCAGGGTAGTAAACAGGGAGACCTCACTAGCCGTAGGTCAGTAGCTAATAGTCAATAGTTTGTAAATATTTACAAAGTGCCTACTACGTGTCAGGCTCTATGTTCTGTGCCCGTGCGTGTCACTTGTAACCTGAAGATATAAAGAGAGGCGAAAGACAGTCCCTGGTCTCAATAAGGTAATGAATAACAAGCTATGGCCTGGATAAAAAGGAAATCACTAAGAGAAGGAAGGTACTAGAATCAAGAGGATTTGGGAAAGCCATCCCTGTGTAGCTGGGATTTTAGGTGAGTCTTAAAAGAAGTCCAAAAAGGTGGTAGGTGGAGATGAGGAGGGAGGGCATTCCAGGCATGGGAGACAGCCAGAAAACATATGGAAGGTTCTGTTTATGGAAGAGCCAGGAGGCCAGTGTCACTGGAATGAAGAATATGAGATTAGGAGAGACATATAAGAAAACTGGTAATGGGGAGGGAGGAGCTAAGTTATGAAGGTCTGTGAATTGCAAAGAAAGGATTTTGTCCTCAGATCAGAACATCCCAATCTCTTGGGCTCCAAGATCCCTAACATTCTGTCCTGAGTCTGCATGGAAACACCTAAAGGCCCTGCACTCTAAATTTCAAAGATCCAGGAGGTAACTAACCTTCGGAGATGGAGATCAGTGTAGGAACCCAGATGACCTAGATTCAGACCATGTACTACAGACCACCCTATCCAAAGCAAAGAGGTAGATCCAGGTGCTGGCACAAATCCATAGTTCAGGAATTAGGACCACAGAGGCTGGTAAACTGATAAAAACACAAAATGTTCTGAAGAATTACTGTTGATCCAAAGATGCCTTAAAATCCAATCTGGAAGTAGAGTACTTTCTATAACAGTGGCTAGCAGAGACTCAAAGGAAAATGGAACATATTTTTTTCACACAGACTACATGAACATCCAGAAAAAAAATTAAGAGATTAAAAATAAATATGTAAAAGCCTTGGAGGATAGATTTTGAAGAAGAATAAAAGATCTTAAAAGAAAAAGTGGTGAACTTAACAAGTAATGGAGTCTTTGAAAATTAGAATAGATGAAAGAGAAATCAGTTACTCCACGGGAGAAAAAGAAATTTTAGAA
>CM053592.1:68137452-68152589 GCA_028646515.1 Pseudochirops corinnae | reverse complement strand
GTTCAGACTGTGAGTTTTTGTTTTTTTTAAAAATCTCTGTGGGGCTCTGCTTCCAGAAGGGAAAGCTCTGTCCCAAATCGCTGGAGTCCTCCCGGCTGCCGTAGACTTCCGGCTTACTGGATAATGAAGACACCAAGACCGAGGCCCAAGACGACAATCCGGATCCAGGCTGCTCAACTCGAGAGCCCTGGCCTGAAAACAATCGCTCAGTCTCCCTGCTGTCTGCAGGCCGCAGCGGGACCTTTCGGGGGACGCTTATCTCCCCCTTTGGCAATCCCCACTCGAAGCTGTGTAATCCCTCACCTGAGAGCTTTCTCTGCTTCTTCCGCCCAGCCGCCCCCGGGGCACAGCCGTGGCTTCAGGCCAGGCTGGTTTTGGTTGGCAGCGCTGATATGGTTCCTCGTAGCCGAGCTGACTTTAGTGGGAAGTAACCTTGTGTGCGCTTTGGGATTGTAGGTTTGGTTTAGAGTCCTATTTTATGGGTATTTTGGGGTGGCTATGTGAGAGGTGTGATGTGTCGCTGCTGCTACACCGCCATCTTGGCTCCACCCCCCGACAGAAATTTATCTTTAGAGTCATTTCTGATTTTAAAAAAATCTATCTCTGACATTGAACATGTTACCTAAGAACAAGGATTATTCTATTTTTTGCATGTGTGTCTACCATACTTCGTATACAGTATGTGCCTCTTTAAACATGGTTGAATTTAATCGCAATGACACAGATCTACAAAAGAAGAGATCATATTTTCTCTTGCCTGACTGTGGGTAGTGAGAGGAAATGAATTAAGTAGTAGGCTTTGCTTCATCAGGTCACAAGGACCCCATCCTCTGTTGTTACTCTGAAGGTCACTGGATCTGCTAATTAGCATGATTTCCTGTCATTATCATAAGCTGGCATATCAAGTTAGAAAGAGAAGCTACAATAAGTGGTAACTCTTTTGTATTTTGGGACCATTCAGTGGTGAAGTGGAATACCATACTGCTCCAATCTATTTCTATCAATGCTCAGTAAGACATAACAAAGAATTTTTTCTGCCTGGGTCAAACTTTCTTTGTGGGTAGTAGTTCAGAAATCAGGCCATGCTGGGGGCAGTATTGCCAAGAGAATTGAAAAAGCATCTTTCATTGTGTTTAGCCCATGCTTCTGTACCATAGTCTGATGACCTAAACTAGGGGTGAGGAACCTGCAGCCTTGAGGCCCCATATGGCCTTCCAGGTCCTTGGATGTAGCCTTTTGACTGAGTCCAAGTTTCACAGAACAAATCCTTTTATTAAGGAGATTTGTTCTGTGAAGTTTGGATTTAGTCAAAAGTTGCACTTGAGGACCTAGAGGGGCGCATGTTGCCTCAAGGCCACAGGTTCCCCACCCTTGGCTAAACCTTAGAAAGGAATAGACTGCTTTGAGGAAGGGGAGTCATGGAAGAAGGGAGGACCTGGGAGGGTTAAACCTAAAGGAAATTTCTGCTAAAGTGAATAGAAGGGCAGAGTTGTTATGAATAGCAGTCTAGGTGTCCATGGCACACAAAGCAGGGGCATCAAGCATTTGTTCTTGAATTTCAGAGACAGGTATGCGTGAGACAAGAGGGAACAGACATAAAGAGAATCAAACATAGAATAGACAGAGTAGTAAGAGGCAGACAATTTAACAATAAACATTTTGGGGGTCCAAAGGGTCAAGTTGGCAGAAGAAAGGTCATGGTCAATGACAAGTAGTTTCTCAGACAGATCATGGTGACAACTTTTTATCCTTGTGCTTAGGATGACCATTAAGGATAGTTCTAACTTTAGGAACCAGATTGTCTAGGATGTAAAGAACCGTCTTCCAAATTGGAGTCATAGATTAGGGAGATATTCCTCTGAAGGAGAGCAGAATTTACAAAGCCTGATCCATAGAAAGAAAGTAGACCTTAGTTCCTTGGGAAGGAATTTACCCAAGGTCATAAGATAACCTTTTATGATTCCCCTTTGCTTTTCCTTCAGTATACAGATCAAGAAATTATTTATTTCCCCCTTATGTGTGCTGTTTCCAATTCCTAGTGATAGTAAGCATCTCAAAGATGAGATCAAAGAGCAACAAATCTTTTTGCTCCTTTTTGGTCTGAATGTGGACTCATTGTCATGGTTTGATTTGTTTCAGATTAGATATTCCGATGAATACTTGAATCCACCTATGGACTCTTTGATGTAAGCAAATCTACCCTCCCACAATGCAGCTCACTAATGTTTAAGCCTTCTCAATGTGTGTTACTCTTGTCCCTGTCTTTCCATTAATCTTTCAAAGGGATCCACCCATTGTGCTAAGGGTTCTCAACACTGCACAAAGAGCATGCATGGGGTATTCAGGATGACCAAACCTTATTTTTCCAATATGGCTAGTTCATCTACTTTTTTTAGTTGTAGTAGACTCTGGGCCCTTAAATCTCTTCAAGGTCAGGGATCATGCCTTCTGCTTCCTCTGTAATTTCTTGCAGTGCTTAAGATAATGCAATTACATATGGGGTTCTTGAAATATATTTAGTGATTAAGATTAAATGGCAGTATATTATATGTAACTGTGTCATAGGAGCATAGATTTTTTTTAGCTGGAAGGACTTCAGAGGCCATGTAGTTTAATGAGCAAATGAGCAAAAGGCTCAGGGGAGCTAAATTACTTGAATCACTTGCCCAAAGTCACATGGGGAGTGTCAAGGGCAGGATTTGAATGAAGATTCTCTGACTTTATAATCATTTCTCTTTCCAATACATCATGCTGCTTTCCCAGTTTGATCAAACTGGGTTGTGCCCCAATTTCTATTTATATATTATATGTAGATAGATATAAAACATTTATCTATTCACACCCATGCATGCACGCACACACACACACATGTGTGTGACCAAGCTTACATCAGCCATTTTCACTGCTTTCATCATCACCTCCTTGTTGTTCTTCTTTAGGACCAGCATTATTAATCACTACCACTACCAGATTGAACCGAATTCCTTCGTGTGTTATCCTAAAAACTCTTAATTGCCAAATTGTGTTACCTGAGCTCAAATCTCCCATATCTCTTAATGATTGATGCTTATTTCCAGTGCGAGTTAAAAATGTATAGTGAAACTAGCATATCATCTTTGGCTTTGTTGACACAACATACAACGTATCACTCAGTTTAGAGCAGATGGCCTCCAGATGCTCCTGTTTGGGGTTGTCCTTATGCAGATTCCCTAACTACAGAGTTTCCTAAATGATCACTCAGAAGAGTTTGTTTCAATCATCTATCCAGGAAAACCAAGCAGGTGAAGAATATATATTGTCTAGGCCATGATATACAGTCAAACCTATTGCCTTTAGAACATATTTAACTACACATACACGCACATAATCTATATACATATATACAACTGTATATGTATATACAGATATATATTTTACATAAATGTATTTATTCACATTATAAATTTTATAATTTATAATTAACACAAAATATTCACATATATATATTATTGTGTGAGTGTGTATGTATGTATGTATATATATGTATAGATATAGATATATATATATATATGATAGTGAGTGAGTAGAACCTCAAATTGACCAGGAAAAGGAGCATATAAATTAAATTATAAAAATTGTGCTTTTAATGACTTCAAGATCCTCCCCTTTTATCATCAATAATTTTTGAGTTATGCAGGATAGTTATGAATCATGACACATTATAGCTTCTAAAGAATTCAAGTTGCAGAATTACTCAAGTTGGTTCTTCTACCCATTACTCACAGGACAATGGAGAGGCAGGTAGTGGGCTTGAACACATTGCTACATATTATAACTATGCAGAAGTGTCAGAAGGAAGGTCATCTAGCTATGTGATTTAGAGAAGATAAGTGTCACATGGGATGAAATGGCATGATGAGTAACAAATTGTACTACTACTGAAGGTAGTGTACTATTGGAGGAAGGGGTTATAGGTTCATTAAATTATCCCTGTATAAAGTTGTAAGAAAGGTTGAGTGTTCCATTTTGACCCACCAATTCTGAAAAGAAAAATATGATGAAAGATTTTGAGGCTAGCTCTACATGCATGTGATAAGTGTAACATATAGTAAGGTCCATGCAATATAGACTATGGTAGCTTTAGTTTACTTGTTTGTTATTTGGTTTGTTTTTCTTAAAAATAGGAGACTGAATTGATGCAGGGGACTAAGGATATAGAGGTTGATTTAGTTTCCTGGTGGCTTAAGTACAAAAGCCAGGGCAGGAGGAGTCATGATTATAATCACTATCCCAATGTGGTCAATCCAGAGGTAAGGAAGTGATGAGTCCAATTTAACCAACATTATATCCTTGTTCAATATTGTTTCCATGCTATGCTATATCTAAGAAAATGTCATTCTGTCACTTGTTAAATGGCCTACAAGCATATCATTGTTTCTTTCTAATCCTGAGCCCAAATCCGCCAGACAAGCCTGACTCAGGTTTGGCCTACAACAACATGCTATATAAACCAAACTATAGCCATCAAACATAAATGGGCCAGTTCCCTGCAGGTCAGCTATGTGGGAGAATCATTAAGGGAAAAAAAATGGAAGCATCATTTTTCTCATGCGCATAGAATAACTGCTACTTGTAGTAAATTAAACCAACCTACTCTTGGAAATTTATTGAAATTTTTCTCACCAGAAAGTGGAATTTGTAAATGAAGCATCCATTGAACCATAACACCACCAAAACTATCCAAAATTTACAATCAGCTCAAAAATATATATAAGGGAGATGGCCAATAACTGAAAAAGCATGAGAGCAAAATCCCTACAGTAAGTTAAAAATAGGAACTAACAAAGTATATACTATTGTGGGCAAAAGCTACATGCAGCCACACACACACAAAGCAACAGCAAGACATCTGGCAAGAAGGTGAGCAAAACTGATGAGTACTGCTTACAGAGCCACTTACAGGAAAGAAAATCCCAAGGAACTGGAAATTATCCTTTTTTTTCTTTCCAACCAAGATGACAAAGTAATTCTTAAGAATTATAGACCTATCAGCTCTCTGTCTTCAGTATATAATATTTCTCTGAAGTGCTAAGTAAATGGGCTAGAGCAGTGCTCACTTTCAACAGCTAAAGAACAGATGCTTTCTCTATCAAGGACATAAAATAAGCCACCTTTCTGTACCCACTGAAGATTCTCTCTCTCTCTCTCTCTCTCTCTCTCTCTCTCTCTCTCTCTCTCTCTCTCTCTCTCTCTCTCTCCATCTGTCTGTCTGTCTCTCTCTCTGTGTCTCTCTCTCCTCCATCTCTTTTTCTCATAGCATCCAATGATAAGAAGTATGCTTTGCAATCTGGGAAAGAGGTGGATGGAGAGAGATGAGGAATATTCCACACTGAGAAGCACAGGGACAATACCCCGGTCTTGTGAAATTAACCTAGAAATAAGAAGTCCATTGCTCTGATGCATAACGATAGAAGCAACCATGATTAACAATAAAGCTGAATAAAGATGTAAATGAGAGGAGCTCTAACTCATGGAGCGTCAATGCACTTAGACATTTTTGAACCCAAGAAAGTGAATAAGAAAAAAGTTTCTTCCTAAGAGTGGAATTGAACATTTCCAATGAACACTCTGGCTGCATTTATCATAATCTAGATCAAAGGACAACAGAGTGATGAGTCTTTTTTTTATCTTTAATCATGCTTCAGATCTGTTTGCAGCTGGAAGCCAGTTTTAAATGAAGCTAACAGTAAGAATACATTTGGTAGAGTATGTTAAATAAAGTTAATCTCTTTATCTTTTAAAGAATGTGGAATAAGATGAAACATTATTTCCATCTGGAAACTTCACAAATAATTTTTAGCCACAACCCCTTTTGAAAAATCAAAAGCTTTAGGTAAGGAATAAAGCTGGTATTTACATAATCTTGGAGTTGGAAAGGACCTCAGGAACCATCCATCTGTCTATCTATCTATTTCTCAGAACAATCATTTCCTCTTCCACAACAAGTGGCAGATGGTCATTCAGTCTCTACTTGAAGACCTCCACTAAAGTGAGACTCTACCATTCAAGGAAGTCCATTACATTTTTAGATAGCTCTAATTGTGAGGAACTTTTCTCCTTACATCAAGTTAAAATCTATCTCTTTAACTTCCAATCATTGCTCATAATTCTATTCTCTGGGAACAAGCAGAAGAATGATAACAATTCTTCATCTTTTGTTATTTATTTTTAGTTTTCAACGTTCACTTCCATAAGGTTTTCAGTTCCAAATTTTCTCCCCATCCTTATACTTCTCTTCTCCCCTCTCCAAGACAGCAGGCAATCTGATATAGGCTCTACATATTCATATTAAACATATTTTAGCATAAGTCATGTTGTAAAGAAAAATCAGAACCAATGAGAGAAACCACAAGAAAGAAGAAACAAAATACAGAGAGAGAGAGAGAGAGAGAGAGAGAGCAAATAGTATGTTTCCATCTGCGTTCAAACTACAAAGTTTTTCTCTGGATGTAGATAGCATTTTCCATCTTGAGTCTTTTGGAGTTCTTTTAGGTCCTTGAATAGCTGAGAAGGGCTAATTCTATCAAAGTCACTCATCACATGATCCAGCTGTTACTGTGTACAATGTTCTCCTCACTTCACTCAAAATCAGTTCATATAAGTCTTTCCAGGTTTTTCTGAAGTCCACCTGTTCATCGTTTCTTATGGAACAATAGTATTCCATTACATTCATATACCACTACTTGTTTAGTCATTTCCCAGCTGATGGGCATCCCTTCAATTTCCAGTTCCTGGCCACCAAAAAAGAGCTGCCATAAATATTTTTGTACATGTGGGTCTTTTTCCCATTTTTATGATCTCCTTGGGATACAGATAGAAGTGGTATCACCAGATCAATGCACAGTTTTATAGCTCTTTACGTATATATGGTTGGATGAGTTCACAACTCCACCAATAATGCATTAGTGTTCCAATTTTCCCACCTCTTCTCCAACATTTATCATTTTCCTGTTTTGCCATTTTAGCCAATCTGATAGATGTGATGTGGTACCTCAGAATTGTTTTGATTTTCATTTCTCTAAACAACAGTGATTTAAAGCATTTTTTCATATGACTGTAGATAGTTTTAATTTCTTCCTCTGAAAACTGCCTGTTCACATCCTTTGACCCTTTATCAGTTGGGAAATGACTTGCATTCTTTTAAATTTGACTCAGTTCTCTATATATTTTAGAAATGAGGCCTTTATCAAAGACACTGCTTGTAAAAATTGTTGCCCAGTTTTCTGCTTCCCTTCTAATCTTAGTTGTATTGGTTTGGTTTGTGCAAAAACTTTTCAATCTAATGTAATCAAAATTATCCATCATTTCATAATGTTCTCTATCTTTGGTTATAAATTCTTCCATTCTGCATAAATCTGAAAGGTGAACTATTTGTTGCTTTCCCAGTTTGCTTATAGTATCAGCCTTTATATCTAAATCATGTACCCATTTTGAATTTATCTTGGTATTATGGTGTTATCTTGGTATATAGATGCTGGTCTAGGCCTAGTTTCTGCCATACTATTTTCCAGTTTTCCCAACAGTTTTTGTCAAATAGTGAGTTCTTATCCCCGAAGCTGGAGTTTTGGGGTTTATCAAATAGTAGATTAGTATAGTCATTGACTACTGTGTCTTATATTCCTAAACTATTCCACTGATCCACCATTCTATTTCTTAGCCAGTACCAAGTAGTTTTGATGACTGCTGCTTTATAATACAATTTAAGATCTGGTAAGGCTAGGCCACCTTCCCTTGCATTTCTTGTCATTAATTCTCTTGATATTCTGGAACTTTTGTTCTTCCAGATGAATTTTGTTATTATTTTTTCTAGTTCTACAAAATAATTTTGGTAGTTTAATTGGAATGGCACTGAATAAGTAAATTAATTTAGGTAGAATTGCCATTTTTATTATTTTAACTCAGCCTACCCATGAGCAAATGATGTTTTTCCAATTATTTATATATGACTTTATTTGTGTGAAAAGTCTTTTGCTATTGTCTTCATCTAGTTTCTTGGTTTGTATTGACAGGTAGACTCTCAAATATTTTACAAGGTCTATGCTAACTTTAAATGGAATTTCTCTTTCTATTGCTTATTGCTGGGATTTATTAGTAATATATAGAAATGCTGATTAATTATGTGGGTTTATTTTATATCTTGCAACTTGCTAAAGTTATTTATTATTTCAAGTAGTTTTTACTTAATTCCCTTGGATTCTCTAAGTACACCATCATATCATCTGCAGAGTGATAGCTTTGTTTCTTCTTTGCTTATCCTAATTCCTTCAATTTCTTGCTCTTCTCTTATTGCTAAAACTAACATTTCTAATACAATAGTAAATAATAGTGGTGATAATGTGCATCCTTGTTTCACCCTCCAATCTTATTGGAAATACTTTTAGCTTATCCCAATTACATATAATGCTTACTGATGGTTTTAGGTACATGCTACTTATCATGTTCAAGAAGACTCCACTTATGCCTGTGCTCTCTAGTCTTTTTTAATGGGAATAAGTATTGTATTTTGTCATAAAACTCCTCTTTAGATGGCTTTTCAATAAATGAAGATAGATATCTGCCTCTTTTCCATCACCTCCCAACTCTGCCCCCCCAAGTCCTGTCTTCTCCAGGTTAAGTATTTCAAGGACCTTCAATGGATCTTTTGGGAGCATGATCTCAAGACTTTTCAATATTCTAGAAACTTTCTCTGGATACTCTCCAGCTTCTTTTACATCCTCAAACATCACACAAATTGAAGACAATTTTGAAGTTGTCTTCTGACCAGGTCATAATACAATCTAATCATCTCTTCAGTTCTGGAAAGTATGCCCTTTTTTATGAAGCCCAAGGTCACATTAACAATTTTTTTGGTTGCTATGTGTAACCCCGTGGACTCATATTCAGCTTTCAGTTCACTAAAACTATTGCCTAGTCATACTTCCCCCATTTTTGGACTTGTTATATAAGTTTATTTAGCTTCAATGGAAAATATATTTCCCTACTGAATTTTATTATAGCCAGTTCAGTCCTGTGTTCTACACTGTTGAAATCTTTTTAGATCCTGACTCTGTTGTCATTCAAGATATGAACTAGCCCTCTTACCTTTGTACCACTTGTAAAGTCTATAAACATACCATCTATGGTTTTGTCCAATTTATTATTGGTAAAAAAAGATGAGCAACACAGGGCTAATCACAGAAGCCCAGGCAATGCCCTTCCAAGTTGCCATTTAAGCGTTAATGACTATTCAGTCTGAGTATTCAAGCAATCCTGAGTTCACCTCACAATATTATTATATATACTGCTTCTCTCCATCTAGCTTTAGAAAAGTTGACATATATTTTTTTTAAATTTTACAAATAATTAAACTATAACTACAGCATCCTCTGGTTTATTGTCTAAAATATCTATCAAAATTAAGACATACAGTTAGTCTAATATGACTTATTTTTGATGAAGTTATATTAGTAATTTGTACTCACTATCTATTTTTTTCTAGATGTTCACTAGTCATATCTTTCTTGTACTAGGTTATATAATTTTGCCAGTAATGAAACTCAAGCTCATTAGCCTATAGTTGACAGAGATCACTGTTTTCTTTCTTTTTTCCTTTTTTAATCAGGAAAGCTTTTGCCCATTCCATTCCAACAACAGTTCTCTAATTCTTCTCATTTCTTCAAAGATCATTGACAGTGGAACAGCAATCTCATCTGCCAGCTCATCCTAAGTGTCCTATATTTCACTTCCCATTAGCCATTTTTTTCTGTCCTTCAATATCCAATAAAAAAGTACTCCTTATCTGGGAAAATAGAAATAAAAGTAATAATTGAGTAGCTCTGACTTCTTTTACTTATCAGTTATCATTATGGCATCTACTCTGAGCACGAGTTCCATTACCTCTTTACTCTTCCTCTTCTTACCTATGAAGACAATCAATAAATGAATAAATGAGTGAGTAAGTGAATAAATGAATTAACAAAGCCTCTTTTGAGTTGCCATTAGTTGTTTCTTAGCAGTCTCAACTCATTATAAGAGATGGCACTAATAATACTTCACCTAGGATAATACTAGGCTTTATATTTATACTGTCACCTATCCTAGTGACTAGATTCTGCATATGTCAGTTTAAAATAGAATTTGATTGATGAGATCTCTTTGCATCCACATCAATCTCTTCAGACAACTACCCTTTTTTCTTTCTCAGTGGAATTATTTTTCTTTGTGTCTCAGGGATTCCATTTTTGGAAGTTTCCCATCTCTACAGAATTGACTTCCCCTATAGAATTTTGGTTCATAGACTTTACCTATTCTTTCTCTGAATGTTTTGAAATTTTCCTTTCCCTGATTGAATTCTAAGGACTTGTCATCTCTCCTTATTAATAAGAATTTGCTCCATAAAAGACCTTCACTTTCTTGGTTCCCTCACATTTTGAAGGATAAAATTATGATTAATTAAAATTGATAAACAATTAACTGCTTGTTTTGGGTCTAGAGAGACCTCTAGCTAATTTCTAGGTAGTTTAAATCTCTCATTACTACTGGACCACTTATATCTCCCTCTATGCCAGAATTGGGATCAATTTTATGAACTTATGGAATCTGTAGTTCAGTAGGTAAGAAAGAACACACAGGCACAGAACATTTACACTGATGGAGTGGCAGCATCTTTAAAGAAATGCTCAAATGTAACAAAGTATTGTCTAGAGCCAGGGGTAAGGAATCTGTGGCCTTGAGGCCACGTGTGGCCCTCTAGGTCCTGAAGCGCAACCTTTGACTGAATCCAAACTTCACAGAACAAATACTTTAATAGGATTTATTATTTACATATATTTATATATAATTATTATTTTTATTTATTTATGTATTATTAGGCTCTTTAACAAAGGATTTGTTCTGTGAAGTTTGGACTGAGCCAAAGGGCCATACTTGTGGACATAGAGGGCCACAAGTGGCCTTGAGGTCTCAGGTTCCCCACTGCTAGGCCTAGACCTTAAAATATTATAGAAATGTATATGATTGCTGGGATGCAGAAGGCATGTGGCAAATTCATCTGATAATAGTCATAAAATGGTTCCATGGCAACTTTTCTGCAGTAGTTTACAAGTGACACAATCAAAATGAGTTCAACTATTGATAAATAGAATATTTTACTGGGAAAGCATACTGAGGGAAAAGATTATATGTTATATTAATAAATGAGGATGGGAATACTTGAGAGAAAATGCTGTTTTTTCCTATAATGGAAAGTTTCCCTGAGAAAGCCTTCTTTGTGAACTTGAAAGCAGTATAGAAGTATGAATTATTAACTATTTTCAAAATACAACCTGAATTGGGGAAGAGTTTTTGTTGATGTTGTTTTATTGGGTTAAGTTCTATTGTATGTGAAAGAATGTGAATAGCCTATGATTTCTTCAGTAGGGAAGAAAGGCACTGTATGGGAAAATTCTCAGCATGGGAATTCTCTCCACCAGTAGATTAAACCTCCTATACCTTAGTAGATAAGTTTTTAGCATTTTCCTGTGGAACAAAGAGAAGAAGAAACTTGACTGAGGTCACATATCTAGTGAGTATCAGAGGTACGCTGGGAATCCATTGCATGATGCAACAGGAAGTGTTATTGGTGAATATGATTCAGATGACTTGAGTTCAAATTTCAATTGCTACTTACTACCTCTATGACTCTGAGCTTGGCCTACATAACCTCTAACAATCCTTCCATCACTAAGTCTGTGATCCAATAAGCCTATGTCACTCTGGTTTAACTCTAGATTTTGAAAGAACAACCTTGCCAAACTCATGACACAAATGTAGAGTTCATTGTTGTCTGATAAAAAAAGAATTTAAAGCTCTTCACAGATGACCCTTCCTCCCTCTTCCTGTATTCTTACATAGTCTATTCTCTATACTCTCGGATCCAACCATTCTGACCTACTTGTTTTATTGGCACGTGACACTCCCTGATTTGTCTCCCTGTTTCTACACCTATTCTCCAGACCCAGAATGTTCTCTCTACTGCCATTCAGTCATTTTCAGTCCTGTCTGACTCTTCATGACCCCTGTGGGGTTTTCTTGGCAAAGATACTATAGTGGTTTGCCATTTCCTTCTCCAGCTCATTTGACAGAAGAAGAAACTGAGGCAAACAAGATTATGTGACTTGCCCAGGGTCACGCAGCGAGAAAGTGTTGGAAGCCAGATCTGAACTCAGGAAGATGAATCTTCTTGATTCCAAGCCTAGTGCTCTATCTACTGTGCCACATATCCCTGCACTTCTTAAAATCTCTAGCTGCCTTCAAGATTCAGGTCAAATTCCAGTGTCTGCAGTAGACTTTTTCCTTTCCCTGCCCCCCAGTCACTAGAGTCTCCCAACTGAAGTTTACTCTGTACCTATCATATATACCAATGTATGCATATGTTGTCTCCCCTTTCAGAATATAAGTAATGAATGCCCATGTGAAGGTTAATCAGTATTTTTCATAAGAATCTCTTTCTATACATCTTGAATGCCCTAATTGACTGCCAGTATATCCTGATTGATATATTTTCATATCCTTAGTGGCTAGGATGATATTTTGGCCTTTCTTTGTAGCCTCCATGCTTAGCATGGTGCCATGATAATTACAAAGCACTTAATACATGCTTGTTGTTCGAGCTGACATCATTCACAAGATGAAAGATCATCCTGAGTAAGATCTAAGTTCTAAACTAACCAGCATCAGAGATACTCTACCACAAGCTTCACACACACTGTCCTAATTGGTCCCAAGGAAATAAAAGAGATGATTCCACCAACAACACAATATCAAAGGATAGGGAATAGCGAATAATAGGCAAAAGACTTACAATGTGTATAGCACTTCTAAATACCAATACAGATTCTGAGAATCTATTTGGTATCCTCAGTTCTATTGCTCATAAGCCCACATGCTCCTCTTGAAACTCTGTAGTGGTAACCAGACTGGCAAACTGAAGATGGCTGCTAGTCCAAGTTCTTAGATTTACTTTACTAGGAAAGATAGCTATTCAAGGAGTCATCAATCTTTTTAAATTATATTCATTAATTCAGGGGGAAAATTAGCACTCTGAACTTCAGAGAAAATTCAAACAAATAGAGAAAATACAAGCAGAGAAATAAAGACCAACAGAGAGGGCTTCTAATTGTCTGTGAAATTAGCACAGATTATCAGACAGATCCAACTTGTCCTATCAAGGCAATACATACATACTTACCAGAGAGAGAAACACCAACATCTGGGTTTTTCAAAGAGGGGGGAGGGGGGCTGGGAGGACTCCTTAATGGCTACCCAGAGTCTCATCTGTCCAAATCACAAGAATATTCTTCCAATGAGTGCGTCCCAAAGCAAAATGCTAACCTCAGAGCATGTGTGTGTGTGTGTGTGCGTGTGTGTGTGTGTGTGTGAGTGTCTATGTGTGTGTGCGTGCATATATACACCCACTTCTTCAGGGTCAGAGGGCATCATAACCCTCATGACCTCATTGCAAAGTTACAAAAGGTATGGGCCTTTCTGAAAAATAAGCCTCTCCTAATCAATTAGGGCTTAATGGGCTCCAGGTGAGGCCTATTAATGAGCAGGAAGATCTTATATCCATTAACATTACAATCTCACACTCGCATCTTCCCTTAAATCCCACCAAAGTTACAAGCATGCTCTACACTGTAGTAATGCAAAACACAATTTACTTTAAAAGGAAATTCAATATAAATGATAGTAAAGTAATACAAAAAATAAATATTCTCATATCCACCCCAAAACCCTTCTCCCAAAATCGAGTTTGTTAATCTACTCCCTTTATATTTACAGAACAATGGGAGAGCTACCTGGGCAATTTTACTATTATCTCACATTTAACTCTTCAGTCTTTCCACCACAGCAAAAAATGGACTATATTACTCATGGAGAGGGGATAGGGAAACTTGCTGCTGAACTTGGTGTATTCTGGCTTCCTCAGCATGCTCTACTGATAGCCAAAGGAATCTTAGCTATTCCACATGTATCCTACACTCACAGGCTCTGGTCACCTTCCCTTTCCATGGCTTCTACTGAATTGGCTGGCTAAGGGATAGGCTAGCTGCTGCCATTGTGAGTATTGGAAACACTTCAAAGTCTTCAAACTTCTAAAGAAGAGAGACAACCTAGGACAGAAGTCTTGATTCCAGGACTATTTATTTTCTTTCTCTAAGCTTTAATAGTTCCTTCATCCTTTTCTTCTTTTCTACCCATACTACCCTTCAACTTTTATACAACAAGTCTAACACATTATTTTCTAGGTTATATCATCACTGGAACCTGGAAGATTATAATTTCTAGAGAGTATACGTCATCCTCTCCAGTTAGAAATTTTGCTTACATATAAATCAAGAAAGACAGAATGTCTCTTGGGGATAAGAAGTCACCTATGAATAAAATCCTCCAATGAAACTAAATACTATCTAAATTCTGGTTATTAGTATAGGACTCTATGTTTGGCTTCTCATTCAAATTCAGAACCAATCTCACTAAGACCTCTTACAGAGTTTGCTTAGCATGAAATGGAAGAACAAAATCATCCATAATAGGGTGTTGAAGCATAGCTAGTTCACCAGCACTCAAGTCCTACTCATTTAAATTCAACTTTGCTGTGTAGGTTATGTGAAGAAAATGGATGACAACCAGAGAATTATATCCAGTGAACTGAATGGAAGACAAATTCTCTGAAAAAGGACACCCATAACTTAACTGTAACACAAGGAATAAGTGGTTGGCTAGCAGTCAACCATAGTCTTAACAAATTTAAGCCAAACTCTTGCGATTTTTTTTCCTTTCTTTTTTTCTTTTTTCTTCTTAAGAAGCAAGGCAACGAAGTGGTCAGCTATAGCATTTTGTTTAATTAGAAACTGAAGAAAATAGTCACAAAAAAATACCTCTGTGTACCAGCTTGGCATTTACTTGTATGTCTTTTTAACTACATTTGTGTAATGTAGGAAATGGGTCTTGAAGATGAGGTCACAGTAAGTAAGGTCTTCTTGACACTTGGGTCAATCCTCTATCCATATATCTAGTTCCTTTTCTATATAAAAGCAGATGAGTTTTGTTGGTTATTTTTTTTTCTTTTTTTTTTT
>CM053592.1:68092688-68136952 GCA_028646515.1 Pseudochirops corinnae | reverse complement strand
ACTCTCTGCTTGTAGAACAGTCCCAGAACCCCTGAAAACATCAGCAAGGCCCTCTTCCAGGATTTCTGTGCAGGTACCACAAGAAAATCCTCCTTCAGGGCTTCTGAACCAACAGCCAGTTTCCAGGACCTCTACAACAGCAGCATTGTCCTTCACCATCAGGTGAATCTGAAAAAACAACATCAAAACAGACAGACAAAATACCGGCATCACAGCCATGCCTCCTCAGTTCTTGGCAGCTCTGGGTAGCAGTTCTCAAAAGTCCTGGCAGCTCCAATGAGCTCTTAGCAATCTTTCTCTCAGCAACTCAGGCTCCATGATACTGCATACTGCTCTCCCAAAGTCCTTCTGCCCTTCTCTGGGCTTAGGCCTCTCTCCCAATTCACGGCTCCTCTCAGTTCAGCCCTCTCTCTTCATGTCAACAAGTCCATCCCACAAGTGGGATTCACAAGCTCTGGGTTTTAACACTCAACCCAAAAACCAAGCCAATACAGGAGCATCTCCAAATTCCATTACCAAAACAGTCATTTAAAAAAAATTTTAAGGTGTGGGAGAATTATATGGCAAAAGACATCACTATCATAATTACTTAGGTTTGTAAAAGCATCCATAACGTAGGGCAGCTAGGTGGCATGGTGGATTGTGTGCTAGGCCTGGAGTCACAAAAACCTGAGATCAAATTTTGTCTCAGACATTTGGTAGCTGTGTGTGTTTGAGTTTTCCTTCTGTTTGTGTGTATAGATAGCCAAAAAGACTATGGCAGGAACAACAGGGTTAGCAACAGTTTTAGGATAGGCATAGAGGTGAGTTATCAGCGCCTGATGACAGAAAGGGAGCTTTAGGATACCACGAGGGTTACAAAGATGACATTCACTATGATTAACATCAACAATCTGAGATGAAATCACTAGCTGGGATGTGGTTGACAAGGGTGGGGAGAGAGTCTCACCAGTGTCATTTAAAAAATAAAGTAGCTTCTTCAGGGGCAACTCAAGGTAGTCTTGTCCCTGTTCTTTAAGTTTGAATTTTCCTCTCAGGGGTCTGTTCCTTTCTCCACTGGCACAAAAATCATTGTATATATTTGTTAGGGGGGAGGTACCTGGACAGTCCACCAGTGCCACCCCAGGAAACTGAATCACTTCTATTTGAATTGTTTTGGGAAGATTCTAAAGATGGCCTGGTAGGATAAGATATACTGAGGTCCTTTCTCAAACTGAACTGCCAAGCATTCAAACTCTGCTTCAGAGAGTGTGACCCTCATGGGCTGGCCACATTGTTCAAATGCAACACATACACTTCCAAAAAAACCCTATTTCGTGGAGATCTCACATAGGGCAAGTATTCACATGGTGGTCACAAGAAGCAATACAATGACACTCTCAAGGTCTTCCTTAAGAACTTTGGAATTGATTGTGTGGCAAGCAACATCAGAGAAGGTTTTGTGCTCTGTGGGCAAAGCAAAATTGAAATAGTTCAAAAGAAATGTAAGATGCACAAATTTAGAGAATCAGTCCTAAATGTTCACATGGACTATTTGTGCCCAACCTCTGGTAGAAACTTCCAAGCTCATTTTGGTCTGATCAGCCACACTGAAACTTGTCTCTACCATAGTGATGTCATTTTGGTTCTTTTTGAGAAGAAAGGACAGAAACCAATCAATGGAGGTGAGGGGACCTTTTCATTGATTTACTGATGGTAAAATTATTTGTTTAATAATGTCTCCTGTAAGTTGTATTTTCTTAGTTTGGTTAAATTCAATTATTTTTTATTTAATTTCTGGTGATCTCTTTTTAATACAAATAAAGTTGAAGTTTTGGGAACTTGAGATGAGAATATGTATCCTTTTCCTGACATGGAATTTGATAATCATATAGCAATAGACAGATGAGGTAGAGATCCTTTTTATAATTCATATTGCCTTGTAGCTTGGCACCTTTTCAGTTTTTTTTTTCACATTATACTTCTCAGGCTCTGTACCTTGCAGCAATTCTGGGGAAGCAACTATTGCTAAACCTCATTTTACCATCTTTCTGTATTTCTGAATTAACACAAATCTTCCCTCATGCCTGAGAATTATGCTGTCTTCATATCTACCTGCTGAAATCATTCTCATCCTTCAAGGCTCTGTGTAGGTACTAACTCTTCTATAAGAGCTTTTCTGTTTCCTCCTAGTCAAGAATGATCCTCCCTAACATTTTCTCAGAACTTTACCTAGATATCGCCCCCTCTTTTGTTTATGAAGCTGATTTTTTAAACTGAAGTATTTATTACTAACCCTATTAAAATGCATTTTATTAGAGTTGGCACAAAGTTCTAGCTTGTTGAAATATTTTTAGGTCCTATCTGTACTATTCAATATGTTAACTATCTTGGCTAATGTTGAGGCTTCTGAAAAATTGATTAAGCATGGCTTCTGTGCCTTTACCCAAGTCACTGACATTTTTTTAGCTAGTTATTTCTTTCCTGTGATGTCTCTATTCATGGGTAATTCTTTCCTTTTTGCTCATCTGCTTCTGCTGCTATTACCTCTGCAACTGCTGATTGGCCCTGAAGGGGATGATATTCATTGCCTTTCAAGATCTCATAAGGTCTTATACCAAGGAAAAGTTGAGACAAAGAGGAGGCAATCTCCTACTAGACATGGGCTTTCATAGGAGACTATGACCTCATAGCTTGTAGCCAGGTAGGGGAAAGTATATTCCCCAGCCAACCATCCTCATACTTCTAGGTTATAGATGGAAGCCTGAGGGGAAAGGATCTCTTTAGTTATCCATGGAATTTGGGCTCAGCAGCCAAACAAGAATCATAATGACCAACATGAAGTAGTTAGGAGCATCAGCTCTGAAGTAAGCAGAATGGGGAGAAGGGTCCCCTCCATCATGCATCCTGAGGAGGGAACTATTAAGGTGTCATTCTTCTAACAAAATGCATTTTCTTTCTCTTTTGCTCAAGATCAGTGATTCCATACCCATAGGGAACGCTTGGTAAGGAATGTCCCAACATCAGTATAGATCATCAATTGTTCCACAACTTACAGTCATAGGGAGTGATCCTATGTGTAGTTAAATGACTGGTCAAATTTATATAGGCACTGTATGCCAAAGGTAAAATGTAAAGAATATGTGCACATACGTATATATGCACTTATGTATTATATATGTGTCTATGTATATGCATATACATATATATGTGTATGTGTATAAATATACACATACACATATATATAATACATAGAAAGAGAGAGAGAAAGAGAGAGTGAGGGAGACAGAGACACACAGAGAGAAACAGAGAGAGACAGAGAGAGAGCAGAGCATTTAGGAATTACAGATACCATAGGAAACTTCCACAGAAGAAAAAAAATAGACAGTGGGGTCTTTCTGTACCACTCAAATAATCCATGTTGACAGCTGCCCATGCATGTTTTCCCAGGGCCAGGCCTAATGAGGATAGTTTCTGAAAGGTCTATTAACTGAATCTTTTCTAATTTCCCCATACTTTGCTCACTCGCTCCCCTTTTTTGGCCATCAAAAATGCCTTCTTTGCCAACCCAATTTGCTTCTTAGTTCCCTGCTTTATACTCATACAGTGTTTCTTCTCTGCTCACTTATAAAAATTGTACATTATTAATACAAAATTCTCTCAAAATCCTTCCTGCCAGAATAGTCCACAGATATATTTGGATTCAATAATAAATCAGAAGCCATTAGATTTCTGTAAAATGCACCTGAGTTTTAAAATATCTTTACTTCCATGGAGTTTGCATTTCTGATTTCCATTAGATTATAATTGAATTAATTATTTAAACTCGTTAAACAATGCTTTGTTAATTATTTATTAATCACTATTCTCAAACTGGGCCTTCAGAGAAAAAAAATGAAACCACTCCTGATATCAAGGAGCTTACATCCTACATGAACTCAGAAAAGGTAATGGTAGGTAGTTTGAGAGATGATTTTGCAGATGAGGTTGTACAAGAGAGGAACTCTGAAGGAAGAGAAAAGATTCTAAAAGACAGAAGAAAAGAGAAGTGGACTATAGGAAGGAGGAGGGGGAGCTGTGCAAAGGCTAGGAGATGGAGGTGGGATGAGAATGAAGCAAGTATGTTCTGATCTGTCCTCAAAAGCAAGGCCTAATACAGCAATCCTTCCTGGTTCTTAGAATTTCAAGGTTCCAGGATGTTTTGAGCCATTGACTTGAGCTTCCATTAGTTATATTCCTCCCCAATGCCAGTAAGTAGTATTCCAATTTAATTTAGCCTCTTAATATCAACTCAATTTTACAATGGGGTAGTTACTTCAAAGACACAGCAAGAACACATGGACAAATATTTTCTACTATACCCTTGAGGGTATACTCTCTTCTATCCAATTTTAGTCTCTTGAGAGGGTACGTTTAAACTTAGCTCAGATTTTATACAACATTGGTCCCACCAAGTTTATGTCCAGATATGGCAAGATGGCTAGATGCGTCCTTGTCTGAGGGCTAGATCCTAAAGGTCATCCCATTTCCTTAGAGACAGTGATGCTGGGTTGGCTGTAAAACACATTGGGATACTGGGACACGTGGACATTGGCATGCCTGCACAGTGACTTTCATGACCTTTTCAAACTCATATAAGGTTAAATGTCTAATCCTTTCACCTAGAATGGTCAAACAAACAAACAAAAATTGGGCATAGAGGCCAAGGGCAAATGCCACAGGTAGGCCTTGGTGAACAAGACCTCTGCCCTCACAACATTATCTCTCATGAGACAATGTGGGTACAAGAACCAAACCAAGATCAGAGCAGCCAAGAGAAAACAGCTGAAAGGAAATTTGTTGAGGTTGACTAAGGACATTTTGAAGGTGTCTACCTATGCAGCTTATCAAAGATTCTTCTATTAATTACACGGTTAAGTAGACTGTAACCAGTTACATAATGCACAAGTTAGCTTCACAGTCTCTCAAAGGCATTCCCATTAAAGTCATCACAGCTCTCCCTTTAGCAGGATCCCCAGCCCCTCAACATGATGAGTAGCTTCAGAAGCACTCCTTGCATTTGCCAGATCTAATTACACAGAATTCAGGGACGAAGTCAGCCAGTTTGATTGGAATATAAAGGGTATGAAATCCATTACTATGAAAAGTCTGGAGCCATATTGTAAATTCTTTGAGGAGAGAAAATCAAGTCTAATATTTCAAGCCTTTCACCATCTAGCTGCAGCTTAGCTTTCCAGATTTATTTCACATTATTACCCTTTATTCTACATTCTATTTAATTTCTATTCCCTGAAATCTGCATCCCATCTCCATTTCTTCGTGGAGTTTTTTAGTCATACCCCAAATATTCTCCCTCTTCACTTCATACTTTTAGAATCTGTCTCCTACTCTGATTCTTGTCTCTGGTATTTCCTGCTTTGCAAATGCTTTACTGATCTTCCCATTTGTTAGTCTTTATCTCTACATACCTCCTATACTCTCCAGTAGAATGTAAGTGTCTTGAGAGGAGAGTCTGTTATTGGTTTTTCTCTGTCTGGGTCCTATACCAAGCACTGTACATTACATATAGCTGGATCTCAGATGGATCTGTCTTCTCATCAGTGTGAGATAAGATCACAGTCTATCTATGCCTTTCCCTCCTGTGGAACTCTGACCTGTGCCCTTCCTTAATTCTTCACAAGTGGTTCACCCAACATGTTGGGGACCTTCCGTTAGCTCTCTTGACAGTTAGGAAATACTAATGAAGTACACTGCTGTCTGTTATCCAGTGCTAATCCTGTTAAATGACCAGCATATCTTTCCTCTGGTCATTAATGTCTTTGAAGATATCTTCTAGAATGTTTTTCCTGTACAATTCCTTGTTTGTATTTTTTTTTTTGTATCTAGCTCATTCATACCTTATTCTTCTCAGTTGCCCTTTAGGTGACCTTCATCTATGATATTATACATATGCAAAACTTAAGAAAAGCTTGTAGGATTAAACTTCACCTAAAAACTCTCTTCAAATATTTGGCACAGTATTCTCTAAGTAGCAGGAACTTAAAGAATGCTGGTTGTATTGTATTTAAATGTATAAATGCTTGTAATTACATATTTACACATATAGATATGAATACATGCTCAGACATTCAAATGCTCAACTGTACCAGTGATCTCCGCAATGTGAGTGCCCCCTCCAGGTGTCGAACACATCCATGCCTTCCCAATCTGTGTAACTTCTCATAAAGTCACTACAGGCAGCCCAGTCAATGTTCTGGATACATTTCTCTCTTTTATATGTATATATGTTCATGTGCATGGGTGCATATGTTCAATATCTAGGGAACACAGTAGATTTCTTAATAATATTAGTTTTAGTCCCGGCTCCTTTTATAGGAATAAGAAAAATTCTGGAGGGTGTGATGAGAGACAAGTGACAGGGAGATATTGTTAGTTAGTGGGCTATCATCCTTTTCAATTTTCCTAGGACATTTTAGGAATGGAGTAGAAATGCAAAATCTGTTTGGGAAACTGAGAAGATGAATATTTTTTAATGACTGTAATATTCTAGCCAGCAGTTATGCATGGATGCCATGCTGAGAGAGACAGTGAGGTGGTGGGGAGATAAAAGAAAGTAAAAGAATGGAAAGAAGAAAAGAAAGAATGAAAGAAAGGAAGGCAGAAAGAAAAAAAAGCAAGATAGGAAGAGATGATGAGGAAGGATGGAAAGAAAGAAGGAAGGAAGAAAGGGAGGGAGGGAGGAAAGAAGGGAGGGAAGAAGCAAGGAAGAAAAAGAAGAAAAGAAAAAGAAAGGAAGGGAGAAAAAAGAGGGAGAGAGAGGGAGGAAGGAAAGAAGGGAGAGAAATAGAAAGAGAGAGAAAAAAAGAAAGGAGGAAGGAAGGAGAGGAAGAAGACAGGAAGGAATCCATGATAGATACTGGTCTTCTGGAGAGCAGAAGAACTGCTGGAAAAGTTGCCATCTGCTGCTTCTGCTGCTCTGTCATCTGCCACCCTATGGGCATAATGCTGCTACTTGGCCTAGTTTCATGGTTGCCCAGCTGCCTCCTGCCATTTCTTTGCCTTAGCTCTTTTTCTTCCTCTGAGCCAATATCTGCAGCTGCTCCTGCTGCCTGTTGCCTGACCTCCTTAATGCTTTCATCATCCAGGATGGAAATAGGAGTAAGGAAAAGCAAGTGAGATTTCCAGGGATAGATAAAGAACACCAAAGGAGACTGATTGGGAGCAGTCTCCACCTGCACTCCCTGCCCCTACATATGGCTTCTGGACAATAATTTTTAATTTCCCTCCTCACTCCCCCTCCACTGGTACTTACTTGGATGTCTTCATTTATTCTCTTTTTGTGAAAACCCCTCTCTCTGTGATTTTTTTTCACATTCTATTTCTCTGAATTCCAGTCCACAAAAGACACCAGAGAGGCCATTTCACCTTTGTCTTCTATTAACTGACTCTTTCCCATTTATTTTAAGATTTGGGTCACAACTTTTCATTGTCCCTTCATGAATTGTCCTTAGTCTCATCCTGTTCTACCTCTTGAGTTCAGCAGTTATGCATTTAGGGTCTTCCCACCTTTAGCTCACTATTGAGGCAGTTTTCTTTTTTCTTTTAAACTCACAGACTCTTAGGGTAGTTAACCCTTGGGGTGACCATATGATGAAGCTCTGCTGAAAATAAGCGCTTGCCTAAGAGTTTCCTGAACATCAGTGGAGGAAGAAAGCATTCAAGTACAATTTCTGGGCTCTCAGACCAGTGCCCCTGGCCATGGCACTGCATGCCTTTTATAGTCAGCATTTTTCTGCTTTCAACTCCATTTGCAAGTTGAGGATTTGTCTTCTTTCTGCATTATCATTTCTCATTTCATTATGTCTCTTTATTTATCTTTAGGCTAGGTAATTTCAATAATGAATCAGAGATTGTTTAATTTCTGGATGTAAGCACAGCCTTTTTAGGCATTGCTTGGATGATGATTTACATGCTATGTGGCTTTGAATGTTATCATGTTTAGTAAGGATAAAATAACCATGGGCCTCTCCCTGTGTCTGCCAAGTTCTGAAGAAAAATCTTTTTTGGCTGTTGGTGAAATCCCATGCACAAACTGAAATCTGTAACTTAAACTAATGGAACGAGTGAGGGGAAGGAAGGGACAATAGCAAAATCAGAAGATGGAAAAAACATATAGGTCCTTCAAAATCAAATTTATCTCAAGTGGGTTTACTGAGTTATAAAAGTAAAGCATGTGTACATACTGCTTGCACATTCAAGCTCTAGCAATTCTCACAGATGTGGCTTAAGATGGGTGAAGAGGCACTATCGTGACGATAATACCAAGAAATGTGGGTGGCCTCAAAAATGAAGGCCATTGGAATTCCCTAATATCAACAAGGATTTCTTCAGCTGCATGAATGCATAGCTATCTAATGGGAATGAACAAGCATGGAGCCAGGTTACTACTCTGCCATGGTCAGTTAGAGTAGATATCATTCTAGGTACCTGGCCTTGGAAAGGAGTATTCCTAGTCATTATGCCAACTGAGCTAAGAGGCTTCTTCTGCCTGACCCAAGAAGCTTCTCAAGATTAAGGAAATTGCAATGGCACAGGACAAAAAATATTATTTGAAGTACCAAAAATAAATATAAAAGACACAGAAAGAAAATACGAAGGTGGAAAAACGGTCCTGGGTTTGGGCTTGCCATGCATATTTATACACAAATCTGAAATGTTCCTGGGAAAAGTAAAAGTTTGCTGTTTTCAATACTTTTCACTTTTGCATAAATGCATAAAGTCTCCTGTTTCTTCCAGAAACATTAAAAAAAAAAAACCCCGAGAAAGTGAGGGTGCAAAGACTTAGGTTCTCTTTAGAAGGCTGTTTAGAAATATGAGCTTCTAAATGCTGGCGTTTTGCTAACTCTGCATATCTGAGAAGATTTATTCTATTATTAAATTTGCCAACTTGCTAACAGGTATATACTGCAAAAAAACTGAATTTAAAATATTCTTTCTCTCTCTCCGTCTCTCTCTTTTTGTATTTGTACACACACACACACACACACACACACACACACACACGCGCTCGCACGCACTCTTTTCCAGAAAGCCATATCAGGCTTCCTTTCTTTTTCTAAATGTCTCTCTAAATGACCTTGATTGGAGAAACCTGACCCAACTTAGCATTAGCACGCTTGTGTTACCTGCCCCTCTTGACCTTCCCCATCTACGTACCATCAGAATAATAACAATAGTTAGAATTTAGATAAGACTTTAATGATTGTAAACATTTTATAAAGGCTATCTCATTTGAACCTTACAACAATTTTCAGAGATTGGTACTATTATTATTCCCATTTGACAAATGAGGAAACTCAGGCATAGGGAAATTAAGTGACTTGTCTAGGGTTGTAAAGCTAGCAACTGTCTGAGGCTGGGTTTGAACTCAGATTTTTGTTACTCCAAGTTCATCATTATATGCATTACAACCCCCAGCTGACTAGCATTTTTGTTTCTCTCTATCTTTTTTCTACATCTCCTTTTCTTCCCTCACTTTTAATTTAAATAAAATATTCCACCTAGTTCTACAATTGGTCAGCTTCTTAGAAACATTTTCAGGTATTATATAAGAATACTGGACTCAATCAGGTACAGAGGCGCTTATTGATTCCCTTTTACTATAATTCTTCAATTTTTCCAATAATTAAATTTTAAAAAGTAATACTGATTGTTTCTATTTGATCTCCATTAAATGTAAGAAAAGGATGAGACTAGCCTATAGAGTTGGCTGAGTTAAAAAAGCAAACTCAAGTCTTTCAAGTTTAAGTCTCACCCCAGACACATATTAGCTGTGGGACTCTGTCAAGCCATCTGCCTAACTTCTCAGTTCCCAAGGCAGTTCTCTAAGATTTTAAATTTCCCAAGAAGATGCCAGATTTCCTCACTAGGAAACTCCCTACATTCCTATACCAATGAAATGACAAGTTTGGTTAATATAAAAAGTAAAATGAGATTTATATATCTGTTGAAAGTTCCCAAAGCATTTAATAATACATTATTTATACATATTTATATTTATTCTACTTAAAAAAAAAAGACTACTTGGCAAGATGAGGTACTAGACACTGAAGTCCTCTCTTGAGTTGAACTACAAGCATTCAAACTCTACTCCAGATAATGCAACTCTGATGACCCAGCCATGTTTTTTATATGCTGGATGTATGTTTACCTAAAAGATATTTTACAAAGAACTCAAACCAGGCAAATGCTAATGCAGAGGTCAGAAGAAGGGCTACATGAGCACTCTCAAGGTCTCTCTGATGAATTTTGGTTATCAATTGGAGACATAGGAGGAGACACTGGCACAGGACTGCCCAGCATGGAGAGCTTGCATCAAAGAAGGTGCATTGCTCTGTTTACAAAGGAGAACTGCAAAAGCTCAAAAGAAACAGGAGATGCACAAATTTAGAGACATTTCCACTCCAAATATTCAAATGAACTATTTGTGTCTGAGTTGAGTTCCAAGCTCATATTGGACTAATCCAATATAGTTGAACTCAATGTTACTTTACCCCAATATTGTGATGTCATTGGTGCTCTTCTTTTAATAAGGATGAACAAAAACACTATTGCAATAGAGTCTTACACTAGCCTTTGAATTTAGTACTACAATAATTGTCCATCCTGTTCCATAGATGGAACAAAATGATTCGACCAGCTTCTTCCCATTATTAATAAGCAGCAGAGGTGGGATTTGATCCAGGTTTTGACTCCATGTGCTTCTTCTGCTTCAAGTCATAGCAATATCTTGTGGGCAGTTTGAAGTTATTGGAGTTGCTCCAAGATTCACATTTGAAATTAATATTTTACTTATGACAACAATCTGACATGATTCTCAGAATGGGAGAAAACAGGAAATATCCCCTGGGCTTCTAAGTATTGTCTCCAAATTTTATTTTCATACATATCTAAGCCAATCCAATCTACCAAGCATTCATTCCTGTCCTCAAGTTTGCATTCCTCTGGAGCAATGAAATAGGTGTTCAGATACATAAAGATTATCCCAAAGTCTTAGCAAAGTTTCAAAGTTACTAAAACTGGTTTCCCCTGTTGGTGACCAAAGAATAGAGCTTGAAATTCTTGTTGACTGAGAAGATGTGTTTTCTCCTGGAAACAGGATTGTCCCTTCTCAGTCTTTCTCTGAAAAACTTGTATTACTGGAGAGATAATCATTTACCAGGAAGAGTTTAAGCATGGTTTGCTGTAATCACAGAAGTGGAGAAAATGACCTGAGAATGACTTCAGTCTAAGTTTCTATTTCTAAAAATACATTGCATATGACATAAGTAAACGTCCCAAAGGCACATGAGAAACTGATATTTTAAGGATGATTTAAAAGGTTTATGTTGATGATAATGAATACTGTGACTTCATGATATTCTGGGGCTCTTAAATGTCCTTACTATCTTTGCAGCCCCCAGAATTCACTAAACTGATCACATCCATTCAGTCAAACTATGATCAGATATTTAAAGAGTTGGCTTTAGAGGGATTGGAAAGAAAGCCAGATGTGCTTATCTAAATATCAAAGAAAATGGTCTCATGCATAGAGAGGAAAGCCAACCTAAGTAAGCTGAAATGCACTAGTACAGTAAATATTTATCAAAGAAAAAAAAGAGATATCAAGATGTGATTTGTGCACCTTTTCTTTTTTCTTAAGGAAAGGAAGAAAATGCCCCTTCAGCAGGGACTGCAGCAAATTTGGTAGTAAATTGGTGGAAATAATTCCACTCTTATGTATTTTAGTTTTAAGATGTTCCTCTTTTCCTGCAAGGCTAATGGAACAGAAAATGGCTGTTGGGTCAGATAAGGCCAGAGTAGCCACTCAGTGCAAGCATATGAATGAATTCCTCACTGGGGCCAATTTTCCCTAATGCTTAAAAAGTGTTGTGCTATTCTGAAAACATTTTTTCCTTTGCTCATATTATAGCATCTGGGCCTTAGGTAAATTTACGATTGTTTTGTATGAAACCTTTGCAGTATAGAAAGTGACAGAAACCTTTCTCCAACTGTCAGGTGGTTATTCTTTTTTTCCTAAGGTTTAAGTAAGTGCACAGCAAATCATTAGCTGCCGATCTTATGGAAATATATCTAAAACTATGATTCAGACATAGCACACAGGGAGCAGGCTTTAGTTTTGCTAAAATAAATTTTGAGGAAGAATTAGAAAAAAAGAGAACACATTTGAGTTACAAAAATAACAATCAAGGGCAACAAAAATGACCCACTGGTTTCCTTAAAAGGCTTAAATGCTCTTTCCTCCCATGCCTTGACATATTACTCTCCAAGCCAAGAAAATTCAGTGGCTTGCCTCCAGTATAAAGCACAAACATGTCTTTTTGACATTTGAAATCTTCAGTCTGACTTCAGTCCAAATGACTCATTTCACATTATCTACCATCATGTACTCTTCAGTCCGGCCAAGTTGACCACTGTCATTCTAGCTTCCCCATCTTTGCACATCCTTCCCCCCAAATCTAGAATGTTCTCCCTCCTTATCCTCAGGACTTTGAACTCCTGATCACGTAATGGCTTAACTCAAGTAATACCTCCTCCTACAAGAGACCTTTGTGATTGTTTCATTTATCATCTTTACTCTTCATATGACTTCACATTGACTTTGCATAATGCTTCGTGTGCTTCTCTCTCTAATTCTATTTTTCTCCAACCAATGCTGAAGCCATTGACCAGGTACTTGAGTTCAAAGTCAATCCTTCTCTAGCCAAACATCCAACTGAAGAAGAACTTTTAAATGCCATTAGTCTCCTCTCAAGTGGCAAAGCTCCTGGTGCTGATTTTATTCCAGCTGAGATTTACAGGGCAGGGGGTCCATTGCTCCTACAAGAACTGACTGAAATCTTCTGGGTTATATAGCAAGAGGAGATTATCCCCCAGGCATTCAAGGATGCCTCCACTGTCCATCTCTAGATAGGACAAGGAAATAGGTTGTTCTGCGACAATCACAAAGGGTCTCTCTCAGTCACTGCTGGCAAAAGTCTTTCCAGAGTCCTCCTTAAAGGAATGATCCTTTACTGGAAGGTGGTTATCTACCCAAGAGCCAGTGCAGCTACAGAAAGGGCTGAGGAACAGTTGATAAGGTGTTTGTTTGCCAACAACTCCAGGGGATGTGCCAGAAGAAACAGAGGACTGTACACAACATTTGTTGATCTGAGCAATGCCTTAGATACTGTCAGTCATTAGGGCTTCTGGAAGGTCATACCCAGAGAATTTTATCAGTATTATTGTGCATTAGTTTCATGATGGAAGTTTTACATTTATTCCAGAAAAAAGATGATGCTCTTGTGCTTTCCCAGTCACCGCTGGAGTGAAGCTATTAAATGCTTACTCCCATGTTTTTTAGCATGATGTTTTCAGCAACATTGCTGGACACTTTCAATGAGAATAAAAATGGCATTAAGGTCAACTACTGCATTGGCAGTGAATTATTTAAATGGAAAAAGCTATAAACCAAGACTAAAGTGGAAGGTGAATTGGTTTGTGACATTTTATTTGCAGATGACTATGCACTGGACACAGCCTCTGAGGCTGAGATACAATAGAATATAGACCAACTCTCTGCCTCTTGTACTAATTTTGGCTTGACAATTAACAAGAAAATAGAGGTTCTTCATCAGTCAGCATCCACATGTGGAATCACTGATTATAGCAAATGGAGAAATTTTAATGCTGTGGTTAAGTTCACTTACCTCAGCAGTATACTTTCCAGGGATATACACATAGATGAGGTTGATGCACACATTATTAGAGCTCTTCCACCATATTCTATACTTGATAAAACATTACTTCGATTATATGTGGCATTTAAACCTCTTCTCTTGGGCTCTCTAGTATTCATAAGGGGGTATTCTTCTCTTGCCTTATTTCTCCACTGATGGTATTCCCTCAATTTTAGGAGTCAAAGCACTTCTAGTTCCTTTTAACCACTTAAATGGCAGACTAGCTTTTACAAGAAAATATTTAATATTTAAAATATTTAATTTAATATTTAATATATATATTAAATATAAATATTTAATTTAAAATATTTAATTTAAAATATTTAATTCAAAAGTATAGCAAGAACAAATATAACAAACACTCCCAATACCATGGGGGCATAATTCCCTCAAACTTCTCCTTTTCAGTTCTTATGTCTTAAAGTCCTACTTCTGAGAATTCTACCTCTGTCCTTGGAACTGAAAGGACAAGGCAGACTAAACTTCCAAGCTAATTTAAGACCATAAGGAATGGGGAAGTTGTCCCTTTCCCAGTCCTGCTTAGTTCATGATGTCTATGCCATGGAATGAATAAGATTTTCACTCTTGGATGCCACTAGAAAGAGACTCATTATACCTTCATCATACATAGATTTAAAGATGCCACTTGTTCCAGCTTTACAACCAATAGAAAGAAGCTGTTCAACCCATGGGAGAGACAAACACAGGATATATTCTCCAAGAAGCAGTCTCCCCACATGTGTATTTCCATCCTAGGTGATCTGGGAACACACCAAAGCCCTATTGTATATGTAACCTTACCTGTTCTCCTGGCTGATTTCATGTATGACTCTTTTCCTCATTAAGCTCATTGAAACCAGGAAGAATGTTATCCTGATATTTTGTAATATATTTGACAGACTGTTTTATTAAAACTTTTCAGGATTAGCTGACAGTTCAAAAACCTCTATCCTTAATCATATTTCTTTCCATCTGACTGCACTGATAATACCATTCAATAATTTCAGTTTTCCTTAAATAAGAGTTGTAAACTCTCAGCCTTTAGTGGGTAGAATTGGTAATATCTAAACTTTTCTGTAATCTCTAAAAAGAAAACAAATCAAGAGTGTCTGTTTAGCAGACTTCTCTCCTTCTTACCATCCCCCACCTCCACCCAAGTCATATCTTCTTTTCATCTCCTCCTCAACCCCATACAATCCTTTCTTATGAGCTAGCTATGCCCAATTGGTACCAGCTCAGTTCAGAATCTTTCTGGGCAAAAAAAAAAGAAAAAAGAAAGAAGGAAATGTGTGCCTCTTACCCCCTTTTTGCTCAAATTTAGAGCTGTGGTATTAATGAGCAAGAACATCTTGGAAAATTGAAAATTAATAAAGCAATGGAAATAACACCTTGAAAATTCAACTGCAGCCCCTAGCCTTTTGAGAGGATTATAGCACCATCATCAGAAAAAAAAAAATAAAGCATAAAAAAAACCACTAAAGAAAATGGTAGATATGGTGGGATATGGAATAAGCATATTGACTTCTGAAAGGGCTCTGGATCTGAGTCTTTTCTAAATTAATATACTGTGTAACTTACTTGAAAGTGTGTACTGCATGTTCATCATTAGCAGATTGGAATGGATATTAGATTTAATTTGTGGTTTTTAAGGAAATTCCAAATCATCAGATTTGTGACACATGGTAAGTTGAATGACTTATATTTTTTTGTCATTCTGCTCAGTCTTTTTGTTAGGAAACAAGACTTAGTTGAGTCCAGATGTTTTTGCTACTACTTGCTAATCATAGTATAACCCTACCAAATGAGGGCAGAATCATGAATACTATCCAGTTTGCAACATGACCCTCACTCTTTTCCTCCTGTATTTTGCCAAGGAAGAAATGAACAGCCACTAGAGGTTACACCAACCTCAAGAAACTTTCTCAGCATTCAACTATATTCGCCAGGTTTGACAAGCTCAGATTTATCTTTTGTATAATTTATATGTTAGTTATTATTAAAATACTAAAAACCTTAAATACTGCAGTGCACTGGCATTTATAGCTCCTCATATTAGTCGGTATCATTCCAAATAACAGATGATAACACTAAATGGAATTATTTTTCCCTAAGGTCTTTGTTAAACCTTTAAACAAATGTGCAAGCCATGTGAATGTAACCAGAAGCTAACTAAAAAAACCAAACCAAACCAAACAAAAAAACCCTTCTCTCAGGCTACTTAATGAATTGTCATTTCATTATTTCATGTCTCGAATGCTCAAAATGTTTTAGTTGCCCAATAATAAGATTTTGGGTATTAGCTGAACCTTACAGTGGCTTTATTTTTCATTTTAAAAGAACCTTAAAAACATCTGCTATGAAAATCTGCTTGTGTTTTTCTCCCTTTTCTTAACATAGACTTAGCAATAACTTTACTATGCTTCTCTTCCAGGTATGAATATCAATTTGTTTAATTTGCACAATCATTAGTTATGTTTCCCATATATGTATGTCTTCTGTGTATGTAAATGTCATGATTTTCTCAGGATTGGTTAGATCAGGGGTTCTTAACTTGAGATCCACAGACCTTCAATGAGTTACTGCCAAGATTTCAAGAGGTTTAGGAACTTGGATGGGAAAAAATACATCTTTTTCCGCCAATAAACATTTGATTTCTTTCGTAATCATATGCATTTGATTTTGTGCATTTAAAAATTTATTTTGAGAAGTAGTAGATAAGGCTTCACTGGACAACCAAAGGAGTCTATCACACACACATACATACACACACAACACACACAACACACACAACACACACACACACACACACTCTCTCTCTCTCTTTCTCTTTCTGTCTCTCTCTGTCTCTGTCTCTCTCTCACACACACACACAACACACACACACACACACACACACACACACACACACACAGAGCATTTCCAGACACAGACTACATGTTCACTTTGAAGCTACCTTCCTCCAGAATCTTCGGTAGCATGAGTCTTGCAGAGTGAGAGAATTTGAAGAGCCCTTGTGGGGAACAGATGCTCACAGGAAAGGTTTAAACTTGGCCCTGCTTATCTAATGACAAGCTAGCGCTCCACTTTGCCAAAGAAGCACTGGTCTCATCCATTTTTCTTCATTATGGTCAAAATGGAGAGTGGATGATACCTCTAAGTACAGTAGTTTCAAGAAAGGAGCTGAGAGTACTATGCATTAGTCCTTGTGAACCACGAGATTTAGGGCATAAAACAGGGAAGGAAGAAAAGACAATGAAGGAAACAGATAACTGTTCAGAGAGGAAGGGGCAGAACAAGAACATGCATGAGGGATAAGCATTCATTATGGATCTACTATGCATCATGCATTTTTCTTGGTGCTAGGGATAAAAGTACAACGAATTAGACTATTTCAAAGTGAAGAACATATTAAATGGTGTCAAATGTTGCAGAGAGATAAAAGAGAAAGAGGTAAAAGGGTTTTGACTATTTTAAAATCTAGAATACAGCTATTTTGCCAGAATAGTGAAGTATTAGGAATAAATATTAGTTTTCGTATATGCATTCCTACTTACTTCCCCACTCTACTTCCTCTTCCCTAAAATATATTATTATTGAGTTTAAAAAAAAACAAGTGGCCAGAACAATGGCCCTCATATTAATGTTAGTTTCTATCTCATAAATTCCTCCACTGACATCATTCATACTCTTAAAAGGTATGACAAATTGTGTGGCTCTCCAAACTATTTCCTTGCCTTTCAGTGCTGAGACCCATCATTAACTGCTTGTGTATGACAAAAAGCAGCAGACTGCAATGGGATTTAGAAAATGATGGAGGAATGGGCCATCTTGATGAAGTAGCTGAAGCACTTTACTAGGACATGTGTTTGAATCTTGGCTTTCCTCTTGACCAGTTGCATGACCCCAGACATGTTGTTTTACTTACCGGCCTTCTCACTAATAAAATAGGAGTAATTGTTGTTTTCTGGCTCTCTTACAAGACTGTTATTAGGAACTTGCTTAATAAGTCTTTAAATTCTACATAAATGAAAGAACTTATTAGAATGACTTTTTCTTTCATGACTTTATTGTTGCATTTTCACAGTTTTTGTCTACAGTAACAAGGGACTTGGCAACAAGTAAAGCCCTATTTTACTCCTGCAATATCTCCCTTCAGGGTTGGAGGTGTATTCAAATCTGAAACAAATACTCCAAGAGTAGGCAAATATTTAAAACTGAATTGGCTTAAAGCTTAAACAAAAAAACCAAAAATAAATAACAAAGATCTTAGCAATTGGTCCCCACACTTGCTGGAAAATATAGAGAGAAGAAATGGAAGCAGTGTCAGATTTCATATTTTTAAGCTCAAAGTTCACTGCAGATGGCCATGAAATTGAAAAACAAAACCAAACCTTTGCTCCTGGGAAGGAAAGCTATGGCAATTCTGGACAAGATGCTAAAAAGCAGAGAAATCACCTTGCTGACAAATATCCATATAATCAAAGCTGTGGTTTTTCCAGTAGCAATGTATGGTTGTGTAAGTTGGACTACAAGGAAAGCTGGGTGTCACTGAGTTGATGCTTTTGAACTGTGGTGCTAAAGAATTCTTTTGAGAGTCTCTTGGACAGCAAGGATATCAAATAAGTCAATACCTAAAGAAATTAATTCAGATTATTGACCAGAATATTTCAAGTATTGAAAAAATGAAACTCATTGGAAAAGGCTCTGATATTGGGGAAGATTGAAGGCAAAAGGAATAGGGGATAACAGAGTGTGAGACAGATAGATAGCATCATGGAAACAACAAACATGAATTTGGAGTGACTTCGAGAGATAGTGGAGGACAGGAGGATTTGGCATACTATGGTCCATTGGGTCACAAAGGGTCGGATATGACTGAATGACTAAACAGCAGGCAAAGATTGAACTCATCCCTAGACTGAATCGTACTCTGTCCTTATAAATGAGTCTTGGTTGGCAGTGAGATGAAATAGATCAGAGATCCCTGAGACCCAGGGCCTGAAAACATCCACCGACCTACAACATATGTTCAGCAGTTCATAAACAGTAATTATTAGGTAGGATTCATCTTTTACTCATCTTTTTTCTTCCCCTCACCCCTCCAAGGTCTCTTTTCAGTCTGCAGCCAAATCTCATTTTAATCTATCTCCATATCATGTTTGAACCATACCCTTTCTCTAAATTCACACCACCACTGCCCCTAGTTCTGTTCCTCTAGTCTGGACAATTACGAGTTAGATATCTAGTGTCTCTCTCTTTTTCCAATCCATCTGTAATGTAGCTGCCAGAATAATTTTCCAAGGGCAGAGGTCTGAGGAAGTCATCCCCCTGATTAAAAACCATTCTTGGCCCCCCATTGCCTCCAGGATAAAATTAACATTACCTTCCCTTGACATTTAAGGCCTGCACAATCTGGCTTCAACTTATCCTTTTTAAGAATCTGGTAAAACTATGAATTTAATAACTATCAATGTACATTAACATTTCAAAATACAAGGAGAATAAAAATAGGATTGTACATAAAACCTCAAAATTTGATCATATACATTTATTTTTAAAGAGAAAGGAAATCAATCTACCTTTTGAGCTTTATTTTCCAAATCTATTTTCCATCCATGTTAGACAGTCAATTGTCCCCTGAACTTACCATACCACCTCTCCCTGTATTCATTTGTACTAACTATCCTTGGTGTCTAGACTATACCCATCTTCTTTACCAACACCTTTTAGCATTCTTCTCTTCTTTTATGTCTTAGCTCAAATATTGCCAGCTCCACAAAACCTTCCCTAATTTTCCCAAATTAAAGTGCTCTCTTCCAATTCAATTTTCTTCTCTTGTTCTCCTTTCCTTCCTTCTTTCCTTCCTTCCTTCTTTCCTTCCATCCTTTCTTCCTTCTTTCCTTCCTTCCTTCCTTCCTTCCTTCCTTCCTTCCTTCCTTCCTTCCTTCCTTCCTTCCTTCCTTCCTTTTTCTGCTCCCCTCCCCTCTCCTAAATTAAGTCATATGTGCCTAAATGAGAACTTGCCTCCTCCCTATACAATCCTATAGCCCTCACTTGAGTGAAATTTTGAAATGTTTTGGTTTTAATGATTTGGTAGTTCTCTGTGTGTCTATGTGGGTGAAGCAGGGAGGTAAGAGGAGGGGAGGTGTGTGTGTGTGTGTGTGTGTGTGTATGTAAAAGAATAAAGTACAGGAATGCCGATGCTCTCCTTTGTGGCACAGGCCATGAACATAAGATTACTGCAACTGAATCATCAAATCACCTACAGGACAATGTAGCTTTCTCTTTAGCTGTCAGGGGTTTGCAGACTATTTTCTCCTTCCCACCATTCTCTTAGCATCACATAGACATCACGACATAGGCTGGATAGCATAGATTCCAGAAAGAAAGGTGTTACATTCACCTGGAGCAGCTGAGAAAGGGCAGGGATTGTTCATGAGTCTCCATGCTCTCTTCTCTGTGTGTGTGTGTGTGTGTGTGTGTGTATGTGTGTGTGTGTGTGTGTGTGTCTGTGTGTCTGTGTGTAAAATTCCTTTAAATTCCCAGCTAGAATAGACTAAGATCACTAGTGATCTAGGGAAAAATGGAAGGAGAATCAGATATTTTTTTTATTGTAGAAAAAAAAACTCTAAGTGAAAATATGGCTCTACCTTCTATAAATCAAATGTTTTCCACCTGACTAATTTTATTGGACTTAAATTCTGATGGGGAAAATACTTCAATGCTTCAATGACCTGTATTTTCATTAGTGTGAGTTCTCCTTCCACTAACATGGGTCATCACACCTTCAGGGTTTAGTAGAATTTTTTTTCAGAGTTGCTCTAGCCAAAAAAAAAAAATAATAATAACCACCCTTCAACCAAACTGTTGATAGGTTTCTCCAAACTTAACAAGGCTGGATCTTGGATGACAGAATTTTCTATATTCTGGCCTAGCCTTTTAAGAACCCTAAATTGCCTCTAGGCCGTAATAGGTTGGGGAAAATATAATAAAAATTCTAATGTGAGAAATCTGGCAAAGTTACATAATTATAAGGTAAAGAAGTTTTCTGAAAAAAATTGTCAGCATACATGATAAATTCCAGATTTAGCATTAAAACATAATTTTGGTAGAACATTTTATATTATCTTTAGGCTACAACCTTCAGAGCAGGATCTATACACTAGAATACCTAGTCATTTATATTGGTCTATGAAACAGAAATATATCTCAAGTAAGAATTACCTTAGGCATTTAATTGTTTCTTGTAAATGGATTTTGAAGTCTTTATTAATAAGCATAGGGTTATATACATTTATAGCTAGAAAAGATCTGTGGGGCCTAAATTAGGGATATTCACTATAATATTTATAATTAGGGGTCTCTGAATGCAAGACACTTAAAAATGAGGAGACTTGATCAGTTTCTTCTGATCATATTAGTTCCTTCATTTGGCAGAGAATACCTCCTAAAATGAATGATCAGAGATAACTAGGGTCACACTAGGGAGAAAAAAGAAGAAAACTCAGATAAAAGACATATGTGTCCAAAAGAGATTAAAGTATATTATTTACAGCCAGCTGCAAATGGAAATGGGGTGCTATCAGGCTCCAAATCTATATGTGGAATGGAGCATGGTGTAGCACTTCCCTAAATTGGGGTGGTGTGCCAGGTCTAAAAATAGTTTTCCCTTTTGGTATAGGAAGAATTTTATTTCTGTCATGTATTAAAGATGTTCCCTTTGGGGTGTGTGTGTGTGTGTGTGTGTGTGTGTGTGTGTGTGTGGTTTGAGGGTGGTAACTGGTGGGAAGCAAGGTATCAAAGGCTACTCTTGATTCCTTGAATTCAATACTTAGCTGATGAGGAAATTAAGTTATGATGTGGGAATGTTCCCTATTTGTTCAAGCAAAGGAGGATATGGAGAGTGTTATCTATAATTTTAGATGCTTTAGAGGGACTCTGACCCAAATAAATATTTTACCTATAAAATTATTATTGGGAAAAGGCCGGATTCTTTGCTCCTTTTAAAAGTGAAAGCAAAAAAAAAAAAAAAAATCAAGGGACAATGAACACTTAACATACCATTTGATATGGACATGAATCTTCCAGGAGAGTTCTAGAGGAGTGTCAGAAAATAACATACTTAAAAACTTTCTCTTTAGGGATTCTACATATGAATTCCAGTTCAGACTGCCTCAGTCCAAGGGGTCTGGGTTTCTTTAACAAGAATTCTAATATTAAGAAGAAAAAGTTGTCAGATCAATACAGCTACCTATATTCATACATTTTCCATTGCAAGCAACATCATTGTATTTATAATCCCCAGAGTGAAAAACAAAAGTACCTGTGATTTCAACATTCAAAAGTAGAAAAGCATCTTCATGTACAGCATGGTCCAAGGTATAAAACTACAGAGACCAGACATTATGGGAAGTATTGCAGCAGTAGAAGTTATTTGGGCCCTTTCACAGTATTATTTAGTCTAATCCCCTAATTATTTAGTCACAAATGAGAAAAGTGAGGCCTAGAGAAGTCTGATTTCCCCAATGGCATAGAGGTCTTCTTAAGCAACAGAGAGAGGAGTTTAACCCATTTCCTCTTATATCAAGGCATGCAGTCTTCTATAGCTCCTATGTGTTGCTTATGATGAAAGTCAGCTCATTTCTGCTGCCCCCTCCCCAGTATCACTAAAGATGAACCATCCTGGATGAGACAGACAAGGAAAAGACAAGAAGGAAGGAAGGAAGGAAGGAAGGAAGGAAGGAAGGAAGGAAGGAAGGAAGGAAGAAAGGAAAGAAGGATAATTGAGGAGGTTTATTTAAATTTTTGTTCTCTGCCCTCTAAATTGGGTTTTTAATCCTGGATCCTTTTGGCCATCTGAAGTCTATGACTCCCTTCTCAAAATAATATTTTCAAATGCATAAAATAAATTACATAGGAATTTTAAAGGAAATAAAATATACTGAAATAATTATCAAATATTTTTAGAAGGCAAATTCACAGAACCCTGGTTAAGAGCCCCAGGTCTGAATCATTTCTACTTTACTAGTCCCTAAAGAGATTAGAGCAAATTCACTTTCATGGGCCTCATTTTACACACTTTCCTCTATTTACACTGCATTTTTTAGTTTTAAAAAATAAAGAATAAACTGTTATTTTGTCATTTTATAGATATTTATCCATAATAATTGGAATTTATTACAAGAGAAAAAATGATAGTATCCTTAAACTAGACAAATAAAACAAACCTTTTCTTCTTCTGTTTCATACAGGCCCTCCAAAGGTCCAACTCCCTTTTACACTGAGGAGCCATTAAATTTACCTCCCTGTGGAAGCTCCCTCTGAGAAAGAACACTTATGCAGAAGCCATCCTTCTGGAAGCAGCTTTACAATATTCTCTTTAGTCTCTGCTGGTTACATTAAGATGCAGGTAGAAAGTGCCATTTCTACAGGATTATCACTTCAAAGCCTTTTAGTTGCACCATAGTGATGACCATGATACGTTATATTATATGTTACCTGCTGTTACTTTGGTTGGAAGTTGAGACCATTAAGGTCATTACACAGTTGCACTACCTCTTGAACTAAAGAGGGAATCTTTAGGAATATGATTCCATCCATTGGCTAAAAAGACATGATAATTTTGTATGAAAGTATTATTTCTCAACTGCTCAGTTTCAATTCCCCACAGTTTAATTCCAGCAAATTTTGAAATTAAATGACTCACCAAAGCAACAAATGGATGAATTATCAAGAGGGCATGAGCAAGCTATGAAATATTAAAAGTGAAGAATTATAAAGGAGAAATATGAAGGAAGTCATCTAAGAAAAGTGTGACCTGAAAAAAAATTTCCAGTCATATAGTGAGTGATAACAGATGGGCAGTCATCTGGTTCCATTGTTATTCATTAAATGTCAATAGAGGGAAGGACTCTTGTATTTTGGATGGACCCCCTATGGTGAATGTATATGAAGGCAAGGTCTTGTATCACACAAGATTGACTCACACGGATAAGTTACAATTTTTATCGATGTAGCCACACTAATGAGATCACAGATGTCATTTGAGCATTCCCCCCCCCCCCCAGTTTTGTGCCTAATTTTACAAAAGTTTGTTTTTTCACTACTGCAAGTATCCATATTTTTAATATAATAGATAACATGGGGAAAACTGAACTTATTGTTTCCTTTCTCCTAAACCCACCCCTGTGCTAGACTTCTTTATTTCTGTTAAGAGCACCATGATTCTATGTTCAACTTATTTTGAGGAAGGTTGTGAGAAAAAGAAAGAGAAGAGAGAGAAAAACTTGAGCCAAATGAAGAAAAGGAAATCATGTAGGTGATTTGGAAGGTTTTGGACGAGTAAAGTAGAATTTTAATTTAAGAAAGACTAATTTGATGAAATTTAGGAAGATTTAAGGGAGAGTAATCTACAAGCAAAGATATTTTCCCATATTCTACTTCATGGTTAAAAAGGGAGCAGAATAAGGAAAATTAAAAAGGATCAGAATTTAAGAATATCATGAAATACTGAGCTACATTAGTTAAAATAGTTCATTTGCAAATACTAGATGCAGCATGAAAATTTTTATTTCAGAGTAAAATAATATCTGCTTATTAGTCAATAAACATTTATGAAATGTTTACCATACACCAGGCACCATGATAATCACTGGGGATGAAAGAAGATGCATATGACAGTCCCTGCTCTCCAGGAGCTCACAATCTAGTGGGGGAGAGAACAAAAAATATCCATCAGCAGGGTATGTACAAGAGAAAATTATCAGGAGGAGGAAGGCATTAGGATTAAACAGGATTGGTAAAGGCTTCTTATAAAAGTTGGAATTTTAGTTGGGACTTAAAGGAAGCCTGAGAAGGAAGTGGGAAGAGATAAAGAGGGAGAACAGTCCAGGTATGGGGGTGGGGGTAGCTATTGGAAATGCCCAGAGACAAGAGATGGAGTGTTCGATTCATCAAACAGCAAGGAGGCCACTGTTACTAGATTGAAGAGTAAGTAGAGAGGAGTAAGATATAAGCAGAGTGGAAAGGTGGTGGTGGTCTTGGTGGTGTGAGGGTAAGTTATAAAAGGCTTTGAATGCCAAATGTATGACTTTTTATTTGATTCTGGAGGCAATAGAGAACAATTAGTGTTTATTGAATAGGGGGGCAGGTAATATAGTCAAACCTGTGCTTTAGTAAGATCACATGGGCAGCTGAATATAAGATGGATGGGGGTAAGGAAAGACTTGTGGTAGATAGATCCACCAACAGACTATTGCGTTTTGAGTTGCAACTTTGAGTTGATGAAGACCTGCACCACAGTAGTATCAGAAGAGAGAAGGGGATATATTTAAGAAACCTTGAAAAGGTGAAATTGAAAGGACTTGACAAGAGATTGCACGTGCGCTCAAGAGACAGGGAGAAATTGAGGATGATGCCTAAGGCATCAAGCCCAAAGGACTGGGAGGATGGTGTAGCCTTCAACTGTAATGGGGAAGTTAGGAGGGGGAAGAATTTAAAGGGAAAGATAATAAGTTCAGGTTTTGACATGTTGAGTTTGAGATGTCTTTTGGATTCCAGTTCAAGATATCTGAAAGGTAGTTGGAGATGAGAGGCTGGTGGATGGGTAGGGAAATTGGGGCTGAGAAGGTAGATTTAAGAATCATTGGCATAGAGGTGGTAACTAAAGCCATGGGAGCTGTTGAGATCACCATGTAAAATAGCAGAAGAAGAGAGAAGAGGACACAGGCTAGAAAGATGTGAGCTACATAAGGTTAGAGGTTGTTACCTGGATGGGGATCCAACAAAGAAGACTGAGAAAGAGGGTTCTGATAGGTAGGAGGAAAACCCAGAGAGGAAAGGATGACATGCTCAAAACTAGAGACAAGAGAGAGTATTAAGGAGAAGAAAGTGATCAACTGAATCAAAGGGGAGAGGTCTAGAAAAATGAAAATTGAGAAAAAGCCTTTGCATCTGACAATCATGGTTAACTTTTGAGAGAGCAGTTTCAGTGGAATGCTAAGATTATAAACTTAGTAAAAGACTAAGAAGAAAGTGAGAGGAGAGAAAGTGGAGGCACCTACTGTGGATGACTTTTTTTTCAAGAAGTTTAGCTACAAAAGACAAAAGTGATACAGAACAATAGTTAGATGGGATGCAAAGATCAAGTCAGATTTTTTTGTCTTTGGCATGAGGAAGACATGAGCATGTTTCTAGGCAGTAAGCAATAAACCAAATAGGCAGAGAGAGATTGAAAGTAAGTGATAGTACTGGGATAACAGAAGGAGCAACACTTGTGCAGGTAGAGGTGTTAGCTGCAGGAAGGAGTAAGGCCACTTCTACAGGTAAGACAAAGGTGAAGGGAGAGATAGTGGCAGAAGGCAAATGAATGATGAAAGATGAGAAAGAGAAGAGGGAGTTTACAGCTAATGACCTTATTTTTTTCTGCAAAATCTGAAGCAAGTTTCTCAGTCAAGAAGGTGGTGGAAGGGGAAGCCCTGGGAAGTTTGAGGAGGGATGAAAAGGTTAGGAATATTGTGAGATGATAAAGAAGGTGTAGAAGGTGTAGAAGGATTGCCTGGCAGACACACTTGTAATTATTTGCATTTAAGGGGTATGAGCATGGGCAGTAGGTTATTATAAAAAATACACCAATTTTTGTGCCCAGTCTTTCTAATCTTAAGAAGAATCAGAGAAGATTAGGGAGTAAAATCTAAAGAGGAGACTTCAAAAATATATATTTTAGAAATTAAAAGAAGGTAGTTGGCACAGTGAGAAAGAAAAGATTAATGGAACAATTAAAGGGTAAAGCCAATTGAGAAAATAGTTTGGTGAGTTGAGTAAATGGGTGAAATAGTGAGGAGATTGGCATAAACCTGAAGTGGAGATGAGTGGGACTTTATAGTCAGAGGATTTAGGAAAGGACCTGAGTGGGTTGTCAAATTATTGAGGTGATAATTGACTGTAAAAGCTTTAATCTCTTGCTTAGTGATGAGTCTGTCAGTCAGTCAGTAAGTAAGCATTTAAGTGACTGCTGTATGCCTGGTGCTGTGCTAAGTGCTGAGGATATGAAAAAAAGGCCAAAGACAGTCCCTGCCCTCTGGGAATTCACCATGGAATGGAGCAGACAACTTGTAAACAGCTATCTATGTACAAATGAATTGGACAGAGGATAAATAGAAAATAATTAGCAAGAGAAAAGGCATTAAAACCTGTCCTGTTTTGGTCATCCAAGTTTGATCAGGAGGCCTGCAGTTGGGCCTTGAACTAACTAAAAAGTATTTATTAAATACTTAATGTATATCAGGCACAAAAGAGAGAGAAAGAAGGAGAGAGAGAGAGAGACAGACAGACAGAGAGAGAGAGACAGACAGACAGAGAGAGAGACAGACAGACAGAGAGAGAGACAGACAGACAGAGAGAAAGACAGAGAGAGAGAAGACGTTACAATTAAGAGGAGTTGGGAAAGACTTCCTGTAGAAATGAGATTTTATCTGGGAATTAAAGGAAATCAAGAGGTAGAAAAGAGGAGGTAGAGAACATTCCAGGCAAGGGGAAACACCTAAAAGTATTACAAAAGCAAGGTTTAAAATCTCAATCACTATGGAGAGGAGGTACATTTTCTTTTCAGTGATTTGCAACAAGTGTTCAGGTGTGCTTATATGTTTGCCGTGATTGAGTGATTGTCATATGTGCTTTAAGTATTAGCTGATCTCACTCCTGGAGGAAAAGGAATTCAAAGAACACCTTTCCAGAGTCCAGGTGTTAGGGGGAATGATTTTTTTTTTTCAAGGAAACAGAAGACAAATTCCAGGAGGAACAAAAAGGGATCTGAGAAAGAGCAGAGGCTTGACTCATGCAATGAGACCTTAAAAAAAGTGTTTGAGAATGTTCAGGATTCCTATAAATATTAATTTTGTTCCTATAAATATTAGTTCAAGATTCGTATAAATATTACCTCAAATCTCCTTGGTATAGAGCATGAGGAAACTTTGTCAGTTTGGATATTTCTCTCTCTAAACCAGAAAATGGCTTGAATTTGGAATGATGTTAAATTAAATGCCATTTGTTTCTGGCAAGCTTGTAATTAAAACACTGAGGACAGTATTAATATTTTTCTTCAATAAGTAAATGGTGTCATTTTAAATGCAAATTTCAGAGCTGAATAGAAGCTAAATTCCTATTCATGGACTGGGCCAATGTTCCTGAGAGATCTACTGCTCAGATTTGCTGCCCAATGTCAAGAAGAAAGTGAAGACTGTCCCTTTCTAAGGATCACAAGCAATCTGGTATGGCCAAACTAACTTAGTCTCAGACATGATAAGTGATTGATAGCTGCCAAAATTGCTTATATCTGCATAACATAAGGTTTATCATATATAACATACAAACCAGCCATCTGGAAACAAGAAATAAGTTTAGTTATCCTAAATTCATTTTAATAAAAAGGGCTATCTTTTGTTCTTTCCATTTTCCTAAAGTCTGAGGAAGTTTTAGGATAGAGAAAATATTAATTCTTAATATTTTCAGTTGAAATTAAAAGGGTGTTCTTAATATATTTCCACACTTGAAGACCACTGCCAAGTTTCTCCTGAATATCCTCTTCTCTAGACTATACATAACCCAGTTTTTTAAAGCAATCCTCATGTAAAATATGTGTTGTCCACATAGGTTATGTGTATATGTCCACATGGAATGTCTAAATGTAACCAAAAGGGATCGAGAATCTTGCCTGTCCTTGTCCATGGGAAACTTTGGTTTGTGTTTGTATGGAAGAAGGGAAAAGAGCAACAAGACTGGCCATGCTGCTATCCTTCGAGAGAGATAGAGTGGTATGGGACTAGAATTATATCTATCTACCTATTCTAAATATGGCTGGTCTAGAGAAATTAAAAAAAAAGTTTCCAGTTAACTTTCTAGTCACTGCCCCTTACAGGGAACTGGGTAACCCAAGATTATATTTAGAATATTGACTCCTCTATACCAAATGTTAGTTACACAAAGACCATCAAAAAGAATGAACAGAGAGTAAAACCATTTATTCTGTCAGATAGCAAATTAGAGTTAGAGGAGTTGTACAGATTAGAATGTATCAGACATTGCATAGAGTGAATGAGTTTTCCCATAGGAAGGGTGATATCTCAGTTCCATTTTACCCAAAGGAATCAAAGCCAGGCTTAATGGTTTGCAGACTCTGTTCTTTGGCCTCTTTTATGAAAACTGGGACATTTTTCTTTTTTCCAGTTGTGGCACCCCCTCATTTTTATGATCTTCCAAATATTACTGACCATGACTCAGGAATCACACCTGTCAGGTCTTTTAGGACTCAAGTATGTAGCTCATGTGAGACAGATGACAACTGCCGAAAGAAAGAAAGTAGAACTCATTTTAAAAATGACCTTTACACAGACCATGACAGAGGAAAAATGATTAATGGGGAGTTAATTGATACCCAAGACAGCTGAGATGATTAAAAAGATAAAATCTAACTGTCCTTAAAGGATTCTAACTCCCTGTTAATCAGTTGTTATCATCCCATCCACCTCAAGCATAGGTACTGCAATTTCTTTGATCCTCTTTTTATTTCCTATATAGATTAAAAGAAAAACAAATAAAAAAGACACCCTCTTTCTTATCCTTCACTTCCCATGTGATCCTCAATTCAGTGAGAAATATGACATTCCTACCCCTTCCACAGACTCTTTTTTTTGGACTGTGTCATATTCATATATTCATCTTCTATTCCATGACCTTTTATATTTATCTGATTTGGTTGGTGAGTTCTCTGTATCTTTTGTTTCATCAGGCAGCTGCCATGTTTACTCCTCATTGTAAATGTTTCCCTTTATGATAGGATATGATTCTTGATCATATCCTATCCCTTGTGGGCTGATGTCCTTGAAGTATTTTATTACAATGAATTCCATCTATCTTTCCTTTGAAATCTTTGGAATATGATTTCACTAATGCGATACATGTCAGACTATGTCCATATTTCCTCTCTTCTATCACAAACCCTAGAATGTGGTGATGATTACCACCTCATGAACCAGTTATGCCCTGTTAATTAGAATCAGATTCAGAATATAATTCTCTCTAGTTGCTTTTTCCATATTTTGGATGATGAAATTACCATTAAGGTAAATCAAGATGTTAGTGCTTTTAGCAGAGAGGGAATTTAAGCAGATGTCTGGATAACTGAATTCTCCAGTCACTAGTATATGATACTTCTGTGCTAGACTTTTGACCTATTTCCCAACCTCCTCATCTATCTCCTCTTTCTGTCTGGGGTTTGTGATACTCCACTAACACAAACACTTCTACTTCTCCTTTCTCTAATCTTCATCCAAATATTCTTCATTGTGCCCTTTCTTTCCCTTTTTTCTGGATTTCCTCACATGCATATACCTTCAAATATACAATCCTACTCTCATCTCCCCCATTCATAGCCATATTCCAGTCACAGTTTCATGCTACCATGTCTCGGTGATATATAAGGGGTCAAATTTGTCCTATTGTATTAGGAACTCTAGTTACTCTTTGTTGTGTAAGTTTGGGGCATTTTTGTATAAACTCTTGAGGCTATGGGCTTTACTACTGGCTTCTTTCTTAACTATTGTCTCGTGTGAATCTATGGATATCTCAGCTGCTATTCATCTTTCTTCTTTGTAGTTTTTCTCTATAACATCTAAGTTGGGAGATACCCATAGGGACTTTTCTTCACCCTCCATGTTTTCATGTAAAGAAAACCCTTTTGATTATATTTTCGAGACCCCTGGGGGAGGGGGAGAAACAGTCTTTCTAACCTTTGTCAGTTGTATCCAATATCTGGCCAGGAATCTGTCAAACTTGCATTGTAAGCTGTCCAAAAATTGACATCACGTACTCAGACACTGTCTTCTTACCCATATGTTCACTTCCCAAATTAATTTTTCTCTTCCAAGCTCTTGCTTTCAAAAGGCAAAAGTAAAAGAGATATAATCTGTGCTTCTAAGGTTTTTCTTATAAACCTTTTCTTATACATTTCTTTTTTAAAAAACCTTTATAATCTTTGATCATATTTCCTTATGTAGGTCTAATGGTGAGGAAGTTTTTGTATCAATTTTCTCTAACAGCATAAATCCAGAAGGGACCACTAAAACCTTACATAACAGTCAGGATCCAGAAAAAAACTGTAATGGATTAGGATGGTGGGCCAATTCTTATAAGGCCAAATTTAATAGGGATAAATGTACAGTCCTATATTTAGGTTAAAAAAATACTTTACATGGACACAATCTGTGAGATATGGGTGGGAAATATTTTGTGTGAAAAAATATAGAGGATTTGGTGCACTATGGGCTAAGGAGAATATAAACTCATAGAGGGCAGGGACTCTTTGATTTTTATTTTTCTATCCCAATGCCTGGATATTTAATAAATGTTTCTTGAATTTTCATTGAATATGAATTCGTAGTGTGATATTTACCCTCAACTGATCTGTAATTTCATTGACATAAGTGCTCCCTCTAGTTGTCTTTGTCATCATGTTTGCCTCTCCTGTCATATTCTTCTTCATGATCTACCACAAATCTTCCCTAGGGACTCTAGTCCACATGCTAAAGAGCTTTAGTTGGGTATTTTAACATTATGTAGGAATAGTACATGGGAAGATGACAAATGATGATAGAAGGTATAGCTACATGTTTTCTTTGTCAAAATTAATTTTGAAAAGGAAGGGCAGAAGCAAAATGCGAATGGAGAGCTAATGCTCAAGATGACCAAGGAGATAGTAAGAGAACATTCACCTGCCCCTCTTGAGTTTTGACCACTTGACCTAGATGAACCACAATCTAGGGTACTGAAAGAACTGACACATAGGTTAAGGTTATTGCTAAGTGTCACTGTCAATTATCTTTGAAAGATAGTCAAAATTGGTAATGGAACCCTGGAATCAAAGGCAGGCAAGCGTCCAAAAATGGAAAGAAAATGGAATTTGCAAACTAGAGAATAGTGAACTTGGTTTGATTCTTGATAAATTTCTAAAACATATTAAAAGGATGCTTAGTGGACATAAGAAAATAAACCATTGAAAATAGAGAACCATCATAACCTCGTTAGAAACAGGTCATGCCAGGCAAATTGATTGGTTTTTGTTTTGTTTCATTTTGTTTTGTTTTGTTTTAGTCAGGATTAGTAGACATTTGGGAAGGGCAATATTCTAGATATAGTGAAAAAAGTGTCATATTTTTTTTTCTTCTGGAAAAGATGGAGGGATGTGGGCTGAACAATAGTACAGTTATGTTGATTTGGAACTGCTGAAAGTCCAGACTCAAGAAGTAATCATTAATAGTTCAAAGTTTAACCTTTTGCTTGGTCTTGTGATGCTTAACATTTTTATCTGTAGGGAAATGCATTCAGTTTGATGGCATTAATCTTGCACCATGCTTACAGCTGAGAGAGAATCTTATTCAATTGGGGAAAATTCTTTTGACTACATATTTCAGAAAACTGTCCCTGGCAACTCATAGTCTTTCAGTAGATATATTTAAAAGAATGTCCTCTAATAAGTGAGGCTTTCTTTCAGTTCAAAGTATAGGTAGCAACACTGAGTTCATACACAGAAAGATTTCTCTACCCCCACTACATACCAATAAATTGGATAAAGGCATGCTTTTCAAATTTACAAATGACCCTAAAGTTTGAGGTATCTAACAACAAAGTTAGAGAGCTAGCATGCAAAAAGATCAAACTATTGAGTTGAATCTTAATTTTAGTAGTAAAAATTATAATATCTAACACAAATGTTTTTTTCTTCTTCTAAGATAACTAGTACAGTCAAATATAACCATGGCTTATTCATTCAGTCATTTTGAAAAAAAAGATTCAGAGACTTTGGAGGAATTGTATGACTTAAGATCATTGTATAGAAGAAAAAAAATGAGTGCAATTTTAGGTTACATTAAAAACAGCATAATATCCCAAACTAGAGAGGTAATATAAAAGACTAGAGGGGGATAGAGCTGTTTTCTTTTGACTTGGTCAGACCACATCTGAGACATTGCATACGGTTCTTGATGGCATGTTTTGGGAAGGACATAGATATAGAATTCTCATAAGGTAGCAAACAGGATGAAAGGAAACTAAGATTCTATGACTTGAAGGTCAGTTGAAGAAATTAGAGATGCTTACCATGAAGGAGAGAAGAAGGGAGGTTGGAGGGGCATGATAACTATCTTCTAATATTGAAAGAGTTGTCCCCTTTCTGGCTCCTCGATCGCCATGGCGCCCGTGAAGAAGTCTGTGATGAAGGGCGGCAAAAAAAAGAAGCAAGTCTTCAAATTTACCCTGGATTGTACCCATCCTGTGGAAGATGGGATTATGGATGCAGCTAATTTTGAGCAGTTTTTACAAGAACGAATCAAAGTGAATGGAAAGGCTGGCAACCTTGGGGGCGGAGTTGTGACCATTGAGAGAAGCAAGAGCAAGATCACTGTGACGTCAGAGGTGCCCCTTTCTAAACGGTATTTGAAGTACCTGACAAAGAAATACTTAAAGAAGAACAATCTTCGTGATTGGCTTCGGGTGGTGGCCAATAGCAAGGAGAGTTACGAATTACGGTACTTCCAGATCAACCAGGATGAAGAGGAGGAAGAGGAGGAGGATTAAACCCTCTTGGGTCTGGAAACGTTTTGTGTATGATCTTGAATAAAACTTGAACCAAAAAAAAAAAAAAAAAAAAAAGAAAGAGTTGTCATGTAAAAGAGCAATCATAGAAACACAGAATTTGAGAGTTGGAAAGAAACTTAGTGAACATAGAGTTTGACCTATACATTTGGTTTTTGGTATTTTCAGTAGGAATATCTAGGTTGATAACCAATTAACCAGTTGACATACTATTTGAAGACTTTAACTATACCAATACTGGCATTTTCTCTGTAAACAAACCTCAAAGATAATAGAGTTGCAGTCATGTGGAAGGATGGTTCATAGATTCATCTTAGATGACCAAATAACACAGATGGTAAAGTTAGTTTTTATTAAGCACTCAAGGCAACAAGAAGAATCATTTTTCAGGACCCTTGGTCATTTTAGCTTGGAATACATATATTGAATGCATAATTAAAGAGACCACTATGAAGATAATCACAGCTTACCCACCAGCATATGTTGCAAAGAATAAGGAGTCAGTGAAATTCTATAAAGAACTTGATAAGATTCTCCAAATTGAAACACTAATAAATCGCATTTTTTATTTTAACTTTTTTTTGTTATTCTCAATGTGACAAATACAAACATTTCCTAAAACAAGGAAGAACAGGAAAAATGTATATATAAGCAAAAATCTCATTATGTAGAGCTTAAAAAATTTACTCAATTAATGCATTGGTTCCAAAGCTTGTCTATGTTAACCTCTGTACCCCCTTCTTATGTTTTATGTGTGTTAAAAAAAACAAGACTTCAGTTATGTTCTTTCTTTTCTTCTTTGTTATCACTATTGTTAGACAACTTCAGCCCCTCAATTTTCATCCCTTCAAAATTCTCTCTATGACTCTGACAAACAAGAACAGCAATAAACCTCTATCTCTTAAAATATGTTAATGTAATCAAGCAAAACAAATCTATGCATTGCCCATGTGTGGAAACCTATGTGTTATTTTGTACCTCCAGTTTATCGCCTCTCTGTCCAGAGGTGAAAAGCACGATTCATCAATGATCATGCAAAGTTGTGATTTTTCATTACACAAATCAGAGATCTTAAGTCTTTCATAGTTGTTTTTCTGTATAATGTTGTATTAATAGAAATTTTTTTATGGTTCTGCTCAATTCACTATGCATTAATTAATGAGTCTTTGTAGATTTCTATACATCTGTTCCTAATGTTGTTTCTTGTAATTCTTTTTATTGTTTCTTATAGTGTAATAATATTCCATTACATTCATATGCCATACTTTGTTGAGCCATTTTGAAGTTAATGGCTACCCTTTAACTTTTCAGATCTTTGCTACATGATTATGAATATTTTAAGCACATAGTGCTTTCCCACTTTCTTTTATTTCTTTCTGGGTTTATTCCTAGTATCACCACTTAGTGATATGGGGCTCTAGTTCCAAAATGCTTTCCAGAATTGCTGGACCAATTCTTAGTTCCACCAATCTTGTACAATTGTATCTGGCCTTCCACAATCCTTCTCACAACTGTGAATTTCTTTTTTTTTTTTGTTTTGAAATTTTTTACTTTTTTGTGTTTAGTTAGTTTGTTTTGTGTGTGTGTGTGTGTGTGTGTGTGTGTGTGTGTAGGAGTGAGTTGGTATTTTTTTTTTAAGTTGAATACCTGCTTCATGGATCTTTTCTTAATTCTTAATTCTTTCTACATTCCTAAATGTTGATAGCATTTTATTTAATAAAATTACCTATTGTTTCCATAATTTATCCTTTAACCCACCATTTTATTTATTAAATATTTTATTTATTAAGATTTTTATTGTAATTTGTTTGAATTCTATATTTAAAATATTTTATTAATTATAATTTTATTTCATTGTGATGAGTAAAGGAGGCATTTAACTTTTTTTTGCATTTATGTATTTACTTATGAGCTTTTAATGACTGAGGAAAACTATGTATTTTTATTTTTTAAAATTAATTAATTAATTTTTAGTTTTCAACATTCATTTTTATAAGCTTTTGAGTTCCAAATTTTCTCTTCCTCTCTGTCCTTCACCAAGATGGCATGCAATCTGATACAGACTCTACTTATGCATTCATATTAAACATATTTCCACATTAGTCATGATGTGGGGGGAACCACGAGAAAGAAGAAACACAACAAAACAACAAAAGAAAAGGAGAGCAAATAGTATGCTTCCATTCACATTCAGACCCCAAAGTTCTTTCTCCGGATGTGAATAGCATTTTCCATCATGAGTCTTTTGGAGTTGTCTTAGATCCTTGTATTTCTGAGAAGAGCTGTCTATCAAAGTCAGTTTTCACACAATGTGGTTGTTACTGTATACAATGTTCTCTTGGTTCTTATCATTTTATTTAGCATCAGTTCAGATAAGTCTTTCCAGGTTTTTCTGAAGTCTGCTTTCTCATCATTTCTAATAGCACAATAGTATTCCATTACATTTGTACACCACAACTTGTTTAGCCATTCTCCAATTGATGGACATACCCTCAATTTCTAATTCTTTGCCACCACAAAAAAGCTGCAATAAATATTTTTATACATGTGACTCTCTTTCACCTTTTTTATGATCTCTTTGGCATACAGCTCTAGAAGTGGTCTTGCTGGGTCAAAAAGTATGTACATTTTTATAGCCCTTTGGGCATAATTCCAAATTATCTGTTCACAACTCTACCAACAATGCATTAATGTTCCAATTTTCCCACATCTCCAACATTTATCATTTTCCTATTTTGTCATGTTAGCCAATCTGAAAAGTGTGATGTGATACCTCAGAATTGTTTTGATTTGTATTTCTCTAGTCAATAATGATTTGGAGATTTTTTTTCATAAGACTACAGATAGCTTTAATTTTGTTTATCTGAAAACTGCCTGTTCAGATCTTTTGACTATCCATCAATTGGAGAATGACTTGTATTCTTATAAATTTGACTCAGTTTTCTATATATTTTAGAAATGAGGTCTTTATCAGAGACACTGGTTGTAAAAATTATTTCCCAGTTTTCTGCTTTCCTCTTAATCTTAGTTTCATTGGTTTTCTTTGTGCAATTTTTTTTTTAAACTTTCAATGATCTATTTTGCATTTCATAATGTTTTCTGTCTCTTGTTTGGTCATACATTCTTCCCTTCTCCATAAATCTGACAAGCAAACTATTCCTTGCTCTCCCAGTTTCCTTATATTATCAGCATTTATATCTAAATTGTGTATACAATTTGATTCTGTTTTCATATGTAGCATGAGAGATTGGTCTATGCGTAGTTTCAGTCACACTATTTTCCAGTTTTCCCAGCAGTTTTTGTCAAATAGTGAGTTGTTATCCCAGAAACTGGAGTCTTTGGGTTTATCAAACAGTAGATTACTATAGGCATTGACTATTGTGTCTTTTGAACCTAACCTATTCCACTTGTCAACCACTCTATTTCTCAGCCAGTACCAAGTAGTTTTGATGATTGCTTCTTTTAATTCAGATTAAGATCTGGTATGGCTAGGCCACCTTTCCTTGCATTTTTTTTTTTTTTTGGAGGTGGGAAGGCAGGGCAATTGGGGTTAAGTAACTTGCCCAAGGTCACACGGCTAGTAAGTTTTAAGTGTCTGAGTCCAGATTAGAACTCAGGTCCTCCTGTGTCCAGGGCTGGTGTTCTATTCACTGTGCTACCTAACACCCTTCCCCCCCTTGCATTTCTTTTCATTAACTCCCTTGATATTCTGGACCTTTTGTTCTTCCAGATGAATTTTGTTATTATTGTTTATAGCTCTGTAAAATAATTTTTTGATAGTTTGATTGATAAGGCACTGAATAAGTAAATCGATTCAGATAAAATTCTCATTTTTATTATATTAGCTCAGCCTACTCATGAGCAACTGATATTTTTCCAAGTATTTAGATCTGACTTTATTTGTGTGAAATGTGTTTTGTGATTGTGCTTATATGGTTCCTGTGTTTGTTTTGGCAGGTAGACTCCCTAATATTTTACAAGGTCAACACTTACTTTAAATGGAATTACTGTTTCTTTCTTTTGCTATTGTGCTTTGTTAGTAATATACAGAAATGCCAATGATTTATATGGGTTTAATTTATATCATACAACTTTGTTACAATTGTTTGTTATTAGAAGTAGTTTTTTACTTGATTCTCCAGGATTCTGTAAGTATATCATCATATCATCTGCAAAGAGTGATGAACTATTCATTTTTAAAAGTGTGTATATTCACTTCTATTTCTATTAATCACTAGAAGTCTATCATATTTAACTTTTCTAAAGTATCAGATCCTTATTTTCTTATTTATCTCTCTGTTATACATGTCTAGTTCTCAGAGAAGTGCATTGAGGTGTATGGTTATTAAAGTTCTGCTGTCTATTCCTTATTGTAACTTAATTAACTTTTTGTTCAAATACTTAGATGATATTCTCTTGATGCCTATGTTTCTAATTTAAAATGTCAACTTAATTCTGGTCTTTTCATAAAGAATGCCTGAAAGTCCACTATTTCATTAAAGATTCATTGCCTTTCCCTCCATGACCACCCCCCACCTGGTCAGAGACTATAATGAGATTTGTGAGGTAAATTGTTCTTAATTTTATAGCTAATATTTCTCCTTTAGAAATATTCTATTACAAAGTTTTCTTTGGTTTATAGCAATTTCTGCCAAGTATTGGTATTTTCCTGGCTGGTTTTCTATTGGTATTTTAATTCTTTCCTTCTGATCCTTTGTAATATTTTTTCTTTGCCTATTAAGTTCTGGGTTTTGGCTCTGCCATTCCCAGGAATTTCATTTAAGGAATTTCTTTTGGAAGGAAATTGGTAGATCATTTCAGTTTTTGCCTTTCCTTCTGGTTATAGGAAAAGGTGTTTTTTGGTATTTATTTAATATTTTCTTCTCCCCCCCCCCCCACTATATGTAAAAACAATTTCTAATATTTAAAAAATTTTTAGTTCCAAATTCTCTCCTTTCCTTCCCTTTCTCCTTATTGTGATGGAGAACAATTTCATATAACTTATACATATGCAGTTATACAAAACATATTTCCATATTAATCATGTTGTGAAAGAAAACATAGACCAAAAAACCTACAAGAAAAATAAGATAAAAATACTATGCCTTGATCTGCTTTCCAACTCCATCAGTTCTTCCTCTGGAGATGGATAATATTTTTTTAAGTCCTTTGAATTGTCTTAGATTTTTTTTTTTTTTGCTGAGAATAGCTAAGTCATTCACAGTTGATTATTATAACATTTTGCTGAAACTGTATACAATATTATTTGGTTTTGCTCATTTCACTTTGCATCAGCTCACATAAATCTTTCCGCGTTTTTTCTGAGATCATCTTGCTCAATCATTTTTATAGCGCAATAGTATTCCATTGTAGCCATATACCACAATTTGTTCAGCCATTCTCCAGTTGATGGGCATCCTCTCAATCCCCAATTCTTTGCTATCACTGAAATAACTGCAATATATATATTTCTACATATATGTCCTTTTCTCTTTTTAAAAAATCTCCTTGGAGTACAGATCAAGTTGTGTTATTGACAGGTCAAAGGATATGCATGACTTTATAGCCCTTTGGACATAGTTCCAAATTGCTCTCCAAAAAGGTTGAATCAATCCACAACTCCACCAACAGTACATTAGTGTCTCAATTTTCTCACATTCCCTCCTACATTTGTCGTTTTCCTTTTCTATCACATTAACCAATCTGATAAGTGTGGGGTGTACCTCAAAGCTGGTTTAATTTGCATTTCTCTAATCTATTGTAATTTAGAGTATTTTTCATATGACTTTAGATAGCTTTGATTACTTCTTCTGAAAACTGCCTTTTTGTATTCTTGATCATTTATCAATTGGGGAATGCACTTATGTTTATAAATTTCACTCAATTCTCTATATATTTGAGAAATGAGACCTTCATCAGAAAAACTGCTGTAAATTTTTTCACAGTTATTACTGTGTATTTCCTTCTTTCTTATTTTCCTCCTGTTTATCCTACTCTCTCCTTTTACCCTGTCCTTCCTTAAAAGTATTTTGCTTCATACTAATGTGTCCCCCAATCTGCCCTCCTTTCTGTCAGGCCATCTTCTCTTTTAACCCCTTCTCCTCCTGCATTCCTATAGGGTAATATAGATTTTTACACTTAACTGAATGTTTCCTTTTTTAGACATTTCCAATGAAAATAAGATTCAAGTGCTCTCCCCCAACTTCCCTCTCTTCCCCTCCAGTGTAAAAGCTCTTTTGTATCTCATTTATGTGAGATAATTTACTCTATTCTATTTCACCCTTACCTTCCAGTGCATTCCTCTTTCTCACTCCTTAATTTTATTTATTTTTTGAGATCATCACATTGTATTCAATTCATACCCATGCCCTCTATGTATACTCCTTCTATCTGCCCCAATAATGAGAAAGTTCTTAGGAGTTACAAGTATCATCTCCCCATTTAGGAATGTAAACAGTTTAACCTTATCGAATACCTAATGATTTCTCTTTTTTTGTTTACCTTTTTAATCCTCTTGAGTCTTGTATTTGAAAGTCATATTTTCTATTCAGCTCTTACTTTTTTCATCAGGAATGCTTGAAAATCCTCTATTTCATTGAACATTCATTTTCCCCCCTGAACTATTGCTAGGTGGGAGATTCTTGGTTATTATCCTAACTCATTTGCATTTTCCAAATCTTATATTCCAATTTAGATCCTTTAATGGAGAAGTTGCTGAATCTTCTGTTGTTCTGACTCTGGCTCTACGATATTTTGAATTGTATCTTTGTATTGTATTTGTCTACTTGGCAATATTTTCTATTTAACCTTAGAACTCTTAAATTTGGTTATAATATTCCTGGGAGTTTTCATGTTGAGATCTGTTTCAGGATATGATTGGTGGATTCATTTTATTTTTATTTTACCTCTAGTTCTAGAGTATCAGGGCAGTTTTCCTGGAAAATTTCTTGAAAAAATTGTATCTTGGCTCTTTTTGTAATTATTAAAATGGCTTTCAAGTACTCCAATAATTCTTTAATTATCTCTCTTGGATTTATTTTTCAGGTCAGCTGTTTTTCCAGTGAGATATTTCATATTTTCTTCTATTTTCTTTCTATTTTAAGTTAGTTTTATTGTTTCTTGATTTCTAGTGGAATCATTATATTCCACTTGTCGATTTCCAATTTTTAAGGGATTATTTTCTTCAGTGAGCTCTTGCTATAGTAAATTTTAGAAATTTACATTCATTATTTCTTAAAATATAATATCTGGGCCTTTTTATTTTTATTGTTTCCATGTAGTACAATGGTGCTCAAGTCATTTATGTTGAATGTTTCTCCAGGCTTTCTATCTCTTCTCTCTCTCTCTCTCTCTCTCTCTCTCTCTCTCTCTTTGTCTAGTCTAATTTCAAGGAGCCCAATCTTTAAGTAAGGCTCTACATTTCTGTTCTATGTCACCAATCATCCTTTCAAATCTTTATGCCATAACTCTTATTTCATTTAAAATCCCATGAACAAAAATCACTTACTTCTTTTCCCCCCAGTATTCTCACAAAGGCCTTTTGATCAAGTATTTTTATTTTATTTTTTTCCCCTCAGAGGCTCTGTTTGTACTACGGCTTTATGGTGATTTTCTGGACTTATCTTTTAGTCATCTCTTGACCCTTAATATTTCTTTATACTGTTGAATGTCTTCTGTTTAATCATATCTGCTGCCTTAGTAATGGAGTGTGTGTGTGTGTGTGTGTGTGTGCGTGTGTGTGTGTGTGTGTGTGTGTGTGTGTGTGTGTGTGTGTGTGTGTGTGTAGGGGGATGTTAATGCTGGGATCCACCCTTTCCCCAAATTTTGGATGGGATAGTCAGTTTCTTTTTGGTCCTAACCATTATTTCCTGGACTTCTGACAATACTTTATATGTCTGCTAATATATTTATACTTGGAGCACTGGAAGGCTTCAGGATGCCCAATCAAAGTTCTGAGGTAAGTTGTTTTTGCTAAGTATTTTGCTTCATGCTTCTTTCCCTTCTGGGACCTCCTCTGTTCAGGTATTGCTTCAGGATTTCATCCCCCTCCTCTCCTCTCATCTCCCTACTTTATCTTCTTATACACTTTCATCTCTGCTGAAACCTCTATGATTCAAGGGCAGATACTGGCTTTTGGTCTGTTTTGGTCTACTCAAACTCATCTTGACTTTCCTGAGATGATGTGCTTCTATTGCTCACAGCTTCTTTGTCTTTTTGTGCAGTCCTAAGCTTGGTAAGGGAATTTACTGGTATTTCTATTCATATGTCTTCATCTGGTACTCATTGATAGAGTATATGTGGGAGTCCATCTCTTCTCACCATCCTGATCTGAAGTCCAACATTTATTTTAAATGCAAAGGACAAAATGGAAACCATGATTCAAGAATAAGAAATGAGAAAGTCTGAAGACTGATAAGTTATACTAAAGTGTTATAGCAATGTATCATGGATATTTCCTTTTAGGAGTGAATTGGAAGCTGGGGTATGCTGGAGCCAGCTCAAACGGGCTTTTGAGAGATCACTGTTACATCATCATGTGAACATTTGTACCTGTAAAGTCAAGAAATATTATAAATTAGAGCTTGATTTATTGCTTTTTAAAATTGATTTCCAGTCTTAAGAAAGTGATGGGGAAATATTAATAATGCACATCATACTTTAAAGTGTATTGTGCATATTTTTTTGGAAGCTTATTATTAACATTTACCAGTATGCCACTGATTGGAAAATATTGTATGTGAAACAAAACAATGTCACACACATATGCACATAAACACAAGTGGCTATATTTTAAGAGACAGAAAGTTTATGCTTACTTATATAATGACCATTTATGTACTAGATGACCTGTATAGCCTGACCAGTGCCTTGTTAGAACAAAAATAAAATCTGATCAATCAATTTTAATTTATTAATTACTTATTATGCTCCAAACTCTTTGCTAGATGCTAAGGTTGCAAACACAAAACTAAAATAATCTCTGTCCTAAATAAGCATATATTTTATGGGGAAAAGACAGCACATACACATACAAATAGCTAGAAAATAAGTACATACAAAATAAATATAAGGTAATTTGAGGGTGAGAGAGGTAATAATGACTAAGACCCTATATAGCAAATATCTTTTGAGATGAATTTTAAACAATACTAGAAATTTTATAAGAAGAAAGGACAAAGAAAAGAATTTATGGTAAGCAGTCTCAACAACTCTACTCTGACCTGTTTGAATAATTTATGGATGCCAAAACATGGGAAATGGAACAAGAAGAGACACTGGCACAGGCTATCACCATTTCCTACAGAAATGTCACTGCTGTAAAGCAATCATTACAATGAGAATTCTAAAAGAGCCCAGAAACTATCTGAGCCAGAAAACACTTCATCTCTTTGCAAATTGGAGAGACAGGAAGCCAAAGGTAATAGTAGTTTAGAATATAAACTCATTTATAAAGATGTATGGAGGAGGATGGTAGAAGATTATAAGTAGTATTGCCTCATAAAACAGCAAGAAGCAATGGAGGGGAAAATGAGCTTGCAGGATGATAGGTTTGAGTACCATAATATGGTAGCCAAACAAACTAACTCAATCCGAGACTGCATTTGTTGAAGAATTGTGTTCAACATGAGGGAGGCAATTAAACCTCCCCTAAACTAAAATATCCCAGCCAGACTCCATCTCAGATAATTGTTTAGTTCTGGGTACCATAATACTAGAAATGATACTGATGAATTAGGAAGAGTTTAGAGGAGAGTAACTAGTTAGGAGAAAGAGGATATTTAACCTAAAGAAGATATGCTTTAGAGGGAATATAACTATTTTCTTCAAGTATTTGAAAGGAGGACATATGGAAGAGGTGTTAGACTTACCCTATTCCCACCTTGGGACTGAGCTGTCCTGATTGGTGAGTGAGTGAATGTAAACAAAAAAAGTCTACTGTGGTGAACTATCCCCAGATAAGTATATACTTCCTATCACCATCTGGTCCTCCAAATTTGCCTATCTTCTTGCCATCCCCCTTCTTCTTTGCCTCCATATTCTACTTCTTATTCTGGAAACCATATTCAAATCAATGCCACTGCTTCTAGAAAAGGCATGTCTCTTCCTTAGGTCACTAGAGACTCAATATCCCTATGAATTCCCAAGTTAACACATTTCCTGGGATAATGCTTATATGTATATATATATATATATATATATATATATATATATATACACACACATATATATTTTATTTCTCACTATTAGAAAACAATCTTCTTAAAGGAAAGGACTGCTTTGCTTTTTTATTTGTATAATTTTCATTTAGTATAATTCTTGGCATTCAGTAATGGTTTAATAAATGTTTTTTTCATTCATTCTCCATCCTACATTCCTTATTACTTCCATAATAATAGCATGAAAACCTGGGTCACATGCTTTCATGCACTATAGATAGGATTCATTTCGTGTATCATTTGGAGTCTTAGAGCAGATAATAGCTATACCACATAGTACTGGTGTTATGGGAATCTAAAGATCTTCCCTGCCCCTAGGCCCTTTGCTAAAGTGGCTATGTGACTCTGAGGACCCTTGGATATTTGAAAGTATACTCTGTTCCCTAATAGGCTGAATGTGGTCACGTGGAGCCTGTGGCGCGAGGCTTGTTTTCCAGGAATGCCCATGCCTTTTAGCTTTGTGATTGGGCAGTGGGTCTAGAGGGCTGTGACATTCTCTAAGCCAGGAGAAGGCTATATATACGCCCTGATGTGAGGTTTTGGTTTGGGGGCTCACTTTGAGAAGAGTTGTGTGATTTGGCCAGAAGAGACTCTGGGCAGCCGTTGAGCCCCCTGGCTGTGAAAAACCCAGATGTTGGTGCTTCCC